>JAAWXA010000007.1:19506832-19883125 GCA_038090715.1 Florisuga fusca
GGAAGGAAGGAAGGAAGGAAGGAAGGAAGGAAGGAAGGAAGGAAGGAAGGAAGGAAAGAGGAAGAAAGAGAAAGAAAGAGAAGAGAAGAAAGAAAGAGAAGAGAAGAAAGAGAAGAAAGAAAGAGAAGAAAGAGAAGAAAGAGAAAAAAGAAAGAAGAAAGAAAGAAAGAAAGAAAGAAAGAAAGAAAGAAAGAAAGAAAGAAAGAAAGAAAGAAAGAAAGAAAGAAAGAAAAAAAGAAAGAAAGAAAGAAAGAAGAACTAAAAAAAGAAACTATGAGAGAAAAGTTGAGAAGAAAGAAAGAAATAAAGAAGAAGGAAAGAAAGAGAAAGAAAGAAAGAAAGAAGAAAGAGAAGAGAGAGAAGAAAAAGAAAGAAAGAAAGAGAAGAAAGAGAGAAGAAAGAAAGAAAGAAGAAAGAGAAGAAAGAGAGAGAAGAAAGAGAAGAAAGAGAGAGAAGAAAGAAAGAAAGAAAGAAAGAAACAAAGAAAGAAAGAAAGAAACAAAGAAAGAAAGAAAGAAACAAAGAAGGAGAAAGAAAGAAAGAACTAAAAAAAGAAACTATGAGGAGAAAACGAGACAAGTAATTTGTGCCTTCCAGCTTTTTTTTTCTTTTTTGTACATGCAAAAGTCATTACATTAATGCAGGGTAATTTGGAAATTGTTGATAATGTATCAGTCTCTTCCCTAAATCAAGTAGACGTGCCAAGCTAAAGGAGATCAGAGAAATATAAAAGTGAAAGGAAGAAAATAAATGGAGTGAAAGTTTTATTTCAGAAGTGCTTTGCAGAAGTAGAATGGTTAATGGCAAATTCAGATCTGGTATTTTACTTTACACGTGCATTTATTCATTACACAAAAGGATTTTGGTTTTCTGATTTACTTGAAGGCTCATTTATCTCCTTTGGCATGTATTTAAGCCTTAAAGAGGACATTAATATACTTCAGTGGGATAAGTAGAATTTATATGCAGAAGATATGGATCTTTCAATAGGAAATTCACAACAGATTTTACATGGACCTTAACAAAATGTTAAGTTTTCTTTGGTTTCTAAAGAGACTATGTGTATCATAAACAATGTATTTTGATATTTAAACTGCAGTGTGCTGAATTCAGTGCTTTTTATTTATAATGAAAAGTCATATCTGTTACATTGATAACAAATGCCTCTTTTAGCCTCATTTGTGCAATATTTCTCAGAGCAGCTGAGTAAACAAATGAGTTCAATTTTCATTCAAATGTTACACTTAATTGATGATTTCTAATATAATGTCTATTAACCCATTTGTAAAGGCAAGTCCACATGCTTAACATCCACTGACCCATATCCAATTCCCTCAGGATAACTACGTTGAAAGCTACACAAGTGTAAAAGCTTAATAAGGACTTTATTAATGTACATAGCCAAAAGTATGATACATGGGATGGATAGCAGATTTTAAATGTAATAAAGCCCATGTAGAATTGACTTACTTTCTGACCAAACATTGCCACTTTTACTCTCCATACTAAAATCTATTCAAGCAGGTGGGCCTAAAAGGTGTCGCAGTCTTATTCTGTTAAACCATTCCTACAGTGCCTCCTGTTAGAAAATAGATATTGGTTTGACATCTGCTTGCTACAGTATAATTACATGTAAACTTAGCTAGGAGAACACAAACTCTGAGCCATTTGGTTCATGAAATAATGGCTATTCCAGGTTGCAAAAAACCTCTTGCCAAGTTCTGTGTTTTGCAAATATGAGTAACTTCTTTCTGTGTAAATAGTGCAGTCAAGAAGATAATGCTTCTGATTAATACTTGCTCTTATGAATGTTATCACCTTTAAAATGTAGCACCTATGTGTTTTGATTCAGCCATTATTATCTTCATGTTACCTGAGAGGTTAAATTTAGTTTGACTCTTAAGTGGAGAAATTATTTTTAAGATGTGAAACTAGTAACAAATTAATCACAATGAAAGGGTAATAATAGTGGAAAATTATATTTCTACAATCAGCATGGCAATCCAAGATGCCTCCAGGTATGTACACACATTCTGTTTTACTTACAGGTGTAAACTATTCCGCTGCAAAAGGCAACAAGAAACACTAATACCAAGGAGTATCTAGTTTATTTTCAGGGTTTCTAAGTTGGACAACCAGCATTCTAGGAGACCGTTAGGTTTACAACCTAAATTATTTTATTATTATTTTACATTTTAACTCTTTTTTCTTTTTTTTTCTTTTTTTCCCTAGGAACCCACCATTATTTCAGCAATGAAGATTTCCACAAAACAGGTACTAGATGCACAAACTTTGAATTATTTTTAAATATTTATTGAATTTATTGATCTCTGTCTTTCAGAGACAGTACCTTGGCAGTCAGTAGAGACATATTAATTACAGCAGCAGCATCCCATCCTTCCATGTAAACATCAGTAGTTTCTCAGAAAATGTGGCATGGAAAGGAGAAAGAAAAAATGTAGTTTGTGTTACTTGTTGGTTAAGTGTGCACTAAACACAAAGTAACCGCTGTCTGGAGGCTCTCTACATAAAAAAAATAAAATTAAAAAAAAAATAATCCTGTATTACAAAATGTTTTGTACAAAGAACCAGTACAAAAGGTGCAGCCAAACTTGGCCCCTTGCTTTAGCGGGACTGATTCCAGCCTCTTTAGGAATAGTCTTATACAAAATGCAGATAATAGAAGCAAAAAATGAATGTAAATTAGTAGAAGCACAAAAAGTCTCAATGGAAATGAGACATCCTCCTGTCTTTCTGTCCAGTGCCCATTCACTTCGTGGACATGCATGACAAAATATTTAACAAAGAGGGTAGAACTGGTTTAGTCCAAATTTACCATGGATATCTGGTTCAGTGACATGGCTGGGGTATGGGCTCCAGACATCAGAATTTATATTTCCTACTTTCTGTTGGGTGCACTCATAAATAACTTCTTCAAGAAAAGATGTGTACTTTAGCCTTCATTGTAGATCAGACCATAACTAAAATGAACTGAATTTCTTGATGGATGGAGGAAGAGCTTTGTCTGATTTATAGTAAAAGTGATTCCTTTATTTCTGAGCAAATATGGGTAATTATCATTAAAATTCTTTGTAAAGCAGCTGATGAATTGTGCAGTCTTGCAAAGAACTTTGGGTTGCTGTCTGGCAGTGAAGTGTGTATTAGGGGCCTATCTTCCAGTTCTGTCTGGAATTAGGTAGATGGACCCCAGCCACTGTCATTTCCTGTCTCAGAAGTCTGAGACATAAAAATTTAGTGTCAAATTTAACATAATAAAACTTTTTTTTTTCTTTTTCATGTTTGTGTTGATTTGGAGCCTAATTCAGTAAATGCAAGCAACTTGTTCACACATAATTTTTCCCATTAATGTCAATAAAAAGGAGATCTGTTCTTCTAGGACTGGGTGCCCTAAAAATTGTGTGTGTCATAAATAAGATTAAGTTAATATATCTACCTCACTCTATACATTATTAAACAGAAGTTGAATTAATTCTGTAGTGGACAGTGCTCCATATTGTGTTTGAAATGCTACATATTTAAGTCAAATTTCACTGTTATTAGGAAAGTTGTCTGAAAACATTAATGTTTTTGACATAAAGCATTTTGTTGGGGCCACTTTTCTAACATACCACCTAAAACAACAAAAATGGCAGGACAAAAAAAAATGTACTATTGAAAACTGGTATATTTTAAAACAAACTTGTCAAGTTGTGTATACGTTCACATCATACCAAAATGCCCTGCTTTGGATTATTTTTATAAGCAGAGTCCCTAAAGTAGCCAATCAGACTTGATAATGGACCTTGCAAACCTCTTTTCATGCAGTGTCTTCTTCAAATCATCTTTAGTTATTCAGGAGAGTTTACAATCTTCACTGGGTCTTTGGAAAACATGTACAGTGCTAAAATTGTCTAAAGATAAAAAAGAGCATAAACCACAACTTTTCAGGCATAGCTAGCCTCATGAAAAATCAACTAAACTCAGGACAAAAATGACAGAATCATGATACAGTATATCAAGCTTTTGGCACAGTGTGTCTGTATCAAATAGGTGTATGGCAGCCTTTTCCATTTTGTGTTTATAATTTTTAAATACTGTAGTTTTGTAACTTTTTGTGTTCTGATAAGCAGGGCATTTTTTCATATAAACAGCACAATAATTCTAAGCACAGTAGAAAGCAGGAGCATGAGATGTAAACAGTAAACCCAGCATGTCATATTGAATAACTTGAAAGCAACCACCAATTTTTTTTTTTTCACTAAAAGATCTTATATTCAATTATAAAAACACGGGATGGGGTGTTTTTACCACACTGGTGTTCCAAATCTGCCTCTTTTGCCCTTGTGTCAATATGATGTGTTACAAATGACTCTTCTTCCTAAAGAGCAAACTCTATAGATTACTAAAGAGCAGAACGTAGCATAAGTTTAGTGGTATAGAACTCCAAGGCTTCTATTTATGAGTATGAACTTGACCTCTGAGCAAGAGTGATTTTGAGCAAGGAAGTTCAGCCATTATATGCTAGACTAAGCCTGGATACAGTCTTTCTCAGCTCTGCTTTTAACTCACAGGTATTATATTTATATTTTCTCACTGAAGATACATATTCGTCCCAATTGGGTTCAGAGCCTTAGGTTTTTGTAGTCTTATTACCTGAGTAACTTAATATGGTTAATGAATAACCCAATATCGTCAATATGGCATCCTAGAACTATTGAAACACCCTGCTGCCATTTCTTTGAGAGCCAGGCTTCCAGTGAGCCCCTGGCTATCACTTGGCCCTGAGACTGTCAGATGGGATACCATAATTTTTCCCTTGCTTTAAAAATGTAGAAACAGGCCACTTTTCACTGATCAAGCTCTCATCTTTTGCTTAGGGTCAGATTTGTTTTTAAAAAGCCATTGGATTTCTGTTAAGATGGGGAAAAAAAAAAAGCCAAGGAGGTGCTTGGCTAATTCAGGCCAATCTCCTTGTCTATTGAACTGCTGCACAGATCTTTTGTTTCTCCTTATTAAGAAGTGCAGTCAAAGGCAGGGCAAGTCAGAGACCTTCAACACAACCATAGTGACTACTTTCATAGTACTTTTCACAAAATAATTCGTTCAAAGTTCACAATTTCTGTCCCTAATGAGTATATAGAAAAGATCAGCTCAAAATGGATGTTTCACACCCCCTCAGACTGTTCTGCATTAGTTACTTTTCATGACATAAAATGAAATTAAATTCAAATTGAATCTCACACTCTCTAGAATTCTTTTCAAAGTTCTGCCTAAGCTCTTTTTTAGCATGTTATTTTTTCCATCTCTCTGGGGGTTTTTTATTTGGTTTTTTTTGTTGTTGTTGTTTGGTTGGTTGTGGGGTTTTTTGTGGGTGGTTTGGTTTTTTTTTTTTTTGGTTGGTTGGTTGGTTTGGATTAGGTTTTTTTACTTGCAAATGGAAAGTTCTGTTATCTCTGTATTTTGGGCAGCACAGTGGGGCAAACTGGTTTGCTTAAAACACTAGTCTCCTCAGTTTTTGTGAAGTTCTGATACTTCTGCAAGAATTTTTAGAGGAAAGGGGTTTGATTTGATCTGAAATTTGAGATTTGATCTGAAAATGAGCTGATTTCTTAAATTAACAACTCTGAGGAGAGATTGGTTGCCCAAAAGGTAGTTTGACTGTATGGAAAAGCAAGACCAGGCAATTGATGCAAATCATTCCATTACTATTTTCTGAATTCCTTGATGCCTGGATTTATATATTATTAGTGTCCAGAATAATGATCACCAGCTGGAGTCTAAAACCATGATCAGAAGATCAGCAAACAGGGCAGGAGCCTTCAGGCTGTGCAGCACCTGAAACACATGCTGTAGTCCACTAAATGAACTTTATTAACTCATCTGCATGGAACAGACTCTTTATGTATCCCTATTTCAGCCTCACACTTTTTTTTTTTTTTTTTTTTTTTTTTTCCCCCACCTATATTTCTGGTAATTCTTTAATTCTAAAGACATCTATTAAAAATCAGGGAGGGTTTTTGTCAAATGAAATTGCCTACAAGGGTGCATGGGAAACCATCACATCATTCTTTATTTTCCCATGTGCATTCTCTGGGTTGATTTTTATATTAGTTGCACCACACATTGCTACATGCTGGTATAAATTGTAATGCTCCAATTACATAGTACTCAGATCAATACCATCTGGACATTTAAGATACTTAACTGAAGCTCTAATTTGACCTATGCTGCTACCATAATCAGTAAAGAGAAAAAGCATCCCTTGAGAAATGTTTAGGTCACCTAAGATTTGAATTGCTGCTCTTTTTACTGCAGAACATACCCCTAAGCTGGGTATTTCATTAAGTGACTTAAGTTAGAAAGGCTTATCATGTCTGCTGCCTGTCATCTGCTTCTCGGGAGTACAGCACTGATAGGGACTGCTGGTACCTGCAGTCAGGGCTTTGTGTAGAGCTCTGTGGGGTCAGCGATTCTTACCCAGAGAATGTGAGTTTACAGTCCAGCTAGAGCACTCTAATAGATGGAAGCAGCTGCTTAGAAGGGGCTTAGTTTGCAATTTACCAGTGAATTTTCCTTTGGGGGCTTTCCTTGTCATGTTTTCCTTGAGAAAATCCTGATGTTTATATAAATACACGGGATGTTTCTGTCTGTATGTCTGTATAAACTGCCAAGTTGCTGTCTCTGAAAGAAGTTAATGCAACACCTTTTATGAGTGTTTTTGATTTTGCTGTCTACTGGTATCCAGTATCATTTCCAATTGGTAGGTGACCTCAGACACCTTCCATCCCCAAATTCCCTGGAAATGGTACCTCTGGGACACCATAATGCAGGAGATGAAGTATTTTGATAAAATTTCTGGAAATCCTATTTTTCACGCCAGCCTTACTTTTTTAAGGAAAAGTAACTAATACGAATTTGTATTTTCTTGGTGGGACTACTTGGAGTGAATCCTTGTAAAGAAATACTCCACTCTGGGTGACAAAGTTTAACCTTTTGGTGGTAAACTGTCAGTATTTCCAAAACAGGATTATGCCATTTAAATTTTATTTATTTGTTTTGTTTGCTGCTAGTTTTGTATCTCAGAGGAAACTATTTAGTCACTAAACTCATACTTGTTTTCTTTTTAGAAGTCGTGCTAAGCTGAAAAATCTCTCTTTGGTCTTTCATATGGGATCAGTAGTTCAGTTTCCTTATGTCCCACTGGGGATCAAGTTCCCTATTGGGCCACATGAATTTGATACCAGACAGGAAATTGAGAGAGACAAGATATTCTGTTGTGATGCCATACAAGCTGTAGTTCATTTTGTTTGCATCTTTTTTACTTTACTTTTCTGCCTTTGAATTACATCCTCCACTCAACACTGTTCTTAATCCAAAACAAAGCCATCTCCTCTCATTTAATTGTGTTGTCACTGACTATAGCACTTCTCCAGTGCAGGAATCTGAATAGAAAATAAAAATTTGAAGAGTATTTTAATTTTCCCACCTGTTTAGAGAAGCTACTGGGAGCTTTATACAAAACCCAGTTTTTCCTATCTGATTTTTTTTGATTCTGAGAACAATTTTCTTCTCATTCTTTTAGTGTGCATCAGGATCATAATCCTTTATTGTAGTTGACAAATAGAATGGCAATACAAAGAGGTCCTAACATATTATTGTGTAACTTTTAAAATGCTTTCCTGGTAAAAAAGTGGCAATTTGCATTTTGTAATTATTTTTTTCAACCTTGATAACAGCAACAGCTCTACATTGGCTCAGTCACTGGAGTTTCACAGCTTCCTTTGCACCGCTGTGATGTGTATGGAAAAGCATGTGCTGAGTGTTGCCTTGCAAGAGACCCTTACTGTGCCTGGGATGGTTCATCTTGCTCACGTTACTTCCCCACTGCTAAGAGGTAGGGACAGCTTCAGATGTCTTCATGGTTTGTGATTTGTTTTAACTGATGGTCTCAATATGACCAGAGGGCTTTGGAGATTTTTCATGGAATGGTTAACTGAAGCTCTTTCTCTTCCAAAGAAAACATAGTTGTGGGAGTTACAAGCAATATGAAGTCTTGGTTAATTTAAAGTGAACACTGCTACTTCTTGGGTTGGCTTAAAAAGCTTTTGTGAAAGAAATTTAGAAGAGTTTTTTTCTGAAATGAATTCATAACTTTATATTCAGTAATAAATGGCAAGAAAGAAAAAAAATATGTCTTTCTCTAACATTAGGAAGGGACTTGATATTGAAAGAGTTGTTTGCCCAAGTAAACATCCTTTTATTTTCATGAAATCCAATTCAAAGGAAATATTTTAAGTGTTTGGACATGAATGGAAAGGGTTTTTTAGTGATATATAGCATTATTGTTATCATTCAAAAGTGTAATTTGCATGTGTTGATGTGTGTCTAACTGCTGTTAGATCAGAATACCCTCTATTTTGCATTATCTCTGCACTGATGCTATAGGCATAGCTTAAGTGAAAACAGACACTGCAAGTGAAAAGTATAATTATTATTAAAAATTTACTGGTCCTAGTTGCCTGATCTGAAAATTTAAAATATTTTATTTGCCTGCCTTTGTCTCTGAAATTCTTGATCTTAAATTATGTAAGATAGTAACTGAACAGCTCTTAGCTACTTAAGTAGAAACTGGGAATAACTGAATAATCACTTGCAAATAGGAACAGACATTGGTGTAGTGTTGACAGTTACATGATAAACTGGCTAAAATGATTAAAAGGGGTTACATTAAATTGAATGTGTCCAACATCTTGCACTTACGACAAAAAAGCGGATCCAGGGTTTTATATACATAAGGGTTCATACACATAAAAGGATTGGTAACCAATACTTAGTTGAGAATGTCAGGACACCAAATTCCAGATTTGGACTGTTTGTTGCCGGAGATGAAATGTGGCAAAGGGTAGGAAGTAGCTTTTATGTCACAGACATTTCAGATGGAGAGGATTAAAATGTTAAGGTTTGCATTACAATGTATGCCAAACAAATCTTGCTGACAAAAGAAAAAGCTGCTTGAGGAGCATCAGGTTCTGTATTTTCAGCAGTAAACAGAGTTAATTTGAGACCAACTTTTTAGAAAATTCTTTAGAAAATAATTAAAAAGAAGATCCTGAACCGATCCCAAAAGAAGAGCTGGTCAAATTTTCTCAGCTGCATAGTTTAATTCAAATCTGTGGTGGGAGCACAGAAGTTTCTCTGGAGGACAAGGAGGAAAGAGAGAAGGAGGAACAGTGATGGTTTCAAGGGCACCCTGGGGAACTGATTTGATCTAAAAGTTTTTAGGGTTAGAAGTCAGTGTGGTTGATTACTACCTCTGAGTCTTAGAAGACAGAGAAATCAGGAACCACTGAATCACTCTTCCCTGCTACCTCCCTACTAATCTTTATCCCTGAGCTTCATCCTTTCTGAGCATTCACTAGTACCCATTCCTACTCCCAGACCACCTCAACACTCAGAGAGCACATCATTCTATGTGCTTTGCTCTGCTCACAGTGATGGAAGAAGAAGGGCTCTTTAATTTTCCTTATTCATCTTTCCAACTTACTAAACAGCAGACTGAGCCCTCAGGGGTAAAGGGAATGGGACCTCTTCTTACAGGGATTAAGGGGCAGAGTTACTGGGGAGTAAAGTGGGTTGCACAGTTACAGGATAACAGAGTGTACTCTTCTTCATGCCACAATGAAAGAAAAAGAAACTCCTGGAATGTTGAGATCCAGACAAAGCATTCAGAAAAAGTCACTGTCGCCCCCTACTTCCCCCAGTTTTTCCCTTGGCAGTAGCAGCAAGATAAAGGTTTGTGTAACTGGAGGAGAGGATTCTCTGTTTACCTGGTACCTGCTGTACTCACTGCCTCAAGTCAGCTTTGAATACATGTATGACAAAGTCAGCATTGCTGGAAACAGCTTAAATGTCAACATCTTACTAATAATGAATCCTTGTAACTTTAGGTTCCAGAAATACTGGGGAAGGTGAGTCCTGAGGCAATTGTACAGATGTTTATTAACAGTTTGGAATTTTTGGTCTTTGTTTCAGGTTTGGGTTTTTTTGTGGGTTGTTTGTTTGTTTTTTTCTTTTTTAAAAAAGAGCTTTCATGAGCCATTATTGTAATTTACTTTTCTTTCTTTGTGTATTTAACAAGTCTAAATGACAGTTCAGAGCTCCTGTAGTGTGACCACTTAACCTTACTCCATGAAGATGTGTTCTGGTTCATATTTCATAAATCAGCATGTTGATACAGTGGTGATAAGTGTGACATTTTTCTGAGATTCAAGCTAAACATCTAATCCAAACTCCATTGACAGCAATATGAGTTGTTCCACAGCCTTCTTTTCTACAAATAGCATCCTATAAATATGCTATATGCTAAAAATTAGGAAGGAGTAACAAAATCTTCTGGTTTCTTATGCTTTGGTATATTTTTATTCATTGGTAATGAGTAGTATGAAGAAGATATCTGAAATTAGGTTTAGTATTTTTTTTAATCATGTATCAACAGAAGATTCCTTCGTACTAAAACATGCAAGGATGTCCTAATTCATGATTTTAAGGAAGTTTTTATTCAGAATAAAATAAAAAGGCACATTCTTCCAGAAAAAAAGCCTTGTTGCAATACTTCATATAACTTATTGCAGGTTTAACATTTCAGTAGTTTTCAGTGGAAGAAATATGGTTAAAATCTCTCAGCCAAGCGCAGTCAGCTGTGCAGCTGATGGTGCCTCTGTGAGAACTCTCAGTATGTGCTGATGCTGGGCTGTTAGTGAGAGGCTGCAAATAGAGCCAGTAAAGAGAAGAGAGATGGTCTCTGTAATGCAGAACAACAGCTTTTTTAAAACGTGGGCTGTTGTCACAAGGGAGTGACCAACAGTGCTTTTTACAAGGCTACTTGACTTTTGCATATCCGTTGCTGGATGCCATAATCTGAAATCACAGCATTGTTCAGCAGCCTAATCCTCTTTGTTCTCCTCTAATTTTGCAAGCCCTCAGGCTTTCTCTGATTCCTAAAGTAAAGTGCTCACACTTGAAACACATCTTTGTTTGCCTTGTTCTTTTTTTCTTTTTTTTTTTTTTTTTTTTTTTTTAACAGCTATTTAAATAAAGGTAGGAGCAGACAAAGAGAGAACAACAAATGCCAAACAGAATTATTTTAAAAGCTTTTTTTTCCCTATGAAATACATTTTTTAGCACAAATCAATAGGTTTTCTGAAAAAGCCAGTGGAAATCAAGATGGGGAAATAATATACTATGTTACATGGAGATTCAGTAAAAGCTAGAACCCAGACTAAAGCTACAAAGGATGAAGTAAATGACATTACAAAATCTTTGTACCCAAGTATTTTATTCTGTTTATTTTAAAGACAAAGCCATTTGCAATAGTTACAGAAAAGGTCTTATCACAAACGTTTCGGTGAGAACTATAGTGGCTGAAATTATCTATGTAATTTAAATTTTGTACAAAATGCAGTACTTCAACATTCTTTCAAAGCTGTCCATCCTAACACCTCATTTTTAGTTAAAAGATGCCATGATATTCTGTACTTGCAGAAAAACTGTAACTTCTTCATGGTTTTTGATGCATGTTAAACTGTATTGTATATACTCTGATCCTTTAGTAGTCCCTCTATCTTTGAATCAAGTAATTTGTCCGTGCTTCTGGTGCTAGCACAGTTAAACTTCATTGGCTTAATGCAAGAGACATGTACTTACCAGTTTCCCAACACTTGACATGTAAGAGTGAAGGCTGATTCTACAAACTGTGATAATGCATGGAATACAGTAGTAAGAATGTGATTTCCTTCCTAGTGTTGTTTAGGTGCTCTTGTGACCTCTGTAATTATATATATGTTCCTTTAATTGCTCTTCCATCATGGCAACTGTCAATGCTGACCACTGAGAAGGTCACTAACAGTTTTCAAATCTCTTTGCAGACGTACTAGACGACAAGACATAAGAAATGGAGACCCACTTACCCACTGCTCAGACTTGCAGCATCATGGTGAGTTATGGGTATGACTGAGTTACAACTAAACTGTATGTAATTTACAAACGATGCATAGGTACAGTAGGAAGTACATGAATGCTTTGTTGGTGAAATTGTCTTGAATATCTGGCAAAGATGAATATAATAAATACTATCCCCATTTAGTTTGCTTAAAATGTTTTGCATCAGACACTAAAGACTCTCATTTTTTCCCCTCAAGTTAACAGTGTTAAGCATTTTCATTTTTTTGCTTTGTTTACCTGACTATATCATACAATTAGGTTAAACATATTATGTCAGGAACAAATTATATCTTTTTTGGAACAGAAAGAAGGGTATTGTTTAATATAATTGCATAGGATGGTAACAAAGCATATAACTAACTACCTTACTACATATGGAATGGTCTTTGTTGCAGGTTCTACACTATTAGACCTGGAGATCAGGATGTTTCTAGCAGTTGTCCTGTCCCCTGTGCTTTCAGCATGGGTTTTCTTTGACATCTTTTGGGTTTTTTTGCCAGTGGTTGTATTTTCATAGTATATTGATCAGCTCTTTCTTGAACTGTTCAACTAAAAAACTTCTCAGAGTTACTAATTTGTTGCCAAACTCTCCAGAAGATTTTCACTCAGAAAATGAAAACTGTCCATTTTCTGTGAGTGAACACTTAGGCAATACTTCCCTCTACTGGAAAAAAATGATCACTCATATTTGTAGTACATCCGTAATGACAATTAAAGTACTGGACATATTTTTTAGATAAGTAAGAAAGAGATGGCTGAAAATGGAGATATGTCAAAACCCCCATGTCCTTGCAGTCCTTTTAATAGAATGATAAATAGTCCAAAGTTGTACTCTTGTGTGGGCTAGAACTTACCCACCACTATGTTTCAGTAGTAGTT
This sequence comes from Florisuga fusca, assembly GCA_038090715.1. NCBI lineage: Eukaryota > Metazoa > Chordata > Aves > Apodiformes > Trochilidae > Florisuga > Florisuga fusca. The sequence continues at coordinate 19,519,712 of JAAWXA010000007.1, forward strand.
TTCTCAGTCTTCCTTGTTAATCATTTATAAGTTTAACATAATATTAGATTTATTTTTTTTTTTTTAACTTCCTGATTGTCAGACTCAGGCCAAGATACTCAGTGGGGAAAAGTGCATCAATAGACTATGATCAATATGCAGTTGTCATATTCTGAGAACTCATGACTGTACCACTATTTTAGATTTGAACTAGTCAGTGTGGACTAGTAGAAAGTTCACAAATTTTCAATTCTATGATATCTACTAATATTTATACAGTGCAGTTGAAACCATGCATATATGAGACCATGTATTGAGGCTGAGATGACCTTTTCAGTTTCCAAAAGGAAAATTTCCCCATGCAATAAACATGGATAAACAAAATAAAATTGTTTATTTTATTAAAAATTATTTTATTTATTGAAACATACTATTACCAGCAGAAAAATGTCAGCTTTATGTTTTTAGTGCCTGGACATTTTATTCACGAATAAAATTATGACTTGGACTACCACTTAAAACATTCTCTTGCCCTTGCTAGCTGTGCTTTATGCAACTGTAGGTCTGTTCTTTATAAGAAGAGAAGGATTTCAAAACACCTTTTTTTTTATATCTTCCCATTCTTGGTAAACATATTCTTCTGAAAATGTATCTTCTTCCAAAGTGAAGTGGGTAATCCAGTACAGTCTTTTCATTACAACAGCTATGAGAAATCAAGATCGGGAAAAAGCTATTATATGAAACACTTGATCTCAAGGAGCTTTAATGCAGCTTTGTCTAAAGAAGCAGGGCAAATAGGAGACAAGATACTTCTGATAGTTGGTTTTAATAGTGAATAATAAGAGCATGATTAGAAGGATCAGTAACTTACAAAAAGTACTGAGAGAATGAAGTTCCAGGTCCTATACCTTAAGATATACTCAATGAATGTTTTAGCTCACTCTCGAGTGAATTGTAACCCAATGAAATTTTCTTATATTTATTTGTCATTTACACATAATTATGCATTGTATAGACAGCTGCATGGTCCATAAACTTCCCATGCCAACTTATGCCGAGTTTTTTCCTTGCTTATGAATATAGTTTTGTGGACAATAACTGTCGAATTTGGTTTGTCTATAGCCAAAAATAAGCTCCAGTAATCATTTAGTGCTTGTCTACGCATTCCTTTGCACTAACTGCCAGTTGATTCTCTATGTGAACCAACAGAAACAAGAAAAATCTCTTAATGTATATCTCACTTTTAGAGACATTGCAGAAAATTACGTTGCTATCAGTCTTAACCAAAAATGTTTTTAGTATGGTTTAGGTAGTTCTTTCAGTTGCCCTTTTATGTAAGAACTAATAGTATAAAATGACTAAGCAGGAACATTAGAGGGAGCTGAGGATCCTTAGTTGTACAGATGTCTGGCCAGACAATAATGCTTAAATCTAAAATCATAATCACCTCTGTGTCAACTTAAGAACAATATTTTTTAAGTGTAGCATACTAGTGCGATCAAGAAATTCATCAAGTTCTTTTTTTTTTTTTTGAAGAAATTGTAAATTGAGCAGCACATTTTTTTAGGTGATTTATCCGAGGGGAAGCTCAAAGAGTCACCCTGAATTTAACTGTATAGTGAGGTTTATTAATCTACAAAGCAATCTTTGTATAAGTACTTAGCCTCTCATACTTCTTTTGTTATATCAGGAATTATGTATTTAAAGGATATTTATCAGGGTAGTAAATTGGTACGGCTGCTGTTGGGTTCATTTTGGGAATTGCAGCTCTCAGACAGGATTTTGAGTTGAATTTATTAACCAACTTCATGACTTCTTTAGTTTTCTGATTCCTATAGCTGCTCTTCTGAACTTCGTAGACTTCAATTTTTGCTTCTAGTCTCCTCAGTCCCAGAGCTGCACTCTGATCCAGTGATTTTCATCACTCTGCTTACTTTCTTGTACTCCATGTGCTCAACATTACATGAACTTTACAGACATTTTGGATCTGCCTTACTCCCTTAAATCATGGAAATGGAATTTGAGAGATCTCTTAAATCCTTCCCTCACTCATTTCATGACTGTCACTTGTATTGTATTTTCTGGAGTTATGACAAAATTTAAAGGGGGCTTCTTCCACTCTCCATGGTGATCTCTAAGATGCTAGAATGCCATGGACCATATCCAAGAAAACACTCAGAAGTTTGAAAAGACATCAGAGCACCCACTTTCAAGGTAACTTTGATAAAAACTTGTGACTAACTTCTTAAATATTAAAGCTGTAATAGGTATATGTTTTTTAGAAGAAACTTCCCTATATAATTTAAAACTGCACATGGACAGTAGGACCCTTGCTAAATAAATATCTATTTCCGCCCTTTGTACTGATATTTAGGAACTAGAAGACTATCTGCCTGGGTCTAATAAGACTAAGAATAGTCCAAGTGTAATTCACTTGGACTATTCTGGGTTCAGGAAAATACGGTCAAGTGGTACTTCAAACTATGTCATGACTATGCAGATGGTTAAATCAGCTATTAAGGATGTGGGAGAAGAGAACACAAAGTCTACTAAAGCTTAGGAGATAGCTCTGATAGCTATATTTCCAGTACAAGCACCCAAACTGCCCAATTGCTCATTTTAAAGGGCCATTATGGATCCGTGATTCAGAGTTTGTGGAGCCTGGGAGAAAGGAAATGAAACAGAGCATGTATCCTAGAGGGAAAACCCTGTGTTTCCATCCTTTATTCTGGAAGCCTGTAGATCTCACAGAAACACATTGCTGAAGCAGCATTGTATGTGTCCCAGGCTATAAGGGACATTTCCTACTGACTGTCTTATGCTGCAGTACCCTACATGTGCTGTCTGCTGTGAATCCCAGTTCAGATAACAAACTGCATGTTCAGCTTTGTGCATTCTGTTCCCAAATCACAGTGCATAACTGAGGCAGAGGAGGCAGGAAGATATTAGCGAGCCATTCACAATGTTGAATCTGGACTCATGAGTTATGAGCACATCATGTCCATTTCCAATCTTTATCTTGTGACTTCTAGTTACATTCAGTTAATCTCTTCACATACTTCCAGTTTCTCTGTTTCATCAACACAAATTCATCCATGATCCAGCTCAGAGCTTTCCACTTGTCTACATTCTTTTCCAGCTGTCTTACCCTTCTTAACTTTCTAATTCACTCCTCTATTGCTCCCCATCTTTCTGGCCCAAAGCTGCACTGACATTCTTCATAAAGATGTGGTTTCTGAAAGATGTCATAAAAGTTGTTTCACTTATTTATGTAGCACCCATCTACTTGCTGGAAAGGTTCACAGTCCAGCAGAGGGAGATAAACTCACCCCTCCCTCTATTTGTTAAGTGTTAATTCGCTGTTTGATGTCTCCTTACTGAGAACTGGGCAAGCACCACTTCCTGTTCTGTGCCCCATCTCTTCTTCCATCCTCTCTCAGGGCTGCAAGACATTATGGAAAGACATGATTGCTGTATCAAGATAAACCAGGAGCTCGATTTTATTTTTATCTCTGGCTCATTCTTTCAGCAAACCACCTGTATTTGCTGAGCAACGTGGCCAATACGATAAAGGAGCAGTGAAAGACAACAAAACCTCATGAAGGATTTCTCTGAGATTATTTTAGTTAGACATGATTTCCCTGTTAAAACATACCAGAGGAACTGTTTTAAAGATTTCCAGTGGTAAACTTCAAAAATATGAAATGGAAAGAAAGACAAATAATGGCAAAGAGACAGGACACCCCATAAGATCAACGCAATGTTAAACTCAATAGTTTACCAGTTCCTCCTCATCATCTACTCTCCAGGATTATTGTACTGTTGCCACTTAGGTCCATAACAGCATTTTAAAGAGCTAAGGTGGAGAGTTGAAATATGATGCCTTGCAGCCTTTGTGGTATTGGAGAAGAATGAAATGTCATATAAGTCCTATAGCTATGGGATATTTCCACCAAGTTGATAAATATCTTGAAGCGTTGTTACAAAAGGAAGTAATTTATTAAACTTTCCTTTTCCCTTCCCATGATCTCTGGTTTATTAACCTCATTACATTTCCAAAAATTATATCAGTATGAGAGGAAATGATTAATTGAAGATTGTTTCCTCAAAAACGTTATTCCTGGTCATTAGCAGCTTCAGCAAACTGCAGTCCTGTATAATCTAAACACATTATACTACTTTTAAATAGCCTCATGTTTTATTGCTTTGCTCTAAAGTATTATGATGATAGAGCCCAGGAGGCATCATTATAGACATTCTGCAACTGCACCCTGAGTCTTTGCTTTTCATACAGTTTACTATTAAAAATTCTTGTCATGTTCTAGATGCTTTCCTTGATGAATAATAATGAGGTTTACACAAAAAATGACAATTAAATTCATTAACTTCACATGTTGAGATGTTAACAGCTCTTGAGATTTAAAATTCTAAAATAATAAAAAAAACCCTACTGGGGAACCTTAAAAATATAGAGATGTTGATGGTGGTTTTCCAAATTGCATACAGATACGGGGAAAATCTTCTTTTAATGTTTTTGTTTTTCAACACCTTAGGGGAGCCCAATTTCTAAATTAACAAGTTCACTTAGCAATTAAGATTTTCTTCCCTGATAATTTTAATTCTTTTTCTCTTGCTTTACAGATAACCCAAGTGGTCAGACCCTGGAGGAAAAGATTATCTATGGAGTAGAGAATAGCAGCACTTTTCTTGAGTGCAGCCCAAAATCTCAGCGTGCTGTAGTCTACTGGCAATTCCAGAAGCAAAATGATGACCGCAAAGAAGAGGTACAGTAGAAAAAAATTAAGAGATGGAAATAGTCCTTTCTGTAAAGATATACTTGAGAACCTTGGTCTTTCCCAGAATAATAACCATCTGTATTTTAGTTTAGCAGAGTTTATCTGGAATTTTATAATTTCTGTTGGTCACTATAGTCATCCTCTTATCACCATAAAATCCCATAAACATGGTAATAGCTTTCACAGCCTTGCATCAGAAATCATTCATATCCTCTCCCTGGTCAGAACCCCTGCAAAACACACTGTTAGATATCTCAGAAATACCATAAAGTGAGCATGCTCTCATCATACTAGATTTATATTGAACTTAATACAAAGACCATAAAACTGCAATTAGATGAAAAACAGTCCCACTGCATTCATCTGGTTGTATTCTGACTGAAACAGTCTAACAGGGCCATTTCCTAGTACTGCAGATAAGACAGAAACAGAAAGAACTAGGGACTGGGACACAATGATATGAAAACTTGCACATTTTTTTCACCAAAAGCAATATTGATGGAGGCAAACCCACTGACTTTCCCTTCTGGTATTACACTAAACTGATACTTTAGTTTTCTCCTCTTGTCACCAACATTCTTACATTATTACTTACCCAGCTTTTTGAGTAATATTGCTATCAAGCTAGGTCACACGTACCTTAAGAGAATAATCTAGTCCAGTAGGTAAGGAGATGAAACTAGGAAACAAAAACTTGTTTGTTTTGTTGAATTATTTGTAAACTTACCCAAACTACTATGAAGTTTGTTGGTTGGTTGGTTGGTTGGGTTTTTCCAAATCATGTACTAAATAGTTAGTTACATTACCAACTGTATATGGTTTTGCTCTTTGCTTTGTTTGCACGAGTAGTAAATTATTTAGAATATCTTCTTGGAGCTGCAGACAGGTTTGTGCCCTTTCTGTCTGCAGGGGCACGTGCATTCAAAGAATGATATTATATTCTAGATATTTGTTAATTCATAAAAATACAGCATTTTTGTACAACTGCTTTTTGAACATTAATGTTTTGAGATTTAATCCTTAATCTTTCTTTATAAATTTTCCATTTATGTAGAACCCAGTTCTATGAACTACTTTTTGCAGTAAGGAACAATAGGAAGGCAGAGACCCTTTCCGACAAATATATATAGGCTTAAATAAAAGATAATGATAAATTTGACCTCAGTAATATAGCCAAATGTATCCATGTGAAGTCTACTGGTTATAGGCTTCCATCTTCGTAATCTTACAAACAAGTCCATCTGACAGAGTTGATACAGAACAGCAGCAAGGGGAAAATTCTTAATCTCCCAAACTCTTTGCAGTACGCCAGTAGTTTTTCCTGAGTATTCAAGCTTTCTATAACTGCAGATGACTAGCAAGGGAACCATTCATGTTGTTCTGGGTATTTTTGTCCAAGTATTACCAGCTGAAAGGAGAGAAAGTAAGGAAAGAACATAGTTGGAGTATAGCGTTGCACATACATGAAAGATACCTACTGAGGTTACCACTTTTTTCCAATACAGATAAAAGTGGATGATCGCATAATCCGAACAGAGCAGGGCCTGTTGCTTCGAAGTCTTCAACGGAGAGACTCTGGTATTTATTTTTGTCATGCTGTGGAACACGGCTTCATGCAAACTTTGCTCAAAGTGACCCTGGAAGTAATTGATACTGACCACCTGGAAGAGCTGCTCCATAAAGAAGAAGATGGTGATGCCTCCAAGACCAAGGATGCTACCAATAGCATGACCCCCAGTCAAAAGATCTGGTATAGAGACTTCATGCAGTTAATTAATCACCCCAATCTTAACACAATGGATGAGTTCTGTGAGCAGGTTTGGAAAAGAGACCGCAAACAACGCCGGCAAAGGCCTGCCAATGCGCAGGTGAATACAAACAAGTGGAAGCACCTACAAGAGAATAAAAAAGGTAGGAACAGGAGGACCCATGAATTTGAGAGGGCACCACGGAGTGTCTGAGCTACATTACCTCTAGGAACCTCATCCAAGTAGAAACTTGTATAGACAGACAACTGGAAAAAAATGCAATATTCATGAACTTTTTCATGGCATTATGTGGATGTTTACAAGAGTGGAAAGTTCAAACAGTTTCCACCAGGTTTAAATAAAATCGATTTCTAACTTTCCTAGTAAGTCCTTCCTCTCTGCTCCTATTGTAAGACCAGAAAGACCAGAATTTCAAGGATGATAACTCACCTGGACCAGGCTTACTTCTCAAAAAGTTCCACAAGGGTTCAGCAGGCAAGTTTTGCTTTCTCTGTTGCCTGAGATATTAAAAAAAATGCTGTATTTCATGCTGTCATCTTAAAGACAAGAAAAAACAAACCCCACCTTTCATCATCAGCACTACCATTTCTAGACTTACATTAAAAAACTGCATGAACTCATTAAGCTGATGAACGTCTAAATACATGATTGGACACAAGGATTTTGTTCTTGTTTTGTCTACCAGTTCTCCTGTTTATATGTACTAGAAGAAGAAAAACAATACTGAATTAGATTGTTTGTGGAAATCTGAGCAACATAAGCCATCCATCATCTGGAAGAACAAAAAATGTGGAGTACACTGGCCTACTACTGATGACTTCTTTCAGCTTTGATCTAAAGATGTATTTTATTAAAACTATAATTTAAATGTACCATGAAAAATATGCAGCAAACATTAGCTCTTTTCTAAAATAGATTAGACTTTTGTCTTAGAAATATTGTACTTTCTAATTATTGGTTTAGAGGAAAACAAACTTCCAATTACAAGCTGCTTTACTCTTTTGTTTGGAAAATCTTCCAGGGGAGCTAGTCACACTGCAGTTAACCTCCTCCCCTCTCAATAATCTATATGACATTTAACTTCAAAACAATTTTAAAACTAAGCTATTTTAACATGAAAGTCGCTGTATAGCATGGAAGTTTTCAGCATTCTTTTTTCTAAGTATGGTATTTGAAATTATTTGAATTGTATAATACCTTGCTACAGATTGAAGCAATGAAGAGGAGAGCATTGATTTTCAGTTGTATATTTTTTTTAATTAAAAAAGTAAATAGCATTAAAATACCCTCTACTAATTACACTCTTGCTTTCTTGGTTCGTAAATATTTGTGAATGCTAATATTTAAATCCTGTGGCTCATAGACTGTCATATATCCATGAGCAAAGCTCATATTCAGTTTAAGGAGTTTTGTTCCCAGCTCAGTGGTAGAAATATGTCCACACTACTGATTCTCAGTGCTCCATTCTTTCTGCAGTCTATCTCACCCAGATGCAAAGAACCAGCACTAGACCACAAAAGTAATAACCTCAAAGCCATCTCTCTGTTTTAAGATTTAAGGGACAGTTTTATCTGTGGGCGAAGTCTGCTGCAGTAGTGTATTGATGAAATTGAGCTTAAGATTAGTTTATACTAACAGATAATTTGGTTCTGCACTTCTGTCTTATTCTATATGCAGGAGAGCAAAAGGGTAAAACAGACAACCTACTTGCACCGTAAGTGTCAATTTAGGGTAATAAGTAGTGGATGTATTCACCTCAGCACAGATGTGCCTTTGGTCCCCAGTTCTATGGTGTCCAGTTCTTTTGAGATCATCTTTCTCCAGCCTCCCATATTTTATCTTGGTAGAGTCCGTAAATGACATATTTTCAAGTAATGTCATTGTGGGGAAGATTACTAGAACTAAGTCCTTAGTTTGCTAAAGGAGCTTTTATATAGAAGTGTGTCTGTATTGGTGACTGATCTGTTTAGATATTATTCACTCCAGATTATTTATTGATCACTGCACTCTCATCCTTATCAGATACAATATAACACAACAGCTGTGACAGCTTCTCTCACAGTATGTCCCAGTCTCCTTGCCACTCACTAATTCAAGGATCCTTCTGATTAGGGAAGCCTTGGCTTCTTGCCTCCATAGCAATTGGATTTTCACTAATGACCCAGTCACATCAGTCCCCTTTGAATATTTTGCAAGGGATGAACTTGGAAGATTTTTTGTCATTTAAGTCTTTAGTAATGAATTCATTGAATAGCCCAGGAGAAGGCTGTAAACTCATGATTTAGAAAGGCACTTGGCAAGTTAGTTTTAAAGCAACTTTAAGTTTCTCTTATGCCTAATTTGACTCCCATGAACTTTAATATGCTGTTAAATTCCCATGCTTTCATGACGTGCTGAGTAGGATTGAATTAAAACATAAGTTCAGCTATGTGCTTTCCTGTAGAGAAGTATTAATTTTTCAGTTCAGCTTATAAATAATTTCTGAGCATTTTTGTCAGCTGAATTTTTAAATTACAATCACAGAACACTCTGTAGCATTTTGTGTAGGGCTATTCTGTATCATCAGATGATCAGAATATTCTTTGCTACAAAAGGAAATGGTTTTAAAATTAGCCTCAAATAATTCAGTGGAAAAAATACAGGTTGGTTTCAACAGACCCTAAATGACTTCATTTTCTTTTTTCACATGTTAATGGAATTGTTAGATAACCTTTTTCTCTACCATGGTCATTGAAACTAGCTCTATAGCACCTTGCTGCAAAAAATCAAACCAAACCCAATTTCTTTTAACCACTCCTGAAGAAGAAACAGATTTAATTAAATCAAGATTCAAAGATACATTTTCTGTATAGAAAAAGATAATCCTTAGGAACAAAATTACAAAAGTTGAAATGTTTTTACCATTATCTGTCAGTCTATTTGGACAATTGATATGATCAGATCCTACAAACTTCAGCCCAGTCCCCAATGACATGATTAGTCTTATTTAGATCTTTATATTTGCATATATAAATAAGCAGCTAGAGTGTCAAACCAGCAGTGGAATTTTTTTTTTTATTTTCAGGTCATATAATGGTAAAGTTAAACCAGCCTTTAATACTGATGTGAAATGAATTTTTTTCAAAGAACATAGACCTTAATGAATTCATGTATAGGAAGATGCCCTGCAGCTTCAGTCAAATTCTTACCCCCATTTGTGTCATTATTGTTTAAAGCAACATAAGGTTTAAAGATAAAGGTTAAAATGGTGTTTCTGTAAATCGTCAATAAAAAGCCTCTAAACCTCTAGTTACAGACTTTAGAAAATGTAAGTTAAAAGTTGCTTTTAAGCTGGAGAGAAATATATAACCAGAAAGATCTATTTTGATTTGGTTTAAGTTAGCCGTTTGCAAGCAACAAAAATGCATTGAATCGTATTCTTACTCATTTACACTTGCACCTGCATGGATCACTGAAGATGGGAATTTGTTCAATGGCTCCTAAAAACTGTATGGTTATGTTAAACTATGACATCAAACTGACAAAATGTGCATCTTTGCAGAACAGAGTTAAATCTTCTTGACCCCATAAAGTCACTATGTAAAAAACATAAAATTAAATTAAATGCATGTGAATGCGCATTTACTGATCCTTTTTATGTATTATTTAGTGAATATCAATGGTATGTGTTTAATAGTTCAGTTTTTGCTACCTACACATTAGCCAAAAGAGGTGTAAATATTTCTAACTAGATAAGGAGGTACAGTGTAAAGTACTGTTATCTAGAGGTACTCCATTTTGGTGTGTTCAGCATAATACTAACATGCAAGATTTTGCCACACAAGTGATAAGGTGGTTTATTTGCTACATCAGTGCCAAAGTTATGTGCTTATTCTTTAAGCACATTCCTCACTGGGTAGTAAATAATTCTACTTCTGTATTTATCACTTTGATTCAGATGGGAACTAGAAAACTGGAGAGAAAAAAATGTAATGAAACTGCTGCTGTAAATTATTTCTTTTAGCATGTATTCAGTTGTTAAATAAACATTTCTTCCAAATATTTGAAGTTCACTGTCTTGACTGTTTACATGGAAATGTGTCCTGTAACCTTTGTGAGCATATGGAGTGCATTCTTGCCAATATAATGCTATCCATGTATATAAGCTCTGTTTACTGGGCCAGAAGGGTTGCTATTTTTATTAATGGTGTTTATTGTGGTGTTTCTTTTTGAAGACTACAAACTACTAATGCCTGAAATGAAAGCTACGAACTTATCTTCAGCCTATCTTTTGGCACAACTGCATGGGCTTCCTCAGATAAAGCCACACACACACACACACACACACACACCACTTTGCCCATGAACCAAACTTTAAATCATCCAGAAAGCCATGTGAATACCAGCAAGCTGCTGTACTCCATGACATTCAATTTGTGCAATGCTAAGGTTAGTACAGCTATGCTGTGGGGTTTTTGTCTTTTTGTTTTGGTTTGTTTTCTTTGAAATTGGCCTGCACAGATAGCAAATAGGATAAAACAGGTTATGTCTGTTATTGATATGCCCTTGTATCCTTAGGTAAACCTAGCAGCTGTTTGGAAGTGCTTGGGAGCTCTATCTAAAAGTAATATGCTGCAGAAATAAGCATTGTGCAAACAGGTAATGAGACATGCTGCCATGAAAACTGTTAAGTTTAAATGTACCAGGCAAGAACTGGAGAAAAGAAAGTATCATTACTTCCTTTTGGCACATACAGAATTGAAGAAACAACCAGTAGTACTTAATCATCACTAATCCATTCAGCTTTGCCTGTGTTCCTTCCTGTAAAGCAAGGACAGAGATGTCCAATACAAAATTTACTACTGGCTTCTGAAAATGAAAATAAGCCCTCAGCAGCAGCCAGGAAACTCAGTAGGAGAGAAAAGATGTCTGCAGATACAAGGACAGAATCAATGTGGCAAGCCGTGAATTCACTAACAGAAAGACCAGAGTAATTTATTATTTTTGTCTGTCCAGTACAGGAATTACAAACACTCACAAAGGAAGATCCTTGTTTCTGGATACAGCCATGCTGTGTCCTTTGATAGAACTCCCTGCAGAGCACAGCTAAACTGATTGTCCTGTTACTATTTTGCTGTGTTGCCCGAAATCTACAATTCCTAGGGACAAACTTCATTGACACTGTGGGGAAAAAGCACCACTAATGCTTGTCCATTCATATATATACAAATGTATCTACACATATATACTTATGCACATCTTACCACCCAGCTTTCACTTAGCTGAAATCCCCTTTTCTCTAAAGTGTTTGAGGCTCTACATGTAATTCTAGTGCATCTCTGAAGAACAAATTTGGTGACCTCTCATATAAATTGTTATAAATGCTTCCTTTGTGAAGACTGAAACACACTATTCCTTTTCCTTACAGGTCACATTCACTGAGCACATCATCAAACATATTTAATGGGAGGCAAAGCTTTTTTCAAAGCCTAAAACAAAAGGACTATTCTCCCCAGAATGCCTAGTAACAGGGTAGAGGTAGATGAAAGTATTAGTGAGACAGACAGTTTATTTGCTCCCCATAAATACATGAGTGAAAGGTTGGAGGGGCTTTATAGAAAAACTAGAAATTCTGGAGAACATGCCATGTTTGGGAGTTTTTTTATCTTGGAATTTACCAAAGGTTGACATTTTGGTGAACTTCAGGATGCTCTGAGCTAAATCACAACATTCTAGTGAAGTAATTTCCATACAGCAAAGGTTTCACTTTGGTTAAGAAAGAAACTTCCCTTTCTTTCACAGCAGTTTTCCACCCATTTAGGAAATGGGGCTCCTTTTTCCTCAGTATTAACCCCTAAAGGTTGTAATATAGTTTCTACAGTCCCTGTTGAATGATAATATCTTTTTCAACACACACAGGGAGCCCTGTTTCTGATGACCAGCCCTCCACGAGCTGCTGTGTCCAGGCACTGCTGTGAAACTAGCATGCAGTCTACTGGGTACAAACCCTAAAAATGTTCTGCTCTCCTCAGTAAGGATAAAATCAGGGCTTGGTGAGCAGTAAAAGGCACGTCTTGGTTATAGTTGAACTGTGAGGTACAACACAGGATGCCACTCAGGCAATCACAAGGGATAGCAGCTTCCTGGGCTGCGGGCAACGGGGGTTCCCAGGGGTGGCCGAGCAGGGCCTGGCAGCCAGGGTCTGTCCCCCAGGCCAGAAGCAAGACAGACCAGGGGGTAGCTGGTCCTCAGCCCCAGGCTTCAGGCACCTCCCTGGATATGGGGACGGAATGTCAGCCTGCAGGTGGGCCTGTCTAGACAGGGCCCATGGGCAGGGCTATGGTGGGGCTGGAGATAGCATCATACAGCCTCTGTGGGGCAAGCACTGAGCCCTTGGGGCTGGATGGAGTAGGATTCTAGGATATGACATGGTCCCATCTCCTCTGTGGAGACTCAATAAAGTGGGTCCATGTTATATGGGCCCTTTGAGGCAGCACTTCTTAACCAGCAATACAGACATTAATGTAGTGATAAAGGCTACACTTTATCAACATAAAAGAACCCTCAACAAATTTTAGTTGTGAAGGAGATCTTGCTCCATGCTACTCTAAATTGCCACAGGGCAGTCTGGCCACGAGCTGGAGCCTGGTATTTCCAGCTAAAGAGTCTCAGACAGTCATTCCTGAATTGCTCTTGATCATCTGAGATTATTTGTCTTCCAGGTATAGAAATACCTCTCTGCCTTCTGAAAGCCTATACAACCGTCCCCCAAAAATACAAATTCTCTTTAGTTTAATTAACTCAGTTTAGTTGATGCTGGGGAAAAAAAATGTTAAAATAAACACCTGAACAGTTACTAAGAATGAATGTGCACAGGATTATAATCTTTTTTCTTTGAGGAATGAAGGCCTCATGAAGAAGGTTATGCCTTCACTCCATGTGTGAGCCCTCCATGTTTGGCAATACACTAACACGTACATCCAAGGCACTTGGAACAGGTTTGGAAGGATTAAACTTTTTCACATACACATCCAAAGCTTTTTCAGACCTTTCCACATTACCTCCTGTTGTAGATTAAATCTAACAAGCTGGCCTGAAAACAAAACTCCTCTTTACACCCCTCAACATGGGGTACACCTGCAGCCTGTATGACTTTTATGCTTCCTACAAATATATTGTACTCATTTCTGTGGGAGTTTTATATTAAACTTTTCTTGCAAATGTGTTAGTCTGAAATATCAATATTTATGCAGACGCAAACCAAGGTGCACATTTCTACATGGAAAAAGGATAAAGAAACAATTGTAATACTGCTAGATCCAGTACATCAAGTAAATATCAAATATGGCTTGTTTGGAACTTCTCAGGTCTTTTGCTATATCTGGCAGCAGGAAAGGAAAAGAGCAGACAAAAGAAATACAGTTTAGCTATGTTTTGCAATGACCAGCCCCTTAGGCCCTTTAGTTTCAGATGTCAATTTTTTCTTGGTTGTAGCACTGCACAGAAAAAATACGTTCCTATAAACTCCCCTTTCACTGAACAATACCACATTGAATAGCTCAATAAACCAGAACAAGCAGACAGCCTGTGCAAGTTCCTCTGAAGAAGGCTTAGCTTCCCTCTTCTGTTTGTTATTCTATTATTACAGTAGGGCCACTGGTGTTGTTTTCATTAGGGTTTTGTCATCACTTCTATTATAAAGCCCTATTTTTAAGGCTTTATAGTGCTGTCTAAGGTAATTCACTAAAGGTTAAAAGGTTTTAAATAACAGTTTTCAATCAAGAAGTAATTTTACAGTTCCTAAAAGCACATTGCTAAAATGTGATTAATTCAGTTTTGTAAACAACAGCAAAGAAATCACAACTTTAACCATGTCAGGTGGTTGTTTTAGTGACTGTACTGAAAAAAGAATTCAGAACTAAGTAAAGTTTGGTGACCATAATGGAAAATTTTGCTGAATTGTGTCTGAATCAGATACCCACTTAAGCACATTCTTGCATAATTGTTTGCGACTTACTCATATGTTACTGTTCATATGGTATGTTCTGAAGTAGAATGTTGTCTTTCTTTATGCCTGAATTTCTTGATATAAGTTGACTTTTAATCGTAGTTCTATGTAGAGATAATGTAGGCTTAACACTTGCCCCAGTTTAATAGCTGCCTGATGTCCAGTACAGAAGAAGTTAGCTTGTGCTATTTTTTGTATTAGATAGTTAAGAAGTGACCTTTTTTGTTTGTTTGTTTGTTCCATGGTAACTGAAATTTAGAGGGTGCAGTTGATTTAGGCCTGTTAGAGCAGTGTGGAATTTTTCACTTTATTTCTCTTCACTTCAGTCAAATGCATTCACACACCACCCTTATAAAGATGCTATTACTTCTGGAAATCAGCTCGTATGTTTTGTCTTTAATGCTAACCAGCATACTTCACTAGAGCTCAACACAAATAAAAAAAGCTGTGTGCTCCAGAACCTTCTTTATTGACTGCAATCTATCAAACCATCAGGATACTGAAAGGTATTAATTTTAGCCCTTGTGCTATTGTATAAGGCTCAAAATGTTACTTCTGAAAGCTGAACAACTTGATGCCAGCATAAAGCAATTTAATATAACTTCAAACTAAGATAAATATTTCATATATTATGCATCTCTGTGATCATCACTAGCTGGAGGGGGTGAAACAGTGGGCGAAGTGAACTATTGATAGTTAAATTCACTCTTGTATATCAAAATAACAGACACAATGTAGCTGAAAAAATCTTCCTCAGACACTGAGTTTTGCACAAACATGTGCATGCTCAGCAAATAATGGTTCTTTGTCTCCCAGACATTATCCTGTTAGGCATTCACTGTGCTTCCACAATATGTTTGCAATTGTAAGGAATGTTGCTTGGTAGAAAAGGATTTCTGCAAATATTTGGAACTATTGTTAACGCTAAATCGTTTTTTTATAGCCCTTGTATCTGAATCTCTTGCATCTGAAGCTGAAGGCTTAACTAAGGCTCCTGGGATACTCCCAGGTATGGTGCCCTCACAAATTGTAGTTTGCATATAATCTCCATGTAAATCATGCTAAATTGTTGTATGGCAACTAAAAAGGATAAGGATGGGCTGTGGACAGGAAGAAAGAATGTAATATCTGGATGAATTTTATTGTGCAAACCTGAAAAATTACGTTGATATTAATAGGAAATAAGATCACAAAATGACAGTATCTAATCATGTCTCACTGTCTTCTATAACTTTGTTTATTTTCAAGTCAAGGTATTTAAAGTCGAACTTACTATTTCTTATTTTGTCACTAGTATGAGACTTCTATTACAGGAATTTAAAACCTTTGAATAAGACAGTTGAAAATATCCACCATGAAGAACTGAAATGTTTATCAAGGCTGTAAAATGGACTGCAGAACTGCTAAAGCATGTCTCTCAGGCTAGTTGAGTCAGTTACATGTATACTGTAGATCCAACACATATATCACAAGGAGGTTAAGTGGTCTGTTGAGGAATACTTACTCATTCTCCCAAGGCAAAATGATATACTATTATTTCCTCCCTTGGAATGTCTTCCAAAAGTGGAACTTATTTTGGTAGTGCCAATGAACTGCATCCCTAGTGCACTGTCTAATGTTCCAATGGCTCATAGCAATTAGATGACCCTGAATGAAGTCTGCCATATTTTACTAACATTTTGCCCAAACACCAGAGCTCTCCAAAAGGAACTATACAAGTCAGTACAGTAGTGTTAGAATTACAATGCTAAAAGAATTAAAATATGCAACATTTTCCGAATGAATATTGGAAGGACTTACAATTATGGATAACCTTGAAAGACCCAGTTTTCTGTTTGAAGATTAAGTGGATACATGCAAATGCACTGACCTCTTCTAGTTCATTTGAGCACTACAGACATAGTGGGTTGCTAAAAACCATGACAAGTTCTTGGAAATGAATGAAATGTTCTTCCATCACAGTGTTATCTTTAATGGAATGAGATCAACTCAGGATTTGCATTTCCTGTCACTAGAAGCACTGGCTTGAGGCATTTGGACAATGTTAGGCACTGTATGGAAACCTGTATTGATACTGAGTACAAGGGGATGTAGGAACAATGTTGCACACCTAATACCGTGAAGCTGCTACACATGGGACATATTTTAGGGTTCATTTTCCATTTGACTTTTAATTGTAACAGCAAGAAATGTTAACTTGATCTTACTATTTGTTTTACATACAACTTTACATTTCTTTGCTACCTCTGGAATTATGTGTCAGTCTGTTGTCACTCAGAAAGATGAGTGACAACACTTTCAACAACAGACAATGTCTGTCCAGATTTCTGCAGTAGATCTTGATGTCTGAAATAGACTTGCAGAAGAAAACTAAATAGAACTGTCAGTTTTTCATATAAACACCTCTAGGGGTTATAAACGTCTAGTATTACCAAGAAGGATATTTTCACATCATAAAAAAGACTTCAGCCTGAATTCTAAGCCAACTATTGTGAGTCTGGGTTTGTTTTTTTCATCATCTTTCCTGAAATGATGCTTTGTAGGAGTAAATTAATATAGAAACTGCAAAACTGGCCTACAAATGTGATATGTGTCATTCAGTCCCATGTTTCAGAAGACAAAAAGTCCTAGCTGCCTCAGAGGAAAGCATAAACAGTTCTTCAATCAGTAGTAATGAGAGAACCTGCTCACAGGGGAATTTTGTTCCTAGTGCTATCTACCTAGAAGATACCTTATGCTTTAAGTTTTCAAAAACAGTTTTCTTTCCTCTTTCTTGAGGAATGAGGAACCTCAGGCTGTTTGGAAGCATTCCGAGCTTCTCACTCGATTATAGGTAGACATAATAATGTTAGGGCTTTGAGAGGCTGAAATAAATCTGCACTACATTTATTAGCTTTCAGGTTATTACCAAGGTATAAACCAAGGTTTCCTGATGCTTGATTGGATATTTTTGTGGATAATGTGGTAAATTCTATGTTACTTTTATGAAATGTGTGTCTTTATTTATCTGTTTGGTACTTTGCTTTCTTAACGGTGTAAAAAAAAAGATGATTTTTTTCTGACTCAAGGATCAAAGATGGGACTAGTTAATCCTGCCAGAAGAAATAAGTGGTAGGGAGAAGGCAAAACTGAAACTGAGTGTGGTAGGAGAGCATTAGTCATGAATTGTTTTGAAGCAGTGAGTGGACCTGAAGGTTATCATACTACTGATTTTTGTTCTTGGAGAATCTACCTTGACCCAAATAGGCTGGAAAAATGGGCTGACAGGAACCTCATGAAGTTCAATAAGGACTGAAACACAAAGTCTTATGCCTGGGAAAGAACAACTCCATGAACAAGTATATGCTGAGGGCCAGCCATGTGGAAATAATCTTGGCAGAAAAGGACCCAAAGGTCCTGGTGGACACCGAGCTGAACATAAGCCAGCAATATGCCCTGGTGGCAAAGAAGGTAAATGATATCCTCGGCTTCTTTAGGAAGAGTATTAGCAGCAGAGTAAGCAAAATGACTCTTCCTCTCTATTCAGGATGGATGAGGTCACACCTGGAGTACTGTGTTCAGTTCTGGGCTCAGCACATGAGAGATGTGGACATTCTGGAGAGAGCCCAGTGAAGGCCACAAAAATGATTAATGGACTGAAGCATTTCTCATGTGAGGGAGGATAGAGACACCTGTGAAATTTCAGGGGAGATTTTATTAAATTATGTACCTGAAGGAAGGGAGCAATGAGGCTGGAGTCAGACTCTTTCTCAGTGTCGCCTAGTGACATGATGAGCGGTAATGAGCACAAACTGAAACTCTGGAAGTTCCATCTGTACATCAGGAATCACTTCTTTTGCTGTGGGGCTGACTGAGCACTTGTACAGGTTGACCAGAGACATGATGAAGTTTCCATCCTTGCAGATACTCAAACATTGTCTGGATACTGTCCCGGGCAACTGGCTCTAGGAAGCCCTGCTTGAGCATGGAGCAGATGACACCTAAGAGATGACTTCCAATGTCAGCAATTCTATGATTCTGTGTTCTAATGTCTTTATTCTACAAGTGTGAATAGGTGTTCAAACAGTGCAGTTTTGTTCACTTTGGTTTTGAATTTATAAGCTTTAAAGCCTAAGGAAGGTGGAGGCAAGGGATCCATCCTCACTAGTCTTGAGTTTCTAGGAGTGGAAAATTCAGTTAGAACCTATCCCACTGTTTCTTTAGGGTCAGATATCCAGTGTATGAGACAAGGAACATCTGGTTTCAATTTTGCTTTGCATCTTCAGGAAGACTAGCATTTTCACGTTTCAGAAGAAATAAAAACACTGAGATTCCCACTGTTCAAAAATTATGATTAGACCTTACCCAAGTCCCTTCCCATTAGTACTCAAATTTTCTGACCCCTTCTTCACTTGTTTTGAGTAGCTATTTTGTTCTTAGAGAGTTCCTGTTTCCAGATAAGAAGCAGGTTTTCCCAAATTTGACACGAATGAATGCTCTTTTGCTATGCTTAGCTGTGAGAATGTCAGTAAATAATACTACTCTCATGGGAATTCTTATTTTGTTATGAAATTGTCATTTTGCAGATCCAGGGGTTTGGTTAACTCCTGATGAAATATAAGATAGGAGTTTCTTAGATAAACTGTATTTGAGAGTTCTTAAGAGTTTTTTGTTAATGCTTGAAGAACCAGCTTTGTACTCCTTTAAGGAGATCTATTCTCTTAAATCTCTTAGGTACTTCAGAAAATCCCTCTGAGAACATGATACCATTATTAACTCTTCATAACATTTGAGCATGTATATGAACAAGTATACTGAGTCAAACCAGGAGTCCATCTTGGCCAACAACATACCCGCAAGACTCGACAAAAGTCAATGTGCACACAAGACCATAACAAAAAAGCAACTACACTGGTAATTCACCAGCAAATTCTCCTAGCTTTCAACAGTGTGACACCCAAGAACCTCGTGATCCACAGGTAGTTTCTATGCACCAACATCACCACAATCCTCTGTTCCATGAACTTCTCCAAACTCCTTTGAATCCATACAAAATTTACCATCTACAATGTCTTTTTGTTAAGTAGTTTTGTATCTTCAACCTACACGTAAAGGCTGATAGATTATATTGTTTTTTTCTGAACTTGTTATCTACTAATTAATTTAATCATAACCCTCAAATTTTTTACTGGGCAGTCGAGTCCATAGTAATTCTCTGTTTGCCTCTTTTAAATCATTTTAGTAGAAGACTCACTCAGGCATTGTTTTCTGCCACACACGATCATTCCAAAATCTTACTGCTTTTGAACTTTGCTAATTGCATTCTGTCTGCCTGATATTCTCTATGCATTTCTGCTTAGAATAAATGAGTTTGGTTCTTGGCTTAACATTAATATAATTTGTTGCAGCTCAGCAATTGTTCTGCTTCAAAACAAATAATTTAATTCTTTAATATTAGACTCTAAGATATGCTCTATGCCTCCATATTAAGAAGTACTTGCAGGCAGACAGATTTTACTAATAAATACAAATATTCCCATTCACAGGGATTGCAGTTAAACAATAAGGATCCTTATTTGTAAATGAAAAAAAAAGTATAAATATCAGATATTAAAAAGTCAATTGTCTCTAAAGAGGTAGTTAATAGTGATATATGGCATTCAATACAACTTTTAATTTAGTGGTGTATATTGCAAGAGCATAAAAAGCTTATGAATTATTTTTAAACATAAAACACACAACTAAAATAACCTGTACCAGAAGTGTGATTACAGATTAAAGCAAAAAAGAGCAGACCAATATAGCAATCAGCTGGGAAGAAGCACCAGACAATACTTAGATACTAGTGATTAGTCTAATAAGCAACTGCTTTAGCACAACAGCTACCCAACTATTGCCAACTATTGTCATGTGAAATGAGAAAAATACCAAAGACATTTTCACCGACGACTGTGAGAAAATCAAATGCACAGCTGAACTCCATAGAACAATGCAAAAAATAGGAGCATACTTCTGTCATTATCTGTTTTATTTTTATAAGCATCATGGGAAACTAATTATGATGACAGCTGTGATAAGTCTTCGTTAAAAATTATACTGATTATCTCTTGTTTCAGATTACCCATATGAAGAATAACTAAAAAGAAAAATAAAACTGATTCTACATGCGCAGTACAGCGTAGTGTCTTGTTAATGAACTCTAACAGCTCTTTAAAAGCAATAATCAAATTAAAACTAAATTGATAAGAAACAACTAGTACAATTTGTGTCCATAGAATGATCAGGGTTATTTTATGCTTTTGATTATATTCATTGCTCTTCCCACCTAAGTAGCTTTCAAAACTGCTTTCAGGACTTAATTTGCTAGTGTACGAAATTTCTGTGCCTGCCATGGTGAGGGTAGAGATTGCAGTGGATGTCAGTATATATATATGAACATTTAGCACATTGAACACAGTCAGAATCCAGTGCTGGAGTGGAATAACACATGACTGATAGAGGAAAGAAATCTGTATATATTTGAATCCAAAGTGATTATTTATCTTGCCGTTCATTCATTACAATTAGATTAAATGCACCTCTTTCATAAAGTCAACTAATTATTATTTTTTACTAAACTGAAGGTTTGTTTATTAGATTCTTATAAAACATTAACCTTTTAAATGTATTATAGAGGCAGCCAAAGTGCATCCACTACTTCATTAAAAAGCATGTATGTTTTTCTTAATCTTCTTTTATGAATGGTCTTTTATTTGAATATTACAAGAAATGTAATTTCCCTTTCTTTGTAGGAAAAGGGAAGGGAAATCAACTCTACAATCAACTGTAATCAGCTGAAAGTTGAAAAAGCACTTCTTAAACCACTTGGATTTCTCCTAGAAATCTTATGATTAAGTATGTCTTATTTTGACCAACAGTTTGGGGTTTAGAGTTGTCACATCTTGACAGAGTTAACAGAGCTGCATTTTTATTAATTATGAGCCGTATAGCACAATTTGCAGGATAATCAGGATGTGGCTTGATCTATAAAGGCACTTAGATACCCTAGATTGTCATGTCTTCATTAAAGGATTTCTTTCTTCCTTGTGACACGTGTACAAAACAGTGCTCGCTGCTCTTCAGCTGAGAACTCAGTCCAAGGACAAAGTGGCTGAATAACATTGCCTGAGCATCTCCATCAGAAAATGAACCCAGTTTTTCCAAATCTGAAACCACAGTTCTCTATCCTTCCTAAATAAATAGGCTTCCGGTATGTATTTCCACATGCTTTGTGTTTGTACTGCCCCAGAATAATTCACAAAATATATGACATCTACAAAATAACCCAAACTCCGTACCGCAATTTCTGTCTGATATGAAACTAATTGCTTTTTTTGGGGTATGTAATATAGTATTTCAATCTTTTTTTTCATATTCTCACTAGTTTTAAAACATATCTTGTTCCATAGCAGAGTTTTTATGTGGTATGAGTTCAAGCCAGCTCTGTTCGAACTCCAGTGTCTTTCAAACATATGAAATACATTTGATCAGCTATCTAGGAAACACGATTTTTCCATATGGGTTAGTTTTCACATGCAGGAATTTAGTGTTTCTATGGAGAACATAATATGCTCAGACAAATATAATAGGTAAGGAGTTGCAAACCACAGAGTGGGAGAAACAGGTATCCAGATGGATTTTCACATAGGAAGGTCTTAAAGGTCACTGATGGTGATGAGGTCTCTGAGATTTCCAAATCCTCATAAAACTATTTCTTCCTTTCCCAATGCACTGATCTCCTACTGCTCTTGATAATCCAGTGACTCAGGAAGTAAGGCCTGTTTTTTCCCTTTTGTTTGTAAGAAGCAGACTAAATGACAACACTTTTCTGAATCACCATTTATTAGGACAGAACAAGGATATCCACAAAGGTTATTACCCAGAAGAATATTTATTCACTGTTGTATCAATATTTGTCTTCCTGCTGTCAGACTAGAATCTCCAGAGAACAAAAAAATAGTGGTAGTAAAATTTACAGCCAGGTATGAATTTCCCCACTGTCCTAAAATGGGAGCACAGACAATTTGATATCCTTGTTCAGCAGAGAACTGAGTGATGTCAGCCCATTATGTAGGGAATGCTTGATGGTCACTTCCTTCTGCTTTCCATTTCTCACAAAGTGATATCTTCCATCCAGATGAGTTGGTTATTCTTTGTCAATTGCATTTCATTCTGTTTATATGATTCACTTTTGGTTATGATTCACAGGAGGGATTTGCTTGGTGTTTTCCTTTACCTGGGGCTGTGTTTGTAAATTATACTTCACCTCCTGATGTCCTCAGCTCTCTCCAATTAAGGACTATTTCCACAAAAGAGAATTCAACCACTGCAGGGAATTGTCTGAGTAAGAAGGTTCTGGAAACAAATAAAATTTTAGTGCTGTTATTTTTCATTCTTGATGCAGCAGACTTGGAATAGCTTGTGAAGATTAATGAATACTAAAGTTACTATATTAATTGAGCACTGTAAATATTACTACTTTTTGGGTTCATAAAGGCAATATATTAAAAACACTATACAGACTCATAGTGGTGTTCAGATAGCCCCCTCAGTTAGCAGCACAGCCATTTGGCAGGCTTTGATGTTTTCAGATGTAGCCTTTGGTAAATCTACATCTGGTTTTTCACAGTAAAAATTGGCTGAAAGGAGGAACAGTTAATATATTTTCTCACATATAACCAGATAACCCACATCCCTCCAGAAGTATTGCTCTTTGAAAGTAAGATGAGCAGATAACTCACATCTCAAATCAACTGGGATGTGAGAAAGCACAGGCAGGACACTGTTGAGGAAGAGGGAGCAGATCCAGGATATGCATGTAATTCACACTGTGTCTGTTGTTAAGAATTTCTGCTGTTAAGCAGCAATAAATGTCTATGAATGAAAGGACAGCACCAGGATAAAAATTACTTTCAACCTCAAAACAGAAGAGAGCTGGAGTGAAAGGATTTGACCAGATGCCTGTGAGGAACCTTAGCTGATGGGGGGCTTTGTTCTGTGTCAGCAGGACTAGAGATGTGTAAAAAGGTATTTTCTGTTTCAGAATAGTTATTCACCTCCATGTTTTGTTACAGGATAAATATCATAACTTCACTTATGATAACAGTAGATTACAAGTAAATTAGTTCACGTAGCTGAACAGTATAAACAAGAATAAATTCTGCTATAAGCAAAATGGAGGTACATGGTTTTGCCCAAAATAATAGCATCTTAATGACATCTTATATTCTTGACTCTGGTTTTGTTAAGGTTGTATGATTATGAGGAAGAATTAGGGAAAAATCAAAGAAATAGAATAGCAGAAAAAATTAAATAAAGAAAAAGATATTTAAAAAGAAACTTGGAATGCAACTTTGAGAAATGCTTTAAGAAACATTAACTGATTTCAGTGCTGCCTGGAAATAATTGAGTATTTATGCAAAATGGTTGTGGTTGTGTTGTTTTTTCTACTTATTTGCCTCCTGTTCTGTTGAGGAAACTAAATCTTTTAACATTCTTTGCAAATAATAGCTACATTTAAAGAGTAAAAGAAAAATGAAAGCAAAAAAAGAAGGGAAAGGAAAAGAAAAGGAGGAAGAGAATAAAGACAAAGAAAAACAGAAAAAAAAAGTAATTCTACCTCCACTTTTTTATTTTCTTCTAACAGAAAACATCCATAGAACTGCCAGCTTGGTTAAATACTTGAAACAGGAGGAATCTGATTCCTCAATCAAAAGCAGTGATTTTGACCGTGTGTGTCTCTATGGTCGCTACTGGTCCTTGCACAGAGCAGGTAAAACGTTATCACCATTATGTGGCTTTGGGGTCACATGACACAACAAGATACTGTGCTCTCTTCTTTACCCAGGCAGGGCACATCCAAATTTCCATCTGGGAACATCATCATCTGTCCCTCAATCCATTCCTGTAAATGTAGAGAGCCCTATTTGACACGAGCCAACCAAAACTATAAGAGGGCATGCTTTAACAACTAGGCATTGTGGAGAACTCTAAACCATAACCTGAACCCAAAATCTGGCTCTCCACCTACTAGCACAGACTAGCAAAACCTATGAGCAACTAAGACTGTTATTTTTGAGAGTATGTTTCATCTCATCCAAAAGAGACAAAGGCTTGAGTTCAGATCTTGAAATGTTGACTAGTCCAGTAGCTCAGACTGAAAGGACTGACCTTCATCAAAAAAACAAGGCTGAACTTTTATCCAAGTGGTTAGTCTCCTTCAGAGGTCCTAGGCACTACAGAGCTGACAGAGTTGGCTTTAAATCTTTTGAATAACTAGCTCTTCCCAAAATGGAAATTTTTATATTCTACTGGATATAAAAACATGTTTTTATATAAAACATATAAAAACATGGATATAAAAACATGTAAACATGTTTTATTATGGGAGTAAATAAATCAAAACCAAAGGTCAGAACTACTACTACTAAAATCTATCATACAAATATTTTTTTTTTTACAGAATCACAGAATCGTTCTGGTTGGAAAAGATATTCAAGATCATCGAATCAAACCATAACATAGCTTTACCAAGTCCAGTGGTTAAACCATATTCACAAGCACCACATCTATTTACTTAGTGATGTGCCCTTTATAGTAATCATCACTATTCTGAATATTTTATTTGCTGATGTCACAGGAATTAAAGAGCACTGTAACTATTTTTGTAACTATTTGGAAGGAAAAGTTGTCCCATACCACTCCCAAAGCATCTCTCTTCTCTGGCTTGACCCAGCTAATGTTGATAGCAATCTAGGATATTAAAGGTTGAAAGAAAGTTTGCTGTTGTTTCCTTAAGAGTTCACTACCTATCTTATTTATAAATAGAAGGCTTGCTACAAGGCAATGGCACATAGCCACTGCTGAGATTTTTGTAGCCTTAGGCAGGCTGCAGGTGGATGATAGATTTACCTCTTGAAAGACAGTGTTGACTAAGCCTGTCAACAAAGTTACTAAGAAGATGGACATCTTTCACCAGACATGATAGGCATGAGCCTGAAACAGTGACAGTGACTCAGATTTCCTTTAGCAATTCCTATATACCTCACTTTCTGGTGTGCTGAATTATTGGAAATAAGTTGGTATGCATTTTGGCCATGCCTCAGTGGATGGCTGTTGCTATCTGGAGATGTATTTCAGATGTGGAAACCGATCTTTAAAAAGTGTATTTTTTTACTTCACTAATGTAGTGTTAGACTCCAGGCTTGTGTTCAGATTGCATTGATAAAGCAAGAGAGGATTGTTTGCTCTCAGTCTCAGCTGTGCAGAAGTGCTGTGGTAACTTGTGGAGGATTTTATTTTCATCTGATTGTTTTCTATTGAGGCTCCCTCCAGAGCAACAGAGGTGATAGCTGCATATTCTACAAGCAAATCCAAAGCTCTTGAGAGGCAGCCACCTGGTAGGGCTTGCAGTTTTGAACATTACATCTGCAGTACAGTGCAATATTTTACCACCTGCAAAACAAATGTACAGGAACAAGAAAATCAGTAAGTATCACAGAAATATGAAGTATGATTTGGGTAGACACATTCAGATCTTGACATCTTAATCAAATATGTCAAAAAGGAAATACTACTCACACTGTGGCTTTAGACATCTAATTTAGCTGACTAAACAATACCCTAGGCACTCTTCTCCACTCAGCAGAGCTCCTGGTCACCAGTTCACCACTTCAAGCACCTCATCCACCCAGTTCAGCTGAAATGGAGTGAATTTTTATTGTATCAAGCCTTCAGCTTATATGAGAACCTGAGGTATAGGATAAGAAATATGTTTTTAAAATTGCAGTATCTCTTTCCCAGTGATAGCTATTTTGTTTTACGTCTCAGTGAGAGTTGAACATGATTGTGTCACACAAACACTATTCTGTGGAAACATTCTGCTAAGAACTATGCTTCTGTGGCATGGGGTAGCTGTAAACTGGAACAAAGGTTCATGCAGTAATTTCTTATCTAGATTGAGGGCTTGGATACTTGCACACCAGTTCATTCTTTGATGAAGATTTTCCTTTACTTGAAACAGTAGAGAACTATGATATCAGAGAAAGGTTTTTTTCAGGGTGACAGTTTGGCTTCAGATTTTTCATTAGTTTGCTTTTCTAAGTGGTATGTACTGGCCTTGTTACATGTGATAGATCTGGATTTACCACTGGTATCAAAATATCTTATGAATTTCTTAAACATGCTTCATGCAAACAAAGATGGGCTTAGAGCTCATTCACAAGCAGCTTACTTGTTCATTCAGTGTGAGATGGATGGGGAGACAGGGCAGTAGTGTCTTTATTAATCCTCACTGATTAAGCAGGGTCATTTCTCTGTTGTCAGAAAGTTCTTCTGTTAAGCTCTAATGGCAATGTCAGGGCACACAGCGACAAGTAAAAATCTTTACTGACCATGGATTTGTTCTAATATTGCTCAGCAATGAGGAAGTCTTGGAGTTGGCTCTACTTTCTTGAAACTGAAATAGCAAGCAGCAAAAGGTCAGCAGACAGAAGCATGGGAAATCATAAACCATGATAATATTGCTGCTTATAAGGTGACAGACACAACAGGGAAACCTCCTCTTCCAGCTGGCATAAGTGGGTCATGGAGAAGACATACCTTTGGCTTTGGCAGGGGCATAGCAGGGGAAAGAAACTAAGGAGTGGTAACTGAATCCCTCACACATCTAAGGCAGTAGAGATGAGATTTCTTCAGCTATAATCTCACTGACATGCTGAGAACTGTACCGAGATCACGTGGGACAACTGTGTCCTACAAAATATTTGTATTTGCAGTATGTTAAATTACCAACTCTCCCCTACCCTTTGCCTCCTTTGAAGAAAAGGAGATGAAGAAAAATCTGAAGAAAAACAGGTCAGGAGCATGAACAAATATAATTGCTACAGAACCAAAGGATTACTATTCTTTCAAAGCATATTTGTCAGGCACAAAAGATTCAGTTCCAGTCTTAGAATATTAGAAAGATAAAATTCCACATTGTTGTCTGAAGGTTTAGGACTGCAATAGGATGCAGGGCATCTTGGCAAAACTCCCCATTTGTTTTAGGGAGAAAGTGGAATTGTACAGAGAACTTTGGGTGTAGCTTTTTCCAAGAAGTCTGGAGAACTTTTTCCCACCTGGGAGAACTTGGTCCTACCAACTAATTTGGAGAACAGGAAAAAGGAAATTGCACACTGGTGGGGTTTACGCTAGACAATGGAGCAATCTCCTTATTGCTTAAACATGCAAGCTGCATACGTTTTACTCTACCTCTCTTTTGTTTTTGCACACCCTCCCTTCCCAAAAAAGCTGAATAAACATGAAAGATCAGCAGACATATTACTTTTTACACAACAGAGCGTGGCTTTATAGGGCTTTGTTACATCTTGAAAAGATTAAGTGCACCTGCAAGTGAAGAATCCCTGTTCCCCCTGAATAATCAGGCCAGGGCACCTCGGTTACTAAAGCACCGGCAAAGGACAGGGTTGGGCTGCAGGTTTGTGACAAAGCTTGAGTAACCGAGACTGGATGCTCTAATTTGTGAGGAGCAAGGCTGCCATCTAGCGGCATTTCTCCAGTACAAAATTGGATTAGGAAGCAACAGAATGGAGAAAATGTTCATGTTCTCTTGGTTTAAGTGGAGGTCTGTTAACCTGCTAGTTTTGCTGGGTTTGTTTGTTTGTTTTGATTTTAACCTAGATAATGCCCCTGCTTCAAACTACACCGAGGAAATAAAGGTTATTAGCTTATTTTAAACCATCACAAGCTTGTGTTCATGTTTGATTTTGTATGTATAACTTGATAATTATTATGCCTATGTAAAACTGCATATAAGCATAAAACACTTGAAAAAAAAATGACTGAGAGATGAAACAATTTTTCCATTAAATGTTCCATTACCATAGACATTACACTTTAAAATGGAAGACACGTTTATAGGCTTAATTCAAAGCTCATGAGAATAATTTCATCCTTCATCAGGCTTGGAATCAGGCCCTGTTTGAATAAAAAGGAAATTTAAGTTATGCAATCTGTAGGAAAATTATAATGCATATTACATATACTCTTCTCTTGGGACCAACAGATCAACAGGTAGCATTACAAGGAAATTTCCTTGCAGATCCCACTCAAATATAAATGTTTTAACTACTGAAAACATGGAAGCTCATGCTGGTGAGTAAGACAGAAGGGTAATCTACTCTTAAGGCAAATCATATAAGTTCACTTTGCCTGCATTTCCCTCTGTCTAAAACAGGGATAATGCTCATCTAGCTTGCAGGGAAGGAGAGATTTAATACACTGTGAAATACAAAATATTTTGAGCTCTTAAGGCGCAAGAGACTATTAGTGTACTTATTGTTACTGTTTACACAAAACATAAATCTCTCAAAAGGTTGAAGAAGGATGCACTGATCAGCTTCTTCCACTCTGTCTCTGCACAGCTAATTCTTCTTAGCAGCCCCCCTGGCTCCCAGGACACCTATGAAGGCAGGGGACTGTCCTTTTTAAGTATTAAGTTCAAGTACTGGTTTCAATGAAGTCTCTAACAAGGATGAATAATCTGTTTAGTTTAACTAAAAGAAAGCAAAGGGATGCTTTCACTACAGTTCAGTGGCTCTTTACTGGGAGACAGAATTCAGTTAATGAAGAGTATTGGATGGCATACTGAAATGTTTTAATGAGATTCACTTTTAAAGATGAATAGAATAAATTCAGATGCAAAAGAAGGCATGAGTGTCAACAGTAAGAATGCTTCAGAAGCCAGTTAGTAGGGGTCATGGTAGATTCAGAACCTTAGCAGATGTTTAAATCAAATTCAGATGGTTTTTTATAAATCCTCTTTAGAATATGAATTTGCTGATAGGAGTCAGATCATCTGTTCTACCCCACAGATCAAACTAGCTTACCACAAGGTTTTTTCTGACCTTAGAATGTTTTACTATTAATTTTAATATAGAGGAGTCCTTTGTAAAAATTGTTTCATTTTTAGAACTACTTGTTCAGAGTAGTAGAAATTGTTACAATTGGTGAAATGGAAGTAGGAAAAACACTTGAAGTAAGTCTAGAAATCAGAATACTATCTAGGGAACAGCTGCTCACTTTTATTGAAAAATAGTTGAATGTTCTCATTTAAAATGTCTCATATGTGAAATGTCAAAATATTTCAACCAGTCATATATCTAAAAACATAATTAGGAATAGGGGGTTTTTGTTGTTGTGGAAAAAAATTTACTCTTAAAAATAATTTTGGCTTTTATATTTCCCCTAGAGACTGTAGAGTGTTTTGCCTTGATTCTTTTTCTTTAAAATATTACAATATTACAATATTAAAAATCTCAGCATTTGCTATTTATGATGATCAACAGCAGTCTCCTATTTCTTCCATACTTTGTCCCATCCCTACAGACAGAAGAATCTGATCAGAAAGTGAACACTAACTGAAATGAATGCAATATTTGGTTTCAGGATGTCAGGATGTCAGCACTTTTTCTGGGTTTTGGTCATTCTGAGTGAATTAAATTTGCTTTACTTTGGACATCTAAAATCAGACATTTACATATGAGGCAATTACCCTCTAAGGTTGTTCAACTCATTTATCTTAGGCACTCGTGCTAAGATGAGCTGACTCACCCTCTGAAGGTGCCCATTTCTTTTCTTTGACTATGCGAAGAGCCTGGCATGACTTAGCTCAGTTTTAGGTTTCTAACTTTTAGATGTCTATATTTGACAAATGAATTTTGCCTCCTGTTTTGCATATGTAAAACTAGGGCCACCTAGGAAGAGCAGAATTCTTTTTCTTTACTCAAAAGAAGATTAATGATAATTTTAAAATATTTCAGCCTATTCTTATTCAAATCCATTCACTGTGCTTTATAATTATCAAACATAAAAACAAAGACAGCAAAGTATTTTACTTTATCAGTCACTAATATACAAAACCAGTCCATTTTACTTAAGATGGTAATCTTACAAAAGAACTTGCTTGAGGTCATTTAAATAGAGAAGTTCAAAAAATCCATAGCTTTTAGGAACATTTAAGCTGGAAAAATGAATCAGCTGTATTTATATGTAATCTCACATCTGAGTTTACTACTAAAGACTTCACAATTGTTGAACAATCAGAAATTAATACCCCTGTTTTATAGATCAGACATTAAGTACCTATGTAAGATGTGAAATACCAGCATTACTCTAATATTGAAACATAACTTACACAGTTAAAAACAAAAACCTTTCTAATAACATGCTCTTATGAATATTTTCACTGATCATTCTAAATTCGTTACAGTTCCCTAAAAGAAACAAGTTATTTGAAATACGACACTTTAAAGATTGTAAGTTTTATTTGACAAATAACTCCACAGACACTTTCTTGTTATAGTGGTAAGAAAAGTAAAAACAAGAAGTAGTTTAAAAAATGAAACAAACCAAAAAGAACAAAAAACCACAATCAATCCTGATCTCTGCAGTATAAGTAGAGTACAAATGACCATATTTACATGAAAACCTCAGAGGACAAGAGTGATTTCATTTTCCTTCTAATACTTCATGAAGTGTCTGTTGTCATATCTGTCTGTTCCAGCTGGGCTCTGGAAAGAAGAATGTACACCTGAGTAAGGACAGCTGCCCTAAAGCAGGCCCTGGTTTAATAGTATGCAGTTTTAGCTGTCTCATGCAAGCTTTTCAGGTCTGTGCAATAAGCAAAATTATTGACAGATGCAGACACACTTAGAAAATGTTTATTTTCACTGATTTTTTTCCTACTGCTCCATGTCTTCTTTGCCTGATATGAGATAGTCTCAGATGGAAATTATTACAGTGAGCAAGAATCCCCTCTAGTGGTAATCTGAGCCTCAGGCAAATCAAGGCTTGTTTTTCAGCCTTTTTTTTCCTGTTAAGCATTATTTCTCATTTTGGGTCTAGGGATACTCTGGTTGTTTACAGATACAGAGCTTCCACTTCTTACCTATTTAAACTCTTACAACAATCTCTGCTCTGAGGCATCCCACAGCTACAACTGTATCTCCTGCATGTAGAACAGCCCCATGCTCCTCTCTTATTGGATTTTCAAGGGTCTGGCTACTTGATAGACTGATAATTTTATGGTGGTTAGATGCCATGTATCTCCTAGTCTATAGGTACTCGTACAGCACTTCACAGTGTAATGACCAAAACCCTCAGGTGACTTGGAAGGAAATTCCACACATCAAAAAGCTTTTCATAGGAAAGCCACATAGGGTAGCACATGTTAAATAATCCAAATGTGTTTGAAATGTAAAGCTATTCCAATACATGTAAGTAACAACAAAAGAACTATTTATCTTTAGGTCAAAACAAAGGATTTTCTCAACAGTGGCTTCTTCCAGGTGAACTCAAATACTATCCATAAACATATCAGAACTGATCATTTATTTTTTGAGATTTACCGAGTAATTCCTGTGGTTATTATTTATTATTTTTAGACCTACTTGGGTTTTTTTAGGACTTTTTTAAAGGCTGAAAAATTTAAACTTCTGTCAATCTGAATAGGAAAGTTCGTGTTTGAGGTTTGTCTGTTTTTCTAAAATGTTATGCAAAATATCTAATATAGCATACAAGATACTATAAAATATCTATAGTAAATTATAATCCATTTAAAAAACAAAACAACACCCAACAAAAATGAACCAAAATAATCCCTTGCAATCTGAATAGGCAGGATATATACCACAGAAGAAAAGAAGAAATGGCACCATCATTCACAAACAAGGCTTCAAAAACAGTCCAGTCTGATTTTCCACAACCTTTGAGCACACATAATTCTTACAGACATCAAATAGAAAAATGGATGCTCACACTTTTGAAAGTATACACTGAGGGGATTTACCCAGTATGACTGGGTTGAAACTTAACTCAGATCTTCTGTATTCAGACAGACATCTTTAAAAATGCTGATTACTCTATAAAGATAATGATTTATCTTACAGTTTGGTCTGATCTTGTTTTGTACACTGAGTAGCTGAAGCCTCTGGCTTCTGTATTGAATTTGTCCTTTTTTATTATTATGTGGTGTCACAGAAAACTTTGCTAATAGTTCAGGATTCTAATTCTGTTCTTTTCAGAAATATCTTGGTGACACTAGATTTTGTCTTAGTGGCCTCAATGGTTTTTCTTTTACATTCTCCCACTTTTCTAACCATATTGTGAGGAAGAGATGGAAAGTAACTGAATGCCACCTGTCTTTTGAATGTCTCCAAAGCTTTTATCTGTTCATCCAGATGGCTCAATTTGCATTGACAGTTTTTGTGGCCACTTCAATTAGCTTAAGCTGCTTCATGGTGCAGCTAATTATTCTACTATGCATTGAAAAAGAACCTTAAATTCAAGAGCAGATTTTAAATAAAATGCTGGAAGAAAAAAATGCACACACAACAAAATGCCACAACAACAACAACAACAAAAAGAAAATACCTCAATCTTCCCTTAAATGTTTATAGAAGTAGTGATGTAAATATATAAGTAGTGATAAGTATAATAAGCATAATAATGTGTATATAAGTAGTGATGTTTATATAAGTAGTGATGATTCCCATTCCTTTAGCTTGAATAATGTTAGAATACTGTAATTAAAAAAAAATAAATCTGCGGTCGTACAGAAAGAATAAGGACAGGAGAGGGAGAAGGAGAGGAGAGGAAAATAAATCGAAAAAAAAGTTTTTTATTAAGTCAATCTAGAAGACAATATTCCATTTTAACATAACAAGAAAATATTTTTGGTGTGTCCTACACACTGAATTGGTTGTCAGCCTGGCTGTGTCCCATTTACACTTGCCAATATTGACTAATATGGCAACTGTTAGATTTTGTCAAACTTAAGCCATGCCGAATCTACTGCATATGTGCAACTGATCTGTATCACAAATCCATCACATCCTAGACACTTTGGATTTACCACACATGCCAATTAGTCAATTCTGTGATCTATGTAGAGGTTTCTTCTGGAGATCTGATCTACCACCTGCTAGAGATTCTTGCTCGGAATTCTAGTTTACCATGCAAATTGTTAGAGCTGGTATGTTGGCTCCATGGCAAAGTAACTTCAGTGTAACATTCTACAACGCCTACATTTTATTGTGCTATTTCAAGAACAGTTCTCCACATTTCTGAATTAAGTGTATCTTAATTTTGGAAATGCTACTTGAAGTTTTAATGAAGGTATACATCTGTGTTTTATGTTCATAAGCATTTGGAAAAGGAGAATGAAGAAGTGCAACTGTAGCAAGAAGAAAAAATACAGTCAAGCTGTTTCAACTTTATTCTGGTTCAAGTACAAGCAGTTCAGACACAACTCCAGTTCAAGGGAATAATCTGATTTTTTTATTTGATTCAGCTAAATTTGGTTCCACTGCCTTAATGTACTTGTTTGTGTATTTGTTTGGTTTTTTTATCAACTATAACTGTGCCTTATTTTTACTCACATAAAATGTAAGAAAATATAATAATGAACACAAACTTCCTAAAAAAAAATATCAGAGTAGACAAAAAGAACAAATTATTTTCATAAGAGTGAGGAGTAAATAACATGACTGATGTTTCACACACAACCTTCCCCCACCACACCACCCCTAATTCCAAAGCAAATTTTACATGCTTTCAGTAAGATTGATTCATACTTTAGTTGTGAAGTATTTGATTAAGTTCTCTGACCTCTGACACTATGTGTCCTCTCCATAGTGATTTCTATGTGGGTATAACTTGATCTACTAAGATATGTTATATATTATATATTGTAGTAGTTATATCTTATCTAGAGAACAGCCTGGCAGAGAGGGACCTGGGAGTACTGGTTGAGAACCAATTGAATGTGAGCCAGCAATGTGCCAAGGTGGCCTGGAAGGCCAGCGTCATCCTTGCTTGTATCAGGAACAAGGTGACCAGCAGGTCTAGGGATAGAATTCTCCCCTTTTACTCATGACTGGTGAGGCCTCACCTCTGGGCCTCTCACCTCAAGAAGGATATTGAGGTGCTGGAGTATGTCCAGAGGAGTCCAATGAGGCTGTGAAGGGACGAGGGGGAAAGTCTCATAAAGAAGAGGCTGAGGGAGCTGGGGTTGTTTTGCCTGGAGAAGAGGAGGGGGGACCTTATCACTCTCTACAACTCCCTGAATGGAAGCTGTAGTCAGGTGAGGGTTGGGCTCTTCTCCCAAGCAATTAGTGATAGGATGAGAGGGCATGGACTGAAGCTGCACTAGTGGAGGTTTAGGTTGGATATCAGAAAGCGCTTCCTCATGGAGAGGGTGATCAGGCATTAGAATGGACTGCCCAGGGGAAGTGGTGGAGTCACCATCCCTGGAGGTGTTTAAGGAAAGGCTGGATGTGGCACTGGGTGCCAAGGTCTAGCCAATATAACAAAACCAGAACTAGGCACATGGAAACCTCTGAAAGAAAAACAGAATCACAAAATGTTAGGAGTTGGAAGGGACCTCGAATGATCGTAGAATCCAGCCCCCCTGCAAGAGCAGGGTCACCTCGCATAGATCACAAGGGAATGCTTCCAGGTGGGTGTTTAATGTCTCCAGAGAAGGAGACTCCTCAACCTCACTGAGCAGCCTGTTCCAGTGCTCTGTCACCCTCACAATGAGAAAGGTTTTCCTTATGTCTACTTGGAACCTCCTATGCTCCAGCTTGTACCCATTACCCCTTGGTCTGTCACTGGACATCACTGAGAAGAGCCTGACTCCATCATCTTGGCACTCTCCCTTTATGTATTTATAAACATCAATGAGGCTGCACCTCAGTCTCCTCCAAACTGAAGAGATCCAATTCCCTCAGCCATTCCTCCTAGGGCAGATGTTCCACACCCATAATCATCTTGAAAGCTCTGTGCTGGATTCTTGCAAGCAGTTCCCTGTTCTTGAACTGAGGGGCCCAGAACTGGACACAGTATTCCAGATGTGACCTCACCAGGGTAGAGGGGGAGAACCTCTCTCGGCCTTCTAATTGCACCCTTTCTACTATACCCCAGGATGCCATTGGCCTTCTTGGCTACAAGGGCACATGGTCATCCTGTCCACCAGGGAGATTAGTCTGAATTAAACTAGAAGGTTTGAATTAACTGACAAGCCATGCATAGCCTCTCTTTGTAAATGTTTATGTGATATGTAAATATTGAAATTATATGTAAATATAATTTTCTAGCATCACAGGGTCACCACAACACTCACATATAAGGTATTGCAGATCCCCCACCCTAGGGTATATTGCAATAACACCAGTCAACATTGTTTTTAATTTAGCCACAAGGGCATGGGCTCAATATTGTTCTTGTTTCAATTCCAAGTGCAGTAGGCTGGAACAATCTGGTACTTGCTGATCTTGCCTACCATGGTAGTGAGTTGAGACAATCTGGTACTTTGCTGTCTTGATACAAGTACAGTGAGTTTGTAAGATTAGATACTCCCTAACCTCACACAGAACTCCTGTTGCCTAGGAAACATACCCAAGAACTCTCCTGTACTGACACAAGTCAATCATGTTGCAACCCTATATATATTAATCCTAAGGGAGGCCCTTAGAGCTCTCCAGGATCACAGCAGGCTGCTACCCCCTGTTTCATGAGGTAATTCAGATCATCCACTGACAGGTGCCGACAAAGGGAAAGAGTAAGGAATTAACTGATTCAATTTTGCTGAGTTCAAAGATCTAAAAAGTGCATAACTCACTTTCATGGAGTTTCAAGGATTACTGTGTACCAAGAATATGCTATAATTGCAAAGAAACATTTTAATAAAAGGTCAACCTCTGTATCTGTGTGTGTGTGCATGCATGCAACTTGATTTAGTAAACTTTGTTAAATCTTTATCAAAGTTTCTGTGTTGATTATAACAAACTGTTGATTACTGACTAATTAAATCTTCCTAGAAAATTGTATAATCTCATCTTGTGATTCATTGCAATAGTGTTAGTAAAGCTCAAATTACTGCTTACCTCAAAGTTACGTAAGACCCATCACCACATGTTGAATAACTGCTCTAAAATCCTTGCACTTGATCTCTTTAGAAATCAGCTGCTGACCAAGCCTGGGACTAAGTCTGGATCCAGCTGCACCTATAATCCTTTCTGAGGAGTATCTGAGAAAGCAAGAGTGTCCACTTAGAACCTCATAATTCAATGGGAGGGCCTCCCCTATTCTCTTTGCCTGATCCCTGCATACATCACTCCAACCTGATCCTGATGCTA
This sequence comes from Florisuga fusca, assembly GCA_038090715.1. Taxonomy (NCBI): domain Eukaryota; kingdom Metazoa; phylum Chordata; class Aves; order Apodiformes; family Trochilidae; genus Florisuga; species Florisuga fusca. The sequence goes on from JAAWXA010000007.1 coordinate 19,556,460, forward strand.
TTTCCCTTCATCTCATTATAGAAAAAAATTCTCCTAGTTCCTGCATAAATCATTCTAGCCCAATTCCAACCTTTATATATTCCTTCCACATATTAAATAATAGAATGAACCTTTCTATCTAATTCTGTTAAACAATTCTTTTACAAATTCATACTAAAATCACTTTTTCTGGTATCTTTGGCTGTGATTCTTTAAGCAACCCTAAGTCTCTCTCTCCTAACTCTCTCTCCTCTGAGACACATTGGCAAAGTCAGTAGGAAGAAATTCAGTGACTGTGGGAACAAATGCTCACATTGCCACTCACTGACAGGTTTCTATATATTGTTTGTGCTCTGCCAGTTCAGATTCATAGGCAGCCAATGGATGTTTGGAGTAAAGAAATAAACATTAAAGGAGTATGCTACTGTTGATAAAAACAAGTCCCTACTTAGCATATCAGAAAACAGAATATGTTCCCGTAGATTAACAGGAAAAAGTGTGACAGTTTTAATCCCTTTTAATGTGCAAGCCTTGAGCGCACACAACAAAGCAAAACAATATAATTTGATCAAACTTGCAATGAAAATAGCTTAAGCAAAGTTACTTGGTTTTGCTTGTTTGTTTTGGTTTTGGTTTGGTTTGGTTTTTTGCTACAGGCTAAGTACACTGATTCAATGCACACTCAGAAAATTGTTGAGCATTGGTAATTTGAACACCAATCTGAGCTGTCTGTGCAATTATTGTCTATCTCTCATTATTGATTGGTTCTGACTAAGCATCCTTCCTTTCTGTTCATTTGTCATGTGCAGTATGTGTTATTTTTTCTGTGTTTTCTGTGTTACATTTCTTATTCCTCAGATTTCTTTTCTTCATTCGAAGTCTAAACTGTGATTTTTCAAAATTTCTGGGCTTGTTTAACAGTGTGTTAGCAACACCAACAGACTAAAGAAGGACACCTCTTACACAGCTAAACTGGAAAAGATCCCACAATAAAGAAAATATTAAATAGAGCAGAAAAAAATTAGCATATGGATGTTATTGGTGCAGAAGGAAAATGGACAACCTCACAGGAGAAAATCCCACTCAGAAGAGATACAAGAAAGAAATATTTGTTTAGCTCACACTTCTGCCAGTGCAAAGGACCATCATGACCCATAAAGTAAACCCAGGACATGGAAGGATTGTCTCATAAAGAGAAGAACAAATACTGTAAATACAGTTTCCATTGTGACCATATGAAAAATGCATAAAAAATTTAGAGAAGAACTCTCAGTGTTACCATATGGAAGAATACACTGTCGGCCCAAGATCCAGATAGTTCTCAAGGTTATGAGGTGACAGACATCCTCAATATAGAAAAAAATTCTGTAGTCAACAGCTGGTAGGAAGGAAAAATCATACCAATTTGGCTGGGATCTGTACATTTAAAAAGCAATTAACCATCATTAACTACCATCTGACTAGGCAACATTAATCGTATTTTAATAACACTGGTGCATTTGCATCTCTGTAAGGATCACGATGAGATCATAGAGGCTTCATATTGAGTTTAATAGTGAAATACGTAATGATTTCTGAAAAATCACAGTAAATTGCATCTTTGAGATACAGTATTTTGTCTGTAAGACTTGCATGGGGGAGTGCAGGAGGTATGACCCCATGTATTCCAGTGAGTTCTGTACTCCAGTAAGCAAGTTTACCTGGGTAGATTACTTTATAGTAGATTTAACTTATTACAATACTAATTAATTAAAAAAAAAAAAAAGGGGGCTGTGGGGAGGAAAGGACACCTTTGAACAAAATATTCTACTGAGAAAGAGCACAGATTGCTAAAAGATTATGTAGGAGCTGACTCATGACTAGTATCAAACCCTGGAAATGTGTATTTGCACAGAGACACTGGATTTTATAATTTAATGTCTTGTTCATTCTTTATGCCATTCCTTTGCTTTCTGAAATACAGCCAGGGTGAGCGTGTTCTGCTAATGAAAGATGAACCAGGGTAGAAACATGGCAATCTGTAGCTAATCAATCACAGTCTGTACTACACATCTCCTCCCCTGTACTGAGTCTAAGTTGTAAAGATCTCAGAGTGCTGCTGAAAAAGAAAATGTTGGTCCTTTCCAGATGTATTAGCACTTTTAGCCCAAATACTGAATTTAAGAGTGTGTCCTTCTGTTGCAGTATTCTTGTTTTACAACACAGGATTTTTTGTATCTTTGCTGTCAAAAAGAAGAGCATTAAAGGAATATTTTGAAGTTGCCTACTTGTGCTAGATTTATAGACAAGGAATATATATTCTAACATATTTTTTTTTCACAACTTCAGAACTAGCTTCTGATGTTAAGAAACACCTCAAAGTCTGACGGGGATCTAAAGCTTTAGAAGTATCATCAAAAAACGCATCACATCATTTTTCCAAGGAATATCAAAAAAAAATCTCACTTTCTCAGTCACTGAAAAAGTAGAAGTGGTTTGTGTTAAGTATTAAGGTTCTAATGAGCAAACCTAAATGCAATCTAATAAAAAGTCATCGTGTTGGATACCCTCCTTGAATACTGCATTCTGTCTTTTCATTACTTACTGCACTAAGAAGGTCACCAGTTGTACTTTCCTGCAGTGAAAACAGCCATGGTGAGATGTTAAATCCAAAATTATTCATAAACATATGCACACTTCTCCATCCTGCTTCACAGTATCCTATAATCCATAAATCATTCCTGTTGAGCAAGGATAAGTATGGAAACACTTATGTGTTTTTCCAAAGCTCAGACCTTAAACTAAAACTGAATACTTTTAAAATCAGTTTTATCAAATAATATAATTAATATTTTTCAGTTTTTAAATACCTCCAGTATTAAAATACCTAAGCATTGTGGAGTCATTTTACTAAAATTTGAGGGGACAACATTGACATTTTTGTAGTTTTTAGAAACATCATTGTTCACAAGAGCTACAAGTAAACAAACTGTCAAATCCAACCAGCATATGGAACGAGTAAGTACTGGGTTACCTTGCTTGGCAATCATGTGGATAGACTCCAAATAGCACAACAATTTATATTTTATTAAGTCTGCCTGTCAAGTGCAGAACAGTTTAAAACCTATTTTATTAGTAGTTAACATTCATGCTGGTGCAACACAAATAATGAAGCTAGGACATTTAATAGATTATACAAATAGTGACTACTATAAATCTTTTCCTCAACTGTTATTAATGAATTGTAAAAAATTGTAATTTAAGTGTCTTATCCTGAACTTTTTGTTATTTACTTTATCCTCATTTTTGCCACAGTTTCAAATAAATCAAGAGTAGCTATATTAATTGTATACCTACCATGTAAAAATTCAATTTCTGAGATTTTTTTTTTAAACTTGAAAATTAATTTCCACTATTTGAAAAACAATAACTTCCTTTCCTGGAGATACACTTAAGTAGTTCTAAGTCTGTCTGAGATTGTGGGGAAATTCACTGTGTCTGTTTTGGCATTCTGATTTAAATAAACGCCAATCACTATGTGAGGAAGTTTACGTTATCCACTTCCTTTTTGTCAGCTGGAAGTCAAGAAAGCCAACAGTTCTTTGAAAGGTGATATTTAGAGGCTGTTAAAGTTTAAATGGTTCTGAGTTAATATTCTTTTATTATTTCAGACAAGAATGTTAGTGATTAAACATCTATATTAAAGCTGCAATAATAATGCTAACTGGAACATGATAAAGCTTCCATTGAAACTGTTATTCTGTTGTCTAATGAAAAATTTACTTATTGAGAAAATATTTTCCTTTAATTTCATAGATTTCTAAATAAGTCTATCATTACAACATACAGCATGCTACTACCACAGATCTATTTTTAGCAGACTAATTAATAGGCTTAATTTGTTTACCAAAATTGGAGTTCTGACAGCTGTTTACCATTATCAATCAAGTAAGTTCCAAAATAACTCCCTAGGCAAATGCATGACAAAAATGGAAACAAGAATATGTTTAATAAAAATCTTCAGGATTTAAAAGCCATTTCTGTATGACTTCTGTACGACTTGAAAGTCATATCTGTGGCTACGTTTATGTCTTTTCAATGTCCCAGAGATGCCAGTCTGTAGCTCACTTAAAGTAATGGGGTACAAACTACTTACAGCTGATTGTAACCTAGCAGTGCAGCCTAAAAAGTATGTGTTTGTTACATAACAGGAAAATTAATAATTGTAATGCATTGAAGAATTAATAAATTTTTTAAAGCTTAGTTTTGTTTGGTTGGGGTTTTCTTATATACACATTTTGTTGTTTTTTCTTTCTAAAATCCGTGTTCTAGTTTAAATCAAAAGATCTGAGTGTCTGTGTTAGGATGAAGGGTACACTATTATTGTAAATACTTTTGACTTGATAATCTGTTTTTTGTGGAAAGAAAGGACAGCGTTTAATGATGCACAGATTAACCTCATTCTTTTGATACTTACAAGCCTCTGATCATCCATTAATATAACAAAAAGGTATTTGTTTCTAAATACATGTAGTTTAATTTTCTCTTTTATTATTTATTTGAAGTTCATTTTACTTCCACTCAGCCAGCCTCTTTTTTTGATTTTGATTTATTCCTGTAGTGTTGTAAATAAGTTAACACAGAAAATATGTCATTGAGTGAGTAACATTTTGTAATCCATCGAAAGCTTTGTATATGATATGTTCCTTCAGCAGTTCAGCTACAGCTCCATATGAAATGAAATCTACACTGTGTTAGCATAAGACGGAAGAATATTAGATCTTTTCTCCTCAGAAATTCTATATATTTAAAATCCTTGCTTAGGTAGTTGCTCACAGTGTGTCTTTATTTGCTACTGAAAAAGAAGAAACAATAACAAATCTGAATATTTTTTCAGTACAGACATGGAGATCCCTTTGCCCTGAATGACAGTAATCAGAAACACATGTATGATAGAAGGTAATTTGTGACCAAGTGTTCAATAAAAAAAAAAAGTAACTCAGAAGATCAGCTTTCATGCTTCACCTCACTTGGAGTTCAAAAGTCCCTTAAGTAGCTATTATTACTATATTGTACCCTTAAAATACTTTTTCAATAAAAAGAGCAATAATGCCACATTTTTTCTTCCCTTTCTTTTTGATCAGTTTTAAATAGGCTAGAAGGAATCATTTTCTGGAGTAGGACTCAAAATATTTTCTGAATGAATCAGATTTCCTACATGTAAGCAAATCACTTCAGGTATAAATAGTGATCAAATATTGACTCAAATATTTGACAGTGACTGCAAGGAATGTTACTCTTATTTGAGCTTCTGCAAATCACTTTGTATAACTGTGTAACTCTCTTGATTGTCAATAGCACGGAGCACCAATGGGTTTCCAATACCTTGCACCAATCAAGTGAGTATTGCATGTAAAATAAAATGACAATTGCTTTGTCTGTTTGAAGAGACAGCTCACATCTTACTTGTTAAAAATGAAGTAACAACAAATGAGATCAAAATATCCAGGCAGAAATGTCAAAAAAAGACTTAGACCTAGTCTGAGTCATGTGGAATTATGGTCACATTTTCCCAGCAGTCATCACCTTGTTTCTCTTACACATCATCTGTAAACAGAAAAATGCAAACTGTGACAGATTACCAGAGCAGTAAGGTTCATACTGGGCACTAACATCTTTGCAGATGTTCTTTGCAATTGTACCAGTACATATCATGCAAGCATAAATTGTATAGCTATAGCTATAACCATGCACAGCTACAATGACTTCATATGCAGTATATAATTTATATATAACAATTGGTATCCAGCTCCAGTGTTAATTTAAATGGGTTAAATAAAATCTGTGTTTGTGACAAGGGACAACATTTTTCAGTTTAGCTACAATAGAAGACATAAGTTTTGAAAAGGGTGAAAAATTTTAAGTAAGAAAGCATTCGAGAACACTTTTGATACAATTAATGTTCCCTTTCATTACCATTCTTTCCTGTTTCCTGATACTGATTTACATCTTTAATGACTCTCATTTGGTACAGGTCAACTACTTCTTGCTGCAGCTGTCACTCTACAGGAACTGTGTTGCACACCACACATGTTGGATCACTTTTCCAGGTTACCTATACACTGCAATTTAATGTCATATCAGGCAGAGGAGAACACATGGGAAACAGACTTCAAGACTCAAAAAAGTCTTTGGATTCCTGTCACTCTGTGTAGCTGTCATGTTGATTTATCTGACACCTTATTTCAGATACAGTGATTTTTCTGCTTGCAAAACCTTTCTTTATAAGGTAGCTCAGCTTGATAGCTAAAAAATCTCTGGCTGTTTGCACTAAAAAGGGCATGAGATGTTCTAACAAATCTTAGAGAGACAGCAGGAGATGGTGAACTTCAAAACTTTTAGCATTTGGCTTTGATTGAGGTAGGAATCAAAAAGCTTGATAGATAACTGAACCAGTCTGACATCTTGGGTTAGTAATGTGAGGTTGAGAGTCTCCATTTTCACACTTTCTCAAAACCTTTTCATCCCTTTACACTGTTCCTGGCAGAAAATTTGCAAAAGAACAAACTCTATTTGAGAAAATGACAAGGCATCTGTGGTTTCTTTGCTATAAAATATTAATTCAGGCCAAAACATACAAAAGTAGACATTTATATCCAAAGCAGAAAAATTCAGAGTAATCATTCTAAAAAGTAACCCTAATGTTCTGGAACATACAAAAAATTATGAATAATTTTTCATATTTTTTCAATAATTTTTCATACAAAAAATATGAATAATAAGCCATCCCTTTGTAACAAGTTAATAGCACGAGTTGCCAAAGAAGCCTCTAGGTACAACCACTAGTTTATATTGTTATTACTCTAACATGATATTTCTTCTGCCTTTTTCTACAATGTTGTTTATAAAGGTGGCTGGGACAGTTTCCTGCTACCTTTTGTATGTGGGTTACAGGAATTAATGAGAAGTCAGGGGGAAGAGAAGAGTTGAGCAGAAAATGACACATTAACTTCCCTGGCCATAGCAGAGCTATCATCAAAAAGCCAACTGAACTTCCCTCAAGAAAGTTCCCTGAAGACTTTAATTTGTGAAAAGTTCAAAACTGAAACCATTTAGGAAAAAGATCCGGTCTAATGACCTGATATTTTTAAAATAACCTCCCCCTATTAAAAAAATATAAATTTATTCTGACCAACTTTATTCCATTCTATCATATTAGCCATTTGCTTTGCTAGGGCACAATATAAACAGGAGAACTGGATTAGCAAATAAACTTTTAAAAGTCACAAGTGACATAGAAAGGGCGAGGACAAACAAGGAAACTCAGAACAGTCATCTTTTTTCCTTCTCTAACCAGAGACAGCAAAGAAACCAACTTTGTTGATTGTTGATCTTTGTAAGGTTAGAATACTGTAATTTTGGTGTTGATTTAGACTTAGACCACCTGTCTGTTAGACTCTGTCCTGCGTTAAGGCAGAGCTCACTGAGACTGTTTCTTAAAACTTTTTCCACCTGAAGCTGCCAGGGGCACAGGGCTTGTTCTGCAGCTGAGCCCCTGCATGTATCACCTCTGCAGAAAGCTGCAAACAGAAAACCAGCCACTGAGATTATCTTCTGCTTCTTCACCTAAATGCATCATCTAAGTGTGCATGTCTGTCAATCACAGTGGCATACAGACACTTTACGTTTTTTACCTAGATAAAGCCAGTGATTATGATAAATGCAAACATTCCTACTCCAGAAAGTGGGCTTGAATTGGGAACCGTTCATAGATGCGGTAAGAATGAGGATTACAGGCATATCTGGACACAGGAATGGCAGAAAAAATTGTTGGTACACATTATTAATTTTCCTGCCAGACATTTCCTTTCCATTTTCTTTCTCCCATTTTTTGATCATCAGTTGCACAATAAAAGTTCTGGTTGATTTAAATTAGTAATTGGATTAATTTAAGGACACAAAGGTCTGGGATGAATATCCTCAGTAAAGCTCCTGAGAGCAAATTGAATGATCAGCAAAGCCTTCCAAGGGAAGCTTTAGATACTCTGTTACTTGGGACTCTTCAATTAAAAGATACTCTGGGGAACAGTTTTGGGAGCTAGGTTTGATAATGTAGGGTTTTTCTACCATTAAGCTTGGGAAGGCAGTCATTACCACCAAGCACAGGAACACGGTTCATTAAAGTTTATAATGAAAGCTGAAATACTTACCTATGTGACATGAATACTGATGAAAAAGAAAATAATATAAATACCACCAGACACCAAGGGAGTCTCAGCTGTCTTTGAAACAGTGAGGGAAGAATGATGAGACATGCAGTTTTGCTCTTTTCACTGGCCCATGTGGTTCCTGTACACCTCGTGTACAGATTGACCTGAGGGTTTAAGCAGTTACATTCCATTCACCTTAGTGAGCACACAAGGCAGTACAACCAAAACATTATATTTCCATGCTCCTTAAAAGATAAATTATATTTTATATCAGAGATTTATAATCAACTCAGCAGGCAGTAAGACACACTGCAAAATTTTGTGAAGGAAAATAAAAAAAAAAAAAAGCTGCGCAGTAAGACAATGTTGTGGAGTGGTCATTTATATTTTTAATTTTACAGGCAAAACTTGTCTCCTTTGTTGTACCATCCCTTCTTCAGACTTAAGCTTTCTCATCTGAAACTGGGAGGGTTAGCAACATTTGACATCATCTGACAAAGAGTGGCAGGGTCCACTTTTAAGTCACTTGTTTTGTTTATTTTAAAGTAGAAAAATACCACAATGACAGTATTTCTGGAATAAAAAGGCTGGATAGAGCATTTGCTTAGCATTCAGAATAATATATCCAGTCACAGCTTTTGCAGGAGGCCATATAAATAGTTTAAGCACTGGTGCATAAAGACGTTTAAAAGCATCAATTCTATAATTTCAGACAAACACTCCAAAGGATCACTAATTTCTTTTTGCCTACTTTTATATGCAGACTGGGGACAGTAGTAGTTCCCACCTCGCAAGGTATAAATAGATCAAGATGTGCCAGCACTGTATAAATAGAGCCATCAATTCCCTAAACTAGTTAAGTTGTGTAGCACACACTGACACTAATGCACCAGACACTCTGGACAAGAGCCTTTAATTTGGCATTAGTAAATTGTGATAACAGGAACGTTTAACTCAAGGAGAATTTTATTTAAACTTTCTCATGGACTGTCATACTACAGAAATGTTAAGCAAGACTGAAAGAAGATTTACAGTAGAAAATATTTAATTTTGAATGAATAACTTAAAATTTAAAAACTATGAGAATGTCTTAGAGTAATGGGATAGGCAACCCCGAATCCTGAACTAATTATAGGTACCTGACACTACAGGTTCTTCAGTGGCCAGGTACTGTTTATAAATTACATAAAATCTGCTTCTGGTTTTATTACAGCCTCATTTTCTACCTTCATTATAGCAGCCACGGTTAATCAGACAGAAAGCCCTATGTACACCACTTTTATGCATGAGATTTAATTAATCCTGGGGGATTGTGCTTTAATTAGCTATATATGATTTACTTGAGTCGGAATTTCTTAAACTCACTGGACTCAGAAGCTGTAAGACATTTGTGTTGTTATCAGCAAAGAAGGACATGGTACTTGTTTTGGTGTAAATCCTCACTGAAATCTAAAGTCACCCGAAAATCTACTCAGTGCTGGTTCAGTGCCTGTGCCTAAACAGATCCAGGTACAAAAGGCTTTCCTAACTGGTGGGACTCACTTCAGTGAGGACACGAGAACAAGAGAAGGGAGATTTGCAATGTGAGTGCTTAATTGTTAGCATGCCAAGTGGCACTCTCCAAGGGAACATCGAGACAACTTTTATTTACAATAAGCAGCAGGGAAAAAGATGATTTTAGCTGGAGGAAACTTATATATGACTGCAAGTATACATGGATGCAATCAGAGCCACACCATTTGCTCACAGAGTCAGAGAACATCCTTGGTCAGTTTTCCTTACTACTATGGATATATCTTCTAGCTCTGCTCTCTGCCTCCTTTCTCCCCTTCATTGGGCCTGTGGAAAGGACTGATGACAGTAAAAACACGTTGCTGAGTGAGCCTGGCTCTTGCAAGGTCTTGGCAAGAGAGGAGAGAAAACTGGCAGCAGCAGCAGCCCAGACTTCATTACCTTTGTCCTTTCTGGTAGAACATAAGTCTTTTTTGACAGCAGCACACTGCAGAAATCTATCCCTGACACAGATCCTCAAAATATGCCTGCAGGTCTTTGCTATACCACCTTAGCTAGTTTTTCCTTGTTTTCCCAATATCTTTCCATTATTGTAGCAGCTGTTCCAGGAGGTCCCAGAAACATAATGCCCCCATCACTCTTGGGGACTATTGGCACCTACTCCATTGTATATCCTTGCTCTTCAGCAAGGAACAGGGCACCTGGAAGACATTAGTCAATCATTCATAATGTCTTTCCATCCAGAGAGATGGAAGGAATATTAGTTCGGGTTTATTTGGATGCACTAAGGAATTTCTTGGACAGGTTTGGTAAAGGCTGTTTCTAAAAAAAAACAACCTAAGATTGGTTAACAGTTCTTCCTCAAGCTAAGGTGAAATACTGAAGGCTATTAAACTTATCAGTGAGCTTATTTGATGTTACCAGCTGTGTTTTTCAAGTGAAGCTTAACAACAAAACATTTGGAGACAACTCATTAGATTCACAGTGACAGCCTTGACATGACTACAAAAGCCATGTTTCTGCTCCAGATGTTGAATTTTACATCCAGTAATGCAAAAGGAGATATTTTGGAACTTAGCATTCCCCATCTCTGATAATGTCCTTCTGTGGATTGAATAGCCCTGTTTGAAAATACCTTGTGCAATTGTAAAAATGAAATTTATCCAAAAGATTTTGAGAAACTCATGACTAACAAAAAGACACATTGCAGCTGCATTAATTTTAGCTGCCATCATGGTAGATTTCATAGTCTAAGTCTAATATTTGGAAGAGAAGTTTCTAAGGTTCAAGTATGTAGGAAGGACATTAGAGATTCTGTTGGTAACAGAGCAACATTTTTTTTTCAGTAGATGGTAAGACAACACTGTGTTTCTTCTATGTCATATTTCAAAAAAAGCAATCTTTGACTGTATTATCAGAAAAGAGGTCATGGGAAAAGTTTGATGAATCTTTTCCTTGATGACCTGGCTAAATTCTCTTTGAGTGATCACAATCTTCCTATGCAAAATTAATCTGTGATTTCATTGGTTTAGATTACTCAGAATTTCCTTTCCTAAACATGGTATGTAATGCTGAGAACAAAGAGGAAATGTCACATTTGCTATCCTTATACATATGAAGAGATAAATATGAAACTTGGAAAGCAACTTATGGTTCTATAGAGTGAAAGGTATGTAATAAAAATAAGGTATTATGTTTTTATGTGATTTTTACATAATGTAACTTCCAGAAATTATATCACTTTTTTAGCTGGAAGATCTTGGATGAGCTGGTAATACCATTTCTGGAAATCCAAAAGTAAGTAGAACATGCAAGACTACACATAATTCAACGTCATTGAGTGGTTTTCTGATAAAGTAGATAGGCCATGTATAATTCCAGTCGATTTGCTGCCAAATGCTGAATCATACTGATGTTAGGTAAGATACAGTAATGGATTTTTAACTCACTGATTCACAGGATTACTTATCTTTGCACAAATCCTGTGTATATATTTCTGGTAGACTTATTGTTTGTGAAACATGTTCCAGTGATCACACTAGACATTAGTAGTGAATCCTGCCACAACCAAACAGCTCTGAGTTGAGTCCTTTGGCCTACAAACAAGTAAAGACATTTAGGAATGAAGTTCTGAGATATGTTTTTGTGTTTGTGCTGTATATAAGTTCTACATTCCAAAGTAGGACTCCTTGGTGTGCACACAGTCCATATTATAAATAAAAATAATGCTGGCATAGCCATGGGGTCTGTGTTGCCATCACTGAGAGTGGCCACTGCTAGCAGCTATTGTTGATGCTATAATAAAAGCTTCAAAATGAATAATATTTAATATCTGGATATGAAGAAGTTTCCTTCCTGGTTTCCATTAGTTTATTGAATCTTTGAAGATGGTACCCCACTTCTTCATTTACTTGGCTTTCATATTGTCTCTTCTAAATAAATAAATATTTCTATAATATGTTTTGACTTTATGAGTTGGATTTTTTCCACCATAACTTAGGAAGAATAATGCAAATGCTAAGATTTTGGAGAGGTATCTGAGAGGTATTCTACTATAGCTAGAGGCTTTATTTTTATTAGAAAATGGTTTTTGTTCCTATTTGAAGAAGGTTTTGTTTTTCTTCCTATTTGCTTTGGAAGTTTCATAGTGTTCTGTTACACAGAAATGATAATGGCTTTTATCATTATTATTTTTATTCAAAATAATTTTATGAGAAATTCTCAGCATGAGAACAATCTTATTTACACTGCAATATGGCTGCTACTGGTCTGGAATCTTAAGCTTCTGCTTTTGTAAAAGGTCTCTTTGCCCAAACAGGAATCTTCTTTGTGGAAATATAGTCTGATCCATATCAAGCAGAGGACTGGTAAGTAATTTTTCTTTTATCGATACCTAAAAAAAAAAAAAAAAAAAAAAAGAAAGAAAAAAGTTATTTTCTTAAGAAGAAGACTCTGGGAGCTGTAAAAACCCGTGTATGTTTGCTGCAAAGCTGGAATGTCAGCTCAGGGTTATCAAATAACCTTTCCTGAAATCGGTGTCCTTCTTCCAGTGTGCAGCACAGCTGGCCCTGTGGTTACACCACTGGGTGTAGAGGCACTCAAACCCTGCACTCATACTCTATCACGACAATGCTGAAGTACTTTCTGCCTATGAATTTTTTAACCTTATCACTGGAAAAAAAATTAAAAATGTGTTATTAAAAGTCTAGCTGAAGAGATAGAGTTGACCTGTAGCAAAGTGCTGATGAAGATACCAAGCTTCTCTCTGCAGATCTGTATAGAGAGGCATGAGAGGCAGTAATTTTCTGTGACATTTTGAACAGGACCAGAAACTACAGAAAACTTGCTGCTCCTAGCTCAGCACAGTCCTCACACTCACCAAGCTGAGGTCACAGAGGAGAAGCAGCAGCAAGTGTGACACACAACACCGTGAGTCAAGAAGGTCAGGATTTCTGTCTGCCTGCCTGGTGTAAGAGTCATGCCAGCAGCTAAAGCTGGCCTCTTTCTGTGGGCCATGAAAAGCAAGAGAAAAAATGCCACAACATTTGTTAGGGCAATGAATTGTTTCCTGATAGCAGGGCCTGACACAGCACTGGGTGTGGCCTTCATGCCCTCCTGAGGAGGTGTGTGCTTCCTCCCAGCATAGGCAGAAACAAGTAAGAAACACTGCAGATTCATGGAGGATACAGGAGGTAGACTGTGAGAGTCAAAGGGGAAGGAGATTTTTCTGTGCGGAGGACAGATTTATACATGATAATGACAAAAATATCTTGATAACATCTGAACTCCAATCATAAACAAATGGGGAAATCTGATGACATATTTGTTCCTCTGAATATTTCATATGCTTCAATGACCTGAATAGTTAGTGTTTATTTAGTAAAACTCTGCCTCTGCAGAGGAAGCAAAGTTATTATAACTGTTTTCAATAAGGATCAAGAGAGCATATGTGTGCAACAAAATACCTTCAGGAAAATCAGTCCTCTACTTAAATCTCATTGAATCTTACTTGCTGCCTGCCTTTTTAAATAATGGCTACAAAGGTTCAGGAATTCAGTATTAAAATGTGTCCACCTTGATGAAGCCATTTGATCATCTTCACGTCCCTCCCCTGGACTCTCTCCAACAGCTTCATATCCTTCCTGTGTTGAGGATGCCAGACATGGAAACAGAACTCCAGGTGGGGACTGACAAGAGTAGAGTAGAGGCAGAGGAACACCTCCCTCAACCTGCTGGTCATGCATCTTTTGATGCCACCTGGGAAGAAATTGTTTCCAGAAGTTAGGGTATCACAGATTCTAGAAACAAAAATAAATTAAGTTATTGCCTTTGTCAAGCCAACAAAAAGATCAGAGCAGACTTCCCAAGAGATTAGCCAGTGCTAGTAGAAGTAACCTCTCTTGTGTTGATATAGGTAGTCAAAAGAGGAGCCTTCTCATTGCAAAGACTCAACACAGACAGATCAGCATTGCTTGTATGGTAAAGTGGTAACTACAAAGGAATTTTATATTGCTACCAAACATAATGTGCATCTGTTTCAGATGTTTATGTAATTTGCTATACCAGTTTAGAGTCCAGTGAAGTAAGTTCCTCATGAAAACTTAATCTTCATCTCTATTTCCTTTATGTTTTACTTTCCCCCTTTCCCTTCAATGATTTTTATCTGCCCCAGATTCCATCACAGTTCTGTCTTAAAAAAAAAAAATAAAAAAATTTACTTATTTACCTGACTTGAGATTGACTGATTAGTTTGAAGGAAATAATATGACTTGAAGATGACCATAAAAAAGATCTAAATCCAAAAGCCTTTTATTAAAAATATGTTTGAAAGCCTTTACTTAATTTTTATTGCATGAGTTATATTTATACTTTGCTATATGCAGGAACTCAACTATCAGACTGCCAAGAGCACAGGATGGGATCATGTGGTTGTTGGCTGGTCTATCCTTCAGCACAACAAAGTAGTCATTGAAGCATTTACTCTCTAAATGATTCAGTGTATCCACATTGACCAAGGCTGGTTAGTGTAAATGGCTCAGCCTGCCCACACACGCCACTCACAAAGTTCTGGACACAGTTATTCCATTTTCTACACTGCATATTGCATTTTTCAGAATATAATGGTGGGGTTTTTAAAGATTTTTAAGGAATAAAAAGGGTGGTCTTCTGTTTCTCTAAAGCGCTATGTTTATAAAGAAATTCTGAACATTCTAAGTAAAAGTCTAAATAGCTTCAAAAGAAATCTAATACAGAAGAATGCGCGTTTTTGTTTTTTTTTGTTTTTTGTTTTTTTTTTTTCTCCTTATGCATTTGCTTATGATTTGAGAGCTGGAAGCTAGTTCTCTGCTTTGCTGCAGAAATTTTTTATGACCTTAGCCAAATCATTTAGCTGTGGTGAAAAATTAATATGTAACTATAAATATAAAACTAAATGTGTACAAAGATAATAATATTGGTGTTAATATTAATAAAGGGAATTTATAGTAATTATATAAAATATTGTGATATATATATATAAAATATTGTGGTAGTTACAAATATGCCATATTGAAAAATATGTTATAAATTAAAATAAAGGCAAGAACTGGAATGCTATATCAGTACTAATCTCCAAAATAATTACTGGTAATCAAATAAATTGCATATTTCAAGATTAAGTGCATCCAAAACAACTAAGTTCTTATGAAAGCTGCTCTATGCTAGATATTTTGAAATAGTTTTTGCTATCCATTGAAAGCTATTGCAGGGTAGTCACTGTGAGAGCACACAGTGAAAACTAGTTGGTCTAACATTGTGATTTCTGTTTAATGATGCTTTTCAAATGATCAAGAACTTCTGCTGGGGAATACTTTAGACACTCTAAGGCTCATTCAAGGAAATACTAATACCTAGACTATGCAGCACTGCCAGACAGAGTTCAAATGCATGCCAAACATTATCATCTTCTCTATCTGGACTTGAAGGATAGGGTTGCTCTCCCCACATGTAGACACCTTGTTTTGAATTAGTCCTGCTAAGCTGCTTTCTAATTAATGAAAAGACATAGACACTTCCCTCTTGTGCTATAATAATTTTCTGCATCTTCAATGCTTTTTCTCTACAGTTTTTAAGGATTAAGGCTATGCTCATACAAAAAGCCTACATTATGAATACCTAAAGAGAAATTAATTAAATTGCATGGTCCTCTTGCTTACAGATGAGGAAAAGACAACTGGAACCTACCACCAGTATCAGTTTGTAACTGTCCTGCACAGAGCTGATGAAGCTGTGGTTTATATACTTTTTCTCATAAAGTCTCAAATAAAAGACTTTCAGGTACTTTAAGTGATGCTCTTGGTACACTTTAAATAGCAGAAATGTTACTAGAGGACAGCAGCAAAAAATGGCTCTGAAAATGGTACTTGCTGCCACTTGTGTATCTCATTTCAACATAGAGTGATAAATCAGTGTCACAACTCTTGTAGCACATGTTTTATTTCAAACTGTCATAATACTTTGTGACAATGGATTCACTTCCCTGGGTCTGAGTCTATGTATTCTTATTTTATCTGAAGCATCATGTATTTGAAATCACTGTTGTACCAGAAAAAAAACCTACCAGGCAGCTGGAGTGGTCTCATGCAGCCTCTCATCAATGTCTCCTTCCAACAGGATGTGGCTGCAGGCTCCAGGTAAAGGACTGCCAAGGTAAGCAAGCAAACCAACTCCATCCAGTCTTACAACCACAAGAGAGTTCAGGGACTTCCTCTAATATGCCAGAAGGCTTCCTTCCAGGCTTTCTCCAAATCGCTAGCCAACTGGAGCTATGTCATCTCATCTATAAAGTGAAATTTCATTTAATTTCATCACCCTGAGCATTTTTTGGGACCAAAACAGGTTCAGCATCTGAAAGAGTAGACTTTTGCTAGACTTAGAGGTCTTTATTTTGTCTGAAATGAGTTAGTTCAGTTGGCAGCTCTGTGGGATAGATAAAGGGCTGAAGAGATATGCAAGTGAGAACAGACTGAAGGGATGTCTTTTCAGGCAGTGTGGGTGAAATTGAAAGAAAAGATAGGAGTAAGTATTTACAAACTAGTGACTTCAGAAAATCTCATTGCAACTCTTCTACACTAATTTTCATCTAAATGATATTTGTCTGCCATACTATGGAAAACTTTATGCACTTCATTTTGTTGAAAAGGGCTGTAAATAATATTAGCCAGCACCCAGAATATCCAGGGAATGGTGTCATACAAGTAACATTTTCCATAAACTCTTCAGTGATGTTCTACTAGCTCTTTTCTATTTAACAGAACACTGCTCCTCTGTCCTCAAAATTAATTCAGCTTTCACTAAGGCTCAGATTTTGCTCTTCTTCAGATACTGTCAGACTGAAACTGTACTTTTTTTCTTAAAGGATAGGAATTTGTCATTTAGAATCAGAAGTGGATCAGTCTGTTCTTACTCAGTAAAGTCCTATGTATGCATACATCTGTGACACTATTTCTTGATCCCATGGGTAAAAGAAATAATCTCCACAATGCCTCAGCATAGCATGTAACCCAAAAATCAGTCTCTGAAAGACAGTTATTGTCTGTAGCTACTAAGATAATTTCATTCTGTCCAGTAAGCCTGTCAAGCACCTTTAGGGTGTCCTTGATCTGAATATCATTCTCAGCTATGACGCACTTCAATATGTTTGAAAGGACACATGCTATATTTCAGTGCAAGGTATTTCTTTCTACCACATATGAACAGTATAAACACTTGATCACCCAGAAAATGACCATTCACTGGTTTGAAAGTTGGTTCTGTTCTTATATTGGGATAATGGCTCCCAAGCTACGTGAGGGTCCTGCAAAAGAAAGTTATCCTGCTGTTCACATTTTACTTGGAAACGTTGTCTCAACATTTTGTAAAGAATGCTGCCTGTTTTAGAGGAAGGCGTCTTGTTTTTCTGGAAATTAAACTATTTTAGACTATTCTAGGCAATGTCAGTCTACAA
Organism: Florisuga fusca; assembly: GCA_038090715.1. NCBI lineage: Eukaryota > Metazoa > Chordata > Aves > Apodiformes > Trochilidae > Florisuga > Florisuga fusca. The sequence continues at coordinate 19,574,124 of JAAWXA010000007.1, forward strand.
AAATGTTACTGTCAAGATATGAAAACCAAGGTTATGTTCTGTACATAAATTCATGGCAGAGCTTCAGAGCAATCTATAAGGAAAGTAAACATCCTCCTCCCTTATACACTATCCTTTAGCAGTCTCCTTAATACACAAAGACCTCTTTCAAGTTTTCTGCCACATAACTTGTAAAGTGTCTCTGAAAATCTCTCTTTTCTCTTATTTAATAACTCTATAAATAAATTTAATGGATGGAGTAAGAGTTTTATCTCATTTGGTTTTAGAAATTTGCTTTGAATCCCAACAGGTGTACACTTTGTTTTTTTGTTTTTTTGTTTTTGTTTATGTGCTAAATGTTGGATTTTTTTCAATTATTGACACTAAATTCAATCTGTTCCTCCAAAGCAGTGTATGCAATATGTTTTCTATCACTTCTGGGTGTGACTTCATACTTCAGTTGAAGAGACATTTCATGGGAATGTCTATTAATTGCAGTCTGTGGAAAATCCTGACAGAAACTTGTCATACAAAAATGTGTAAATGTCAGATGTAATTTCTGTCAAAATCTCCTGGCTACTGTGAAAACGCATGGACTAATAATTTAACTTTCAAGCTTCATTCTTACACTACTTAAGCTACCATTATGTGAGCTCAGTGAAAAATGTTCTGTGAATAATTGCAGTTACTTTGAAACATCTTTGGTGACTGAATCAATACTTCTGGCAGGAGCTGTGTTCAGAAGCTGCTTTGAGCACAGGGTTGAACTAGATGACCTCCTGAGGGCTATTCCAACAATTTCCAGACTTCTGTGATTCCTTGAACAGTGAAAAGACCCCTCAAATTATGTTGATTGTTAGATCTAGAAATATAAATGGGGAATTGACAATCAGGTATTCATCTAATGAAGAAGGAAGAAAAAAAATTAACAAAAAAAAAAATTTAACAAATAATAATGTTGAAAAATATACATGAAACTTCCTAGAATTTTTCTACTGATTTTTTTTTACCTTTTAGTGACTTTAATTAAAAAAACGAAAAAACACAAACAAACAAAAAAACCCCAAACCCATAGGCATGATTTTTCATAATATTGGACTATTTTCAGTACACCATTATTCTCCTCTAGCAAAAAATAATTGTATTTATTGTTCTTAAAATCTAGTTATGAAAACTAATATTTTAAATTGATGATATTAATTTTCAGTTCTTTATTGTAATAATTTTGTTATTCAGCAATAGCCATTAGAACAAATGCTGGAATGACAAAACATTTAAAATACACACACAAAATTTTTTCGTGTGTATGTGTCTTAAAATACCATTCAAACATACCTAATGTAGAAAGTAATCATCTCTACCTTTAAAAAAATAATGTTTATATTGTTGCTCTACTATCTCTTCAATGAGTAGTGTATTGTCTATAGTTTTCAAATCTTATAAATTATTTTGACTGTTCAAGATTATATTTGCTCAAGAGATATTATTTTATCATAAAAATAAGAAGTCCTTCAATTATATTTTATTTAAGTCCTGAAAGTAAATAGAAATATGTAAAATCACTTGTTATATGAGATGACTGAGGCTGAAATCACATATTTTCAGAAAGCATATTTCTATAACAGCACACTATGCAGTACTGAATTAACTGCATTTTTTACTGCTAAATAAAAGTAATTAATTCTTCATAATATCACAATATCATATGGAGTCAAAGAGCTAGACTGGATTTTCTGTCACAGGTTGTTTTTTCAATTTTGCAGTTAATTAAACCATGATTACCCTCTTTGATATTTTATTACTCGAATAATAGGAGGCTGCTTAAAACAATCCAATGATAAAATAATCTATGGCAAAGAGCTGAAATCTGAGGGGAATTTTTCTGAATGGTTATGTCATTTTAAAAAATGAGAAATATATTAATTGGGAACAATCCTCATCAGCTTTTGTTAAGATAAAGCAGTTTGTTTGCTTTTTTTTCTCAAATAGCTTAGAAACAAAAGGAAACTCAAAATATGTCTTGGATATGAAAAAGAAATAAGAAAGTTTTAACATAATGCCAGAGTCTTCAGTATGAAGAATACTGACAGAGACATTAAATGAAGGCTGGACATTTCGTTCAGTCTCACAATCTGCTTCTCCCTTGCAGATAAATACAAAAAAAAAGTGGAAGCAGGGGTGTAACAAGCATTTAATATTTAAGTGAGGTAAGACTGATTTATAAATATTTTTATCATTATCCTGCTTACAGTTCCTTTGGTGAACATACTCTAACCCTGAAAAGGCTGCTTTATGTCACCTACTAACCTAATGTATTTAAAGGATAAAAAGACGTTGTGTTAACCTGAGTAAGCTGCTGCCCTGGGATCTACTCCAAGAGCAGATTGCAAAATTGCAAAGGCTCAATCATGCTCTGAGAGAAGTGAAGGAAACCTGTCATGTCAGGAAGGGGGATCAGGAGGATTTAATGGGCTCTTCAGAAAAAATTCATGAATGATTCACTTCTTGATTAATCAGGTTCAAACTCAGAAAGGAAAATATAACAGTTTGAGTTGGTCCCTGCCCAAGGTATTTCCCTACATTTTTTTTTAATGGAAAATAAAATTGGTTCAGGTTCAACAAAACAAGATAGAGAAATTCACATCATACTGAGGAATTAACTTACTTTCCTTCTCTTCTGGATATATATTTCACTTTTGAGGAGTTTTCCTTGTTCTCATGTCATCATATTATTAAGGGTCTATATGGCTTCACTTGACCAAGGATATTGAACCAAGAGACCTCCACATACCTCCTCCAACCTCAACCATTCTGTGAATCTGTGCTATTATACCATTTGTGGTGAGCTGTTTTTCATCTCCCCTTTTCTACTTCATGTGAACACTTATCTACTATTTAGAGGAAAAACTGAAAGCTGTCCGTGGAACTGAGCCACCTAACCAAACCTAATTTATCTGTTCTAGACTACTACCTGCTTTTCCAGAAGAGCACTTTCCTCCTTTAAACTGTGTATCCAAATAATGTCCTCAACAGGTGTCTTAGATACACTGTGAGATCACAAGGGGCCTTCAAAAGCTAAGTTCCCCCTTCTGGGTATCACTTGTATTAACAAGTCTGTAATCTCACTTTTTATTTCCCCCAGATCAGTCTTGATTTAATTAACTAATCAAGATGAGCAAGTATCATAGGAGAGTCTGAGGGAAATATATCATTGAAGACCTGGCAAAATCATCAGAATTTACTTGAATGTATCTATTATTACTTTTTCTCTGCTCGGGCATTAAAAATCAGTCATGGTTGAAGTATTTTGACAGTATTTTGACAGAAACAAGGGTAGAAGGATGGTGTAAAGCTCCAAGTGGTCTTCCTTCCCACTCTGTGTAAGTGCAATGGGTTTATATCCAGAACACAGTACTTAGCAACTCTAGCAACTTCAGTGCCTACCTGTTCAAATTCACAATTTAGAAGCACTGAAGTACTGAAAATTGATGTTATTATTTGCTTTTCTTACTTCTAGAGCAAAAAGATAGCTCCTTTTCCTTTAACCAGTCTTCTGATAAAATCTCTCCAGCATCTATGTAAATCTTTGAATTATTTTTTTTCTTGGAGATAGTTCCTCACAAAGAATCTGAAACTGAAATTTCTGTATTTAACTTTAATTATTTTTTAAACCCATAACCATTTTTTATAGGAAATAATCACAGTTTATGTCAAACAGAGCTGAGTCAGGCTATCATTAAAAAAATAACACACTGCTAAAACAAAGTGTCTTACATTATTTATTTTGTCACACTTGTTGGGGAATTCCTCTGTTGCAACTTACTTTTGCTTTTTAACCTGCCAGGACCAATTTCAGAGATGTACAAGTGTAATCTGAAATGCTATTGCAAAACAAAATTAGTCTCACTATATTATCAATGTAAAGTGAGTCAGAAAATTAGTAATATCATGTATTTGCTCAAGTGTAAAAACACTTTATATTTTCACCACTAATATAATTAGATCCACAGTAATTCTTTAATTTTTTTGTAAAGTAGCATAGTTCTTTTAGTTTAGTTAAGTGAAGCTCTGTTTCAAAAGAATTTCAAATAATATTTTTCCATTGCACATCCTGCTCAGATACTGAGAAAAACCAGTACTCTCAACAACCTCTGATGTTAGGTGGTATTGGATGCATTAGCTCAGACTGTAATCATGTTTGCTTTTACAAGCATAGTTACAGCATTAAACTGAGTGCTGCTTTCTTAGATACAGGTAATTGCTCATAGTACAAATGTGAGGGTACAGAACAGACTTTATAGTGTAGGCATCACACCAGAGTTTTTGTTTTAAAATTATGAAGATAATTTTGTTATTGGAGCTTAACTAATAATAGGGATGCTTCAAATATCCTATAAACTCAGTAGAGAAAAGTACCTGGCTTCATGTTCATTAAGGTAAATTGCACTTCAACTACCACTTGTAACCCTGTCCCTATAAATTCATAAAGTTCAAAACTTGACTTCTTTTTTTTTTTTTTTTTTTTAATTGCTCAATACTAGTTCTCTTGTCACTCACTCTTTTAAAAAACTAATTAAAACAGATGTGTTTTTTTCTTTAACTTTCCCTTCTTTTACCTCAAAATGTTAAAAGATGTGTACACTCACAAAAGAAATTACATAGACAAATAGACTGGGGAAAAGAAGGAAATACCATTAACTAATGCATTTTTAAAAAGAAAAAAAACCCCACACCTCAACAAAACCCCCAGACTTCTAAAAATCTACTGCCAGAAGTTGAAGAAATAGCTTCTGCCTAAGGGTGGATTTACTGCTTAAGGCTTTTCTTCCCCCATCATTTCCTCTGCAAAGTGAAGATTATTTCACCATCAAAAACAGCATATAGTGGGTGATTTTCTTTTTTCTTTCTGAAAATGTTCATGCTCTTATTTGTCCGCTTCTTTTTTCTTAAAGTTCTGAAAAATTCTCTGTAGCATGGAGCTTCTTTCCTGAAGTCTTTATGGTATTTTGATGGCAAAATAGTAATACAGATATATAGAAGAATCTATCAAGAAGTCTTTTTAATTAGTATTTTCTGGACATATTTTAGTATTTTCTGGATAATTGTGGTCAAAGTACCCAACAAATAAGCATGCTTTGTTTTTTTTTTATAATTAAAATCATCCTGTTTTGAAATTATACTTCCGATGAGTTGTTCGGATTCATAATATTCCAGTGACCTTGTACCTAAACTGATTGGAATCCTTGGAGTTTTTGGCATCATTGCAGTTTAGTGAAGAATTGATGTGACCCAAAAAACAGGCTAGAGACAGAGGTATAATTGTACACTACCACAGTTCTATGCATAGACCACCCTAATTAGTCTGAAAGTGATAATAATGATGAAGTCCTTAGATTTGTTTTCATTGCAAAGCAATTGTAGCCTAAAGTGTGAGGTAATCAGAGGACCTGAATATGACACACTATTTGATAGGACACAAAGTAACATAAGAAGGAATATATGCATTTTACAGCTGGGGGCAAATAAAAATTAAATAAAAGGTATCTTAAATACACAAAAACTAAAATGTAGTTTTCATTGTATCTTGCTCTTTAATAACATGAGCTAATCATCTGCCCCAATAACATGTCCATGTTCAATTTAAAGGTCCATAAGGCCTGCAGATTTGGTCAAATTTGGCCTTTCCTGTCTCAGAGTGGGATTCATCCTACCATCTTAGAATTCCACACACGGATACTATTACACAAGACTGGCAACCCAGGATCTCTTCTTAGTTAAAGAAGACAAGTGAGGATCCCCAGGAATGATTATAATTTTATTTTAAAATTGACATATGCAATTAGCCAGATATATTAAATACTGAGCTGCCTCCTTCTCTCTCTGATTTTAAATTAATTTCTTGTCTACACAGATTCAGTTTGGAAGCATTTTCTGGCACTTCTAGGATGCATTTTATCTGATCTGTTTTAAATGTCTTCTTCAGAGTGAGATGAACCATGGCCTACAAGTATCTACTTCTCTCCATTGACTGTAAACAAGTTCTAAATAGCTTCTTCTGCAGGCAGTTACATTTGGCCAGATGATTCCCATACACTGTCTAACACAGACCACATAGCTTGAGGCAGAGTTAGATCATTTCAGAATAATGAATATAAGCAGTGGTTTATATACCCCCTCTGGGGCTATATATAAGTAAGCATCTGTTGAAGCTGTTCCGATAGATGTTAGCAGCCAATCTGGCACTAAGATCAAGGGAGAGCAGAGATACCCTATAACACATTTCATACTTCTACTTCTGACCGGTCCTGAGAGCAGGTCACTTTCATTGAATCCATACTTCATGAGATACACATCTGAACTCAGACTAAAGTTTCATCCAAACCCACTCTTTGTCACAGGATAATTTCAGTATTCTGTGCCAGACCTACATTTGATGGCATTCCAGTCTGTAGAACACAAAGATGATTTTGTGCAAGTTTGGCCAAGCTAGATATGAAAGCATAGGCAGTATAGACATAACATATGAGTTTGTGGTGTTCTATGAGGTGAAGGGAAATTTTAGGGGGAACCAGACTCTCTTCTCATAGGACTGGTTGTGAAGACTATCAAAGAGCAATCCAGCCATTTGCTACTTATTTTCATAATTTGGTAACACTAAGATGTTAAGGAAGCTTGAGAAGCTAGCATAATGACTTTTATTAGTTAGGTTTTTTTTTGACTTCTCATCCCTCATTAACTTCATCCATAGATCTTAAAGAAGCATAAAAGAGAGCAGTATCATCTTCTTATTAGGCAGATAGAAAACAGAAGGTATCAGAATGCATCCTAAGGATTAGCAACAGGCCACTGGAAAATTCAGAATTACAGAACCTGTTTTTTTAAGCTTTAGTCCAGGCGTTTTTACATGAAACAGGACCCCTTATGCTGGAACTAATATAAAGTGTGTGCACATGCATTCAAGCATGTCTAAATCATCAGGATGTTGACATGACATCATTTAATTTTCCAGACTAAAGAATATTCAATTTCCATTGCATGGTGTCTTAAAAACCAGTGGAGAATATGTTCTCAGGCAATAAATTTGCTTTGGAGAGTGAATATACTCCTGAAAAGTTGCAATGGTCAGAAGGGCAGGTAGATTCCAGTGCTAGTAGCTGGCCTGACTTGTTGCCAAATTGTGCTAATTGTGCTAAAATAAAATGTATTGTGCTCAATACGTTGCATGGCAGAATTCATTGCTGTAGGCTGCATCCTGATTAATTTTTCCTTGACTAGGTGGGCAGGCACAGATAGAAAATAATATGATGTTGTGACTTGATTCCTCATTTCAGTTGGCAGTGTTCAAAAGCAGATAGAGAACAAAAACTCAGCTAAAATTAAGCGCTTAGAAATGGGAGGTAAATGAGGAAATAAATAGGGGGCCAGCTGAGAACATACTTGGTTACAAACAGGTAGAAAGATGATTACTCTGAAGATTTAAATTACTTGAGAAAGATATCTAAGATGGGAATCATGTGGCACAGGTATATTTTATTATTCCAGTAGAGGAATAATAGAACTTAAATACATACTCCGTATTTACTGGACCTCAAAGCTTTGGACTTAGCAGCTCAAGATCTTTAGAGACTGCTCAACTACTTAGCGAGAAGTTTGGAAAAACATATTTAAGCATATTTAAAATATGAGATCTTGTATATGCCAAACATTACTCCATGGAGACTTGGAAAAGCCAAGAAATAGGTTTTGCAGAGAGGCCACCTTGCTCTGGGGATATTCTGCACTGGCCACAGGCTCTGCACAAAATCCAGGTGCTGTCAGTGACAGCTCCACCAATTCTGGTGCAAGAGTAATGTGAAGGCTGCAATACTTCATTGCTTCCATGACTTTCTCTTCTTTGCAATACAGTAAAGCAATCAGGAGATGTTAGTGTATTTCAATGGTCTATATGTTCTGAAGATGTTCAAGGAGGATGAACAGAGGATCACCCTGTTCTGACATGCCTTGCATGTTACCAGGCTGTCATTAACAATTATTCTGTCTAAGGCAGCTAAAGATACCGTCTTTAATTAGCCATGGTTGCACTGAAGGTTTGTTTTGAGATTTCATATCCAAGTGGCTCAAGTATCTTTAACCATGCAGTCCATTCAGCTATGGCTTGACAAGGGACATGCTTGGCTTTCCCTGAGCAGAGCTAATATATAAACCAATATATGGGCAATGGACTAATGGGGAATTTGTACTTGAATATGAGCTGTAAATTAACATGTTAATGCAGGTATATTCTTGTCTCTTCTTTATATTATTATAAATTATTAATTATAGATATTATCATTATGCAATGAAAAAATTCAAAATCATAAATTTTGTATACAGAAGCTCTAGATGCACTTTTTATCAGCATTAAAAAGTGCTTAATCTACAAAATCCAAAATATAGAAAAAAATCGTTTTGTGTCTTATTATTGTAGAAACTATCTTTTCTGTCTAATCCAGACAATTTACATCTGTGTCAGCTTCAGATAGACCTACAAGAGCTTAGAGAATGTGTAGGACCTCCTTTTCTTCCTCAGCAATGTCATCCTTACTGGCCCATTCATATGCTTCCTCCCTTTCTTTAACATTTTCTCCTATGTAAAGTGCTCTGCAAACCCACCCACAGAAACACCACCCCTTTCTCAACTCAAGTTTCTCAGCTGCTTCTGTTGTCAAGCCTAATGTCTTCAGTTCCTTCCACTGTTCTGCTATGCCACACACAAATAACTTGGAAATGGTACATAATGGTATCAGTGTTTTTCCTGTCAAGTTCTTCACCCTTTCCTCACTATTCCCTCTTTGATTTATATTAGTCTTCTAGATTGCTACATTAAAGTTTATGTCATTTACATTACTGCTGGCACAGACACTCAAAAGCAATGTGTTAGCCCTTGAAAAAGAAACCCTTGGTAAACCCTTTGGTTTTAAAAACATATATTTTGCAGGATCATGTTTATACTATCTCTTTGCCCTCTGCAATTCTACATGAGACTTTATAGTTAACATTTTCACCGTAAGGACTAAGGGAGGGGGGGGTTATATGAAAGCAGATTCTTATAGAGCTGAAGATTAAGGGAAGTATCAGGTATCCCATAAGCTATGAAACAGAGAATTTATTTGTGCCAGGGAGACATCTGTTTGAATACTAAAGTTTTACTGCACTATTATTTATCAACCATAATGCTGGAGCTCAAAGCTCTCTTTTTGGCTGAATTCTGACCAAGAGGTGATAGATACATCAAAGTTGAATCTCTAAAGAAGTTCTTCACCCTTCAAGAAAGAGGAACGTATGCCAAGACTGTCACCCTTTCTGTTATTCTTTGGCAATTAGATATCAAAGTAAGTGTTCACAGCAGCCTAGGAATCTTTCACCCTTTTTTTCCTTACCACAGCTGAAACAAGAAAGTCAAACTGGGTGTACAGAGAGTGAGAATGAGGATACCTAAATAAGACTGAAAATTTTGTTGCATTGAAATCCTGTGATGCAGATCTCTGAGAGAAGACCAATGTGGACCTGGACCTAAGAAGTTATATGGAAATACTGTTGTATCTGGAGAGATTGAGAGAGAGAAGGTTGAGTACTGGAAATACGGTGCTCTGGGGCTACCAAGAAGTTCAAACTTGCATTTATGGATTTCCTTTTTAATGTAATGGTGAGAAGGAGGAAATACAAAACAGTGTGTTTCTGCAGTTTTCTAGCTAAAAAGGGCAGCCTGGTAGATGTTTTTGCAAGCAAATGTATTTTATTAACCATCTAAATGATAACCAACTAAATGATAACTAACCATGCAAATGATAACTGTAAATGATCATAATTTAAATTTAGATTTTTCTTCCAAGTTTGTTAGATTAATCCAAAGTCTTTCAAATACTTATAGCTATGATTAATATACATATCAATAGTTTCATTCATTTTAGTGGCAGTATGTTATATTTAATATCAAATACTTGCATGATTATTGTTTTGATAGGTTAACATTAACAAAAAAATTAAAAATATACAACTGATGAAAGTCCTTAATTCTCTCCAACTATTGGGCTGTGCAGATTAAAATTCTGTGTGAGCACTTTAGATGCAGCTCTGTCATGAGAACCATGATATTGCTACACATTATCCCACAATATAAACATTAAAAAATTCACAGTGGTAGAAAGAACACCTTCATGTAATTTTCAGAGAAGAATGGCTAGCTCATGTTTTAAATGATGATCTGACAAAATGATTAGATTGGGTGGAGGAAATTTATTTCCAGTATCTAGAAGTGGAATGCAATTTCATTTGAACAGCAGCAGTGCTCATGTGAGATTTAACCAAAGGGGAGTACTTGGAAAAGAAAAAGATCAAAGGATTGTGGGCTAGGCTGTGGGAATCTTGTAGATAAAATTTCAAATCTGGATGAACAGCATGCATTGCTCTCAGCTGTTTTGGGCTCCTTTCATTCCATTCAAAAGACAGTTGCCAAGATTTTCTGTCTTCTCTTTCATTTTTTCCTTGCATATTAAGTTCAAGCTTCTGTTCCTCACTTTCAAAACGCTTTAAAGGTCCAGTCCTCAACTCTTCCTGCTCCCTGCAGCCTGCCAGCTCTCCTTTCCTGACTGCTTTCTTTGTCTTCCAAGTCCACTGAACATTTTGCACATTTTTTACTATGCCACCCTGTAGCCCTGGAACAGCCTTCTGATTATTCCAGGCCCAACTCAGTTCCTCTGCTGCCCTCAAACCTCCCTTTAAATATCCTTCATGTTGATGTTTTGGCATGTCAGAAACTGACTTTCTTCTCTTGATTTGATGTATAGAGGGATAAATTCCATGTGTAATTTCTGGTAGCCCACATCCACATAGAAAAGAAGAGAAGATAATGAGCCAGATTTCATGAATGAGAGTAAAAGGGGTCTCAGTACTTAGCAAACCACTGCAGCTCAAGAATTGAGGAAACTGCATGATTTTAAACATGTGGAGTTAAAACTGAAAAGCTGAAAAGGTGCAGAGATACTCTTAGTCAGTTTGTTTCAGTCTTGATTTTATTTTACATAAACCATAGCTTACTTTGAAGCTAGCATAAACCACTCTGATCAATACGAAAGTGACATATAACAGCTTGTTCAAATTAATAAAATATTTATAGCACTTTTCATCAGTTGATGTGAGAACATTTTACAGGGAGGGTAGCTGGACAGTTCACACTGTGAAGATGGGGAAAGTGAAGTACAGAGATCCATATCCAAGGACACAGTCATCAGCAGCAGGGAGGTACAACTAAATCTTTGATTTCCATCTTTGAGGTCTATCCACTACAGCATTTGGCCAACTGCCTTCTGTTTCCTACTGCTGAGCAAAGTTTTATGACTGTGTTGGGTAACAAGAGAAAAAAATTCAGTGGTCAGAGCATTAGGTCATTTTTCTTATCAGTTTAGAACGTGTTTATGATTTAATAAACACGTATTATTTTGTTATAAATAATATATATTTATTTCGCCCATAGCGTTCAGAAGAGTCTTCTAAAGTAAAGCACAGAAAAAGTTTTTTAGGTTTTTTCCCAACTAATCAAATTCACATTTTGTTTAAATCTGTGTAAGTAAATCCTTTAAATGGGTTTATTAGTCTAAGAATTAGACAGAAGTCAGAAAAATTTCCTCATGAAATGTTCAAAACCAAATATCCTCCCCTTCAAGGATGAAGAATCATTACTCCCACTTAGTGGCTCATGCCTGTTGCTTTATGGTTCATCTGGCTGTGTTTAATAGGAAAACAGTTTTTATTTTAACACTTGTGGACTTATCAGGAAAAAAAGCTCTTTACAAAATGAGAAAATTGGGTAATACTTAACTTGTGCACTCACTTATATTAATTTATGAATGCCAGTAGCATGGGCATATGACTTACATAAAAGCATCCATTTTAGACATCTATAAATAAACTGAAAATGCAGTCCTACCTACAGAAAAGGCTCCTGAGGCTCTTTATTTTTGGTTTGCCACTGAAAAGAAGCTCTTGCCTTTCACATATGCTTTACAATGAAACTGTGTTCAGGCTAGATAGTGCTATAAGGTCAATATATATATTTGGAAAAGAAAACTTGTGGAAGCCATATGAACTATTTCCTTTGCTTAATACAGAGGGTTGTGTTGGGATCTCCTAAGAGAATGCACTGGTGGTTTTATTCAGAAAATGAATAAAAATGTGACCTTTTGAGAACCAAAGGTTAATCTGAAAAAACAGCATCCAGAGGAGATATTTTAACTGCTCAGAAGCCCCACATAATAGCCTGAGGCTTACTCCTAAACAGTAAAGAGTAGCCCAAACAGGATAAAAACTCTCTCTCCCTTCCCTTTTATTTTTTTCCCCCCTGAAAGAAAGTATATTCCTAGGAATATAGAGTTTAAATCAAGTTTAGATATGCCATCAGTGAGTTGCATATAGGTTCTGTATGTGGGTCCCCTGTGTTCCCAGGTACTCTTGAAGAAAAGTCTAGCCATTCTGTGAATTTCAGGGGGGTTATTAAATTTAAAAGGAACTGAATAGCTCAGTCTACCTTGTGTTTTTTTATTTTGATGTCAAAGACATAGTTATTAACTATTCTCTGCCTAATGTCTGTTTGTAGAATAGAAAATTTGTACTATAATTCACACAGAGAAGTGTGCAAAGTTCCCGCAAACATTGCTCAGATCACAGTGTAAGTACAACAAATAATTCCATTGGATTGTATTTTTAAGTAATGTTAGTTAATTATATTTGAATAATATTTAACAATGTTAAAAGCTTGTGATTCTGAAACATAATAACACTGGTTTTGGTAGTGTGATGAAACCAGCTAGCAATCTTGTCCTACTAAATAACCAGGAGATATTATAGTGTAAAGAACAGTGTAAAGTTTCCTCAGATACTTCTTAAAACCGTGCTGATATTTACTTATACATATATATACATTTTTTAGGGCGCTCAGACATAAGTGATTTTTTGCACAGCTTTTCTGCAGAGCTAAATTCTGTTACTGTATAATCCTAAAATACTGATAAGTACTGAGTGCAGGATCTGATGTAAGCAGACAAAACAGAAACTATATATCATATTGGCTAAAATAGGTGGCTTTCAAATTATTAAAATATGATTTTTTTGTCCTGAAATTTTCTGCATATAAAACAAATATTCAAAATTTTCTCAATGCCTGAAGTTAAAAAACCCCCCAAACCTACATAAAGGTAATCTAGAATTGTCTTTGTCTAGAGCAAAAATTTAGATGGATCCCAACTCTGCCCTGCAACTTTCTGCTGGGTGTTTTATTACTTAGAAAGCCAGCAGTTTCCAGTCACTCATTTTTTTCACAGTGGTTCATTTTATAGCCAGCCTGCGTCCATCCTTACATGAGTTACCTCCAGCTGCACTCCTCACTCTTCCTGTCCTTCAGCTATTGACTTGATACTTTTAAAAAATTCCTCCGTAGACTGTGATGTTAAAGGAGAGCATTGGCAAAATTGTTAAATATTAGTAGGGGAATAGATGTTTGCTCTCTGGAAAAGTTTAATCATTTGGGATTGGGTAAACCAATTATTTTGGGTTCCCGTTTTAGCTTGTCTGCAATTCTTAATCAAACTGTTATTAGTCTTTCAATATTATACTTCAATCGGTAAAAAACTTTACTTCCTGGAAGATGTTGAGAGGAAGTATTAAAACATTAATTTAGTCTGAAAATATATCCTGATGTTTCTAGCAAATGTGTATTAGAAACATGATTTTACAAATTTTCTTCCTCTTTTTTCTTCTGTTTTTCCTCTTCCTCTTCCTCTCCCATTCCCTTGCGAAAATACAGGAATTATAAATGGCTGCTCAGTCTCTGATTTAAAGGGTTTATATCTGAACACAGTACTGGTGAATGAAAATAAAAATTTTATCAAGTACCTACAATATGGCTTTCAGAATTCTTAGGAAGTGTTTATTTTTGACTGTACAAGAATAGTAATGTAAATTATTTCCAGAAGTTTTCCTAGCCCCCATCATCATGTTGCATATCTGGGTCCATTAGTGTTTAACAATGTTAGCATTTAATATTAATATGTAATTGTATAAAAAACGTGTAACTACATCCTAAGAGTATTAGCATATAGATATAAAAAAATGTAAGCATACAATTTTCAAAATCATCCAAATGACTCATAATAGACAAATCTGCTAGTGCTAAAGCTAAGCATTAAAAAAGTACCTCAGTTTCTAGTTTAACTTACATAATAACTTATATTAACCAGCATATAACATGGTAATTTGGCATAGGATTCTGAATTACAAAAAAAAAAACCCAACCCAACCTAAACAAACTGTTCTTTTTGTGTGTCCCATATTCCTTCTTCCTCAGCGTGAGTGTTGTGTAGAGCATTTGGAAGTAAGGCCATCTGAAAAACTTGGGCGTATTAAGAACGAATTTACTTCACAAAAATATTCCTGGAGAACTTTAGAAAACTTTTTATGTTTGGAAGTAAAAATTAGCACCTTCTATGCAAAGTGATTGTATGTTTATTAGTGATAAATCAAGTTACATGGAGCACTGCTTTCCTGTCCCTTTGGAAATAGCTCACTTACTGTGGCACTGGGCTTGTAAAATGCACTCTGTTCCTCTCTGTTCTTCCATGGAAAGACATAAATCATGCTGAAGTGCAGTTCCTATGTCTAAGCAAGGGTCAGGGTCATTAGCCTTCTCACTATATTTGGCTGTGTCATCAACAGGAAGGAGGTAAATGCAGATGGCTGCTCCTTTTTTAAGCAATTATCCAAGTGAGTTAGTGCCTCACAACCAACCAACCAACCAAAAAAAAACCACCAAAAAACAAAAAACAACAAAAAACAAAACAAAACAAAACAAAACAAAACAAACAAAAAAAAAACAAACAAACAAACAAACAAACAAACCAAACCAAAACAGGCAGACAGGAGAGTAAGGACCTTTCTTTACAGGTAGCAAATGAGTTCATGCAGCTTCAGGACCAATGCTGTAGAAAGATGTACCTCGTCTTCCAATAACAGAGCTCACAGAGATAAAAAGATCTATTGGAAGCAGTAATAACTTGATCTATAGCTTTACCATATTGCTGAAAGGCTGAACGTATTTTCTCAGTTCCACTTTTCCCTTGTCCACTTAGACAAGGGTCTAAGTGTCTACCAGCCTATCTTTCTGTACAAAGCACATCTTAGTAACCTTTAGCAGCCTCTCAGCTTCAGTTGAAATCGATCAGAGTATTTCAGACTTATTCAGAGGGCATGCAGGCAGACAGACACATAGAAGTACAGCTTCTATTTCCCTGGAAATCAGCCTAAAAATAGGAGTTGAAGATGAGTGCCTAATTTCTCTTTTGTTTCAAAATAAGATTTCTGAACACGTTGAACATCTAATTTAAAGGAAATTTTCTGTTTAGTATCCACTGTTAAAGAAGAACTAAACCTATCGGTACTGTCAAGATAATTGCCTGGGATCTAGTGTATCATTAATGTTTTTAATTGCATAGATAACCCTATCTGCCACATCTTGTCTTTTTCTCCTGGGACTCCTGGGATAATATTTATTTCAGCTTTCCATAGGCTGTGTGTCTTTGATACATATTATTATTCTTTTTCTACATTTATATCAAGAAATCATTTACATTAGCACTACAAAAAAAAGAGAAAAAACAAAAAACTCAGCAAAAAATATTATGCTTTGGCATATCAAACAACAGAATGAGGTTCAAGAAAAAAAGGCATGCTAGAATAAAATAACTTGCTATGCTACCTTAAGCAATCTCCTGCCATTTGTTCCTCTCTAAAATGAGGATAATGTGAAGGATTTAACTTTAAAGTGCATTGGGATTTATAGATAAAGTGCAATAAGAAAAGGTAATGCATAATTATTAACTTATTTATTGAAACAAATATGGATTAGTGTTCATAGAAAGTTGTAGAAAATGTTATGAATAGAAGCTGGTCCCTTCTGCCAACACCATCACTATGGGCATATCCAGATTTAACAAGGTGGCTGATAAAATATAGTATCAAATACATGAAAGGTATTGCATTGCACAGTTTTATGAAGATTAAAAAGTTTTCATCCTTCCAGCAAGTAGGAAGGGAGTTTAATAATCTAGTGTTATTACTCTTTAAATATGCTTTCCATTGAAAATGTAAATAAAAACACAAGTAGCCTGACTTGAATAAGCTTTAATTATTCATACTGATAACATTGGAATATACCTCAGCTCTGTCCAAATGTAAGATGGAAGGTTAATCCTTTTGCCATATGGTTTAGAACTATTACCCTTTCAGTCTCAGATGTTGGTCTCAAGTGATCATCATGGTTGTGCAATACAGAGGATCCCCTGGGGCTCATTAATTATCTTAGAGGTTAGAGAGACTGTTATTAAAACAAAAGATTTGAGAGTTGCCCAAGTAATAGTAAAAAGAGCAATCTGAAGGGAATAAGAAAAGCCTTCTGAAAGAATTGGTAATGGGATATAACAATTTGAGAACCATTAGAAAGAATCATGTTCTCTGCTAGGAAAACAAGTGGGAACAATTTTCCACAATTTGGCTAACTCATTAATTATATTGAAGATACAGGAAATATCGAGTAGACTTTTAACATTATGTGGTTTATATTGTGGTAACTTAAGGATAAATTGTTTAAATAACTTTAAGAATTTTAATTTAATGAAATAGGGGAAAAATGGTTTGTGCCCCGGGTAAACTTGACAGCACAGAACACTGGGATTTCCACTGACTGATCAATCACACTTGCAGAAGAGAGTATAAAAAGATTTTTTTAACATGTTAATTTCTTGGCAAGTGACTATTAGAGGGTTTTGTATTTCTGCTATTAAACACTCTCCACTTACTAATCTTTCTGTTAGACACAAATATAAAGACAATTCCTGTGCCTCATACTCTCTTTAACAATGATCTGTGAATAGATATGATTCAGTCGAGTATCAAATACAAGACATTTGCTTGTATGCAAAATACTTTTGCTTATATGCCAATTTTTTTTTCACTTGATTCTGCTTTAAGAATAGAACTGCATTTCCACTCCAGGATGAAATTTACCTCACGTATGACTTCAAAGTTTTCAGCTGGCCAAAAAAATTCCACTAAGAATAATGAGGAAGTATAGGAACAGTAATCTTGGCACATTTCATTTTAATCACACTTTTCCAAGATGGAAAAGAGAAAAAAGACTGTTAAATAAGAAAACTTAAGGTTCTGGATAAAGGCATGCCTTTTTAGTGAGTTATTCCAAATAGGCCTTCTTGCAAGGCTGCAGACTAAGGTATTCACTAAACTTTGTTCTTATCTATGAAGTTAAACATTTGCTTAGATAGTATTAAGACTGTACATAGTAACTGCAAAAAGCCTTCCAAACACTCTAGAAAAACAAACCATAGAGCAGAAGACAATTTGAGGAAGGAATTCTTAAAACAGACTCACAAAACATTCCATAAATATCAAAGATTATACAAGGAATTTATCTAGTACACATGCACAAAAAATTGTACCTTTGGTAATGTTACCTTTCAATCATCAATGAATAATTCAAACATTTCTTTTCATTTTTATGTCCAGAGGTTGTGTCTTTATGATTATTTCATATTAGTATTGATAACTATCACATTTTTAGACTATCTTTATATAATGATCCAGGAAATAGCAATGCCATGGCTCACCTCCAGTATGTGCCATGGATATTTCTACTGTATTACATTTTAATGAGGATTATTTCTAAAGCTTTGTTTCTTCAGATATCTTTGAGAAAAACAAGGGGATATGAAAACCCTTGTAGTCTTCCCACTAGCATCACAGATAACAGTGTGTTCAGACTTGGTTATGGGACATAGGAGAGTCTTTTTGGTTACACATTTTACTTTCTTAATCAGATTAAGGGTATGCTTGTCTCTATTTTAATTAGTGTTCAAATAGAAGAAGTGCACTTAGTGAAAACTTCAGACTTTCTAATCACCGTGTCCACCTGAAAGTCAGTTCTCACTGAATTAATAACTATAGTGACAAATTCTTAAAGCAGATATTTCTTGAGAAAATGTCAAGACAGCTTTTTAAAAGTATCTTGATAGCCAACTTAATTTTTAGGTATTCAGGAATGGTGGCCTCTCCCACCAGGTACCCATTTATTAGTTATTTAAATAGCTTTTTCTGATTCCTAGTACAGAGAAGCAAATCAGGAAGACAAAACCAGGAGAAACAGAGATTATGTGACTGTCACAAGTGCCAGTGAATGACTGAATCAGAAACTATACAGATATGTTTTCCTCTCTAACTGCCTTTTGTGTTGTTTAATGACTTTATTGCTAATGTAGCCCTTTTGCAATGCCCAGTAAGTTCATAGGACTACATGTTTACCCCCGTTTTAGTTGAAAAATGTACACTGGAACAGTGATAAACCCAAGATATACACTACTAGAGTAGATAATCTAAATACATCTCACCTAGCATTACTAGCTATATAGTTATTTGTTCCAAATAACTGTAGATATCTGAGATATTTAAATTAGCCTAAAGCTGTTTCTATATCAGTAGAGAAATACAAACACTTCCATGACAACTCAGGCTGTATCTCTGGCAGGTCAGAGATCACCTATCAGCCATACTGCCTTCTTGAGGTGTCTGTTTCTGTTCCCCGAGCATGGATGAAGCCAGGGTGGCTCAGCTGTTAAATTGGCACCCAGGGGAATTAATCCTGCCCACAATGCCCACAGTAGCTGGTGCTGAGACTGAAAGGGCCACATGCAGAGGACAGGTAGCTGAAGTGTCCTACAGAGTTTGGGTGGAGGACCATCTTCCTGGGATTTTCATAGTGTGATCATTCACTGAGGTAACTGTAGCCAAAGTGACAGCAGAGTGTAACGTGGACATGATATATCTTCATCCAGGGAAGAAAATTCTTTCTGTTTCATTGATTTCCACAAGAATTTCCTATTTAACTGATATCAGAATTCCTGAAGAAAAATCATCCTTGCTCTTGTCACTGGAGTTGTGCCTTCCTAGTCACTTTGGAAATTAGGATGATAAACAATAATTTCTAGATTGTATTTCCTTTTAAAACTCTTTTAAGTGTTTTAGACACACAGTAAATTCAAGGACAGATCATTCTTAAAGGAAGATATGGCTTCTGCTTCTGAGCTCCCAAGTCAGCTGTAACATCATATTTAAGTATGTGTTTTTAGACAACCCTGCTGCAAGTTCCTCAAGATTCAAGAAGCTGCGGGTACTCAAGGGAGTTACTTTTTCACAAATAGTTTTTGTTTTATAAGAATTCTTAACAGTGAATTGTAGAGGATTTTACGACCTGTGTTTTGGTTCTTTGAATGTTTGAATAATGTAACAGGAAAATTATGTTTGGATTGATCTGGAAAAGTCTGTACTATCTAGTTTTGAATGTCAGCAATTTGTAAAGGCAATTAATATAACTATTATTATTCATTCATTAATTCATAGCATTAATATTCAGAAAATGGAGAAAAATAATCAACTAACAAAAAAGACCAAGTTTACTTTGAAAGAAGAGCTAATAATAGAGTCAGATACATCTGATACATTATTCTACCTAGAAAAAACACACTATTCTGATTCTCTGAACACAGGAATATGTGAACAGAAAGTTTTCGTGTTTCTATGCTTCTCTTTGAAAGCTCACTGCCTCTCTTTGTTTAAAAAGTGGCACCTAAATAATGGATTTCTGTCAGACTTGTAACCTCAGTTTAGATTTTGGAACTTCATCTGAAGTCAAGAGCCTTTCAAGAACCTTAAAACACTATTTGGTGTAATGAGTCTAATTTGTCTCTGGAAAAGTTTAGGAACATCCAGTCACTTCCTTCACTGTCAGTTTCACCTGAAACTATTTTGTACCATTCTGGAAGATATGATTTTGATTGAAGCTGAGTCAAGAGACTATTTGGTACAGAAGAAATCTTATTTCAGGGAAAAAAATAACCTCTTGTTTAATACAAGCTTCAGTAAAAGTGCACTTACAATTAATCCAGAAATTTGATCTTATATCTCTTAGCTGTTAATAATTGGAAGGAGGTATCTAATTCATGCAGATAAATTTGCCAATAAAAAGAAGTGTCACCAAAGTATTTTTAAATCTTTGAACTATATTAACTGCTACTTTGATCTATGTTAACCATTTCATGTATAAACCAAACAGTTGCTCGTGGCTTGTAGCGCCATGCAAGAGAATTTCTGCTGTCTATATTAAAAAAAGGAGTAAGCCAAATGTAACCTTGTAATTATTAGTTATGTAAATATATATGGACTTGATCCAAGGCGCAAACATTTCCAGTGTTTGCACAACAAATAAACATCTTGTCTCCAAACCGGCTGAAACCAGTTGAATAAATATCCCCCTTTAACATTTCTCCAAATTCCTGTAAATTGTGGTTCATTACCTTCACAAAACACTCAGCTGAACCAACAGCTGCCACCAGATGAAGTGTGCATGCACTTCAAAAGGCAATTCATTGCTGGCAGCAATGAACAACAGTGTTTTTCCAGTGGTAAAAGGGAGTAGGGAAGATTGCAGCATTGGTGGGCACAGAAGACCAAGGGCCTTCAATTAGCAGTATATACATACTTGGCTATTTGAAATCTGACAAATTATATAAACTTGGCATTGAGGACCTGGCATTGCAGACTTGGCTTTCGATGTATGCTGTCAAGTATAAAAGGTACAGGCATATGGTAAGCACTCAAATATCTGATGCTTAAGGGTATGGGAAGTAACTATGCAGAACTGGTAGCAGATGTTTCTTCAGTATGTATGTGTACTTAGGTCTTATGGAAAGGCCTGCAGCTTTAATGACAACTACTAACAATGAAGCCACAGAAATTTCCTTAAATTCTGACTCACCTGCAGAGCCTTCTGCATAATCCGGGGGTTGGACTAGATGATCTTTCGAGGTCCCTTCCAACCCCTAGGATTCTATGATTCTATGATTTCCTCAACACCTCAAGATAATCTTGATTTTTCTGTACAATTAAACAGCTACAGAAAAGGTCATAAAACTGATTTGGTTGTTTGACAATTTATAAGTAAATGTTTCTTAATGAAAGAGTTCCTTTAAGTAATTAAAGTTGTCCATTTATATTTTTTTCTCTAAACCCACAAATTAGTGACAAGGATCTGTAGAAACATATCGGAAAGTGTGTCTGGGTTTTAGGATGAGACACCTCCAGACAGAAGCACATCCTATGAAGGCATAAAATTACTTCACAAATCCAGCATTACCATTTTCACTGTTTCAGAAATGCAGACATAACAATACTGCTTCACTCATTTTGGACTTCTGTCACAATATATGTGATCTCTTTTACCCGCACATTGTATTTCTATGTTTAAAGGAGCTCATCTTTTCTTTACCTAATATTAGAAACTTAATAACAACTGGAAAAGATTATTTATGGTTGAGGTAAGCAGTTATTTAGACTGAAGTCCACCATTACTCAATTGACAAGGTGGTATTATAGCAGACTTTTATTTTAGTCTCAGTAACAAGTTCATGAAAAGTAAAAAATCAAACTTAATTCACATAAAATATTCAATGTAGCTGTGTGATTATAAAATAATTCACTTATTGGAGAAAATTTTTGCCTTAAAACTGAATTTGGATTTTTTCACATGAGTATTATAAGTAATATTTTATTGTATATTTCCTATATTCCTACTTATTTCAATGAATTTTGCATTATCCAGTAACAGGGTAATAGATTCCTTCACACCACTGGAAATTACCATAATTCTTTTACTTACATCTATTTTAAATATTTAAGAATTTAAATATTTCATCTTTCTGGTTTTCCCCAGCTCTACATGTGTTCTCACCATTATACATGCAATAGAATTAAGACTATACCACAACACATCTTCTAGGGATCAAATCTTACCTATGACTTCATTCACTGTGTGATTAAGATTTAGAAAGGTGGCAGGATCCTTGAGCAAGAGTAATGGACAAAGTTATGTTGTGGAACATGTTCAGAAAAGAAAACAAGATGCTTGAGAAGCACTGGTTAAGGAAAGAGAGGAGGGAGAAAAAAACCAAAGTCGTGGAGCACTTGGAGAAATGGGCAACCATTTCAGAGAATTTCAGAGAAAAAGAGGAAACTCAGGCCCAGAATAAGTTTCTTGATACTGGATAACTTGAAAATCGAGTTAGCTTTTGTGACTTAGACTTTACCCTGCTGACAAGGTATTATAATCTTAGTACAAAACCACTGAAATCACTGTGAACTTTTCTGTTTATTTGAAAGAATTTTACATCAGCCAGTGGCAGGGAATCACACTGAGTACTGCATTGTATTCCATCCATTTTAGAATGAGGTAAAGAATGTGCAGGGTGAATGTCTTCCTGTCTTCACTCATTGCTAATCCCTTTAGTAGCAAATATTTTTGTATACACATAGAGTCTAACAAACCCATTAATGCTATCTGTTCCTATAAGCTTTTATATTAAGGAAAAAACAAAAAACAAAAATGATTGGAGTATTTTGGACAAAATTTCCAAGCAGATAGATCATCTGATTAGAAACTAAAAATTATTTACTTTTTATAAGAGGTATTATATCTGTTACATGATTCAATGAATTCTCAATGACTAGAAAATACATTGATAAAACTTATTTGAAATTCAAATACTATTTTAGCAAGCACTGTCCACTAAAATTTAGATATTGGGTCTGGTTTTAGCCTGTGGAAGGCAAAAGAAAAAAGAAAAAAAAAGAAAAGAAAAGAAAAAAACCCAAACAACTTTGAAAAAGTAATAATGAAAAACAAGAAAAATGATTCTCCCACTGTGGTAAATTTTATAATTTCACCAGAAATCATAACAAAACTTGAAAATACAAGAATAAAAGACAAAGTATAATGGAAAGGTTGTTTTAGAAGAAAACTCTGATATTTCATATATATTTATCTTTTTGGTACTTTATGCCTTTTGTGCTGTATCTTCCCATGTTAGTCTCCCCTTTGAGTTTCTGAGTTAAATGAACAAGTGCAGGGGTCACAGAGCTGCTTTCCCATTTCACACCTTTGGCTTTCAATAGTTCTCATTTCAATTTGTTACTGTTAGATCTCATTGAGATTGGTTTGGTTTGGCTCTTTGAGGCCAATTTTATTGCTCCAGTGTGAATAGTTATGAAGTCTAAGAAGTGTGATAACAAAGCCTAACAAGCAATTAAAAAATAGTCACTGCCTAAGGGATTCACAGTAACTTGCATTGTTTTTCAACTTCTTCCCTAGGAAAATTTAATGTTTGTAGGCTTTTACTTAAAAAAAAAAAATAAAAATTAATATCTGTGGAAACAGAATTAAGCCTGTAACTACAATGATGTATTTTCATTATACTCCACTGGTACATTTCTTGCTTTTTCCACTCCTAGATCTCTCCAGTAATAAAGCATTAGGCAGAGCTAGTTAACTAATGAGAACTATTGTATCCTATTCGTATTGCTGTTTTTTGCTTTGTATTTTCTCTCAGTGGTTACTGAAAGGCATGTTTATTTTCTTCCATTCAAACAGCCTACAAGTTCTGCTCTGTGGCAGTGACACAACACCTTGCAGCCAGAGGGCCCTCTGTACATAACTTAGGCAACAAAGATTTCTCTAATTCATCTCCCTCTTCATCCCTCAGCAGCATGCTCTGTTACTGTGCCTTCCCTCGGTGGAAACTGAGCACTCTATCTGTACTAGATGTAGCACAGAATTTCCATAATTAAATACAAACTTTTGGCTGTAGAACATAGCCTTTTATAAACAAACTTGAAAATTAATAATGGCGTAAGTATCAAAATCACTGTCATTTGTGTGCACTCAGTAGGGCACTTGGCTGGTTAGTCTGCACACAAAAGAATACGTACGATGTATTTGCTACCCCACACCTTAACCAGGTCCTTGTAGCAATGATAGGGTTTTATCCCAGGGTGGACCATGAAGAATTTACAACAAAATTTCCTTGCTCTATAATGTTTTATATTTCAGTAGGAAGTAAAAAACTAAATGAATCTCCATTTTAAATTAAATACTTTTAGATAAACTACATCTTTGTAAATTATTTGCTTTGGGACCAGGACTTTGTACCTCTATAGGTTAGGATTGTTCTGGAAGGAAATTGAAAGTAGTGCAGTGACATAGTTTATGTAACAAGCAGTAGGAAAAGAAATTCAGTAATTAGTCTGGTATAACCTCTATACAATATAAGTAATGAACTAACAATTTTCAGCTAGTTATCTTCCTGACTCTATTTTGGTCTTTGTGTGTATAATTAATTTCCCTGGGATTAGTTAGGCATCTCCGGCACCCTACAATACTCATGATTGTATCCTTAAAACAGGATGATTATTAATGATTGTCAATCCTTAAATTTTAGAGGTGGGCACAAAACAAATGCAGAATATACAGACTCAGGAAAAACATGGCACAGCTAAAAACTAAAGGAGGATCTTAATTTTTAAAAAAATTATTTATTTTCTCTATTTTGTAGCCACAGGGGATCAATTTTAATGATAGGAAAGTTAAGTAAAGCTGTTTAAGTGGCTTATAAATCATTAATATTTTCATCAAAAGATTTCATAAGATCATGTTGCATGAACATTTAAGTGTGCACTGAATAGTCTGATTGGTCATTTACATCCTGTATGTACTACAGTTGTTTACAACATTGTAGATGTAGGCAGTATCCCTAAAAGTGTCAGAACTGGCCCCAGTAGTGGTGTCAGCCAGAGCCTGACCAGCATGCATCTGTCTGTCCCACTCGATGAAACAAAGAAGGATGAAAATGTGCATTCAGAAGGACGCTTGGGATTCCTTCAGTACGAAGTCACCATATATGGAGCTGCATTTCTCCTTTCCCAATGAAAGGGAAATTATCTAATGAAAGGAATAGAAAGAGGTGGCTGAGCAGATCTGTGTGGTCTTCAGGTTTGCCCCGTGAGATACTGGCAGACAGCCCCCTTTCTCTTGGGCCCCAGTTATCTCCACTGAGGAGTTTAGCTTCCATGCCTTCACTTGTCATACAATGGTTTCTAAGTGTTGTAATTATAGTAACTTGCAATGACCAATAAAAGAAGCCTCAGAACATAATTATCCCAACAGCTGTGCAATGTTCTTGAAGACAATTATCTTTATATTAGGTAAAGGGAAAATGTGATTCAAAATTTCTTATAAGACACATTTTACTGTCTTGAAGTTGAAACAGTTTTGGAAGTACAAGCTCAGCAAATATATTGAGTCACTTACTGAGTTAATCATCACACTTCCGATATATCATTCAAATGTTATAAATAGAATCTTCATTCGATCTACTTTTCTAAAAGGGACTATTGACTGACATTCTTAGCTGATATATTTCTGGAAATAGGTTTCCTTTTTTGTTTGTCTTTAGTTCAAATAAAGGAGAACACATCTAGTTAGATTCTGAGTGCTGTTATGTGTTGAACATTGATAAGATTGTTTGGTTTTAGAAAAGAAAAATGGGACAAACTTATTCTGATTAGACATTGTAAATATTCAGTGCAAGTATGAAAAGAGAAAGAAAAAAAAAAAAAGAATTTTCCAGTATGCCAATGAGGGCTGATCTCTCATAGGTTGTGTTCTTTAGCATCCATACCCTGTTGCAGCTGTAACCATGGCCAGACACAGGCAACAGTTGGGGAAAATTTAACATGTGCTGCTGATAATACAGAAGTACACACACTCTTTGTTGCTCTGTTGGCAGGCCAGCCACCTGAGTGCAACAGCGAGTTCTGTTGGTCTGATCTGAGATACCTGTTTGAATTTGATCTGTCCCACCACAGGACTGCCAATCCAAGTCTCTTTCTAATATGCAGATGGCTATTTTCACAAAATTTATAGGAATGTAATGTTTTTTAGACTTTCTCCTTCTTTCAAATTTGTTTGAAATGGTCAATAGTGATTAAGAAGAAAATGCAGGGACACGAAGTGACTGATGGATAGAGAGTGAGCTGGTGCAAATGCACCTAACTTGTTTCACAGGGAAACAAGCAGCTCAACAACAGTAACAGAATTGTCAGTCATTGGTAAGATTAGAGAAACACCTGAACTTGTCCACTTCAGATCACATAGGTGCAGACCATGTCACAGTAGGCAATTTGCAAGACAAACACCTAAAGACATTTGGGAAAAAAAGCACAGTGTACAGAATATAGAGTCAAAATATTCATACAGTCAAACTGTCTTGCACTGCATAAATAAGAGTTCACAATTCGTAAATGTTAGTAGTTTAATAGTAATAGCAACAGGGCATCATCTTTGCCATGTAGATGAGTGCCATGTAGATGGGTGGGAAATCATCCGTCCCTAGGGAAGTGGACTCCAAGGATCAAGATATACAACTGTGTTGGATGTAGCCTCGTAGATGACATTTTGATCCATACAGATTCCTTAGAAAAATAAATAACACAAGGCAAGATGCTCCATCCTGCAGAGCCCCTAACATAGAGAACTATGTAAAGGAAGGTGAATAGGGGACACTTTGCTGGTATACGAGCAAGCAATTTATATACAAATTCTTCTTTATGAGAGGCCCTAGGATCCTGAAGTATTGGAATAATGTGGAAAGATAATGGTTTTTCCATAGGAGGTAACTTACTGATCTTGCATACCGAAAATGAGCTCCGAACAGTCACCCTAATCTGAAGCAGCAAGTCTTAAATTCCTCAGTTTGAATGGTAGGCATAAACATCTAGGTGGTCATGGGATGGAGGCTCTTAAGTCCCACAGGTGGCTTACACATCTTACCATTAAGGTGACTACTGCCTTTAGACTATTGAAGCAACTTAGACATTTTTAAAAGTAAGGCCCAGTCTTATTTATTAATTAAACTTTTACCACATATATCTTGATCTGTGTAGCTGAGGCACATAGCATACTGCCCATAAAGTTACTCACAAAAAGTTACTGTTTTTTCTGCTGCTTTCTGGGAGGATTGTAGGTTTTGGGGTTTTATTTTATTTTATTTTATTTTTACTTTCTCCTTAACAATTAATAAAAGGACTGGAATGAAGTAAAAAATGTAGAGGTTAGTCCATGTTTCTTCCAAGAGATGCTTTTTAATCTGCATTTATTGGATCTTTACTTGCTGTCAGTCATTTCTTAGTATCTTGGTAGTTTCTGTATCTGTTAACTAGGCACCACAATATATTATTTAGATCAGGTTTTTGGGGGGCATTGAGGTTTGTGGTTTTTGTGTGGGGGTTTTTTTATTATTATTTTTTTTAATTAAATAAGATAGTTGGCAGGCATAATAAATACAATTTTCATCTCAGCTTATGTTGAAAACGTTCTGTCCCTTCAAAATAGTAGGTATATTTAGCTAAAAACTGTGCTGCAGTATATCATCTTTCTAATAGAAAGCAGACTGGAGTCTGTGTATCTGTTTGTTGTCTTCAGTTTCACAGTTGAGAAATAGAATTTCTCCTTTAGTTCCCAGTTACAGACTTCTGGAGAATATTTCAAAAACTACAGATTCAATTGTCTTCTGCTGTTCTTGCAGTAAACAAAAATAACTGATTATGATTATACCATTTCTTTTTTGATCCAAAGACTCAAAACAGAAAATGCTTTCAGATTCAAGGGTGGGGGAGAATACCTTCCTCCTCATTATTAATTTTATAGATCAGGCTATTTGGTGTAATCAACTGGTCATTTTTAGAAATAGAATGGAAAAGTTCTATGCATATGAAGCCTGAGTTTTAGAAATTAGCATACCATCTAACACAGTAAAGCATGAGCTTCTTAAAGGGAAAACAATTCTGACAGAGACTCTTTAACTTAAAATCAAAATTCTTGATGTCTTCTAAATCATATGACTTTGATCGCATGACATGATTCTTCAGAGGGATGAAACATCTCTCATTTGATGACCCAATGAGAGAGTCAGGGTTGTTCAGCCTGGACAAGAGGAGGTTCTGGGGAAAACTCACTGCAGACTTTCAATACTTAAAGGGTGCTTATAAGGAAACTGGGGATGGACTTTTTAGTAGGGCCTGCTGTGATAGGACAAAGGGTAATGATTTTAAACTAGAAGTGGGTAGATTGAAAGTCTCTATAATGAAGAAAATTTTTACGATGAAGGTGAGATACTGTATTCTGAGTTGATGCACTGCTGGTTTTGGAAGCAGGAAAAGGGTCCCCCCCCCCAGGAATGGCTCATGTAAGTAACTTGAATAGATCTCCTTGCCCTAAGATGTCCAGTCCCGCCTCAGGCCATCAGTGAGTATCAGTGTTAATTGCCTCTGTGATTAACATGTTCAAGAAAGGGAAACACTCAGTAGTTAAGAGCTGGGCAGAGGAGAAGAGAGGTGAGAGGAAGCAACACGTGAGAGGGAACACCAGAGGAAAGAACAACACCAGAGAAGACCAGTGCCAAAGAAGAGACCAAAGTCAGTGAGGAAGGAGAGGGAGAAGGTGCCTGAACAGACATTTTTCTCTACATCCTGTGATGAGACAGCAAACTGTCCCCTGCACCAATGGAGAATCATAGTGGAGCAGACCCTGAAGGACCACGGCGGAGCAGATGCTGTGGACCTGCCGCCTGTGAGGAATCCTTTTGGAGCATCTGCGGACCTTCAGCTTGTGTAGGATCACAGAGCAGATGTTGTGAATCTGCAGCCGTGGGGGGGACGACTGTTTCTGAAGTAGCTGATGGCTCTGTGGGCCATCCGCGCTGGAATAGTCTGTTCCTCAGGGATTGTGCCTTGCGGAAGGGACTCAAGCTGGAGGGGTTCCTGAAGGACTTTCTCCAGTGGGAGGCACCCAAAATTTGAGTAGGGAAAGACTGAGGAATCCTTCAGTCTGAAGAGGACAGAGTGGTAGAGGTGAGGTCCTGTGAGGTCCGGACTGTAAGGTCCTGAGGTCCGGTCCCCCTTGCCACTGGTGGGAAGAAGTTAGAGATATGGAGACCAAAGTACTTTGGGCTCGGGAAGAAGGGAGGGGTGAGGAAAAAGTATTTAGGCTCTTATTTGTGTTTTCTCTTTGCCCTGTTTTGATTTTATTTTTCCCCAAGATGAGTCAGTTTTGCCTTTGAGCATAATTGGTGAGTGAAAACCTCATAGCCCTTGTCTTGACCCACAAGGTTCTAGGTGGATTTCCTCTTCGCTATCCCCTAACTGGGGAGGGAGAGTGAGCTGCCAGGTGGTCCTTTGTTACTGGCCAGGCTGCAACCACGACATACTGGAGGAGGTTGCACAGAGCAGTGGTGGATGCCTCAACTCTGGAAACATTTAAGGTCAGGTGGGTAAGGATTCTGATAAACCTGATACACTTGTCCCTGCCCATGGCAGGAGTTTGGACTAGATGACCTCTGAAGGGCCTTTCCAACCTTAAACTTCCCATGATTCCCTATGATTGTCTATAATTCTTCCAACAGGTTATTTGAATTTTATATTAAGGGAGCTATTGTCCTTTGTGCCATCTGAAGGTTGGTAGTAAATATTGATGCTAGACATTCTAGTTACAATGACTCACTAAGACAGCTGCAACTTCATAAGATTTTTCTAGAGGATGCAAAAAAAAAATAAATCCTTCATGTAAGAGAGTTGTCACACCTGGAGAAAAGGATTCATATGTATGTTCTTCGTCATTACTTTCAAAGACAATTCCATGCTGAGGAAGACAGAAATTCTGACCCCCTCAGGTGAGCAAATTTCATTTTTTAAGCATACTGGAGAGATGGTTGCTGAGACAGAGGGCATGTGAAATCTATGGTATGTGCATAAAGCTGTTTTCCAAGGTGCCATGTACCCTGGATTACATGGGATTGCTGAAATACAGTCAAATTATACAGGTTATAAGAATCAGTTGCCATATATGAGCAAAGCTGCCTGACCAGGTTTTAGCATCCTCAGAGTCATCAGTGGAAGTATCTATGCAACAAGAGAGAAAAGTGTTCTGCTGGGGTGATGGATTAGAAATGTTCCTGGTTTGGATTTTCTCACTAAATAAGGATATTAATAGGCTGCTGCTCAAATGTATTTTTTGGTTGAAAATTCATGTATTTAAACACTATTAACTAGGCAACTTTTCCAAATTTCTGTCAAGTAGAGACCCAAGGAACACACTGTCTGTGCACAGCTGGTAGCAGTAGCTGGCACTATATCTTTAAGGAATTCATATTATGTAGTAGAGCGCAAGTTTTAGAATTTTCTGAAATTTCTGTCCTATAGTTTCCCAAATCTTGGACATCTAGACCAAGAGATGGCATCATACTTGACATGCAAACACAAAGACATTAAAAAAAAATCTTTGCCTTAAGTAAATACACATTTTTAATCTGTTCAAAAATCCTTTCTACAAAAAAACATTTTTCCAGATGAATTTTTGTCCTCATGACACATGCTAGTGGTGTTCTAATTTCAAATAACTCGTTTGAATGAGAAGCAGTGAGAATAAGCTCAGCATCCTTCAACCACATTATATATATGCCTTTTTTATTTGTATTCACTTCTTAATAAAGGGACTCTAATAGCAATTTTGTAGTGTCCTGTTATTTTAATATAGCTGAATTGAAATAAATCCTATAAACCATTTAGTTTTTTCTGTTCCATGAATGGCAGAAACTGTGGTCCTAAGGGACAACTTAGGGTCATTTTTGGGGGGCCTTGCTTATTAATACAAATCATCTGCTGTGGATCCAGATGTGGGTCTCTTTTTTTATTTATGAATGCAGAATTTCACAGACTTCATGAGTAATGCTATGCAAAATCTTCATGTCTTTTCTTTAATTAAAAAGTTACCATAATTTGCCATTCCAGGTTCTAGAGCTATAATTTAAGAGCTGTGTTTTAAAGATATTTAAGATAGCCTTCTAAATACTTTACCTAATAGGATTGCAGAGTTGTGTTTTGAAATCTGTTGGGTTTTCCCTGCAATAAGGGGAGGTTTTAGTAGATTGAAGGAATGCCAAGGAATTATTCCTTGTGGTTGCTTGGAATGAAATGCTTACAGAGATTTAAAGGAACGAAGCAAGCCCAGTAAAATTTATTTCATTATTTTAAACATCAGAAAATTTGCAGTATTTTTTCTGCTTTATATAAATAATTTCCATCTATTGTTATTGTCTTACAGAAAGATGAATGAATCTACAACTGTTAAACCCTTTTAAGGAGATCAGCTCTCATCAGAGGTCAATCTGAAGTCAAACCGGACATTTTTTAAGCAATTGAATAGGAGAATATCCCATTATAGATGTCAAGATGAGATGTGACTAATGTCACAGAAGTTAAAGGTTAGGGGCTAATCCACTGTGAAGTCATTCATGGATCATATTTAAATTGCTTCAGACACTTTAAAAAGTATTTTTTTTCCTCATAAGGTCTCTGCTGTCTTACAGGAGTTGCAGCTACTTGTGTAAAGACACTTCCCTTACTACCAGCGTTGACATTCAAATTGCTGACCTAGACTTTTCCTTAAAAAAGAAGAAAGACCTAGCTAATGAATTAAACCCAATCTCTTTCAATATCTATTAGTTTAGAAAGACAAATAGTTTTATATATTTACTCTTTCTAGAAGATCTTCTAAATTAAAGAGCAAACCTATGGAAACCTATATGTTAGAGAGTAGATTTCAGTGTTAGAAAGACTAGTTGCTTATTCACAAGCATACAAGCATTTAATAAAACTGCTTCAAATAATGTATTTTGAGGGAAAAATGTAAAGAGTCATATATAGCCTTTTTTAATGGAAGCTGCAAAAAGATCAAATTTAATAAACAGTTAACAAAATACTGGATTTAAGCTGCTCCTGACTTAAGGGGGGAAATAGTATTTTTTTAATGTTAAGAAGATATTGATGAAAAATAGTAGCATAGCAAATACTTCAAGACCAAGCCATACCCTTAGATATTCTTGGGTTAAATACATGGAAGTCTTTCTGGGAAGGATGTCATTGTCCAGACTGAGTTATGGACAAAATACAAAGCATCTGCCTTGAAATATTGGTATAGAGATTTAAAAAAAAAAATTATGGGATTCAATTAATGTAAATGTATGATATAATCACTGCTGTCTGTTAATAGACCTAGATAGACATATGATTTTCGTTATAAAATACTAAATTATATTAATCAAAACCAAGATATCTTCCCAAAGTAATAGTAATCATTTTGGGTAGAGATGATGGAGTGCCTCAATTGCCTTTCTACAGTCTAATCAGGCAGACAAAGAGAGGTTTTCTTTTTTCCTACAACCTTTGCAAATCTGCCTTATTAAACAATATTCAGATGAAAGACTTAACGGAGAAGAGGAGGATTTAAGTCTTTGTGAATATCCAGAGGATCATAAAGATACTAGAAATTTTTGGAATTAATCTGGGCAAAAGAGAAAATATCACTGCTAATTATTATAGTCATGTCTGTCCAGACAGATATAGGCTAATAGGTTATATTTATAACACATATTTTGAGGAATACCTGCAGAGTGTCCATTTGGGAAAATAAAGAAACCACTTGGCTTACACTTTGGGTATTGGACTAATCTTTTAGGACTTCAAAAGGTTTTGTAAATCTAACTGCAGACACAAGCTTTGAGATTAAGTGCTAGAAAGACAAATAAATGAACAAAATGCTTGTACAATAGCAGCTCTGTGTATTTGATTTGGAAAGAAGGAAAAAGTGTCTATTTTCCCTTTGGGGATTTTGTGAACAGCTAACTTTCTAACTATACTAATATTTGTGGCTGTTTGAAACCATACAGCTGGGGTTTTCTTGTCTTTGTACTGCATTGTCAAACATAAGCTAAGGACTGTGATCCCTCATCTAATTTCATCTTCAGTCCCAGAATGTGTCACAGCACTGTTGGTAATTGTTTTATTTTCACAGTATCATGATGCTTTGTATTAAATTCATTCAGTATAAAGCTTTTGAAGGAGTCCCATTTATGATAGTTTTCAGCCCTTGTTCCTGCAATCATATAATCAAAGGCTGAAAAGGCTTTTGGAGGTCATCATGTCCTTTCTACCCTCTCTTTCTAAAGATGAACAAGTGCAGTTCTCTGAAGTTCTGGTCACATAGCTCCTGTTCCAGCCCCTGAATCATCTTGGTGGCCTTCCCTCGGACTTGCTGAAATGAATCAAGAAGAAATTGAGTGAAATAGTAACTTACTGCTTCCACGTTTTTTTAGATATAAACTGGTTGCAGCTGATTTCTTCATCATGCAGATTTTAATTTCACTGTACGTGATCTCTTTCCCTTGTTGGAGATTTCAGTGCTTCCATGAGTTAGGAAGCAAAGTGAATAAGCAGTTAAGACACTGGTTTGAGTGACACTCCTGCCTGCTACTCTGCATAAAATCCCATTTCCTCACATGTTCCTCTTTGTGATTCGATGTATTTCCTGTGCTTTTTCTCTTGGCTGTCAACTCTTTGGGGTCAGGACTGTTTCATTCTGCCTCAGCAAAATCCAGAAGAACGAAGTCATGCTCTTGTGATACTGATCTTGATGCTTTCCCTCCCCCTCATCCCTTGTTGCAGAGGTAGAACAAGTAATGGCTCAGAAATGTGTCCTCTCAGCCACGGTGTCTCCTGAAGCTCTCATGGCTTCCATGCCACACATTCCAAGTGTCTTAACACACTCCCCAGCCTCAACATACAGTTAATAAAAGTCTACAATTTCTGCTATGAGCAATTACAGATTCTCTCTGTTCAAAATATGCTCTGTTCAGCTTGAGTACCCCACTCAGAGTTTATTAAGACTTGGCTCTGTTATCATCTGTTTCCCAGCCAGGAACTATGAGAGTTATGACACAGGAAGAAAACTAAAAAAACAGAACTGACATTGATTTCCATGTGTGCATGATTGTGCTCCAAAGACTTGTAACATAGCAACAAGGGTTGGATTTATTTAAAAAAAAAATAAAATTCTTTTCCCCTCTCCCCTATTTGTATAGGGTTATTGATCATTTTTTAAGACTTTGATTTAAGTTTTATACTTCCTTCAGGGCATTTTACTTATATTCAATATAGAGGATGAGTTCACAATACTCATATTCACAACACTTATTCACAGAACTCACTTCTAAATGTATTATGCTTGTGAGAGTTAAACACTGGTAGCATCTGGTTTTGATGGAGTTTCTGCTTTTATGTGCCAGTGCTGTTGGTCTGACCAGGTCATCATGTGTGACTTCATCTGATATCAAACAGAATGGTTTAATTGGTTTATTTTACATCAGAACCTCGACATCTCCATTTCACTCTTCACAGCACTCTTGTGTACCTTTCTTCAGTAACATCAATCAAGAGTAAGCTGATTTTTGGAGATGCATTTTACTTCTACTCTCCACTCAGTTTCCCTTTTTATTTCAATACATTATTATCCTCTCCTAACCTTAGCAGTGGAGCAGAGCTACCAAGTTATGTATGAGCATTAAGACTTGGTAATTTCTGTAACATGATAATAGCAAAGTTTCAGACAAATTTTTGGATATCCCACTCCCTGGACACTTACGTACTCAGAGTACATGAGGCTACTGTGCACTAGAGAGAGTAATTTCCAGGTAGTTCCAGGCTCAGGGAGCTTGACATTCAGAAATCATGAAGCAGCATACGGTGGTTTAACATTTACCCTTCTGACAATTTGGCAGGTACCTGTGTCAGCTCAGAATTCAAAGCAGCTATGAAAACTCTTAAAGCTTCCTTTTGCCAAGTGGAAAAAGGGAAGATTAAATCCTTGACAAGATATGATTTTCTTCTTATGCTGAGAGTTTAGAGAACTTGCATTACAAGGGAAAATGCTCCCATATATGTTATTTTTATCACCTAACTTCACTAATATCCCTAAGCTTCTTTTACTGTGAAAAAAGACAGGATGAATCAGAGCAAGAACCTAGTTACATATTGACCTAGTTATTTGTAGCAATTTCTGTAATCTGCTTATATGAAAGAAAAAAATAACTAAAAGACCTCTATCAAACCATACTCAGGTAAAATACTTAACAGTCCTTTATATACTTATACTTAAATACTTAACTTAGTCCTTTTCCCACAGACAGAAATTTTGACTGTTTCAGAACAGAATAAATAAATCATAAACTTAAGGTATCAATCATACTCTTTCAACTCAAACCCTCCTGCAAAATCTATCTTGCCTATTTACCACCCCCACCTCAGCCAAGCTTCTAGCAGATTTTTATGAGGACCAGGTGATCTTCAAGCTACTATTTGATCTCCCCTCTCACATGTTCAATTGGGAGGCAGCTGATTAGTCACAGATGGAGCTGGTTTAAATTTTAAGAACTTTTAAGAACTACAACTACTGATAGTACCTAATGCCAGATTTCGACTAAGTGCCAGAGCTCTGATCATTTGTTTGATCTGCAGATGTGCGTGCATTCAGAAATTGTTAATTTCACAGAATCACAGAATCATTCGGATTGGAAAGGATTTCTGAGATCAAGTCCAATCCTTAATCCACTGCCACTGTGGTTACTAGATAATGGCACTGAGTGCCACATCCAGTCTCTTTTTAAAAACTTCCAGGGATGGAGAATCCACCACCTCCCTGGGCAGCCCATTCCAATGTTTGATCACTCTCTCTGTAAAGAATTTTTTCCTAATATGTAACCTAAAACTTCCCTGACAGAGCTTAAGTCCATGCCCTCTTGTCTTACTGGTAGCTACTTGGGAGAAGACATCGACCCCTATCTGGCTGGAGTCCCTTCACAGCCTCCTTGCTCTTCTCTGGACCTGCTCCAGCACCTCAATCTCCTTCCTGAACTGAGGGGCCCAGAACTGGACACAGGACTCAAGGTGTGGCCTCACCAGCACTGAGTACAGGGAAAGAATCACTTCCTTGGACCTGTTGGCCACTGTTCCTGATACAGGCCAGGATGCCATTGGCCTTCTTGGCCACCTGGGCACACTGCTGGCTCATGTTCGGTTTCCTATCAATCCCAATTCCCAGGTCCCTCTCCGTCTGGCTGCTCTCAGCCACTCTGTGCCCAGCCTGGATCTCCCCATGGGGTTGTTGTGGCCACAGTGCAGGACCAGGCACTTGGCTGTGTTGAACCTCATCCCATTGGAATCAGCCGAACTCTCCAGTCTGTCCAGGTCCCTCTGCAGAGCCCTCCTGCCTTCAAGCTGATCCACACACCCCCCAACTTAGTGTTGTTTGCAAATTTGCTAATGGTGGACACAATCCTCTCATCTAAATCATCGATGAAGATATTGAATAGAACTGGGCCCAGAACTGATCCCTGGGGGACAACACGGCCACCAATTGGATCAGCACCATTCAGTACCACACTCTGGTGGCCTCCAGCAGTTCCTAACCCAGCACAGAGTGCTCCTGTCTGAGCCATGGGCTGACAGCTTTTCCAGGAGAATGCTATGAGAGATGGTGTCAAAGGCCTTGCTGAAGTCTGGGTAGACCACATCCACAGCCTTCCCCTCATCCACCAGGTGGGTCACCTGATCATAAAAGGATCAGAGAGGTCAGACAGGACCTGCCCTTCCTAACCCCATGCTGGCTGGGTCTGATCCCCTGTCCATCCTGAAGGTGCTGTGTGGTTACCCCCAGGATGATCTGCTCCAGAACCCTGCTCCAGTGAGCCAGGACTGTTGGTAAATGATGGAGAGCAGCTTAGTGAGCTCTTCCCCAGCTCCCTCATCACCCTGGGGTTTCTAACTATCTTCTCAGGCTTACCTGAACTTGGGTAGGGGCCAAAAACCCATATAGTTTTCAGTTAGTTTAATGATGCCACAGTGAGAAGAATTGAGAGGACAAAAACATAACAGACCCTAGATTTGACTGTTACCGAATGTAAAGAATTGTAATTGTTAAACAAGGTTCTCAGTAGTAGGAATTGGTCACATAATTCTTTTACTGCTGCTTAGCACAAGTAAGAAAAAGCAGGTTTTGTGTTCCTATTCTCAGTGAACAACTTCTGAAAGGAATCTGAACCTGTTAGAAATTGTAGGTAGCAAATTTCTGCCTCTTTCTAAAGAGGACTATATTAGGAGTGCTTTAGACCTGTGTATTTGGCATGTAGCATCAGTTATTTTGAAGGAACAAGTGACTAGTAAAACCTGAGTTTTGAATGAAACCTGAGTACCTTGTTTATTTTAAAGGGGTGCTTTTGGACTAAAAAAATGTTTTCAGCCAGAGATTATGCTATTTGATACAAATTAACAATTACATATAAAGGATTCTCCTATAGTTTTGAGTCCTGGAAAACTAGAAGCTGGGCTCAAGAATGTACTGATAAATTCAAACAGACATTTCAGTGTTCTGAATAATTTATTGATACTGAGAAAAGAATGGATAAAAACACAGGTGGATAGTTTTTAATGTGAGCTTCTCAATGATTTACTAAGAACATCTGCCAGTTAGTTATATGTGTTCTTTTCAGTACTCAGATGCTCATAAAGAATTTTTTCTGAAGGAATGAGAGAACTGCTTCAAAGCAGGCATGACGTATACAGCTCAACACACATGCCAGTGCTGATAAAGAGATTAAGTTCAAGGACTGCCAAATACAAGTAGACTTCTTTTTTTTTTTTTTTTTTTTTTTTTTTTTTTTTTTCATGCTAATGTTTAATCAGAGGGTGAAAAATACCGAGAAAGGATTTGATGGAGATTTTGAGCAGACATAAACTGTATAGCTCTCTATGAACCCATGGATGAAAAGATTTTTATGGGATAGCAAAACTTCATTCACAAATCTGTTGCAGTTTCAGCAAAGTAGCTTTAGTACAGGTTTTACTTTGACTGCATATGTGGTTTCTCTTAATTTTGCTGAACTTAAATAGAACTCATGGATTAATTTAGTCTATGATGGAAATCAGGTAAGACTGCAAAGCTAAGTACATGTTCTTATCAAAATAACTTGTACATACTAATGTGGATATAACAGAGAACTGAGCCTTTGGTATATTTGTATGTCACTGAAGTCAATCTTCATCCTGAAGCACATGATCTTGCAGTGGATCATAGCTCTTACATGCCACTATCTCCAAACAAGCCAGGTTATTGAAGTTAACTGAGGGCAAGTGCTCCCTGAAACGCAGTTGCTTGATGGAGGAACTTGGGAATGTAAGTCCTACCCAGTGTTAAGGCAGGCACTACAGCAAACAACTGAAATACCTCTGTAATGTAAAGCAAACAGTGCAGTCCTCTTGACTTCTAAGGGAGTTCACCCATACCTTAAAGGAAGCTCATGTTTCACCACTTTGCTCTTCTGGGCAAGAATACCCAAGTGTAAGTTTTGATTCTTTAAAATTTAATTACAAATACGTGATTTCTTTTTTTCACTGTTTCTCCTCTTTGGATAATTATTTGGACTGGGCAGTCCATTACAAATCCAAGTACTGTATGCAATTACTCAACTAATTAATTTGGTGTCTTTGTAAAACTAATAAGTAGCAGCAATTCTCTATTCATATTCCTGTGCTGAAATCCTCAAAAGATACTTCGGCAAATAATGTAGTTATACTGAAAATAACTGAAAGATTCCAAATCACTGTCATCAATTTATTACTGGTTAATGACTTCAATATTTCCCATTATTTTGTTCTGAGCAAAAGAACTTTTCTTGTAATCACTTGGCCTGGATACATAGTGAAGTTTTTTATCCCATTGTACCAAGTGTAGCAATGCATCTCTATTCTTAATTAAGACTACACAGTAAACAAAAGACAATTCTTTCCTTGATGCTTTATAAGGCAAGATTGAATTCATCTCACTATTCTCTTTCTTCTGCCAAGCTAACATAAGTTTAAAAAAGCTAGATGTATTTTTATCATTATGTCAAGTAGATTTTGCTTGTTACAGACTGGCAATCTGAAATCTTTGAAACTGACAATAAAGAATTTAAACAACTCTGAGGATCCAGACCACTGAGC
This sequence comes from Florisuga fusca, assembly GCA_038090715.1. Classification (NCBI taxonomy): domain Eukaryota; kingdom Metazoa; phylum Chordata; class Aves; order Apodiformes; family Trochilidae; genus Florisuga; species Florisuga fusca. Next base: position 19,613,010 of record JAAWXA010000007.1, read on the forward strand.
TCATCTGTGTAATTACCTTTTGTGTGTTGCTTTAAAAGGTGGAGCTTCCCCTGAATACCTTGGAAACAGCAGGGAAAACAAGTTACTAAGAAAGTAATCCACCAAACCGAAAGATTTTTCTTTCCTCCTCCCTCAAAAAATCCTACCAAATCTCCTGAATAATAAAAAGAATTATGAAAGTGGAAAGTTGAAAAAAACTTCAAATGGAAGCTCTTTGTGTTCAATACAACCTTTGTCAGTCAACTATACAGCTATTTATTTGACTAAAAGGAAGCAAATCTATAAAGCTTATCTTCCTATCTTCAGGTATTCTTCAGGTAGATATTCCAAGCAAAATCATTCACAGATAACTGGGAATGAAAGTCCTATTATATAAATAGGACACAATGACTGTGCTTTTGCTCTGTAAGATACTGCATACTGTAATCCGTTTTCACTTATTATCTACTTGGCCTGTTGGCTTTGGCTCTTTCACATTTTTTGACCACGTTTAATATCATCTTTAAAAAGATAAATCAGCCTCAGGTATTATAGTGAGGACTATGAAACAAAAAATATAATACAATTTCAGTACATAGATCAATGGTGACTGAAAATACTGCTACCTTGTATAACAACACACCAAAGCAAAAAGTTTAAACTCTGTATCAGCTCTGGACAGATGAATTTGTCTGCAGCAGGTATAACATTTTAATTTCTTTAACATTCTTAGTAAGAAAGCTTTCAATAAGGAGACCTCTCCACCACTAAAGTTGAAGTTAAATACATAAAGAGCCATTTAATGGTAGCTCTGAACGAATGTTGACACAGTAAGTAGTAGCTGATTCAACAGCAAGAAGCAATAAAAATTAATGTAAAGATGATGCATGATTTGGAAAATACACCTTTGACTTTCTACTGTATGACTTTGTATCACAAAGCTTGCATCTGTTAAAAAAAAATAAAATAAAATAAAAAAATACTAGCACTTTGGTTTTGATACTTGAACACTTTGTAATTTTTCTTAATTTTGTTGTTAGACTGAGTCACCCAAGCACATAATCAAATCCCTAACTTTAGCATAAAGGTATTAAGCACATACATTTCAAAGTAAGCCAGCTTGCCATTGTGTTTCATTAAACTGGATATGGATTATCAGGTAGCATGATATGAAATATCATGATCTTTCAGTTAAGGCAAGCAGAATGAGACACCTCTTCCTTTGCTGGAGCGGTGGTAAACAGCTGTCCAACACAATCTTTGCACCATCTGTGTCACCTGGTAAAACTGCCCATAGATGGGGAGGCAACTACCCCTTTCTGCCTCCTTGAAGGGCTTCCCTGCACTCCTAAATGGTTCCATCTAAGTGATCTCTACTGATAAAATGACCAGGATGAGCCTCTCTGCCTTGCAGCCAAATGTGTAACTTCAGGGCACGTAGACATATTGGAACTGGTATAAACCAGCTTCCCCATTCACAACTGGGCCAAAGTGTTTCATGATTGAACAACTGCATGTCTAGGGGCACAATATCCCACATCCTAGGTGTATGATAAAATCAGTCAGAGGTGGTTTGGGGTTTTTTTTACATGTGGTTTTTAAGTATGTTTAAGTACACAGCCAAGCCACAGAACAGACACACCCTAAGTATATAGTATTGAAAAGGATTAGGGACTAACTGCTCCCTATAAGATGACAAATATGAGTTGCAGTAATAAAAATCATAGCTTAAATAAAACAAGCTGTTGTGAGCCCAACCCAGCATCCTTTCTCCAGAAGAAACCTGTGCCAAAGTCAGTGGGAGAGCTTGCCTTTACAAATATGGAAAGATCATGTCATTGCCTTCCAATAATAGTCATGGACTCTTAAAAAATATGGAAAGAGTAATAAAAAAGCAGAGTTTGAAAGCTAGTGTTACTTTTACCCCCAGAGCAGGAAATTTGAATATTGTCTATCTCTCCAAATAACAAAATTCATCATTGTTTTACTCTATAAAACAATTAAAACACTTGTTAAACTTTAAACTTTAATATTTATTTTCTTTGTTTTCATTACGAACCTGAAAATGTACAAGTCTTTTTTTTTTTTTTTTTAAATCCACACCCCTGCCCTCAACATTCTTTCACATATTTCTCTATTACTGTGAATCCAGGCACAAAACCTTTGTGTTATTTCATTAGCCAGAACAACAGTTACATATATATGTCTACGAGCAAGTCAGGGTACAGATCCTGCCCAGACTTACCACATTTGAAGATAGAAACATAACACATTGGGTAATCCCATTTCTCCAGGCCTTTAATATCTCCCTTATTTTCCACCCACCATCAGAAGAATGGTTTCTACTCCCTTATGCTTTTAATGCACTTCATTTGCTTTTGTTATTATATACCCAAAATCTACTGACTGCTTCAGACCTCTAAAGTTTTCCTAAAAGGTAATTTTATTTAATTTCCCAATCCTTTCCCATTCCTGATCATAAACTCTGTCAGGTCTAAATCCTGGACCTGTTCAAGTCATTGCCAAAATTTGCAGTGAGTACATTACAGCTGGACCTTCTACCCATTTTTATATTTGAGAAATACTTCATGAAAGACCCAGCATTTAGGAAAACTTGAGATACTCTGATGTGTTGGTACATACTTTGGTCATCCCTTTTTGTTTTTCATTTCTCTGTCTTCCAGAGGTGTGAAGCTGATATTTTAGGCACGTATTAGGGCAGTTGAACCACATGTACAAATTCCTAGCACTAGCAGGTACATGTATTTCAGTTTCCTCTCACCTAGATCCTTTCTGTCATGTTATATTTAGCAGTACAGTTTCAAAGTATAATTGGAAACAAAAGATGTATTGTACTGAATTCTCATTCAGATTTGATTTGCAGCAAAATGCTGACTGTGAAAATGTTTTCATTAACTGTCAATATACATGGACTGTGCATCATCAGGAATGTCACATGCTAACAGTCTTGACACATAATTTATGCATGGGTAACTCTCAGAATGGTCTCTCCAGAAATCGTTTTTAAACATGTATCTCTCAAATTGCATTTACTGTTTTGTGCAGCCACCAACAAGATGAGGCAGACAAATCTTAATGCTTACTTTTCTAGATTCCAATAAGAAGGGGAGAAATTAATGTACAGCTATGGCAAAAAATTGCAGGGTCTCTGCAGGTTTTTTGGGTTTGATTTTTTTTTCTTTGTGGTTTTTTTGGTTTTGGTTGTTTTTTTTTTAATCAGTAACATTTTCCCCAGGTGTTTTCTGGATTTTATTTTATCCTCAGGATCTGAGATTAATCTTTTAGCTGGGGAACTAGAAAATTGAGTCTCATATGACCCAAACAATATAAGAGAGTGAAATGTCTTAGAACTAAGTTATATTCTAGTAAGGTTTTGCTTAGCTCACAAAGTTACTAGACTAAACTACATCACTCCCGCTGTTCTATTTTCCCAAGGGCCACTAAATATGGCTGTCATCACTCTTATGCTTTCACTTTTGCTATTTTCCAGGTTTACAGCTTGAGCTGCTATGTCTGAGAAGTTTTAATAAAGTATTTTGGTTTGCTATATTTACTGCTATAAATGTTTTGACATAATATTAGACTTAAAATAATAACTATTTCAGGTGCTATTATTGAACACAGTGAGAACAGAGGGGTTAATGTAAAGAGTACTGCATAAGGTTAAACAGAATATGAAGGAAAATAAAGCTTCAGTCTTGGTTGATACCTTAAGCATGGATTTTTTCTTTATACATTTTATTATGAATCCGTTCTTCAATTAGTTTCTGCTTTCAGTCATCCTTGAACTATTTCTATAAGAATAAAAAAATGTCTTTACACAGAGACTGTACATAATTCTTTGCCAGTGCAGAATTACTGTAGTGTGTCTTCATGCAGATTATTATTTGCTTTGGCATTTTTATACATTTTGACTTTTTTCCACTGCTTGTTGAATGAGTCGTCTTTTTGACAGTCACTATAATTGAGGTCCAAGATGAAAATGTCCTCCAGCTCCAGAGCAGAAACAAAACCCAGGCTTTTGTTATACTTCATTAACTTGCTCCAAATATCTAAAATGTTGGTGGTAGGTAAATGTACTTGGTTTCAGACCTTTGCTATTGGTCTAAATTAAAGAATATCTTTCTTCTATCTTCTACATCCCTTTTTGATGTTAATATATATATTTAAACTACAGAAGCTCAAATATCAGTCATTAAATGTGATGCATATGTTCTTGCTAAGGACATATCATTGCTTTAAAAAGTTATGTTCAAAGATCTTTTAGAGAGCTTCTAAAGATTATGTGGCTTTAATTAAGAAATGGATCATCAGTAATTTTTGCCTTTCAACTTTTTTTATAAGATCAAATCTGAAACTTTAAAAGTGCAGATGATGTACTCTCACGTAGGTTTTACTTTCACCAAAGTCGGGAAGTTCCTATTGATGGTTCCCACCTGAACTGTTGCGTACTTTATTAGATATGTTATTAAACTTCTATGCTGATACAAAATAAAAGCTGTACATAAAAGAGAATTTCCTGTCATTTCAGCCCAGTATTTTCAATCACAATGTTGCATTGTTCAGGTTTTTTTATTTGTTTTCCAGTAACTTCCAAGATATTGAATCTGAAAATGTTCAAGAAGACATTCCAAGTTTGTGTTAGCATCTATACTTAGACATTTCTCTCTCTTTCCACAGCTTTAGATTTGGAGGTCACTCCGATATTACTTATCTTCAGCACCATAAAGGTGAGGCTGACTGACAAAATATTTTAAATCAAATAATCATCCTATATAACTCCTTATTGTCAGACATAAACAGGACAGGGCATATGGTTGACTCTTTTCACCGGTGATAGAGCTTTGTTATTTGCTTGATTATTCATTAACAGGTATATGAAGGGAGGTACTGGTCCACAATATTTAAGCACATCACAAAGCTCTAGCAACAAAATTACAGCTTTTATGTTGCCTCAGGAGGTGAAGAATGTTCTGTCTTGGCAAATCCATGGACAGAAAAAGGCAGAGAACTCATTCCTCTCCAGGTTATGTAGTGAGGTATGGGTTATCATCTGGTATTTCCTAGCTGTTGAATGACCTGCTGTTAACCCACACAAGGTTCAGGGAACTTTTTTGGATAACTAGACTTTTGCTTTGCTTGGATGTGTGGGTGAGCACAGTTTAACAGAAACTTAAGAAACAAAGCCATATTTTGCGTTCAAATAGCACTTTATCAATCATAATTTTGTGAGAAACTGGAGTTGTCTAATGTCTGTGATTAAGGATTTTACCACTTCTCTGCTGGAAGCGTCAAGAGAAAATAAATGTGTCATCATTTTCAGGTGAAAGTTTGCATTCACTGTTGAAGTCTCAGGAACCTGATAAAAGAAAGAAATCAGAGTTGTTCAGTGTTAATGTAGGAATGCTTTCCAAGGAAGACAGAACACTCTAGGACAGTAGCAAAGCAAAATGTCAGACCAATTCTATCAGCTTGCCAGAAATGGTGAACATTCAACAAATTGTCACAGCAGCATAACAGAAAAAAGTAAAGAAATGTTTTTTCTTCTCTCACACTTTGCATTTTGAGGCACCCTTTCCCTTTTCAACAATGTTTGTGGATCACCAGTAACACAATGAACCTTTGGCTTTCCTATAGTTGAAACACCAGCTCATGATCCCTGTTCAAAATTTCTGTCCTTAAAAAACAACATAAAAGCATTACATCCTTTTAGAGCAATTATGTAAGATAAAATTATCTTGTTCTGACAGGAGATGTGCCATATTATTACTGAGATGATTTCCAAGGGATTCTTCTAACTATATTATGGGGGTGGAGTGGGGCTTGTTGACATAAAATGAAGCACATGACTATGAATTTGAGTGTCTGATAGAAAAATACTCTGCTAGGAGGTCACCATTTCAAGCTTTAAGGATTTAGGAATGTTTTATTTTAAAATGTTAGTGGCTGCTCAATCCACTGCTTCGATGAACATGGGACTCTTGCAGGTTCCCATTTCAAGGTTCCAAACCCTCGGTGAGTTTCTCATCAGGGACAAAGATCTCACCATTCTTGCATAGGCTCAAGGAAGTGTTTCCTGGTGCCCTGTTCACAGTAATTTACTGGTATTTCTCATCATTACATTGTTCCTCTCCATTCTGCTTGAATTCTGTGTTTATGGTGATTAGCTTTTAATCATGCAATCTAACATGCATTTTACATTAATTCTTTTTCCTCATATCATAGTTAATTGAGCTTACAGAGTAATAATTACAACATAATATGTCAACACCAGAATATAAATATGTATTTTATCCCAGAGATTTTTAAGTCTTGCCTTGCAGGAATATATGAATTGTTCCAAGCATATGTTTCAAGCCTTTATATACAACAGTATATTTATCTTATCTGCTATATTCTTTTAATTCGTATACTTCACTGATGAATAGTAGGATTTATTTAATCTTATGTGCATATAGTCATGCTGAATACCTTTATGTTAGAGATAAAGAGAACATTTTTTCTTTGGACTTCACATAAGAGATAATGAGAATGTTGGTGGTTTTTGTTCTGTAGGTTTTAATCTGTTTTTTTTAACTTCTTTGAACTTAACTTTTTTAAACTTTTTTTTAACTTCTGTTTTACCATTTGTTAAGGCTTGATGTTCTAAGCAGAAAATCCTTACTTTGGTGTGCGCTTGAGTAATGGAATATTTGCCAAAATATTTATTAGCTGCCCCTTTTAGACGAGTTTAACTGACAGTGTTGAATGACATAAAAAAGAATGATTGAATCCAAGAATTATATTTGATAACCTGTTAGAATGCCGGATTAAAAAGGGAACAGGCTTAATATGCTTTTGATAGTACATTACTCAGGAAATATGTTTCAGCTTTTAAAACTATTTGGAACCTTGTGTGCACTGAAGGTTTCATGTTTTGCTGCTTTTCTGCTGTATCACTGTTATTCTGACCTTTGAGATGATGAATCATATGCTGGCACAGTTATCTTAAATACTTTTTTAGGAGATTAATCCATGTCATTTTGACATGGATTATAGCACTAACATTTTAATTTTTATACAGTATTGTGTAGAAATAGTGCATCACTTTAAGTTAGTTTAAATATTTTATGAAGAATTTGTGCTTTGGGAACTTAGTTTATTTTTCATTGTGTAGTGTTGAATCTGTGTTTGACTGTACATCATACATGTATTTCGTTTAAAATGCATATGGTTTCAGTGCTCTTTCTGCTAGAGCATGAACTGTGAAACAAGCAGCACCTCTTTAGTTTGAGAAACAGAAAAAGTTGCAGAAGTCAGATGCTTACTGGGGAGTATTTAGGAACTTCATTACATTAATTCCCTTGTTCTTAAAGGATAAAAGAAGAAGACATAGTTTTAATTTGTAAATATATCTCTTTGATTTTGCAATAAACAGGTCAAAATGACAAAATTTGGTAAGATCTGCTAAAATGAGAATTGCTCTACTCAAGAAGATTCTATATTGATGTCATTGCTGCAGTGTGCCCTAATGAAGACCTGCAAGAGAGGCAAAGGAGAAGGTACCAAAACATTAACACCCATAAGCTGTTGATCTGAAATACAGCTGAAGCATACCAGCAGATAATTGCTAATGAAGTGGGTTGATAATTAGGGAGAATAGGAATGTACTCAGAGCAAAAGAGGAATCAGCAATATTCATGATGTTATTAGAAATGAAGGGATTCTCAAGAAAAGTAATGTGTAAAGAAAAAGAAAGGTACTGAAAAAACTGCCAATGGAAAGTGCCTAGAAAACTACAGATAATTTAGAAAGGTGAATCTAGAAAAAAAAATATTAATTAAATGCAGAATTTAAACTATACCTGGATACAGTATCAAAGAATACATTTGAACCTTAGAGAGAAGACTGATTAAGAAGGTAAAATTTGAGTCCACAAGACTTTCCAATATACAACACTATATGGACAGATTTGGAATGAACCAAGATGTTTCTATGAGCTTAAAATACTTACTATTTTTGAGAAGACTGACATTAGCTTCTAACTGAGCAGTGAAGAAATGTGCTTGTCTCCAGCTGACACTGAGCATTGTCAAAATCTTGAATGCAATGACGTGAAATTTGCAAAAAGATTAATTATTCTGCAGGTGCCTTTTGTGCAATTTTTTCAGCTAGAGAAAATACTTACTATTCTATTTTTCTTTATTTTCCTTAGTATTTTCCCTGGACAGCTGGCAAGAACAGCATTCCTATTTACCTTTGTTGGCCAAACTGTTGAAAGGCAGGCTTGCCCAGGCTTAGTTAGAGAGCTGCAAAGAGGTGTGTACAAACACAGAATAAATTAAAAATACTGTTAGCAGTGTTCCAAAAAAAGTTGTGAAAATTGAATCAACAGCCAAAATTCAGAAAGACTTGAAAAAAAACAGGGTTGGAATCCACACTATAGTGAAATTAGTTAGAAATTTTATTTTTTGTTTTCTCGATAGAAAAGAACAGAGTTTTGGAGAGGAAAGTTTTTTAGCAGTTCTGTTCATTTTCTGTCAACCTCAGTCATGACGAATTCTCATCTGGGAAATTATGCATCAAAAATACACATTTAAAGAAAAGTATTAACAAAAGGAGACAGTAAAGGGCTAGCTTGGGAAATCACAGATATGAGAGTTACTATTTCAGCAAGGTATTTTTGTTGACTCAGAAATTTAACTCAAGAAAAAATGTTCATAAGTACACAATTTCTGGGTTTAGAATATTTATAAGCCTTTAATACTTTGGCTGCATCTATCTAGCAGTGCATAGACTAGACTTTGAATGGCTTCTAAGCTCAGTCAAATGTTAACATTTAATGAATTAATGTCTATCACAAACTCTAGGTACTGACCTTTCACATGCTGTATGCTTACAGCAAATGTGAGGCTACATGCACTAAAAAATATTTAAGTTAAAGTACTTCTCATTTTGGTCTTTATTGTGTCATTTCAAGGGTGATTCATTCCCTTCTGAAACTGGAGTCTAAGATGAGTGAAATGAGAAAGCCATTTTTAGTCTGATTGTACCTTCTCTCTCACCTCTTTGTGCTGGGGACCCTGGACAATGAAGTGTGATTTATCTTACCCTCAAGAATTTACTAGATTTGTTGTACCATCTTTAACATGGGGTTCCAGGAAAAGTAAAAAGTTAATTTGTGGTTCCTGCATCTGCCTAGTGTGAGGATAAGATGGTTCACCACCAAAACTACTTGCAGCAGACAGAACAGCTTACTGGGTTCAGTTCAAAGCACCATCTGAAAAGAATATAGCTACTCTTCTTAAAGTATGGCTTTCCAGACTTTACATCAAGCGGTGCCATCCAGTGAGAACTAGCAAATGCAAATAAAGTAATAATATTTGAAGGAATTAAGATAACAGTAATTTCTTCATTGTATATTTAGTGAATGTATAAGTCCATGTTAAAATACTATTGTTAAATCAGCTACTGACGATTATGAATTTATTAAGGTTAGGTATAGTTGTGTAAGTATAAAAAAACATCTTGTGCCCATAGGCGTGATATTCCCTTGGTAGAAGTAAATTTGGTCATATATTTAAAGAGCATATTGTATACACGAAGAGCACATTTTAAATGAAAAAGAAAGTTTATTTCCAAATTTTGAGAGTTCATAATTTGCAGAGATTTTTGGATGCGTAGTATCAACATTTAAAAAAACGAACTGATTAAAATAACTCTTACATTAGCAACCTCTTGGCCACTAAGAAGTTTGAACTGCAGATTCCTTGTTCAGACATGTCTACCAGCACAGGTAACCACCTATTATGTCTGTAATCACAGGTTGTTATTCTTTATGTGGGTGAGAGAAGTGAATACTGTATATTTTCCTGTGATTCTCATTTCCTCTCCAACCTTATCTCCTTCAAGATTTAAGTGGCACCTTTCAGATCCTGCTGATTCCACTTTATATTCCAATTTTATTCTCACCAGAGAGCCCCTTTCTTCTTTCTCCTTCAGTCCAGTTTCCCCTGTATGTACCTGTGGTGGCTTTATTCCCACAGCTGTCTCTGCACCAAAGACGAAGGTTCTAGTATTTGTTTTCCTATGCTTTTAAATGCTTAAGGCAAGACCTACTCAAAGAAAGGGATTATAAGAATTTAATATGTCCCCATAATGTTGTTTTAATACATAGTCTTGTTACAGGTTTTCTTCTTGTGTCATTAATTTGGACATTTTGATGTGACTGAAATCAAAGAGAAAGGGTATAATCTATGGCAGACTTGTACAAGTTCACCCTAAAATACAAGTTTTATCAAAACCATAAACAACTGAGTACAAAGTTTCATGATGGAAATTACTAGGTTTTCTTACTAACAAGCAGTGATACATCACTCCTGAATGTGAAAGTCTGTGAACTGCATTAATGCTTTGGCAGAACAGTTCTTAAAGAGGCTGTTAAACAAATATGTTGTCGGGCCATCCAGACCATCCCTGCTTTCCTTGCTGTTGAAATTTCTCTGACGGGTTTCTGGTATCCATGTTTCAAATTCACCTGACTTCCTAAAACACACCCAGCCTCCAGCCAGAGCTCTCTGGCCACACACAACTTGACATTTACTGCTGTCAGATTTTGATGCCAAGGATAGGAATGTATTTTTCCACCAAGAACACAGAATGCAGTAAGCTTCCTGTCTGGTTTCACTGCTTCTTGGCATTTTCTACTGGCATAAGAGGTCACTGCAGAAAAGTTTTGCCTATGAGTTATATGTTGTCTAGCTGCCATTTTCCTTTGACTAACTTCAGTCTGAAATACTTGTTCCATTTTGAATGGTTATTACTGACCAAGGCTTACAAAAATAGCATAAAGAGACTATTTTATGCAGGGAAAATACAGTTACATTTTCAATGTGCTGTTGATATACTTCATAAGTCAACACGCAAGTTGTGACACTTTAATGTGTTATTGTAAATTGCAAAATTGTAATGCCTTAAAAAAATTTTTGGAGAACAAATAGGTTCCTCTCATGAGCTCTTTGTCTGCATATACCTAACCTATAGCATGGCAGTATTATCTGTTATGCAGAGAACTGGGCTGAAAATTTTACCCAGTTTTCAGTCTAGCTTTAGATTGCCAGATAACTTTATAGAAGAAATTTACCATTTCTGTGGTGAAATTTCTTTCAGGATTACCTCAAAGAAGTTAGAGAATTAAACAAATTTTGATAACGTTGAATGGTCAAGATGTGAGATTCAAGTGCTGCAGATGGCATATCCCATGTTCAGTGTCTGATTTATCACATGGTATTTGCAAATTGAAACATACTTACCTGTCAACAGTCCTGTGTTTTTATCTGTGTGAGTGAGCCAAGAAAAGTAGGCATTATTTACTGAAGTTCCCCTATTCATACAGGAGAAGCAGTTTCAACAAAAAAGTCATTTATTATGAGAGTCCCTTAGGCCTGATGAATTTACAGTCATCTAAGATGAAGCAGGAAGAGGAAGAAGCACTGTTATCTCATTTCAAGAGGTAGAGAGTTATGGGCTTAGACACATGGACAAATTCCCACGGAGATAACAATTTACTGAATAACAACCAACGTGTTGTAACTGTGCTTTTGTGTTCTCTTGGTTTGTGGCAAATGTGAAGTAATTCAAATAATCCTTATCTTCTTATATCACATACTTTGTTGAGGATCAAAAAAATGTAAATCACTTCACACTTGTCACAGGCTAAGAGATTGAAGATAAATGTTGTTGCAGATCAGCTATATTGGGTAACTCATTATGGCACCATGACTTTCCACGTGTCTCTGACTTGAGACCTAGATTGACATTCTGTGCCACTGAATCTACTTCTGCCTTACTCCCATGTCTAACCTAAAACAAAGAATCAATTACTTTTATATTTCTTTCAGTGCAAGAGCCTATCCCTAATGTATAGCTGGCCTGATAGGGAAAAAAAAAATAAGAAAAGTCATCAAACATATTGAAAGCTAGGTTCCTAGCTGTCATTTTTAGACTCAAAAAGCTTAGATATTCAAATTAGCAACTAGAATTCAGAATATTTATTCAGTGAAAGTAAAGTAGAAACTTTGGGGTGATAGCCAGTTATTATTAACATTGTGTGATTCCAAACAACAGATCTTTAGTTCATGAGATTACAACTGCACCTAATAATGTATCTTGAGGAAAAGAGAAAAATTTCAGCACTGCATCTGAAGCAGCTGCTCAGTTTTAGCATGTCCACAGTGATTTTTTTAATTTGTTACTAGCACATGCCTTGGGTTTCTTTTTTGATTTGTGAGATTTTGTTTTTTGGGTTTTTCCATAAAATATCAAATAGAGTTTGACACTGGGAAGAGAAACTGGGATCATTAATGCCCTGTCAGAACACCATCAAAATCAATTATAATTTTTCTTCTTCCAACACAATATCAGTTTTTGGGGCTTGAGAGAAAGAAGACATCAGCTCTAAAATTCCCTAGCATTTTACCAGTAGTAATCTTTCTGTTTCAGAAAAAAAGGAAGGTTTAAAAAAAAATACAACAAGCCAACTTTGACGAAAGTAAATTTATAATTTTTTCTGTCCTTACAAATGGCTCAGTGCCACTCAGTGAAAATCATGCAGTCTGGTCTCATTTGCTTAAAAAATACAGGAATCTTAAAATCCATAATGTCCATGACTCCTGGACCATTCAATGGTCCATTTTCTGCTGAAGTAAGCTCTGGATGAATATGTAACAACAGTAGCACTTCTTCATGAATAATAAGGAGGAACCAACACAGACAGACCACTGACTACAGAAGAATTATTGTGCAGTCTATTCACCACATTATCTAATTTAAACTAAACTCAGTGCCTGGAAATAACTCTATTTAACTGTCTATGAAAACTGTCTGGAAGAAGATTTGGTAATGTGTAAGAAAGAATACCATGTTCTTTTGGGTGGATACGATGATTTATTTTAGCACTTGCTTGGTCGTGCTTCAGAACAGAATGTTTTTAAATATTTAAGGCCTTCTCTCTTCCTCAAACTTTATCCTCCAAACCAGTCTTTTATGCTATTTAGTCTCTGTGATGGTTGAGGTTTGTGTCATATTTGTTCTTGGTCATATATTTTCTTCTTTCAAGATTAGGTGAGATGGAATCGCCTGTGGGCAAAAAGAGACTTTAGGAGGTGACAGGCAAAAGCCTGTAAAATTAACATGGGGGAAATGTTGCTTAGTGATGGTGAAGCTGCTGTGAAAATCAGGGCCTGATCAGTCAAGGCTTAGATGAAACAAAATGAGAAGTTCTCTAAGGATTAGAGCTTGTACAATGTCTACTCCATTTCAAAGATCACTGAGTTAACTACAACATCATATGAAAGCAAAGTTTTACCTGCAAGGCTGCATGTGGAAAAGGGCATCTGGTGCATAAATATTTCTTTTCTGTACCCCTTGGATAAAAAGAGTTTAAAAATATTCCTCTGTTTAAAAAAACCTCTCAACTTCTAGCTTTATTTCTTATAGAAATGTAACTTTTATTGATTTTAAAAGCCTCATAGTCTTCTTCATGGACCATAAGGGAAAAGTCTACCTAGATCTACTTCACAGTAACAGTTGACTTGGAATCCTATCAATACTTTTCAAAGAAAAGTCTCTCTAATGATGTTTATGCTTTCTCTCCCTGTCCTTCTTTATGGACATATGGGCCTATATGCACACATGTATATCTCTTAGAAGTGCAACTATATGCTTCCATGCACATAGATGTGCATAGAGATACATTTATGTAAGCATATGAAGATATATATGTATTCTTAAGTACATGCTACCTCATTCAACAACAAGTTGCTTAAGGAAGTCTCGTTTTTATTAATTTATTTGCAGAATATTATTGAAAAATACATCATACACGTAAATACCTATCCTGCTGATTTGGCAAGAAGGAACCCAGTTAATTAAGCCCAGTTGCAATTAAAAGAAATTTTCTCTCACCACTTCACTCCTGATTTCGGAGGTACCTTCTGAAGCTAAAATTGCACATATAGTATAGGCCTGTATTGCAGCAGAAGAGTTCTGGCAGCCCAGTCGTTAGGGTCAAATTTCTGTGAACAGGAGACCAGGAACATTCTCCTAGTCCCAGTGGGTTCCTTCAGTTTAGATTCACAATTTGTTTCAGCTATGATAACAGTCTAATTAGTTCTTTTGACATACAGTTTTCCACTTGGCAGATAGACTACAATAGCTCTTTCAGAAATTCTGCTCATTATGTTTCATTAATATCAGGCAAGACAATAGAGATTTCCTTTCATAAGAGATTATAAGAACTCCTTCTGGGAAGTGGTCCTTTTTCAATAGACCCCCATTTTCTTTTCCTATGTGTCAACTAGTTATTAATAGACTACAGCCTTTAATATAAGGCATAATACACAATAGTATCTAAAAACTTCAATGTCTCAGAAAGTAGATAGTATTTCTTCAATCTAAAATTGCTTTGGGGAAAAAAAATAATGACAATATTGGTGTTTCAATAAATTACTGTACCAAACTGAAGAAAAAATATATAGTGTATATTTCCTAACCAAATTGTAAAAAATATTAAATGGCTTACCTGGAACTGATTTTCATTCAAACAAGAAGCTGGAAGTCTTTCTGCACACCTTGATTATGGGCAGGAACATTGGGCCTATGTCAAAATAAGGGGGTTTGTTCCCTTTTTTAAAAATTAGAAATTCAAAACCCACCAAAGCTTTACACAATTGATCTCTTTTCAGAGAAGTGGAGTTTGAATTTTTAATTGTCCTAGAATTAACATGTCTCTATTTCAGTTTGTTTTCCTGGGAATACAGTGTATCCAACAAAATACTGAGAAAGTATTAAAATTCTTAAGATAACTCTATCTTATATAGGAAAAATAGAAAGTGGGAAATGCTATTAATTCTGCTTCTAGTAGAGTTTGAGTACGAATAGGCTGTCCTATAATAGACAACTTTCCCATCCCACAAATCTAGTTGACTCCTTCCAACGTGCAGCCAGAGGGCAACCCAGCATGTAGCTTATGTTAGGAGTTGGGAAATAGAGACTGAAGTCAAAACCATGACTGGGTAGCAGTCCCATAGCTAAATCTGGAGTACAACCAACTGGATCTAGGATAAGCTGTTTAGAGAATAATTTCAGTGTAAGGTATAGTAATGGTTTCTTTATTACAACTTTTTACACTGTTACTGTGTGTTTTGCTGCCTTCAATGACCGAATCTGAATGGTATTAATTACACTGTGTATGCTACATTGCCTCTCAAACAAGGTTTGTGTGAATAAAAAGAAAGTAATGGGTCTCTGTTTCACACTGCACTAGCAGGATAGTGCACATGGTTTTGCACATTTGGTATTGTTGGAGCATATTATGTATTCGGTGTGAATTATGCAAGTGTCCAAACTTCCTATGCAGTACAAATCCTACAAACGTGGTTCGCATTGCAGTGCAAGACTATGCACGTGTTGATTGCAATTCACATTTTTAGTGTCAGCAAAACAATGTCCTTCTCTGTATGGAAACAGGGAGGCTATGATGCCTTTGCTTACATCTGCCTGGGCTGATGACTCATGCTGTATTTCAGGAACAGGCCAATCTTCAGCCTTTGATCACTGTCAGCTGAATAAGGATTTGCAAAGCCAAAAAAAAAAAAAAAAAAACAAAAAAACCAAAAGTGATTTCTTCATCTGTTAAAACTAAGTACAGTGTATTTAACAACAATAAAAAATAAACATGTGGACCCCAATTCTGGCTAGACACAACCAGTTTCACTTGTAATAAACTCTTCACTTATGGTAAAGCACATGAAAGCAGATGCATTGCCCAGTTGTTCTGAACAGGGCATGAAAGCATAGTCTGTAAAGTCTATGGACTTTTCATTTTACCTGAACATAGGTGATGAAATCAAAGGTCTCAGTTGACTTGTATCTTGGAAATCTTCTACCCTCAGTTTGGTTTTCTTATTTGTTTAAATTGGTGTTTTTTTCTTTTCTTGTTGTACAGATGAGAAACAACCTGAGTAGATTTAAAAACATTGCTTTCTGTAGCTTTTTCTCAAGTTTCTTAGTGCTGAAATCTGACCTTGATATTTCGGGTTATAGATAGATGTCCTAGTCACAGTGAAAACTGAGCATATCTGGATTTCATCAGGCACAATTTGGGAAGTTATAAAATCATAGAACAGTTTTTGGTAGGAAGGGACTTTTATTGATCACCTAGTCCAGCCTCCTTCTCAGGGCAGGGATATCATTCACTAGACCAGGTTATTCAAAGCCCTGTCCAATAATAAACTTTCAATGATGGGACACCCACAGCTTCTCTGGGCAACCCTCTTCCATTGGCCCATCACCCTCATTGCAAAAAATGTTTCCTTTCATCCAGCCTAAATCTACTTTGTTTTAATTGAAAACCATTGCCCCTTGTCCTGTCACTACAGGCTCTGGTAAAAAGCCTTTCTCATCTCATTGGATCGACAAGAAGCTGAACATGAGCCAGCAGTGTGCCCAGGTGGCCAAGAAGGCCAATGGCATCTTGGCCTGTATCAGGAACAGTGTGGCCAGCAGGTCCAAGGAAGTGATTCTTCCCCTGTACTCGGCGCTGGTGAGGCCACACCTCGAGTACTGTGTCCAGTTCTGGGCCCTTCAGTTCAGGAAGTTCAGCTCAGGAAGGAACTTCAGTTCAGGAAGGAGATTGAGGTGCTGGAGCAGGTCCAAAGGAGGGCAACCAGGCTGGTGAAGGGACTCCAGCACAAGTCCTATGAGGAAGGGCTGAGAGAGCTGGGGCTGTTCGGTCTGGAGAAGAGGAGGCTCAGGTGGAGACCTCATCACTCTCTACAACTCCCTGAAAGGAGGTTGTAGCCAGGGGGGGGGGTGGTTTCTTTTCCCAGGCAACCATCAGCAAGACAAGAGCGCATGGTCTCAAGTTGTGCCAGGGGAGGTTTAAGTAAGATATTAGAAAGAATTTCTTTACGGAGAGGGTGATCAGACATTGGAATGGGCTGTCCAGGGAGGTGGTGGATTCTCCATCCCTTGAGATATTTAAAAAGGGACTGGATGTGGCACTCAGTGCCATGGTCTAGTAACTGCAGCAGTAGTGGATCAAGGGTTGGACTTGATGATCTCTGAGGTCCCTTCCAACCCAGCCAATTCTATGATCCTATGATTCTTATAAACTCCTTTTAAATACTGAAAGGCTGTGCTTAAGTCTTCCTGGATATTTCTCTTCAGGCTGAGCAACCCCAACTCTCTCAGCCTGTCCTCACAGGAGAGGTGTTCTAGCCCTCTGATTATTTTTGTTCTTATTCCCCAAGACATGGCTAAATTCAATGCACTCACTACATCACACACATAAGGTATTTTCCGTTCACAGATTTGAAAAAAAAAAAGACTTCATTATCAACATCTAGGGGGCCTAAGGAACTCTGACATATGATGAAACACATCTTTCTATTTGCAGTGTACAGGAGCTTTCCAGTTTGAAAGCAAAACCCAGATGAAAACGTCTTAGAAAAATATCTCTTCATCTAAAAAAGGTTATATTTGCAATTGATCCCACCATAATTGCACTGATTCTCTGCAGAAACCATCAATGTTTCAGACCTTTTGAGTTTTTCCTAGCCAGTCAGGTGGCATATGAATCATAAGTAGTATCACAGTAGTAGCAAGCAGAAAGCACAACAAAACACTCATCAGCTTGCAGAATGCATTCCAGACTTTGAGATGTCCATCCATCAGTAACAGTTGCTTTGCAGGAAGAGAAATGAAGTAAAAATTATTACCACCTGCAGCCGCAGGCTGAACCAACACTAAAAGGGAGGAGTACTCCACTCTTTGCTCGTAGGTCTCAACCAGAGTGCCTCCAACTTGTTCCCTGGCTCTATACCCTTGAATTTCTTGGTTTCTTTTCAAATTAAATGAAGAATAATGGAGATAATTATGGAGATAAATAATGGAGAAAGAAAACGGACAATGTATTTGCAGTGAGCTTGTTATGACTATATGGAGTTCTCTTGATGCTGGGGTTGTACTTGGCTCCAGAATTCTGGCTCAAAGTCATATAGACTTAAAGAAGGTAAAAGAACTTTTCCTTTGTTTTACCAGCTGCCTGCAATGGCTGCTGATTCCATGAAAACTGAACTCAAAATATCACCTTCTTCTTAATTACAATGCTAAGACTCAAACTATGCTTAGCAAAATATAAAAATAGAAATCTCTGCAGACAAGATACCATTATCCAATGTCTTCTTGTTAGTAATTCATTTGTTTTAAAAAAGAATTGCTAAGAACATATCACTGTTAATTGTATAGCAGGTTATATTTACTTTTCACAAGAATGTCAGATGGAACTGCATTTTCAAAACCCTTTTTACAAGTAAATCTCAAACTATCCAGTCTTATCTAAAAAGAGAAGTTAGTGTTCAGTAAGGAAGGATGTGATTTTATGGAACACTTGTTATCCCACGTTAACTCCCAGTGTGAACAGTCCAGCTCTAGAAGTAGATGATGGGCCAGAAAATTCTATATTAGCTTTACACACAAAAAATTTTCTTTGGAGACATGGCTTCAGGCAAGTTTTATTCAACAAAATCCTTTTATTTATTTATTTTTTTTAAGCAAAGGCTTATTTTACTGCAATGTTTCTACGTCTATGTGATACAAATTCAGTTTGCTGGAGCAGTTGCATAGCAAGACTTGATATATAAGGCAACATTTTAACTTCACATCTTGAACAACAGATATTGGAAATGCAACACCCCCAACACTTCAATGGACCCCAGTGTGTGGCTCTCAAAACGGCAGAGATGGAAGGAGAAAAGAAAGCCATTACAGGGAATGATATGTGCTACCACATGAGAATGAAATGAAATGAAAGAATTAAATTAAATGAAAGAATTCTTGCTTTTGCTCAGTAAATTCACTACAGTTGTGAAAATCCCTCATTCTGTTTTTCCTTTTCATACCTTTAGGCATTATAGATCTTCATTTATACACCATTCGTAGTAATTATTTTATTCCTTGAAGGAGAGACTGGTGAAACTCAGATGTTGGGTTGCATACATTGTCCATGTCCTGAGCAAGAGAATCAGCACATTAAGTGTCTCTAAAAAAGTGCCCTAACTCCTTTGAGTTTGAAGGTTATATTGACATATACATGTAATTATTATTACAGCTTCAATGAAGCCACTCCAAAGCCTCAAAAAAATGCGGAAAGTTTGAGATTAATCTACAAGATTTATGGTGACAACCCAGAAGATGTCAAAGACCTTTTTGATTTTGTCAGTGTCAGTATGTCCTCTTTAGTAAGGGAAACTGGACTTGATATTGATTTTTTTCCTCTATAAATTTTCCAGCAGCAGCAGTGGAAAATGCATTAGCCTATGTGATAGGTCAATAAACCACACCTATCTCAGATATTGAGTATTATGGTTTAAAACTTCCTGTTAAGTCATGTAAAACTCTGGCCACATTTACTGGCCCCATGTAGTCCCCTCACATAGCAACTGCATAATTTCAAAGCATTCAAAATTAATTGCTAATGTCTTCCTCTTGCCACCCAGGGTTTTTTGGGTTTTTGTTGTTGTTGTTGTGGGTTTTTTTTTGTTGGGTTTGTTGTTGGTTTTTGTTGTTGTTGTTTTTTGGTGTGGTGTTTTGTTTTTTTTTTGTGGTGTTGGGTGTTTTTGTGTGGTTTTGGTTTTGGTTTTGTACAGGAGGATGAAAGTAGAGCAATGAAATTAAAGTTATTCTCCAAAGTAAACCAGAGTTTTCTGGGAGAGGCAGGATTACCCTTGAAGAGTTTCCTGGACTATGCTCAGGCCAATTTCTCACTTACATTTCCTCCAAAAAAATAGCAATATAAGTACTCATCTGTCTGCTCAGTATATATTTTCTAAGTTTAAAGTCTATTGTGTTAGAATTACATTTTCCCTTTTTTTATTACAGTATTAAACTGCAAGTCTTTCATTTATAATAATACTCCAAGTTTAAGGCTCACATCTACATTTCACATTTCTCTCCAAGTTCAGTGAAAAGCAGTGGTTATGACCAACCACACAGATGTTGTGATTTGAGACCAGGTAGTGTAGCATCCCAGCAGGGTATCACTGAAGCAATCAGGACAGCTGCATTCAGAAATTCATGGAAGTTTCTCACAGTAGTCTGGAGAACCAGAGACCTCAAGGACAAAAGGGCTCACAGAGACGATCTTAAGAATGGGGGACATCCTGTGATCCAGCAGCAGAGTGCAGACACAACAAGATAATAATAGTTATGTGTCCATAACTAACTTTCCCTGGTTTGTACCACATTCAAACAATGACAGTGTTAGCAGAAGTTAATTTTGTCTGCTTTAAGCAATCTGATTTGTCTTTTCTAATCTCTTACATCACCTGCATTTTATTCAATGTGATTGTAGATATTGATCTCTCTTCTAAGTGTCATAAGGTACTAAAAATTAGTGGCTATATATATCCTCACATTGTATTCCCCATTAGTAGTCATTTAGCAGTAGGAGTCAGTGTTACTCATTTCAGGGAAAATGAAAAAACCTTCTTCCACTCATCAGCAGCTGTGGATGGGGATTTTCACCCTTTCTTCACATTATTTTTTTCAGGCTAAGAGATCTGAGTTGGGTTTGACTTAGCTTCAAACCTCTATGAGAGCCATTATTCCTGTTCTTCTCAGAGAAGCCATTTTGTGCTATAACTCAGCTGAGCACTTGGTGTACATTCATGCTTTTATAGAAAAACTGTATAATTTGAACATGGTTCTCATTGCTGGTCTTGTACGCTGAACCTGTTGCCACTGCATGCCTCTTAGTTGTTGCATAATGTAATTTTCCCCATCAATTTGTAAGTAGCTGCAGTCAGAGCTGAATAAAGCTGAGATAAAAGCTGTTATATGTGATGTAAATAGATGTGAACTGGCAATTTAATGTTGCCCTTTCATTTTTCCAAAGTCTACAGGACTGTGAAAACTGAATCTGGCAGCTACTACAGGGTGTTCACAACTAACAAGTAAGCCTTGAATTGTAACTTGATGATTTATGTGGGTGCAAGTGGATGCCTGAGAGTGACATGAAATTATTCAGTCTAATGGCAGCACAGTCTCTACGTGGAGAATTTGAAGACTCAGATTTGTAATCACTGAAATGCAAAGCAACATATGCTTCACTGGTTTTTTAATAAAATAAACTAAGACTTAGCCAAAGATCTATATAAAGTAATGTCAATACTCATACAGATATTATATGTTATAAATATTATTTGAATGATAAAATGAAGCCACTGGTGAAAAACTAAAATGAGACCTGTACAGTTTTAAAACACACTTAAAATATAACATCCTGTTACTAAATGGTTTACAAAGAAGTTACTGCACTCAATAGAGGGGAAATTCTTTTGCCTTTATTATACAGGAGGTTAGGTCTGATGATGAAATAGTCCCTGCTGGCCTTAAAAGCTAACAATCTACTACTTTTCTACAGTGCATGCATAAAAGGCCAGATTCCCAAGACTGGAATATTTCACTGAAAGACCAGAAGCTTTCTAATATGTCTTTAAAATAATGAAGGGCATAAAAAGATATAAAATAAGGACCAGATAAGACATACAAAATAAACTAACTAAGGAATTTTATATTTCATCCTACAAATGGGAATAAAATCTTAAATATCAGAGCATGCTATGTGCTTCAAGAAGTACTTATCTGACAGTGCTCAAAATCAACTCCAGCGCACAGTTCAAGCTAATATATTTTACAAGGGATGTTTATGAGTAATTTCTCACCTAGTAAGAACCTGAAATCTTTTACCTGGGGGAAACAGAGTTTGTGAACTGAATAGGCACATGTCATCCCATGTAAATACATTCACATAATTAAGGAGTTGAAGTGAGAAATTAAAATAGCTACTAACTACCTACAATATTACCACAGTCCTGCTATTAGCATCCACCCTCCCATACAGCCCTGAGAGTGAAGTATCTACAGAACATTTTCATTTTTTAAATTAATTCTGTCAATAGCAATTTCAGAGTTTAAAGGAAATCTCAATGAAGGTCACTTTAAAAAAAAAAAAAAGTGCTTTTGAGGCACCTTTTAGAGCTGATTTCTAACTTTGCCTTATTTTATAAAGAAATTATACATTAAAAATTATGTTCTACTGTTTTAAATCTCAATAGTTACTGGTGGCATCATGGAAAATCAACCACTCAGCTGCAAAGAGTTCAAGCCTACACCCTTTCGATGATCAGTGCATAATTTTCTTCCTCCAAATATTTACATTTCTCATAGATAACTTATCAAACACAAACAGCAATAAACGTTCTTTCTCCTCCATCTTGATGATCTCAGTATTTGCAACTTTGACTCTTTTATAATGAGAGGCTTCTAAACTGTAATAGAACAGGGATACATTAAAATAGTACCTGTTACATATCTGTTCCCTCCATCCATATTATCTTTATTTTGGGCCCCATTAACCTCCACCATTTGACAGGGTTTAATTCTAATCCACACAACTGTTTTCTGACCATCTATGTGTTCCTGAAGATAAGGAAAAAGCAGAAAGATATGGTATTCAGAAGAAAAATTTGCTGAGAGGGAGAACATGGAAAAAGGTGATTTATTTAAATTACAGTCCTTCATAAAGCAGCTTTTATCCAAATTTTACAGCCTATATGTGAGATCACTGCATCCATTAATAAAATTCAGTTATGGCTGGAGAATGAATAGAATGGCCTTCTGAGCATACATCAGTATGACACAGAAGATAGGAGATCAATAAGGAATCTTCACACCAGTGTAAGAAATATAGATATAGAAACAATTAGTTAAGTGAAATTTAGTCAAGATTCAAGAATTATGTCTCTTTGTCACTTACATCTAGCTTTATTACACTTCCATCTTACTCCATTTCTGTAATAATACAATATTGGGCTTTTATTTGGTATAATATACTCTGTGCTCCTTTAAGTCACTACTGTTAATGGCAACTAGTTACTGCAGATAAATTCCCTGATCTGACTGGGTGCAATAGTGCAATAGTTTGTGATTTTTTTTGCTGGATTAAGAGTTTAATTTCTAAATTGAAAAAAAATGGATTTTTGAGAACTGCTTATACTTCGTAAGCAGTCAGAAACAATTCTGTAATTCTCTTTGTTTTCCTAAGTGCCTGAACTAAATCTGTATTATATTAAGTTTCAAAAATAAGATGAAGAATAGAACTCTTATTCTGCTTAAACAGAATTCTTATTTTAGAACTAACTGTGATACCATCATAAAATTTCTTGCTGGATTTCTTTCTGTAAAAACACAAAGCAGGTTTTTATACAACTTCCCTACAAACCAACCTCCCAGCTCATACTTAGGACAGGGAAATTCTTGACAGAAAGCCTTCATTGGCAATGACTATCTGTCTTTCTTTTCACTGGTAAGTGCTAACTGGCATGGGGGAAAGGAGGCGGTAATAAACACTTAGTCCATCATAAACACCCCTGTTTGACTGGAAAAAAGAAAATGAATTTGAACTTTACTAGATCTTCAACAAAGGGAGCTTTTAGGGGTAACAAATTATTAGATTTTTACCAATGTGAAGAACACCGTAATAACACACAGACCTGATTCCATTATCAGTTTTATAGGAAAGGAAAAATAATTTAAGTACAGGTACATTTTCATCAATTAACATAGCTTTTGTTTTAACACTTGCTAAGGGAAGAGTTTTGTTTCTTGAAGCCTACAAGCAGAAGCATGTTTTAAAGAACAGAGGCTTCAGTGTATTCTATACCTTTGTACGATACTCTGGTGTCACTGGAAGTTTCTCCAGTGTCATAACCTTTAAGAATAAGTTGGAACATGAAAAAGGGAAGTCAAAATCACAATGACATTCTGTACGTGTGTTTTGTATGTGAATGATGTAACACAGCTCAATATCATATTTCTTTCCCCAGATCTGAAATTAGTGCCACCAGGTCCAATAAGCTACCTCAGGACAGGAAGCAATGGGCAGAACCAGATCCATATAATGTGATCTGACTTTGATACATTTTTTGTTTTCCTCAAAAGATATTGAGCTAGAAGGCATCTTGAGGGAAAGTGGGCAAAGTATAAAAATTGTTATTTGTTTGCATTTCTGCACCTATTTTACAGGTTTTATCTAAGAAGCCGCATATATCTTTAAATACTTTCTTTTTGACCAACTTGAAAGGTAACCTGAACCTTTTGACATATAAATTCTACAAAAAACTTTAAAATCCTCCAAACAAGTTTCCTCAGTAACAGATTGCACTGAAAAACTGAAGCATTTGAAACCATTGAAAGAGAACTATATTGCAGCAGTATTTAGTATTGCTAAATATTAAAGACAGTAAAAATATTTCATTCTTTCAGTATTTTTTGCATATTTCAGTCACCTTAGAGACAGTATTTCACCAAACATCTGTAGGGCATGTAGCATAAGAAGGACTACCTCTTGGCTGGTAATTCTAATTGCTACTGATGTCAAGAAAAGAACCTATATTGTTCATTTTTTATGCCATTATGGATGTAATCCCAAAATCCTAGAATTCTCAGCTACATCATGGTTCTATATAAGAGAAAGAAAATCTATTTCCAAATTTATATATTTGCAAAGTGCCTCTGGCTAGTAAAGTTGTCAGAATCTTATTATGTTTCTTCAGTTGGAAGATTTATGAAAGCTACTTCATCCATATTAAATTCTCAAGTGAAATAGATTTATGTGGGAGAGAACTTCATCTCAGTTTAACATCAGTTCAGTACCCCAGACAATCACAGTTCATGTCTAAGTGAGCTTTTGCAGCACAGTCAGTCACCTACATGAGGAGATAAAAAAGATGCCATAACTCTAAAAGAGAAAATACTCTATTCTGTTCTGCATACTCCTTGTCTCTTGCTTTTCTCTCCTTCCCCACCACCCCCCTTTTGAGCAATTACACACTGCATTTTAAACATTCCCACAACAGTTAAACTTTTAAACATATTTTCCTAGTGATGAACTTGTTTATCAATACTTGAAAAATGTAAAATTATGTCTGGCCTTAGTTTTATAATAAAAACAAACATGGTTTTTGCAATTCCTATTGAACTCTTCCGATAAAAAATTAAAGACTCAGTTCTGGCAGTTGGGAAGAGCACTGTAACACTGGTTACTTTTATAGTTACCATTACAGCTGCCATATAAAATTTTAAAACTTCTATAGCTGATCGTATGAACTTTTAAAATCAGCCTCCAGTATTCAGTTCATAATATCTTCTACCTTGATGAGGACTGAGCAAAAAATGATGATCCATTTTCTAATAGCCCACTTTAGATTGATCAAAAAATACTCCAGGAAACTTTTTGTAGTAATATTAGCTTGCAAAAAACAAACAGGTTTATTGGAGCTTCTATAACATGTTTTCTTTCTCTCTTGTGCACGTTAAAAGGAATATAATATGGTATTGTGAAATAGATATTGTGCACTCTCAAAATATTGTTTACTGCCTTCCACTGGACTCATGGAAACTGGAGGCTCAGGCTACCTCTGTCAAAAGTGCTGCCTTCAGTCTGGGTGTAACAACTTCTATTGATTTCCTCACCTGTTCAAATTCCCTGCAGAAATGGAAATTATGCCTGTTTATTTTAGGTAAGAATGTTTTGCAAGTCCACTTATTACAGAGTAGAAAATTTGGTGTCATATGTTCTTCCCATTTAATATCTGAAATCACTTGCTGTGTCTTACTGAAATACTTACAAGAAAAAACCCACACTTGTTATCTCTACTTAAATCATGTCTTATATTCTTTGCATGAGTGTATTGAATCAATACAATTGTTAGAGGAAGACTGAGGAAGAAGTTAAATGAGATAGCTTTTAAGGTAGGAACAGTTGAGGACCAACACTCACAAAACACTCACAAGCAGGCATCCATGCCCAAAACCAAGAAAAGACTCCAGATTAAGTAGGAGCAAAAGGCACATTTATTTTTCTGATGTAATGCATAAGTTCCTCCCCAGATGCAGAGCTTAATTTTTTTTGTAAAAGATTTACAACGAATAAATGAACTGGCCTTATTATATAATATTTTTGGATCTTACTTCTTTAGTTTCTTTCATTCTTTTTCTTTCTTTTTTTTTTTTATTCCCCAAGGAAAGATTGTACTAGGACACAGTTAATATCTTCCCGTGCCAAGAACTTTAGCTAGTTACTAGCTCATTTTACCAGTCAAGAATAACTTCAGTTAACTCAGTCAGTAAATCAGTCTTAATGCTAAGATGTTACTTGTAGACCAAACATTTAGTTTCTTAAATACTGAGTAAAATGCTTTCACTTGTCTAATAGAACAAGTAACCTTGACTGTTAATATCACATTCATATCTCAACACTTTACCAACTTATTTGGCCCTAGTTTGTGGGCTAATATCATATAAAGATTTTACTTCATGATTTTCGTAGAGAATTTAAATGAGACAAAACCAAGCCATCTAAATAAAAGAAGGCAGCAGCTACACAGCACTCCACAGAGTCCAGCTGTCACACTTTCCTACTGAAACCTTTTTTCATGTTGGAAGTAAAGTAACTGATGTTTAAAAAAAAAGGGACTCTCCTTCCATTGAGAGTGGTTATACACTAGTTTGACAGGACTTCCAGCAAAAGGCAAGAGTCACAAAGCTTTTTTGTTTCTAGCTTTTAAGGGAGCTTTTACAGAAACAAATAAAAAGTACTACAGCTGCTTGAGAAAGGAAATCAGAAAAATCTGAAATGCCAATATACATACAAGGGGAAAAAAATCTTCTGGCTTTCAGCTGTCATAACACTGGTAACTTTGTGACTGCTATTCAGTATGCATAGTCCTAAAAATAAATCAATTCACATTTTGAATGCTATTTGGATACACATCACTCTACATTTTTATGTTTTTACATCCTAATAATGAATCTTGTTTTCTGATTTTACAATTATAGTGTGATTTATAGCTTTAACGTTATTAGGATATCCATAAAGTCAGTTAAGATCCATATTCTGAGAATTTTTTTTTTTTTTCTAAAAGAGGAAGTTTTGTCTGGAGTAGAGATTTTTCTTTAGTATATAATTTTTTCCTATTTTCCATTCGTCTATTACGGCATGTTGCTGGTAGCAACCTTGATGCCAAAGAATGGCTTTGTATTCTACAATCCCTTTGGAAGTTAAGCTCCTCAGAAAGATGGCTGACTGTTACATAAATAAGATTTTACATAATTCAGTCTTAATAAAAGAACCATTATAACTCCACTATGTTTGGGATTTTGCTATCCATTGAGCTACAGCTTTTTCCAGCAACACGTGGGGAAGTACCGACCTGTCCTCAGTGCCTCCACAACTGTTTTGGAGGATCTGGTACTTATAATGCATGATACTTGCCAGGTGCACCAAGATCTCCTGGAAAGTAGCTATAGTAATGAAAAAATACCTCAGATAAGCCAAAGTCAACCATCATTGCAAACATCAGGAATATTGCACTAGATAATGGTCACTGTTAGACACAGCAGAGCCTTGGCTTAAATCCTGGATGGTGATTAAGGAAAAAAAAAACCAAAACAGAAGCAGGTTTATGTATTGACTTCTAGGTCATGGACATCATCAAAACGATTTAGCATCCAGGAAAATATCTGAAGAATATCTTTTATGCATTAAGTGCTGCCTACAGCTTGGTAAGTACTGATATGTCTGTAGCAGAGAACAAACATATGCCATATCAGACTCTGTTACAGGTCTCTGATGAGAATGTCATTCATAAATACCTTATATAACTTAAATACAGATACACAGTAATAAATTATATAAATATGCCTTATTTTCTTATTTTCATTAACTACTTATCGTATTATTAAAGAAATACACACCCTCATTGACATCTTAACTTTGGAAGTATCAGAGCAAACACTGGAAGTCTCTCAGATTAATAGCACTTGATTCAATGTCATGGCATTGCTTGAAGAACTGAAGGAATCATGCAATCAATAGGATCAGGATCTGTGTTTTCTAACATAAAATGATTGACTTTCCCTCCTTGATATAAGAATAGAGGTTTCAAGTATCTTTTTATTCTGGGGGGTAATTCTCATCAAACAAAAAGTCAGTAATATATTATCCTGTGAAAAGTTACTCTGTGCTTCTCATAAGTTTTCTCGAATTTCTGCCTGAGTTATCTGGTTCCCACCCCTGTGGATGAAGTGCTTTTGCACTAAGGTAGGGAGAAAGATCTTGCAGAGGAAAAAATTCTAGATTTGACAAGTGTGATTCACTGCAATAGATATCGAATTTTAGGAATTTATGTGGAGCCCCCAACATAAAAAGGATGTGGGATTGTTAGAGTGAGCAAAGAGGAGAGGCACAAAGATGATGAGAAGGCTGGAGCATCTTTTCCATGAAGACAGGCTGAGAGAGTTGGGGTTGTTCACCCTGAAGAAGAACAACCTTAGAAAGTTAGACATATTAGGAAGAAATTCTTCACTGTGAGGGGGGTGAGACACTGACACAGCTTGCTCAGAGGAGCTGTGGATTTCCCCTTGCTAGATGTGTTTAACCAAAGGTTGGACGGGACATTGAGCCACCAGGTCTTGTGGAAAGTACATGCAAGTCATGCAGGGAGTTGGAACTAGGCATCTTAAAAGTCTCCTCCCATCCAAAGCGTTCTACGAGTCTATGATTCTGTGATAATTTTTATTTTCTAAAATTCTTCTAAGGAACCACCTATTATGACTATGCATAGAAATTAAACCATTAAGCTATGTTTCTCCTTTCAAATCAATAAGTGTTTATTCACTTCATAAGGGTGAAAGATCTTGACAAATCAAGACTCCACTGTCTCTAAATACCCAGTAGTTACCAAGAGCAAACTGCTGTTCTTTCTTTTGCTTCCCTCTCTTGGGACATCTGCTTGAGAAGGTAGGAGAGGGAATCTACATTACAGAGGAAACAACTTGTCAATTGGCAAGAACTGCATGACAGCATCTTCCTTTTGTAGTGTGATTAAATTGCCAGCCCAAGGAGAGAGAGGGAAGGCAACAAGGCATTGCTCTTAGAATTTTATACAGTGTAAAAGCACAGAAACAGTCAATATTTAATGAGGCAGATGAGGCAGACTGAGAAACAGAACATGTTATGTCACTGAATAAATAGCACAGTGCCATTTATATAAAAAACAAGGACAAAATATTCCATATAACTCTAATTTTTGTTAAATCATTCCAATAACCTAATAAAATAGTAGACTATAATTTCACATAAATGTCAAGAGTTTGCAAACATAGACCAACAATCTGGAGTCCATCAGAGCTGAAATACATGGACCAGAAAGATAGAAATGACACAAAGCATACTGGTTTTAAGGTTCTGCAAAGCAGAAGTTGAGAAATATTGAATAAGCATGTGGAAATTTTCTGACTGCTTGAAAACTAGGGTTTTCAGCTTTCTAAAGATGGAAATTATCATAAATAGAAGAAAACTCCTTTACTGTAAGTAGCACTTGTCCATTAGGAAGGTAAACCTATTTTTGAACTTGTTTCATCGTTTGCTTTTCCAGCTTCTCATTTTCTCTTCATATTTCATTCCAAGGTGGAAGAGTATCTGCTTTGGCATGGCATAAGGAAAGAGAATGTACAGGGCTATAACTGAACAGCTGCCACGCATCTGGCTGCACAGTACAGATTGTATGAAAAGGAGACAGCAGCTTTGCTAAGCAGAGTTCTTGCTGGCTGAAGCTCCACAAGGCATTGTGACACCACATAGCAAAGGAGCTCTCAAAAGCCCTACCAAGTGAGCCACTGGGTCTGGCAGGTTTGTGACTGCCCTTAGAAAAGAGCCCAGCACAAAATGATCTGGAGAAATTAGTTTCCTACTGGCTGATTACTCTCTTTACATAGAAGATCTCTTTCCCATGTTGCAGTTTCCTGTACAAAGACTGCATGACATACCTTATGAAAGTTGTAAATACAACGTTACTTCTGATATATTTTTAATGTATAATTTTTCTTTTTACTATTCACTGGAATTAGAGAGCATCATGGTCTATCTATGTAACCAGGAAAAAACAGGCTTCACATCTGCCAAGGAAAAAATTGATTGTGAAAACAGTTATTTTTTTTAAAATTACAGGTAGTACATTTGAAAACTGTGATCTTTCATCTGAAAGTCTGTAAAATCTGATAGGATTATTGGTTAATGGGTTTGTTTGTATTCTCTCTCCTCCCTGTTTAAACGTTTTCCAATTATTATTAATTTTAACTGAAGTTTAGAATAGATATTTTCTAAAATCAGAATATTTTACTCTAGTAATTAATTTCTATTGATCATTACTTTCTTACCTACCTACCTAATACAAGCAGAATTATTATTAAATGGATTTAAACATTTTTTATTTTACTTTATTTATAAGTAAATATTAATGTGAGCAATGTTAAAAATGCGTGCAATATTAAAGAAGTTGATGAATCCACTCATCTGGTTTATAGTTTCTCATATGATAATTTTAGATTTGAATCTTCAGTGTCAAATGGTGAAGATCAGCTTTGAACTAAATGGTCTTGTAGAAAGGAAGTAAATAGCAATATGACAGAATCATTAAGAAAAAATTCAACATATGGTGATATAATTTATTCCAAATATGAGTAACTCTCAGCTAAAGCTAAAGAGTAAGAGCTTCCAGTTTTGGAAAGTGAATTCTGTGACAAATCAAGAGTAATGTCAGCAGTAAAGAAAAATTATTAGTTTGACTCTAGTATATATCAGCTTTCATTTTTTCCTCTGATTTTATCAGAAAATGGTTTGGGTTTCTATAGAAATAAAGAAAAGGAAACTACAGTGTGTTATGTGGATTATATTATAATTATTATTCTGGTATACCTACAGAATTTTAAACCTTGTAACACCCTTGTACTGTGGGTCAAAATCAAATTCCAAAAAAGAAGGTTGAAGGTTGAAACTCAAATTTATTGCATGATGTGTAAAGGAATGCAAGTGTAAAGGAGTACAGGTTGGTCTCTGAAGTGTATCTTTGGTTTGTAACAGATGCTGTGAGAGAAAGTACTACAATTTTATTTCAATACATCTAGTATTTTTGACATTCTGGAGATAATTAAGTGCAAAACAATGTAAGAAAACAGCTTATGTCTACTCATATGCCAGCATCTGAGGTTGCTGCCTGTAGTAGTAGTCCACAGTCAAGGGTGTCATAAAAAAAGTTCCGTCAAACAGTTGAATAAAAAGAGGAAGGATAAAAAAATGACCTTTTCATGTCATTCAGATTCACATAGGAATTCAGTGAAGCGGAAGCAAATCAAATTGACTTGTTGGGCTGTGCCACAATTTGTCAGTCCATTCTAGTGCAAATTTCATCAGGTTTGTACTGTTAAAGCAGAAATCAATGAAAAAGTAAACATCTTTTCGATGAACAGACTGACAGATGTAGTTAAATGGAGATTTCTCCTGTAATATTTTCTTTTCACGGAAGGGAACATTCCCTCTTGCTGTGTTTGATGTTAGTTTTACCATCCCTAGCAAAAATAACACATCGTAATTTTATGGTTCACTTACAATGCTACTACACTTTTTTTTTTTTTTTTTTTTTTTTTATAACATCTGCCTCCCTGACATGATAAATGATGTATCTTAAACCCAAGTTGCTTTATTTCCACATTTTGTAGAAGACTTCTGGGAAAAATTTTAAAATGTTTAGATTTTTACAACTTTCTGAAGGGCTTCAAGCTTCTGAAAAAGCAGATTATTTTAGCTCTTGAATCTGAAAGAACAAGTTTATTTAAAAATCATCTGGTTTCTGTTGTGGCTGCTTGGTGTGGAATATATGAATAAGAAGATTGAGGCATACAGTGTGATGTGTGAAGTATTTTGAAGACCAAAATGTATATGCTTTTGTTAGATGACTGTCTACCCAAAAGGTATTTGTATTCCAGACTTGATATCTTTAGACTCCATAAATATTCAAATAAATATCCTTACTTTATACTTCTGACGTGAAAAGTAGTAACTTTTTTTTCTATGGGGAATCTCAGATGTGAAGAAATTAAATGACCTGAACAAATATCACAAAAGCAGAGCCAGGAATTTAGACTCTATCTCCTGAACGCTAATTCTGCAGTTTCTTAGGAAAGAAATTATTTGTTGCAGTTAGGCATCTTTCATTTGACATTCCTGTACTCACTCTTTTGGCTCCCCATAAAGCAGCCATGTGGCTCAGAAAGCAGCAAAAAACTACATATTCCTTTCAGCTATTTTGAAAGGAAGCAGTTGCCTAGTTGTTATTCAAGTAAATTTTATTATTCTAGACCTTGACACTAACTTTTTTAGCTGGTTGATGACATAAGAAAAATGTGTGTATGTACTATGTCATGGCTGCCAAATGGAAGAAATGGGTTTGTAGTTAGGACTCATATTTTCTGTTGAAAAATGCAATAGATATTGTCAGTATTTCTGAGAGACTGCATGCTTGATGAACCTCAGCAATTCAGGTAGATTCAGCAAAATTTAGCTGCTTAGATACATCTAGACATGTAAGCTCTGCCATAGAGCATAGACATTTAGATGTCCTCATCAGTCACTGAAGAGACAGACATACATGCAATATAGCCTAGGATAGGTTCTGAGGTTTAACATTGGTAGCTGACTAATACTGGGGCAAAAAGAACTCTGTGCTTAGTGCTCATTTCATGTTATTAAAGCTTCATGCTGTTAAAGCTTCATGCTATATAAGCTTCACGACCAAGATATCAGTTACAACCCAAGAACTCTGGAGGGGAGAGAAAGCCACAAGAGACAGAGATGTCTTGTCACTGGGTGGAGCAAAGATGTAAAGGATCAAAAGGACAAATGCAGAGGTACAAGACATATGGTTTTGTATCAGGCACATTTTGTAGAATCAGAGAATTCTACAGGGTTGGAAGAAGGGTTTGGGTTGGAAGGGACATGAAAGATCATCTAATTGCTACTCTCCTGCCATGGACACCATCAACTCCCACTAGACCAGATTCCTCCAAGCTCCATCCAACCTGGCCTTGAACACTTCTAGGAAGGGTGCATCCACAACTTCCCTGGGAAACCTGTGCCAGTGTCTCACCACCCTCAAACGAAAGAATTTCTTCCTGACATCTAGTCCAAATCTATTCTCTTTCATCTTAATAGCACTCCCCTTTGTCCTATCACCATATGCTCTTGTAAAAATTTTAAAAATAATTGCACTTCAGGAGAAAAAGATTGCTAAGAAGTTATATTTATGATTTATAATAAATAAGTAAAATGACATTGTTACTCTGTTTATCTACCTGTTTAAGTGTGCTCTTTTCTTCTTTTGATGAAAATTTTAATGGTTATAACAAGATATGTTAATTTTTTGTTGTTGTTATTGAGTTAAAAATTAGCTCACTAAACAGCAGAATTATTTGTATAAATTTTCTAGGTTTTTGGATGGAGCCAGTGTTTTTGTAGTGGCCTCTATAAAATTTAAACTCAGCTCTTGTTACTGCCAGTCAGATTTTGGCAGAAGAACACAGTATACCAATATCATATGGTCTTCATATTAAAGATTCAAAATCACAACACTGTTCTCCAAAACAGAAAAAAAAAATACAACTAAGTTTGTAACTATTTACAATAGTAACTAATTTTTTTTAAAAAAATTTTTATTATTTAACTGTAGAAAATATCCATATGAAGGAACTTT
Organism: Florisuga fusca; assembly: GCA_038090715.1. NCBI lineage: Eukaryota > Metazoa > Chordata > Aves > Apodiformes > Trochilidae > Florisuga > Florisuga fusca. Next base: position 19,646,699 of record JAAWXA010000007.1, read on the forward strand.
ATAGAAAGGGAAGGGGACATTGAAATGCACGACTAAAAGCAAGTTATCTGCAATAAAAGAGATATAACTATTAATCAGTCAGAACACTTCACATTTTATTTTTATTATGAAGGAATTGAAGCCAAAATGTTGTATGCTATTTATAAGGTTTAAAGAGGCAAGGAATTTCAACCTGAAAAAAAGGGCATTTTGAGGAATTTTGGTCAAGGCAGCATCACAAATAATACTATGAACCCTTAGAGTAAACTAAAGGCCAAGAAATTTAAATGAGCTTTCTGCTACCAAGAGGTCAATTAAATATGGGCAGCTGTAGAAACCCCACAGGGATGAACAGCAGACTGAGCTAAGGATATTTAAATTAAAGCTAGCTCTTGAAACTGTTGCTGATTATTATTTTTAATTCTTCTGATATGGTTTTTATTCTCTAAATTCCTACAAATGTGGAGTGAAATTGCAAATTTATGAAGAATACAGTTTCAAAATTAATACAGTCTACAAAGTAAAACTTCTGATTCAAATTAACAGCTTGCAGAGTATCAAACATTTTAGCTAAATTCAGTCCAGAACATTAGCAGCTACAACAGTTTCTAGTGTTATTGTCCAGTGGTCAGTGTGAAATACTTGGCCTGAGTCACATTTTCTTCTAGGTTTAATAACCTAATGACTTGTGGCATCTTTTGGTGGCCTCAGCAGAAAAAGGCAAAGATATATTTGAATGTATAAAGCCATGTGGTTCTTCTGAGCAAGGTGGTATTTTGTTGTTTTTTCCCTCCAAGTACCAAAATGTACACCACCTCTCTCTATTAAGTGTTGCTTTTAATATTAAATTAAGATTCTTAGGGCCCCAAACTGAGAAATCAACTCCTTTTTCTGCTGGTGGCTTCTCCCATTGCTGTGGCCATGGAGGCCAAGTTGAAATTGTAGACATGAACAACCTGTGCCCTTCCTTTCTGTAGCCTTAGTCATTGGAATCTTCCCACTGCAATATGGCATCTTCTGTGCTCCTTCTAGTTCATTTGAAACCTCCCACTGGGGAGTTACCTTCACTTTTTCTCATATTCTATCCTAAAAACACAATTATCTGAAATGATATTTCAATTTCACTCTGCATCTATCTTCACCTCTTTCCACTAACTCTTTGTTGACATGCAAGCAGTTTTTGATAAAAAGACTCTCTTTCCCTCCTTTGTCTAAAGGAATGTAGACTAATTTCTGGTGAATTCTATTTGTTTTGTGTTTATTTCAAACAGGACATCTTGAAGAGTTCTCTTCATAAAAAATTTCCCACAAAAGTGCCTGAGAAAGGTAATGCTGGTGAAGAGTTGACCAGTGAAAGGCTAAAATTACTGAATGCAGAAAACATGGTTAATATATTTTTCGGATCATGAAGGACAGGGATCAAGCTTTTGGGTATTCTATAGAACTTAGAATAATCATAAAATCCTAAAAGGATTGAAATCTGTAGGAAAATATTCAAAGAAATATTTATCCTAAGACAAATTCCTGACAATATATGTGTAAAGAACTACTTCAATGACAGACACTTAAAATTAAGTCTTTCCAAAATTTAAGTGCCAGTGAAAGACATGTGTGAGTATACAATTTTATTTTTAGATATATCGTTTAAAGATATTTTAAAAACAGGATATTAGCTGTGGAAAATTACTGGACCTTGAACTGAAATAAATAAAATATGACCTTCAGTAAAAAAATAATCCATCCCATCTTACAGCTATTCAAATAGTAAAGTCAACTGGTCATTTGTTGGGTGTTCAGCCCACAGAGAAAAAAGCTCCCAGCTATGGCTGATCAAGATTTATGACTTTCAGTTGGCAGGCTTTCTTGATCCAGCACACCCCTTTTTTAGAAGAAAATGGCAGATTTCCATAAAAGTGACAAGTAATAGCAATCTTTCTCAGACGGGCTTCCATTTTGCTGAGTGTTTTAGTCTGATGATCTGAACATGGGAAGTGAGTGCCAGATCTGCTGAGTCCCTGTAAATAGTGTTATCTGAATAATTGTATTTCAGTATTTTAAAAGAGAAAATGAAGCTTTGAGTGGAAAAGAATATGAAATTTCTTACTCTTTCTCATTAAAAAAAAAAAAAGGAAAAAAAAGAAGGGAAAGAAACACCAGGTTTTCTGCAGTGAACATCAGAGAGAAGTCTGAAGTAAATCTATGTCAGATAATCTTGAGGTGGGCACGAACCACAGTTCAACATTATTCACTGCCTCATCAAAAAAAAAAAAACAAACAAAAAAAAAACCAAAAAACTTTAGATTCACAGGTATAAATCAAATTGTGACATAGTTTAAAGATGCATCTCTAACATCTGGATATCATTGGTCTATTGGATCAAGATACCTAGGATGCATCCTCACGCTTTAACAGTTTTGTGGGCCAAATCTCTTCCTGACTATTTTCATGAAAAGTACTTGTATCTAAAACAATTTAATTATTTGATGTAAATTTGTCAGCAGCCTGAAACACAACTTAGTCTTTTTTTTTATCAGTTTGTATACTATTAAGATTTGTCATCTATGCTAAATACTTTCCAGGAGTTTAATTTTGGATTAGTTCTAGTCTGATTCCCTGGACTTCTGCCCAGTAACAGTAGGAGCATGCTGGTTGCAATCCTGGAATGTATCTTCCAGTTAAGTTTCATCAAAAAGGAATCCAGTTTGCATTTTCTCCCACTGCTCTGCAATGTGAACTGAAGCATGTTATGTGAATCAGAAGATTCACTCCAAAGTCAACTCCCGATGAGTGTTCATGGAGACAAATGCACTCTATTACTGTTTCTCCCCAAGCACACTGTTAGTGAAGTCAATATGGGATGTAAGTTCTCCAGGTTATACTGTTTACTTCCTCTTCTTCCACACAAAATAATTTAATGCACTCTTTTCTTTGGATTCAAAGCAATAATTTTTATGTAGGTTTCAGGTGAATCTTCTCAAACTTGAGCATCCTCAAGTTCTGGACCTTGAGACCAGAAATTACCTATGGCAATTTTGGCACTGGGAATGAAATAAGTAAGGGTGAAGACCCAAACTTTTCAAAGAGGAAAGCAGCAACATGTTGTTTTCCTTCCATTGACACAGTCAGGAAAAGGACAGAGAAGTCCCTTGAATAAGGCATTTTCAAGCAAATTCTTAAGTGATAGAGAAACCGCAGATTGCAAAAATTTGGTCAGAAACGGAAGAATAGCTAGAGCTGTGTGATGACAGAAGTGACTATCCTAGCTTCCTAAATAATATTTATTTCCAGCAAAGTGAAATAACTGATAAGTGCTGATTAGAATTTGTTCTCACAAAATAGTATCTGACTGTTAAAAGCTTACACAGCATAAACAGAGATAGGCACTTGCCTACCACTGTGTCCTGCAATAGACAGTTCCCTTCTCCTGCAGCTGCAGTGGGGGTGGGAGGGAGTCTTTCAGCCTATCTATCCCTTCAAATGCTGGGGGAGGCAGGAGCACTTTTTCTTCAGCAGAAGTTTCTAGATCTCAAGCTGACCCTGACCTTTTGAAGACGAGGTCAGGGTCAGGGTCAATCCACCTTCCTTCCATGTAAAAGCAGCTCAGGCTTCATGTCAGCCTGAGATACAAGGGAAGATGTACAAAAGGGTGTCAATGGTAAGGAAAAAGGGGGAATGCCTACTCTGCAGTGGGAGACCTGAGTGCAGCCAATGACAGCCGCAACACGGAAGGCAGAGGTGTCTGTAGGTATCAGGAGGAAGGAATAGCTCCTGTCCCACAAATAAAAAATGGTCCTTGCCCTCAGTCCTATCCCTCTAAAATCTCTTAGAGTCCGTATCATCCTCTTTTCATAGAGGGTACTCAATAGTACTTCATTGGGATTCGATAGTATTTCATTTGCTCCCTGGCTCTTTTTCAGATTGTTCCTATGAGCTCTCTGCAGTCCAGGAGACAATTCACTCCAGGGATGCTTCTGGGCAGGTGGTACAAAAAGGCTGCACCAATGTTTGGCCCACACAATCCATCAAAATTAACCCTGTAGACTTTGCATCCTCAGAAAAGCTCACAGGCCTTCATAACCCACCTGATGGCATGCAGTCACAGAACCTTAATTTTGTTTCATAAATATGCCAAACTAGTGAACTCCAGCACAGCTCCCAAGGTATTATTAGACTGTTTGAAACTAAGAAAACACACCAGGGCAGAATCACACACCAGGAACTTGTGATCATGGGGAAACTTTGGTCCATGATTTATGGATGTGGATATGGCCAATCTGCACACTAGCCCTAAGCAGTCAGTGTGTGTCTTTTCACTCTTGTAGCCACAAAGTATCTCCTGACCTTCTTAGGTACCTCTTAGGAGAGGTACCTTTCGATCCCACTTCTACACCTGGCCCCGTTGCCTGCCTTCACTTCCCTGGGGTTGGCTCTCCCCAAATTATCCTCCACACCATAAATTTTCTACCATCTCAGGACTAATTTTTTACTGGACAGATCTCTGTCTGGAATAATTTTCACAGAAATTATCTAGTTTTGGGTAATTTCTGAAATGAGCAAAACACATCTAAATCTAAGTAACAGACTGTTCTTTTCCAACACTGTTACTGGGAATAATTTTTTTTGTTGTTGTTCATCTCCTGTTGTTCTAATACCAAAAAATTCAGGATTTTGAACCTGACACAACAATTCACTTACCCATGTGCTTAACTTAAAGCACATGAATGCTGCTGTTGGGACTGTAGTTTGAAGGGTGTCTGAAGTGTTGCCTTAGGTTACTGGAACAGAAGAAATGTATTTTATTTATAATTTTTTTCAGCTCTGACAAATCATGCTGCCACTTGACGTAACCCCAAAATTTTAGTTTGAGGAATCTTAACACGTAAAATAGGGTTGTTTCTTTTTTAATTAATGTTTTTAGCATGCTCATATTCCCCATCTGTAGAGTTATAATTTCCTACAGGAAATTATTATATTTCCTAGTTCCTATTAATAGCAATTGAATCAAGTAATTTTTGAACAACCAGAAAATGAGGTATTCCTGTTTCTGGCCATTTTGGTGATGCAATAATTTGGTTTTGAAAACTTAGGAAAATATAAGCGAAGGAATAAGACCTACACAGGAGTGATACAAAAGACCCAAAATGAGGAAGTTCTGCATTTTTTAATCCAGGTTTGTATTCCAGATTATTTAATATTTTAATTACTGATACTTTTTAAAACTTCATCATGGTAACTGTGGTAATTATGCAGCAATACCAAGCTGTATACTTCCCTTATTGTAAATCAGGGTTTCCCCCAGGCAGCCATAATTTATATGTCCTTCTGGTTTTGCCTATCTTAACTTTTCTATTTTGGGGAATACACATGTGCTTTGTATTAGAAGAGTGAAGTCACAGCAGACTAAACTACAGTCTATGGTGACTTTCTCTTTTTGGGTCATGGCCTCCTTTGGTGTTGGAGGAAGATGGTCACTCATATAAAAACAAATTATGATTCAGAGAATCCCTGCAGAGAGATTAACCAGAAAAGAGTGGTTTTCACTGTGCCCTCACCAAGTATACAAAATCCCTACATAAACAGTCTTGTACTGGTCTGATTAATCAGCTCTCTAATCCCTGTTTTACCCACTACATATTGAGTGGTTTTGTTAATTCAAAATAGACAGGATCTCGAGCCTGAACATTTATCAGATCATAGCATCTAGAGATGGAAAACAACTGGTACATCACTCAGTACACCTCCCCAAGAGGGTAGGATAGTGTAATTCAAAATTACACAAAAACCATGGCTTTGACCACAGCTCAAGACAGTCAATTGCCTAACTTATCCTGCTGCTGCCACACTTCCAGTGATTTTGCTTGATACCTTTTTTCATAGCTCCAGCCTCTCACTTTGATTTGAGTTTATCCATGGCAAGGAAGTGAACCTCCCTCACCTGAGGATAGTTTTCCACATTTGTACAGGCAATTGCTCAGCTCCTCTTTATGCTTCTGTCTTGTTGCCATTCTTTTTGAATTGGGGAAATTTCAGTATATGGAATTTTTGTTTCAGCAAATACAGGCTTAACATTCAAATTTTGTTTGTTTGTTTTTCTCACATTTGGCAATAATACTGCACTTTCGCTACACAGCTCTAAAATGTATTCCTAAGTAGTTATTCTAATGACTGTAACCATTGATTTTGTTTCTGGAACAATGCCAAGTGACTATGAAGATGGCAGTATTTTAGCAGATGAGGGTGATACTTGTCCGTCTTTAATAATAATGGTATAAATGATCTCAAAACACAGACAAAAGATTTTCTTGAGATAAAGTATTCACTTATCTAGTGATAAAATAGACTGACATTCCTCTCTCATTTCCTCAAGTTTGTAATTTAAAGGATTAACTTAATGCTGTTTGATACCCTGTCCAAAGACTTCTTGAAAGCTAAAGTTGGCTCTTGAATAAAGAAAATGTATTAAAGCCTCTGGGGTTTTTTTTCTTTAAGTGAATGGGTTGGTGGTTCAAATAAATATCTGTCTAGACGGATGCAAAAAGTAAAATCCAATGGTAATGGCTTGCCTCATTATGATAATAATAAAGCAGATAAAGCAAATATGAAAAAAATAAAAAAGAAAAAGAAAAAAGTATTTACGGTGTAAGGAACACCCAAGTTCTGACTGTTCTGACTGCAAAGCCAGATCCTTTTGTTTCAGTTACCTAACAGAGAAGGGCAGTAATTCTATCAGTTCTCTCTTACACAGAGATATAATTGGCTATGGGTGTGTATGTGAGTGTGTCTGTGATAAAGCAGTTAGAAATATAAAGCTGATGTTATTGTTTTTCTCTTTGAAAGTGATGATTTGGTTAGTGATGGGATTTCTAAAAATCTTAAATGAAATAGATGTTTCAATTCCGACCACAGCCACTGCCCACCAGGTATTGCTGCAAAACTCTGGGGATTTGTGCACTTCAGTATTCAGCATCACTACCTAAATGTTAGCTGCCTGACAACTGCGAAGGGATTCCAAAGAGGATACACACCTATGAAAGTCTTTACACCAAGGAGCGAATTAATGCTTTAACCACCGTGACACAGAAGCATATGAGTTAAGCTGCTTTCTGTACTGTAGTTGAATTCAGACAGCTCACTTACAAGTAGGCTCCAGATTAAATCCCAAAAATATGTCGTTAGATTTTCTTTATCTTTCCTTCGGTTTTTGGACCCACATTGCTGTCATAAGAAATCAAATTAATTCCTGAAAGCAGATTACATCCCACTGATGCAAATCACAGCATATAGTACTACTTGCTCCCTGATTTTGGGTTCTGTCATGGTATATATCTTCCACTAATAGGTGTAAGTGAAAATACAAGCCAAGCATAGCTCAGGACTTATGTCCAGACTGATGATGTCACCACCTTGCTCAAGCAGGAACGTGGAATACATTAGCAGGCAATAAAACTGGAACGGATTTGCAAATATTTTGCATCAAAATACATTTGCAGCTTTAAAACCTGCAACTGATTTGTGCTCAAGATGGTTTATTTTTTACAAATTATTTCCATTTCACCTTTAGAATGATAATTGCGTTAAAAAATGGCTGTAGGCTTCAGACAAAAAATTTGTAAGTTATATCTTTATGTGTCTGATCAAGGAGACTCTCTGGCAATGTCCAAACCACTTCATGCTTGCATAAAGAAATTATTAGCTAAGACTGAAGCAACTGAATGGCACCTTTAAGACATAAAATATCATTCTTATATAACCAGTTTTGTTTCTTTTTCAAAAAATGAAGAACCAGGAAACAATTGAAATCATTTAAAGAGAGAGTCAAAGAGTATTAACACTGTTTATTTCTTATAAAAAATAGCATCATTACATATTAATAAAATATATTACTTATTCTGAGTTAATAGGAATAGCCATAACTACATAATATTAGGCTTCTGACCATCACATTTCTATTTCCTGCTCAGTGATCTGTGGAAAATATAACGTCATTTTGTATCTCGATGTTCAGCAACCACTGTTTCATTTATTATTTTTTTTTCTTTTGAGTTTTCAATAATTATTTAGTAGCAATAATACCATAAAAATAAATTCCCCTAGATAATTAATAATTTGATTTTAATCCATAACTAACCATATAGATTTCTGTGACCCATGTATGAGTTCTAAGTCAAGCACATGGAGCTGATGAGATACACGGACAGGCCATTTTTTTCAGTGCAACCTATAAAGAGATTTCTGAAGAGGACTACATTCAAAAAATGAAACATTTACTACACGTTTCTTATAGGTTAACCAAAGAATGCAATGTATGTCCCATGTAGAAATGACATTTGCCTGTAGTTAGTCATACAAATGATGTTACTGGCAACAACAATATTCCAAGCACAATATATTTCAATATTTACCTGGCAAAACCCAGTCTTTCTGGAACTGAGAAGAATGTAATTTAACTGAGAATTCTTAGTCTTTCTTCACAGAATTAATTTACCATGTAATTTTGTGGCTAGCTTGAAGTACAGGTTCATGTTCAGTCAAACTCTTTTGCTTAATTAATATTGCCTAAATTTGATCTTGGCTCAAAGAGAGAATGCACCATGTATAAAACAAGAGAAATAACACTTCCCCATCCTGGAGACGTTAGATACAGACACATCTACTTTCATGCATCCAACTTTTGCAGACAAAAGAAAAGGTCTAAAACTTTTGCAGATTCAGTAGAATGACTAAATTTTATTAATATTTTCTGTTATTTCCTTGTATCAAGTATGATCTGGTAACATTCTTCTGCTATCAGTTAGCATATCCTCCTGAGGGGCAGTGGGGTCAGCCAAGCCATGCTTCTGCTCCCTTTGTTAAGAGAGATCCCAGAAGATATTACTGAGTCAATTCTCACCTGTTGAATTAGCTTTTTCTCATTCTAGTTGAGTCTTGTCAGAGCTCTTACTTAATGTGTCCACAAATTTTTTTATGGGTTGGTTAAGAGTTATGAGGCTGCAGTATCTGTCCTTGCTGATGACAAGCAGTTTTTTGTTACCATTTCGTCCAGTTCCGCTGATGCAAGAGACTTAGATACCAGTTTGTAATGGAGACTGGAACAGACATAAATTCCCTTCTCAAACATAGATAAGACAGAGATAACAATTACATGATACAGAGATCTTTCATTTGTCTCCTACATGTGTCGTAAATATTTCTTTGATAGAATTTGAAAGTTGTTGTTTCAATAAGAACTGCAATGTCCTGTGGATGAGTATTGACTTAAAAAGGTTTTCCAGAAGAAATATCATAAGAGAAGTTTTTAAATGTCTTTTAAAACTTTGTCTATTAAACCAAAGAAGACATGATAACCTGTGCAATACAGCTGCCACAGCTTATCCACTAATGACAAAAAAAGCATCAGTAATGTCAGTGAAGGCCACAAAGCTCCTCCTGAGTTTGCACACTTGTGATCTGCAAGCACAGTCCAATAAAGAAAGAGGATTGCTGCCATGGCTCACTGTATCATCATTAAAAGTAGGAGGCAGTCCCCTAACTTTTAAACTTGGGTTTAAATTATGGTAATGACAATTCTTGGATGACCCCCACTTGAAAGTTTCTGAACTCTTCATTTTACTTTAATGTTATAATGTTTAGAATTTGTTACTGGTTCTAGTGGCTGCAGATCTACCTATTTATATCATGCTCCCATGCTTACATTTCACTCAATTGGTTGAACTTAAACTGGTTCACACAATATGTGAGAAGGATTTTGTGTTAGAGGGTTTCGATTTACAGGCTCAATGCCTTTACTAGAATTACTCTAAATTAAACTATGGTTCTCAGACTTTACAAGCAATTCGCAATTAATATATAGTTCTTTTTATTGTCTTCTTTACTTGAACATAAAGAATACTAGAGTACACAACAACCTTATTTTTTTCCTTTTCTATTCATAAAAATTGATGTCTTCCTCTTTGAGACTGTATTCTACTTCAACAATCAAATACAGGGTTTGCATTTGAATTTCTAAATATTCTTTACTTACAAGTTTCCAGGCATGACTTTTTTACCAGTCAGCATTTACTTAAGTAGAGATTTTACTACTGAAACAAATTCAGGTTTGACAGAGATCTGTTGTATTTGTGGTATTAACAGAAAATAAGCAGCAAACCCACCTTGTTTACTCTTCAGAGTCCCAGCACTGTAATACATACAGCCCTGGGGCATCTGTGTTTGTACTCATCTAAGACTGAATCCTAATATTTGAACATGTTTGTTGCCATCCTTCTACCACTGTTTAAATTCCTTCAGGAAGAAGTCTCTCAAAACACCCCTTGAGGCAAGACCATATGCCTATTTAATTGAAAAGATGCTGAGGCAAAAAGCTTGACTGCCTTGCCTGAGGCCACAAGTTTCTGACTTGAAATTGTGTGTACCTTTCCTCTACTTGCTTTGCATCCAAATTACTTGCATAAGGGTGTAAGGCTTGTGATCCTTACGCAGCAATTTGAGAAAATTAAAGTGAGGCTTAGCCCTGTGAGAATATTCACTTCTCTTAGAAAAAAGCATTCAGTCTCCTGCATATACCGATACATGAATTTTCCCTTCCTCTTCTGTCCTGTTAGGTCTCTTTCAAGTGCAGGCATCTTTCCCTGTGCTCAGCAGCCCTTCCCAGCTCTCCCATGCTGGCATCTCTTGCTGACAGCCAAAGCCTTAATGCCGAGAGAGCGAGCTGCAGCTCCACCTTCTCCTGCACCTTTGCTCCATGGCCCTTCCCTTGGCAGACAGGGAAGGAGCCTGAGGCACCCGCACGGCCCACCCTGCTTGAGAATCAGATTTCAGACAAAAAAGCTTTGTCCTTGGGCACAAATATGAAAATCAGCTTGTTCAGGTATTTCTGACTCTACTGAAGCTGCAGCCCTGGGTCATGTTGTGTTTGCAGGGAGCCAAGGAGCTCTGAAACAGCTGGGGATGTGTGGGATTAGAATGTGTGTGAGAACATGTAAGCTCACATTGCTGGGCAATTGCCTTTATTTGTATATATCTTGTTAAAATAGATCTGCTGCACCCTAAGTCTTATAGGCCCATAGTTTCCAGCAGCTCCATATTTTTCTGCAGCTCCCTTCTCCCTTCAACCCCACAGTTTCCTTTTCCCCAGCTGGAAAATTAAATCAGAACTTTAAAATTGGGGAAATTGTTTTGAGCTTGTTGTACTAACTTTTTGGTACCACTTCAAGACACCTGAAGCCTAACTATAATCTTAGCTACAGCCTGCAAATATTAATAAATAACACCTTGCCATAGCTTGGAGAGCAGCTCTGGAGAGAGGCAGGATTTTGGCCTTTGAGCTAATGTTTGCTTTACTCATTGCATATGGTTTTAGTTTTGATAGTGGGAGCTCACATTTGGATTTTTGTGTCCTTTTTGAACAAGCATACACTAAATTAGGAGGAGTGTTACATTTTCCATATCATGATCCTTCAAAGGAAAAATTCCATTTGGGCTATTTCAGAGTAGGAAATGTTTTCATTTTGTAGACTTATGTTGAAAAACAGTAAGTCTTTGAGAATTCTGTTGCTTTAATTCTTTTATTTGTTTGGGGGGGGTTGTTTGTTCTGTTTTGTTGTTTTTTTAAAGGAAAAATGCAATTTCAATAAAAACTCACAGAATCACATCCAAAGACAAATGAAAATTTTCAGTTTTCACTAACCTCAGCAGGCAACAGGTCATGCCCATTTATAGCAGATTTTAATGGTCAAACACAGAACATTTGTATGTCTTTACTCCAGAAAGATGCCAATAACAATAGCAATCCCATGGAGTAGATGATGAGCCCATCCATGCTGAGGTCAGTGACTGGAGGCAGGGCCTGCCTTGGTTTCTCCACTGGCAGTGTCTCCAGTACACGCTGAGCTACTGCCAGACAGTCGGCACATCAGCAGAAAACTCAGTGCAACCTGCAGTTCTGCACAAGAAATGGAGCAAGTAGCTGTGTGAGGTAGCTCTTGCTCCTGTGGTTTATCTACTGTTGGCACAGTTTCCAGCTGATTTAAAGAAAGCACAGGTATGTGTGTATGACCTGCTTTTGGAGAACTAACAGGTAGACATGACCTCCTCCCAGCTCCTGATTATACAGCCTCCAGGAGTCCTCAGGCACTCTCATGATTTACTTCTGTCTTTTCACCAAAGTCACTTTTTTTTTTTCTGTTATTGTAGATCATATTTTTTATTCTTCTTGAACAGCTCTGTCTTCTCCCACCCATGTATCCTGCTATTACAATTGTTAAAATTTCACTGTATGATTGTACTGGGTTATTTTCAGTTTGCTGGCATACAGAAACATATTAAATCTTTATCTCCAGATATCATTATATTTTGTTACCAACCAAATTTTTTGAGTACATTATTGTCAAATGCATATATTGGTATTCATTTTCCTTTTTTTAATTAATGTTCTCCAGACATAGTTATATGGTCTTAGTTTATAAAAATATTATATTTTCATTTAAAATTTAGTATTTTATATACATAAATATATTCTGAAGTTAAAAATTAAATGAAAAAGAGATTTCTGGTATTTGTTCCAATATAAGATGGAACTGTTTGGCACATGTAAATATGATGCTGTTCATCATGCTACCACAGCCCTCTGATCAGGATTGTCTTTTTCTTATCTTTTTTCAAATATTGCCCAATCCTACAAGCATTCAGTCAGGTAAGTATTTTTACTGACATGTATAGATGACCCAAGATTCCAGACTTACAGACCTTCAAAATGTAATGGGGAAAAGCCACGTTTGGGGGAGAGGTGAGGGGGGAGATGCAGGGGGGAATATAAAATCACAAAAGAAAACCTTTTCATTTAAAACAAGAAAGGCTATAGGAGTGGAATCTTTTTATTCTGATCCACTTAGAAGCATGCTGTTTAATGACTCTACATGATAATGTACTTAAATAGTTAATTCAAGTGTTAATCCTGCACTAAAACTGAGCCGGGAACAAAAGCTGAAATGACTTTTGGAAAGGGAGAGATGGGAGGAATTCTGACCCTTCTCCCGATACTTTACAACGTGAAACCACAAAGTAATTGAGGAATCAGTGCACGGCACGTGGATTAAAACGCTTCCTGAAGCCGCTGGTACTGTAGATCGCCTCAACCCTGCCTGAACTTTCCCAGTGAATGCAGCAGCCTGACAGCCCAGCTTCCCTGCTGGGTGGATCCTGCAGCTCCAGGACGGAATGGCACTTCTTGTTTTTAATTAGCAAAGGTGAAAGGTGAATTAAAACTAGCTGTCTGGCAAGTCAGAGCAAGGGGCTGGGTTCTGAAGAGCACCAAGGAGGAGGAGGGTGCTTTCTCTCTCTTTTTTTTTTTTTTTTTTTTTTTTCCTGAATCCACTGGCAGAGTTACTCAAGAGGGTTCAAGACACAACACTGCAGAGTAACGCCTTGGAATGTCCTCATACTTTATAAACAATTGTCCCAGGAAAGGAATATTTTTACATGACATTTGCACAGCTTGACAAATGGCTAGCTGAGGCTGTGCCCTTCTCTGATGAATGCTGAATTTCTCATAGAGATACCCCACAAACTGTCCAGAGAGATCTAACTGCATTGGGAAAGTGGAAGAGGAACTTGGAGCCTTAAAAAAAACAAACCACCGAAACAACAAACAAACTGCAGCAGTTAAGTGAAGAGCACAAGAATTTGATCATGGTCAGGATGGCATCTGCCCAGGACCTTTTAATCCTGGCACTATATGGCTTGTTACTAGAGTTACCGACTGGATGTCATGCAACAGATACGCGGCAGCCAAGGTTACGTCTCTCACATAAAGGTAGGTCAGTGTGTCAGGTTTTTTAAGACTTAATGCTAATGCAAGTTCATTGACTTCTGTAAAAGTATTGCATCAGGGTTAAATGGTTCTTTGACAGTAAAATGTTCCTGTCTTACTCTGTCTCATCCTCCTTGCTGTAAGAAAGATGTCTGGTCTCTAATAAGGGATAAGAAACGGAGAAGATAAGATAACCTGAAATTATTGATGGGCAAATACACTCTTATGCATGAACTAACCCTTAAACAATTAAATGTCTGTTTCACTTTTAGAATTCTATCTACAAATATAGCTTAGCAAAAAGACTGAATTGCTGTGCAACCATATGATTCATTTTCTAAACCAGCAAGTGTCATCACACTGTAATTAAAATGACTGCCAATGTAAGCCCCAAAGAAAATGTCGTTTTTTTTTTCCTGACAGATGTATGTGGAGTACTTACAACTTTTTTGTTATAACTTATTAAGTTTCAGTTTACCTTCAGTTTTAGTTCCTTCAGAGTATCTCCTTGCTCCATTCTGGATTTCATGTGATTTAAATTGTTCCCTATGATTTGGCTTTAATCTTGCATATATACTTAAATATCTGTACAGCCATGACATTTCAGTTCTCCGCAGTACATACATTTGTAATTTATGTACTTAAAAATATATGGCAGGCAGTTCTTGCAGTAGGATTAAGTATGCAAGATAATTTGATGATTGGCCAGTCAGTAATGGTTTGATATTACCTCTAATGCAAAGATTAAAAGAAAATACCTTTTTGCTGACATAGTTGGGAATAAGCAAATGCTAATTTGCTTAAGAACATTTCTGTGGTTATGAAGGTGATAACTAAGCTGCATTAGTGTGAAGTACCTATTTTAAGTATGGATAAGATTTAGGAATTAGCATCAGCTACAGCTCCACTTAGAGATAGCTTTAGTCTAAACAAGGTTTAATTGTGTTTTATATTGCAAGCTAAATTACCAATTATAGAGAAAGGAGAAGCTGAATAGGATAATTGGTCTGAATATCTTGCCAGGAAGAAATGGGGTTTGCAGTGAAACACATTTTAAAGAAAAAAATTGTCTTGGAAAGCTGTCTTGCAAGTAAAAAAATTAATTACTGTCAATGAAATAAATTATATAACTCCTTTTAATATATAAACCGCTTCTTTCTTAGGTTGTGGTTTCAGAGTACAGTAAGTATGAGTGACCAATGCTGATTACATAAACCTTTCACATCTCTAACTGTTGAAAATGCATTTTCACATTGATCTATTTCTAGGTGTAATTACTAAGGCTATCATTTTTATTGATGTTTGTTTGCATGTGATGGCAAAGGGAAAAGCACAGTAAATGAAACAAATAGAGCTACTGTTATGCTGGTTCAGGACTCTGGCTTAGCTGCCAGTTTTGGCAAGCCTCCCCACTATGGTGCTGCAACTATTAACTGCTTCTGTGCACACTTGTAGAAATAATTGTTTTTCTGCTGGTTGGAATCAGTGTATATTTCACTGCATACTACTGCCATTTTCATCAGGGAAACAGTAATTTGGCCATAACACATCATAACTCTGATATTTTCAAGGAGATTTTAAAATGTTCCTTTCTCAGAGAGGGCCAAACCTCCCCTGCCTGATGTCAGTTCAGTCAGATCCAGTGACATAGAAAGATCTGCCCCAAGTAAATTCACTACCACAAGCACACACATCACCATCTTATACTCCAACATGGACAATACCCTGTCACATTTCTCACACTTAGGAAATGTGACTGGTTTTATGAGCTGTGTTGCAGTCAGCCAGTGCCTGTCCACAGTTCCTGAGCCAAAGGTTAGAAATGGCATACCTGCTTGCACCCTGGGAACAGCTACTGCAGCCCTCCCAGCCAAAAGAATGTAGCGACCAAGCATGAAGACAATGAGTAAATGTCTTTGTTGTGCTCACTAATCAAACAGGAACAGCAGGAGGGTCCCTCATCTTAATTGCATTTACTCCAGGGAAAGGCTGCTCTGGGTACCAGCTACACATGGGGTCATAAGGAGGAGGCAGTTTTGCACCCTCTTAACAAAGGTGCTGCAGCCTGTCCTGTGAGTTACCATGTGGTGCAGATGATGAAGACTATGTGTGTAAATACTCAGTGTGGAGTAGCTGTAAATTCAGCTAAAAATTTCACAGAAACATGAAAGTAAGCATGCCTGCTCACTGCCTCCCTGTTGGTGTTTAATTGGGATTTAGGCGATAGTGCTGACTGGTGAGCTAAAAGCCTCTGTGATGAGGTTTATGGACATGAAATTTTTTTGTTATGGAGAAGTATTTGAAACCAGTCTGTTTTAAAATCTTGATACTTTTAAAGACCAAGAAAAAGCACAAGAAATTTAGAAGCAGTCTCTTTTATTTTTATAAATTCACTAATTATTTTTTTCTTTAAAAGTGATGCCCAATGAAGGTGTAGTGAACTGACAGTGAATGAGAACTTTTTCATCTCACAACAACCCAGGCTTCACCTGCAGCACACACGTGCCTCCAGCCCCCCTGGAACAAGATCAGGTCCTAACCCTTGTGCAGAGGGGTCACCTGATGGATAGGAATACCACAATCCCCTTGGCAATTAAGGGATGCACTGTGCAACCCGTGTTTGACTTTATGGTCATTTACCCAGTTTCAGTGGGAGTTCATGAAAGTCCTGCACTCTTGAACTACTGTTAAACGTGCCAAATTAATGCAAACCATAATGGTGATTTTTGGTAAGGTAGAGTATTCTCTTTATTCACAGTAAACAACAAAAATGGGAATTTTGCTATTCCTTTATATGGGATTAGAACTAATCCTATAACCACCTAACAGTCATTTTATGGTTCTAACTTTGTTTTTAGTAAGCTGAACTATATTCATATCCAGGACTTGAAGGTTTTTCCTCAAACCCTCAGCTTTTGTCTATCAGAAAAGTTGCACTGGTATTGGTATCGCTTGTGGTATGGGTAGTATGGTTATGCTAAGATCAGTGTTTGATGATGATTGCTTCATGTTGATCTGTTGGAGATAAAAATGTATTATCACTTTTTCAGTATTACAGAGAAATAAAATTTCTACATTATTAAGTTATAGGTTGACAACTACATTTAAAAATCATTAGCTCATTTTACATACAGTACAGGCTCTGCCAAATGAAGTGTTAATGGAAGCCAAGCTTCAGCCCCTGTTCTTTATAGGCTTCTGGTTAAATTCCTTTCCAGTATCCCACAGTTCGACTTCTCGCAATGGGAAATACATAATTAAGGTAAAATCAGCACACACTGCATGTTAAAAAGAAACTATTTACATTGCAGATTGAAATGGATTGGGTTTCCAGAGGACAGGAGGGATATATTTATATAAGCCTAACAGAGCTACAGTAGAAGCATGTAGGCCTGAAGAGCCCATGAAGGATGTAATTGTGTAGTTCAGTCTCTACACATGCCCTTGAATCTATTTGTAACTGGATTTTGGGTTGTTTTTTTTTTTTCTAGTTTGTGGATATGGTAAAGAGCAAAGATAACACAGTATGAAAGTGAGATTTTGAGATTTTTACGACCGTCTGTACGATTTTCATGCTGCAATGGGATCTGATTTAGTTGGTTATGTGAAGATTTGCAGATCTTGAGGGACCTGTTTTCTGTTTTAACCATTTATATTGCTCTTAAGTGACTAGCAGGATTTTGGCATGACGTGATCTCAGGCTGTATAACTATGCACTGGACACTCTACTTTTCTGAAAACGATATGGTTAGGCAAATAGCCATTGTACCTGCCTCTCCAGATACCTCCTTTTTACCTGCTGCGGGAATTGCTTGCTTCTTTCTATACTAGAGTCAAGCTGCAGCAGGCAGAAGAAGCAGACTGAATTTAGCGAGAAATAATTTGGACCAGAAAATTTATTCTTCCAGCATAAATATGTCAAACAATAGTAGCAGACAACTAACGAAGGGAGACCTGAAATGTTGCAGAAGAAAAGTGATACTCACTGTGTTCATATACAGACTACAATATACAGAATGTTTTATATTCAACATTTAGTGTGTAATAATAGAGGTTAGTTAGGCCTGGCTAATCATCTTTGAGGACTGCTGAGGTCTGTTACAGCAAAAAAAAATGTGCTTCATTGCCATTTGCAGGAGCCAGATTTTCAACATACCCAATTTAATTTTCTTCATAATTGTAATCTAGAATTCATTTTAATTAGCACTGAGAGTTTCTAAGAGTAATACTTAAACATGATAACTTATGGTGTCTGTTTTCTAGATAAGTGACAGGTATATTTATTCTGGGATAAATGACTAAATTGAATGACAAAAATTTTTAGACTATTTGTGAGTGCTGAAGTAGGTAAATGTATTTAATGCAAGCACTATATTTTCAATCAGTAATCACTTGGCCGCATAAATTGTAGCTAATTAATGACTAGCCACATAACCCATAACTGAGTCATGACTGATCCAGTTTCATGCATGAAAATGTTTTCTATTTTTAACACCTTTGCTGTAATAGAATTTTGCTTTTGAATGACTAGAAAAGACTGGGTTTTTTCCAAGACAAATTCAAATTTGAGAAAGACGTTAAGACAGACTAGATAGAAATCACCTTGAATTTGCACTAGAACAAGGATTTTGCTTGTCATCTATTCTTACATAAAGTCCAGAGAAGTCTGTCTTGAAAAAGATAATTATTATGTGTATGTATGTACACACATTTGTATATATATGTATCTATACAATATTAGGTTTTTTTCTTACAGTGAATTAAAAAACAGTAAAATTCCAAGGGGTTAGCAACTAAAGACCTATAGTATCCTGTAACATGGCTTCAGGTCTATATGTGTTTGTTTATAAGGTCTGATATCAGAATTATAAGTGTTTGGAAAAATCACATGACAAGCAGTCTCTTCTTCTTACCCAAATTATTGAGGTCACAGACAACTCAGTGTTGGCAGAGATACACCTTAGGGAAAGCTACGCAAGTATCTCTGATCTCTGGGACACTGTAGGGTAGAGAGGAGAACTTCTGCATCCTTTCTCCCCCTGGACAGACAGCTGATTCTTTTCAAACAGTTAGGACAAGTTTTAGCTTTATTATTAATCCATATTACAAGAGGTAACTGGCAGCAAGTTCAGGAGTGTTTTCAAGTAATCCTGGAGGGACTAACTCACCAAGACAGGAAATTTTTGGCAGAGATTCTATGCTAGTTCCTTTCATAATTGCATTTTGTTGACAAAGGCTTCTGTATGCAGCAGAACTCTGAAATGATAAGCACCATGGCTGGGGATGCAAGAAACAGACTGTTTGCTGCGTAACATCAATCACTTTCCCGCCTTTGCTTTAAAGAACTAAGTACCATCTGAAGGTGCAAGACCAGAATATCCTGCATGCTGCTGCTTCTACACAGCTACCTCCCTGCTTTCAGACACCATCTGCTATTTGAAACTTTTCATCAGATATTATACTCATTATTATCTCACTGAAAGTGCTATATTTTACTTAAATGAAAACAGGATTAATTCTCTTTGTATGATTTACGGTACGCTGTCCAAGGGTGAGCATCTGTTTCAGGCCTTTGGAGGAATTTTGGTCAATAAATATTCTGTAAGTGTGTAATGGGAATACTAAATGTTATTCAAATTGTCTCCCTGTTTTTCTTCTTGAAACCACGCAAACAAGATGAAGTTATAGGATGCAGCCAGCATTAATTAGAAAAATCTTCATTTCTTAAAAAATTCATAGCCTGCAGGGATAAAGATAATAATCTTTGTTTTACAGAAAAAAACCCCAACCATTAACTTGAGTATACTATTTAAAATGTTTACTGCTGGTAAGTTAATGTTTGGCATAGGGATTTGTGATTAAACATGAAGGAAAATGTTAAAAAATATTGCATTATTAAAAATCTTTAGAGTAGCTTTGTTAAAATTCTAAATGACTGGAAAGAAAGGAAGCAAATAAATGAAGAAGTAATATTTGAGAAGTTTTTAAAAGAAAACCCATCTTTAAACTGATGAAAAATGTAAATTTTTGTCACAGAGATTCAGTTTGAGGAACTGAGTGATTTTACTACACACATTAAAACAAATAAAACCATCATGATTGTCTAGGAGCATAGTTTCAAAAACAAATGTTGCCAACTTATTGTTTCCTAACTTTTATAATCTCACATTGACAAATGCCTTTTTCCCTTGATCTTGGTTCTTCTGATCACCTTCAAGGATTCAAATTCTTATTTTGGAACAGAGATTGCACTTTGTTAACTAATTCAACTGAAGGCAGATACCGCTGTTCTTCTCCTCAAAGCATGCTCTGTTAGTTTTGATGAAGCTATAAATTGATGGGCTTTCACTCATGATGTATCCATTTGGCAATCTGTTTTACAGTAGTTAAAAGATTTTTTTCCCTTTTAAAGCAATGTAAACAGGAATGTATCAATATGTATTCATTTTTTTTTAACCCCATGATGATTTTCATGACTATTAGGATCACATAAGCAAAACGGTTTTGAGATAATTATTTTAAAGAAACGACATTACAATCAAAAGGAAAGATTTCTGTGGGTTTTTTTCAAGGTTTCTCTGTTACATTTCTTGATGGCCTTTTCAGTGGGAATGCAAATTGAAGCACATTATGATCAGGCACCTGGGTACTCAACCACACTTCTCTAGGCAAATTTATCATTATAGCATGAATCTTTGTTCCTCTCTTAGTCTGCTCTCATTCTTATTTTACCTCTAATTTGCAGAACCTGCAGAATATAATGGGATGTCAAAGTTGCCTTTTACAGTTTCTGTGCAAGTATGTACAGGAGGTCTGTAACCACAAAGATGTCAACGAAGTGATGCCTGCCAAACACCTTGGCCTTGGCATGATGCACAGACTGCATGTAGCCAATAGCTTCAAAACTTGGATCCCTTGTATATCTGAAAAATATTTTTGATGGAATAAAACTTGAATCTCATCTTTAAATTACATTTTATTAGTCTCAGGTGGAAGTAGAAAATTGGTAGTTGTTTACGTCATATCTTGTTATCCTTTCTCAATATAGAACTTGGTGCGCTTCATTACCTCTTCTGTCAATCCGAATCCACTCAACTCTCATTAAAAGTCAACAAGAATCTTTCAGTTATGCATAATTAGCTAAAATTTGTCCTTGAATGCAGTGCAGTGTTTCAAACTGAAATTTCATTTGCCTGATGAAGGTGTCACCCATTTTTCTTGTACACAGTACAATATCAATGAAGTTTATCACAAAAAAACCAATGCCCTCTGCCAGATTATCTCTTGGCCTTCCATGAAGACAATTAGTACCACAGCATTTTCTGGAACTTGCCTATCTGCTGCTGCTTGACTCCTGATACTCAGTTCTCAAGTATCAAGGAAAAGATTCAAAACTGAATTTTATAATGTTTCTGCAGGCTAAAAGTTCAACACAAAGGAAACTATACAGTAGTCTAACAGCAAATAGAAAGGCAACCTTTAGCTTCTAAAATTGTATTATGCTTCTCAGCACAATTTGATTGATATGAGCTTTCACATCAGAAACCTAGTTATGAAGGTTATCTTTCCAGTTAAGGAATACTGTACGGTAAAATCAGATTTTTGTGCTTTGGGTGATCTATAACAATGTGGTTCAAAGGATTCCTATGAATATGTAATTAAAAAAAAGGGACAACCAAAACCGAAACCAAAAACCAAACAAAAATCCCAAACCAAGTCAAACCAAACCTCTTAGCCAAAACCATGAGAAATTAAACAAATAAAAAAAGGTCACTGATAACTTATCATATCACTTTGGCCTGAGCAGATTATATTAATTATTTATAAGAATTTAATGACAGGCAATATATAGTAGTCTCTAGACTGCTGTTTGGCAGCAATAGCTAAGAAAAAATTAATGTTCATGATCCTTTTGAAATCTTGTTGCCAACATTTCTGTTTCACCAGTACTGAAGAACTTCAGGCTTGCAGAAATTCGCTCTTTAAGTGCAGCCTGTGAAGTTTACCCCCTGTTTCTATTTGTTTAAATCCCCCAAAATGTTATTACATAAAAATTTAAAAGATTCTTGACTGGATCCCTCTAGTATGATGGTGGAGGGGGTTTTTTTTGCAAGATATTTGTAAAATAATTCTCTAAACCAAGGGACCAAAGCTTGGAAGATAGGCATTCAGTACAAGAAGACTTCACTCCTCTTAACATCCTTAATGTGTCTATTCTCTACTTCTTCTGTGTTTATTTTTATCTGAAGGATTCCTGACTCCATACTGTGAAGCAATTGAAATTTCTGTAGGGAGTCAAACAATGGGCTTTTTACTGTTGCTAAGTTTGCTTTATAGGCTTTTACTTACAACACATTTGTTTAATAGGCCTAGTGAAATGGTTAATGCAGCTGTAAATATATCTTTTATCTGTTGATGTGCAATAAACATCACAGGGATGTTGGCCTTTTCTTATTCTGATCTTCCTGACACTGGTGAAAGGAAATTGTAGAAACTGAATGAGAAGTGTCTTCACTGATTGCAGAAAACAACAGTCATCAAATACCTAAGGGTCACTACTTTGGTTCTCTTTTAACAGATGGTTTCTCCCAGCAGTGTTACTAAAACTTTATAATAGTAAAATAATAGGTTGTTTGATGTGAGGGAATTATTCTAGATAGCACTATTCATTGGGGTCATCACTAAAGGTCATTTTTCAACCAGAAAGCCAAAGGTTAGCAAGTGTTGCTTAATTCCATGAGCTTGTGCAACTCTTTATTTATGATTAAGCTAAGTGCTTTTCCATGGGTGTGTGGTAAATTCCAAGAGTAAAGGAAAATAAACCCATTCTTAATGTATTAAATATTTAATCTCACTTGACCGAGAATGGTATGATATAAAGCTTGAAAAAATATGTTGTCTGGGAGCCCAGAAATAGGATTTCTAATCTATGACAAAAAAGGTGCTTCGCAGTTTTCCTGAATTAGCAAGCTGTCTTGTAGATCTTTTTCTATTGATGTTGTTGCTGAAAAAAATATATGTGTGTGTTTACATGCAGTAATTATTTTCTCTTCTCTGCTTATCTTAGGCATGGCCATGTCCTTCTGCATATTTTCAGGTTACACAAGCCTCTGGGATAGTAGTAATTTCTAAACAATTGTAGAGGTGTTAAAGTATTCAGCAGCTTGAGCATTTATCATCTCCCACAACTAGACTGTAAACAGCCCCCAACTCTTCACTGATTTCATAGTATTCCTTTTTGAGTGACTGCAGGTTCTGAGTCAACACTCAAACACTGCAGTGGGTTACTTCATTTTTTAAATACTTGAATTCTTGTAGATAAAGTGCTTCACATTTAGAAGATAAGCCATTACAGTGAGGAGTGGTTCTCCAACAACAGCTTTGAATGTGACACGGTGTCTTTACATTCTACTGCTAAATATGTGAAACCTTTAATACAAAAATAGAACAGAGGCCTTATTTCACCATTATAAAGGACAATAGTAAGCTCTCCACAAACTTCTTTGACTAAAGAGTTGTCAGGATATTCCTCATTCCTGACTTTACTCTCTGAAAAAGGTGATTTATTTGGTTGTTGCACTTAGCCTGGAAGTCTATTTCTGTCTCTACTGAGTACACAAGGAGAATAATGGCCAGCTTAAACCAGAGGCCTAGGTTGCACTCAGTTAAAAGCAGGTAAAATGGATTTGGGATGGATGTCTGATCATAAGCCTAGGAAACTACATATCTGAGGATAAAACCCTGTAACTGAGAATGATTTACTTTAGAGTTTACAAGCTTCAGCACAGTTGCCTTGATAAAGTGCAAGTGAAGATATTACTACAAAAATTACATGTCTTTGATCTAGTGATGGTCTGGAAAATGAGGGCAAAGTTTTAGTCACTTGAGCTGTGACTTGAGTAGTCCATGTGTCTACAAGAGCTTCTGTATGGAGTTATCTGTGGACAACAGCAACACAGGTGTTCAGTACACAGATATGCTGACTTTTTTCAAGCACAGACTGCTGATTTAGTTGAAGCACGATATGCTGAATTAGGTGAAGTGTCTTTCAGAAGTGCACAGTATTGAACTCAGACTAAGTACCGCATGATGCACTATTATATTGATATAGGTGAGCTTCTCATGGCTCCCTGCCAGAGCTCAGCTACACTCTGGCCAAGAAACAGCAATAATCAGTGGTTATGTAAAAACTGTTTTAAGTTATTTCCAAGGTCTTATGTGTCCTTATAGATGATATCCTAAAGCTTTGATTCTATAAATGCTTGTTCATGTGGGTTCCTTTAATCAGACATTGAAATACAAGTTAAGCTGGGATGTGTTTTCAAGATCAAATTCTGAGGCACAGATTCTCTGTGGCCATCCCCATAACATGATTGATTGTAACAAATCATGACAAAAGTTGTTCTGTTTTTCCCATACCTCAGGCATTAAAAAGCAACATGAAACTCTGACAATTGTTATATATGTATAATTACATTTTCCATTTAATTATTTGGTTAAAACACTTACGAAAAATCTCGACACATACAACTTGCCATGCTCCTTTGTTACAAGGAAAAAGATATTTTCAGAAAATGCTTCTTAGAAGATGTTATAGAATACAGTAGTATGTGTGGGTACTTGTCATTTAGAGTTGTGAAACAGATGTTGCAGCGCTATATTTAGGATCTAAGGTTCTTGGCATGGAGAAATAAAAATGCAACAAACTATTTTATAATATCAGGTTAATAGATTGGGTTGTTTGTTTTTTGGTTTGTTTTTTTGGGGTTGGGTTTTTTGTTGTTTTGTTGTTGTTGCTGTTGTTGTTTGTTTTGTTTATTTGTTTTGGGTTTTTTTTGTGGTTTCACGTTTACTACTTTAATGTGTAATAACACTAAACCCTTGAGCTGTAAAATGAGATCTCCAGGCTAGTGAAAATTCCTTGTACTCTTAATTTAAAGGTAAAACAAAACAAAAAATTTACAGCATGGAGATTTGGAAATTATAATAGCAACTGATGTTTATACATTCTTGTGAAACAGCTCCTGAAGTGTGCTGTGAATTTGGCAACAGCAGAGAAATGCTCTACCTCAGGATTGTTGAAAGGTAACAGACATAGTGACCAGTAGTAGTACCTGATACTATTGCCTGGGAGTGCTGCAGAATCCATAAGGAGTATCTGAGAGCTAAAGTTGTCATGTCTGAGCATGTTTTATGTTTTAAATGGTATAAACTATAAATTAACATAAAGAAAGGGGATTTCTAATCTATGACAAAAAGGTGCCTCACAGTTTTCCTGAATTGGTCATACATTATATCCATGACTGTAGCCTTGTCGGAAGGGTTTGACTTCTCTGTTTAACTGTTCCAAACCTGGTAAGTTTCTACAGGTGTGGGTTTCTGTGCAAACTGTGTCTCAGTGGTTTGGCTTAGTAAGTGTTTGGTCCTTGTCTGTACTTTGGTCTGCTCTTACTACACATTGTAATTTTGATGGAAGAGGTTAGCTATTATGCTACCCGCCTGAGTACCATACTTATGGTTGCAACTGCATTACAGTAGCTCAGAGTAATAATGTGTTTCTGTTGGCATCTTGGAGTTCTGCAGCTGCTTTCACAGGGATTGTAATAATGCTGATACCTCTTAGTCACTACAGGACTGTATACAGACTTTTAAAAATACATCTGAGAGCACTAAAAGGTGGAGGTAGATCCTGAGAGATGCTTCTATAACTGGATTAGAAAGCCTTCAGGCTGACCTTAATGTTGTTTTTAACCAGTCAGTTTCTAACCTAAGCAGCTGATGAGTTTTACACTTGTAGAAACCTCACACCTGCTGAAACTGTAGATGGTGACTCTCAGTAAGAACTACAGCTATCTATCTTAGGTGGTGAGCTCCAGAGATCTGATGTGATGCTTACAGAAACTGTAGTAGCATCCACCAATCATGTATGTGTGCAATTTTAAACTAAATCCTTTTATAATTAAAATACTAGTTTAGGGAAAGAAAAATTACAGTCCTTTTCTTTCATTGTTTTT
Source organism: Florisuga fusca (assembly GCA_038090715.1). NCBI lineage: Eukaryota > Metazoa > Chordata > Aves > Apodiformes > Trochilidae > Florisuga > Florisuga fusca. The sequence goes on from JAAWXA010000007.1 coordinate 19,672,499, forward strand.
CTTTTTGGTCTGATTGGATCACCAATAGTGTGTTAATAATCTGTTGGATTTGAGAAATCTGGATTGACTGAAGTTTTATGAAAAACTTTCAACATTCGTATGGGATCCTCAAACATTTAAGACTTGTTAAATCTCAATTTTTTCCCCCTGTAGAATTATCTAGCCTAAATGTGAAAATAAAACTTCCTTCCAGCTAACTACTGTATTGCCAAGTTAGACTGAAATATCTTTGAGTATCAATTGCAATAGGGAATATTATCAAGGAATTGCCTCAATAGGACACAAGCATTAAAGCAGAAAAACATGAAAATTGAAAGAAATGTATTCTAGTCTCCCATATGTTTATATCTCATGCCCCCTGGGCTTCCTCTATTTTTTTCCCTATTGAAATAGTCTGAGATCTTCTCCTTATCACTAGCTTTTTTAATATCTCAATTTCTTAATATATACTTAACCCTACCAAAATCAAATTTATCTTTCCTCATGTACAATGTTTTCCTACTCCAGCACACATAATGGTATTCTAGGCACTAAAGTCTTCCTTAGAGCAACTATCTCCCTCTTATATGACCCTCAATAGTATGCCTGAAGCTCTCTATATTCATTAACCACTTTTTCTGGCTTCCTAGGTGGACAATAAGTAGCAGAGGTCTGATTGTTTCTGATTCTGGCTTGTTGACCAGTCAGCATGTACTGATTAACCTGTTGCCTGCCACTGGATATCTTCATGATACTCTGCATACACCAATGAGCAGAGCGATCAAGAAAGCCTCGTTTTCTTAGGAAATTAAAATGTTGTTTTTATCACAAGAGAATCAAATAAGAATTTCTATGGTAGACCATCATCCTCTCTTTTAGGCCCTCCAAACTGGTGTTTCTGTAGTGAAGTCAGATAACTATTGCCAACTCAGTGGCCATGTAATTATCTTTTCCAATGGTTCCTATGGAAATTTCAGTCTTCTGTGTTGTAGGGAGCTGTTCCTAGGAAGTCCTGCTGATAACCAAGCTGATAACCAATTTAGGCTGAAGATATTTTCTTATTACGGGAGTTAAAGACATTAGGTCCATATTCTGAAGAATTAAAAGTAATAAATATGAACAGTTTATTTCTTAATTTTTTTGTGTTTTTCCAATAAGTGGGGACAGTGCAGTAAGTTGAAAATTTGAAGATATTTTCTCTGATTCTCCCTGCTTTTAAATGGGCTAGAATTATTGTCCCAGCCCTACCCTGTAGGAATTCAACATGATCTCTTTCCCAGAGGAGTCTTGGAGACGTACACACATTTGAGCTTTCTAATGAGAGGATGTTAAAGCAAGAACACAAGGAATGAAGAAGACTGCCACAGGTCAATATATTGTTAAAGGAAAAAAAACATCTGGGAAAAAAAAGACCACATAAGGTCTTCATGACTGTGGAAGATGAAAGAGTCCTTGCTAGAAAAATGTATGATCTGGGAATTTTAGGAAAGACCAAATAGTTAGCTTAGTGGCACAGAGAGACAGGGCTTGGTCTAACCTAAATCAATCCTGCTATGTCAGTATCAGCTAGTTTTCACCATAAGACTTGATGATATGAACAGTTAATAAAAAAACACAACCAACTTTAAAAAAAGCAAAACAAAGAAACAAACAAACAAACAAACAAAAAAAAAACCGAAAAACAAAGAATCAAAAAAACCCCCCCAAACAGACGAAAAAAAAGAAAAAGCTTATCAGGCTAACAACTGACAATAGTGTAGACAAACACATAGAAAAATCTGCATATCTGACCATATTCTAATTTAGGAGTCAATAAAAGAAAACATTTTCTGTTTACTTTTAATATTATTTTAGATGGTGTCACTCAGCTCCGAGTGATAAACTATTAATAAATTAGTTTATGTTGTGCTAACAAGCAGTCTTATTTATCAGTAATCTCCGAAGTCCTTAAGTAGAGCAGCATTTTATTTAATGTACTCTGAGATATTGAGATAATTTAACTTTTTCCTTTAATTGTTCGTACTATAAATACCAAGGATTTCCAAAGATTCCAAATGGATTTTGTTGAAACTAAATTTCTCCTTAAGCTATTGCCATTGATTCTTTTGTAATAGAAACTATTACTTAATTTCAATTTTGCAGATAGTTGAGGAATTTTAAAACAAGACTTGTTTTCTCTCAATTAAGAGAAACAGTAGCAACACTTTTAAAGCGAAAATGGCAGGTGTTGTCTTTTGGTTCTAGTCTCCACAAGAATGCTCATATTTGCTAGCAGATAAGTACTTAATTCATAAATTCCATACGAATAGTCTTAGCAATTCTGAGACTTCCATATTAATGAATTCAGCTAGAGTGTTTGTCTTTGAAGTCCTAGTTTCTGAAATATCAACATTTTAAAGAATATAAGCATTTATTTTTTTTTAACTTATAGTGTTCAGCACTGCAAAGAATTTTTGGAAACAGAAACCCCAAATTTTGGCAAAAATTGACATTAAATTGAAGAGGTTTATATTTATTTCTTTAAATATTACATGTTTCTTTGAAAAGTCTGGTCCCTCACTCTAAAAAATGCTAGTTTGGCAAAATTGCTTTTTTTGATGGAAGTCAATAAATACCAATAGCTTCTTAAGAAATTATTAGTGAGATTAAGTGCTACTTTTTCTCTGGGAAAGAGGCTTGTCATTCTTGAAATATTTATGTCTTGAACAGGTATTTGCTTCAGTTATTGTATTAAGAACAATTGCAAGGAAATGTTCAGCTGTTCATTGCAAGTAGTCCAGGTGGCACACACATCCTTCTGCAGACTGGTTTTCTGGTTCCAAGTGTCACTGTAGCTTTGCAAATCACAAACACAGGACCTGGGAACACACTAAATTGATAATGGTTTAGCAAGTCGTGACATCTGGGGGCACATTTATAAACTGCAGCAAATATATATTAAAGCAGCTTCACAGAATTACACAGAATTTGGGGCCAAAATTACTTGGATTCTCTAGACATCCCATTATCTCAAGTTAATTGATGTATGTTAACTTGTTATCCCATCATAACTTGGTCATGTATAAAATCCCCATCAGTTCATGTGTCGTAGTTAACTCTCTATTGCTGGCTTTAGTGGGCTGTTTCTTTTCTTTAAATTATTTCTACTTGATGCAAAAAAACCCTCACAACATCCAAGACTCCTCCTTCTTTGTTTTGTGAAAGTTTGTATTTTTCATTAATTTTCTTGATTTTTCAGGGTCCTTAAATATGTGTGATTGGTATCATGTGTTTATATAACATCCAGATAGTAATACAAGGGTTTAAATTACCTTTAAAATATTTTGATCCTTTTTAGTTTACTTCTGTATATATATATTTCTTTTTTTTTTGCTTTTGAATTTCTTTTGAAGTTTCAAATCATAGGGATATTTTTAAATTTTTTAAATAATATTCCTCCATCAAAAGAGAAAAATTTAATTCTGATGTGGTCACTATTGCTTAATGTCTCAAGTATAACTACTTTTCCATTTTTGACTAACATTTCCTTTGATACATTCCAAAGCAAACTATTCCAAGAAGGAATCATTGAATATGCAAAATAGAACTTCCTTAAATATTTTTTTATTATGCCACATAATCAGTTTACAAAAGAGATGTCTGAGACATTTTCTAATGTAATATTATTCTTTTGTATAACCACATTGGTCTCTGCAAGACCATGTCATGAACATTCTCCACAGCAGAAGTATAACCATATTGTTATGGTACTCTGCCTATTCTCAACAGAGAGAAGTTTAAGAAAAAAAATACATTTCTCACAGTTTAGAATATATTTACTTTAGTTTAAGAGCTGTATTTATTAGGTACAGGTTCTTGTTTGTAGACTACAGTAGTTTTTCTTCTACCCATTCTTTTATGGCTTTTGTCTCTTGCTCAGTTTTGGGCAGCCTGGCTATTTTATAAACAGAGGAATTTCTGTCCTGTTTGATTTTCTTGGGTGGACCTTCCTTTGAGTATATTTGAATAAGAATTTGAGAATACAGAAAGCAACTTCTAAATTGTCAACACAAGGCAGAGATTTTTACTTACTAAATCATTTTAGTGCAAAAGAAAATAGTTCATTTCAATTAGTTGTTTTATTTTAATTGTACATGCTGAAAATTTCTAGAAACTGTTTATTTGGGCTAATTATTATTTAAAGACTAAATGAGAAATAGGCTTACAAAAATTAATTTTTTCTTATAGGAAGATTCTGGATGTTGATAGTATAATGACTGTAGCACACAGCACTGAAGCAGTGCCACACCAGTATTCCTGGTAACATGAGTGACAAAATGTTAGTATTACAGCTTGTCATTCTGCATAGTATTAAACATTTTGTGTCCCTGCAGAGCTATTACAGGAAGAGTGCAAAAGAGAATTGTAATTAAGTAGACTTCGATTTTTTAGAAAAATATTTATGTAAGTAAAAAAATGAAATATTGGCAATAAGTAATTATATTTTTTACTATTAATCCTTGCAGAGCTTTTGTTGTGGTATATATGCACAGCTTATGATTACATATATGCATGTATATGTGCAATGCTACAGGCTTGGGGAGAAGTGGATGGAAAGTTGCCCAGAGAAAAAGGACATGGGTTTTGGTCCACAGCTCATTGAATATGATCCAGCAGTGTGTCCACGTGGCCAAGAAGACCAACAGCATCCTGGCTTATATCACACTATATCAGGAATAGTGTGGCAAGCAGGACTTGGGCAGGGATTGTGCCATGGTACTTGGTGCTGGTGAGACTGCACCTTGTTCAGTTTTGGACCCCCTCCTACAAGAGGACAACAAGGTACTGGAGTGGGTCTAGAGAAGGGCAGTGAAGCTGGTGAAGTCTGAAGAAAAAGTCTTGTGAGGGTTTCTGAGGGAACTGGGATTGTTTAGTTTGGAGAAAAGGAGGATGAGGGGAAACGTTATTGCTCTCTACAAATATCTGAAAGGAGGCTGGAGCAAGGTGAGTGTTGGGCTATCCTCCAAAGTAAAAAGTGAAAAGATAAGAGGAAATGGCTTCAAGTTATAACAGGAGAGGGTTAGGTTGGATATTAGGAAAAGTTTCTTCACTGAAAGAGTTGTCAGTCACTGGAATAGGCTGCCAAGGGATGTCGTTGAGTCACTACCTCTGGAGGTATTTTTAAAATACCTGTAGATGTAGTGCTTAGGGACATGGTTTAGTGGTGGACTTGGCAGTGTTAGGTTAAGGATTAAACTCTATGATTTTAGGGGTCTTTTCCAAAAACATTCTGTCATTCTATATTTTGTGGTGTTTGAAAAGACATGGGCCACTCTCTGTTTCAGCCCTGTCTATTATGTTCCTAATCCCATGCTTCAGGTCCTAGACTACTTTTTGCAGGTGAAATTTGATTTTTTTTCTTTTCTCTTGATAATTTGAATTCAAGTTTTAAGTTGTTGTGTTTGTTTGTTTGTTTTTTTCTTGTTGTTGTGGTTTGAGCTTTTTCTTTGTCTTTCTTCTGAGAAGTATTGGAGAATGACAACAATTAGAGACAGTCTTTATGCCCCTCTTGGCATTAAATTGTCCTGTAACTGTTTGTTATGTCCTTACACAATTAGGATTTAACTGGTGGCCAGATTTGGTAGCAAAAGAAATATTCCTTTCTTCCCCAAATTTATTCTCCTCCTTCATGATGCTAGCACTTCTTCAGATGAGCTCTAATTTTAATTTCACAAAGTCTTGTAAAAAAAATCATTGGCAATATACCTGAACTACCTTCATTAGGCACTTTTTATTTACAGCTTTGTCTATGGTGTTCATATCATTATAGGAAGTTGGAATCTGTTGTGTTCTGTAGCCCATAGTGATGTCTAGAATATTAGTCAGTCCTGGGGGTCATCCTAAACCATGCACTTGTTGAATGGCAATGAGAACAGAGATGTCACATTTTTGATCAGTGCAGAATATATCAACAACTTTAACTGGTCTGCGTTTCAACCATCAGTAGTGGAAGTGTCATTGTTCTAGTTAGATAAGGAGAAAACACTACAAATTTTCTGACAATTTATCTGTTCTTGAAAAATATATATATATCTTTTATTTGATCTGAGAATATGTTTGTTGCTAGTACAATTGCCTAACTTTTAGCTCCCAAAACTGTCTACTTTTTTCAGAAATGAGCTTAAATTTTTATTTGGTCCTTTAAGCTTGCACTGCAACCTGTAGAAAAAGTAAAAAAAAATTACAGTAGTGTGAAGTTGAGTGTTAACTCTAAGACATGGACACCAACACCAACTGAATTCTTAGTTAAAATTATTAAACTTTTGATCTAAGGCAAATTTAAGCTCTCGAACTGCAAGAAGTTCCTAGGTAATATTTATTTGGCTAAAATAATAGACTATGTTTCTGATATACTCTTTAGGTTAGCCATAGTTCCATAGTAGATGAAAACTTTTTTTCTGCCTGTGGATAAACAGGAGAGGGACATAACTGAACAGAACAATTAATGAACAGAACATTCATGACTGCTGAATAAGTGGCATGCTGTTGTTTTCCCAAGCTAAGCATTTCTAAACTGAATAGCCTATTGTGCCTGTTTCTGTGTTAAAAGCATACATTCTCTTGAATAAGGGTTTTGTAATGATTCGTGGTGATAAAAAAACGTCGGATTTGTTCTGAGATGTAAAATCAGTGCATAATGAATTCAGAAATATCTGATGAATCATGCATGGTACTCTCTGTAATTTCAAGATTAATTTGTCTTTTAGCTGAAGGACAGGTATTTCTATAGAAAAAGGGGAAGAGATAGGACAAAGTCTTCCTACTTATATATACATCACATTTATGTTAATTTTTAATTGCATTTGGGTTAGTAGAATGAGATTTGAGCTATGGATTCCATGCTGAAGCTCAAGTTGAGCATATCCTTTGAACATGTGCTTGGGACTTCTGTGAATATATCCTTTGACTTTTTAGTGCTTCGGTTGGCTGAAGCTCTTCTGATCTTTTCCAAATTTTGAGGGAACTTATGTTTTTGGAAGCTTAGTTAGTTTTATTTTCATTGCATCCCCAGTGCAGAACTAGCTCACATACCACAGCCCAAGCTGGGCTTTTCATTTTGTTTGAAGTACTCCTAAACTTGGCCATGGGATTTTTGTATGAATGAGAACCAAGTAAAAGCCCATATTAAGAGCATAGAGAAGATGTATGATCTTTTCAGATGTTACTTCCTTGTTTCTCTTCATAGCTCATAGCTAACTATATCTCCTCAAGGTATTAGAAGTATGCTGCTGAATTAATAATATTTGTGAAGTAAAGCTTACGCCTTGGTGGTTACTAGTCATATTCAGGCAGAATGTTCCCTTCTGATTCATAAAAAAGTATGACTAAGTGATTTTTCTGGGTTTCTGTGAATCCACACCCAGTTTCTGATTGTTTATGATTCTGGAGTCTTTTCCAAAATAGCTATCCCCATGCACTTAGGATTTGTGGTTGTGCCTATACTAGAAAAGAAATAGAGTGTGAGCATCCTCTGAAACAATTTCAGGGGGTGAGAAGGAAAGGGAAGGGAGAATATCATTCCCTGCCCTCCCCCCCCAAACTGAAAAATATTGCACCAAACCCAAAAACCACCAAACCAGCCACATCTGAAAAAACACTGGAGTTTCATTCAGGATGATGCCAATTAATGTGTCAAAAATGGAGAAGACTGTTCCCCTGTGACACATTTCCTCTGGCACAGTTTCCTAAAATTACCACAGAAGGCTTTGTGCTTGTTCATAGTCCCATCACCCACATGCCTCAACCAGAATAATTGTGAATACATTTTTTGTATCTTGTGAGATTCCATAAACTTCTCATTACTCATAGGGTCCAGATCACCACAGGAGACAATCAGGGAGCAACAATCAAAGGTTTTAATCTAAACTGATAGATCAATAGCAGTCTAAACTGTTTTAGTTGACACATACCCACTGAAGACATGAGAGATCTTTCTAATCTTTCAGATCTGTAATCAGCTGGACAGAGGGTTTATCTTCCTCAGTAGGACACTCTTAATCTAACTGAAATGCTAATTGTTATTCTGGGATCACAATCCTATATCTAAGGGGGAAATGTAATATCTGAGAGACCTGCTGAAAAAATTCTCATGGCAAACCTTGGGGTTTTTTTCCAACTGTTTTGTCGCTAGAATCTGTAACCTCTTTGTTTTCCTTACCTACATTCTAGGAAAACCATAAACACACCCTATAAGTAAAATGTAGGAAGTGACTGACTTATTTTACAATCCATCATTAGGAAAGATTCATGTAATGAAACCCTACAAAACAATTACTTTCTTAAAATGAAAGCCAAAACAAAGAACAGCAATGTTGTGGGATATTAAATATTTAGATAATTTATCTAAATATCTCTGCTATTTCCCTTGTGCCTTGTTTTTACCCTTCTAGTTATAACTAGGATCAGAAATGGAAGTGTGACAATATTCTAGAGGAAGATATAGAATTACAAAAAAATCCCTCATATATGACTTCCTTTGTATATTCATCCCATCTTAAATCAGACCAATAACTCTGAATTTCTGACATTGCTGGCTCTGCACTTGGGAATAAAGTTTGAGGCAAGCAATTTTTGGACAAATTGGCTATTTGGAACTGCTAGAATGGAAACAAGCATTGCCTTTTTGTATCTACAGTTGATCACCTAAGGCTGGCATGCATAAGCACATTGAAACCAGCTTTGAACTGGAGAACTATTTTGCATTATACTGCATTGTGCTTTGATAGAATCTGACACAACCTTAAATGCCAAGTTCTCACTTGGCACAACAAATAATTTTTTTCAAAACTTTTTTTTTTTTTTCCTTCATATTTGATAAGGAGATGTGTGTTTCTCTTTACTTGAAATACTGGGATATTATTGTTCTACTTATTATTTCAGATATGAGCAATGGCTGTAGAAAGTTTCCAATCTGATCCCAGATAGATGCAAAGCAGATGAAGCAGATTGTACATGTGTTTGTGTATGTGTGCATTTTTATCCTTACCAATTGGTACACAGCTCGGCCTATGGAAAATAGCTGTGAACAGCAATGAGGCGGATCTCATGAATTTTTTCACACATAATCCTGCAAAAGATATACCCTTGTTGAAATGAAAACAAAGATTTTTGTGTAAATTAACACTGCTTCTTTTTGAAAGGTTTAACAATACTGAATACAGATACGTATTAATCTTGTCAAACACGCTCTTCTGTTTTCAGACTATATAGAGGATCTTTATAGACAATGGCAATCTGCATAGGTCCTGATCTGAATACCTTATCGTTTATTATTTGGTCCTTACAGTGTTTTTGTTTTCATAATAATTAAATACTGTGTTTGCTGTCTTTATTAAAGAACATATTTTGCAATGTGTTAATGATTAAGAGGTATAAAACTCAACTGAATGTAATCCTTGTATAGCTAAATACAGTATTTCAATACCACTTCTCAATGTTTAAAGAAGGCTTCCTTGTCTTTTTAATACCACTTGAAGTTCTAAAGCCAGGTTCGTTAATCCTGTGGGACTGTCTGGAAAATAGATGAACTGTTATAATATGAAGGTTAGTACATCTTATGTGAGTAACCTTTGTAGTTCATCCTGGCAGGAAGAGCCATTAACCACTTTGTTCTTCTCCCATCAGTAAATCTAGTCTTTCAAAAGATGCTGCAGACCATTCTGCGATTTAAGCAAGAAATCTCATGTTTTCAATTTTCTCTTCCCGACTTCAATTTTGAGTAGCCTGCGGGACACTGAAATCTTGCACGCAGTGTAACAATTGCCGTTCACTATGTGTAATTGAGAAGCAGAGATCCCTGGTGTTTCAGCTTACTAGGGAGTAGATCCATGGAGTATAGCCCGTTTCCTGGACTATTAATTAAGGACAGAGTTTTCTACTTCACTATGGGTCAGTTAGACAGTTTATCATTCCTACAGATTCAAAAAAACACATCTGCCTATATCTCATGGAGCAATGTTTTTTTTTTTTCCACTCTAAATATTGGAATAACATATTTCTTTCACCAGCAGAAATTCCAGTTGTTCGCCTGCAGTGATAAGTAGCTGCACTTATACAGGAAGAATGTGATGTTCACAGTTAAAAAAGGCTGCCCAGTTTTCTTTTTTCGCACTCAGTGGATTCAGTTGACTAGCTGAATTCTGCTTTAAAGAAAAGAACGTAATGCCTGCAATCTCCAACACAGTCATCCAAAGCAGGGCCTCCAGAGCAGAAAGTCAGTATCAGTATTGGAAAACTTTGCTTAGGAGGTTGCACAACCTGGTCTCCAGCAGTAATAAGAGTAGGACTCGTTTCAACCTGTACACCTTGAAGTGATTTATTGTAAAAAGATGTTTAAGCAAGTGTGCAATTATAACCCCTGAGCAAATTCTGTCCACAGCTGTCTGTTTCTATAACCTTTCTACACTTGAGAAACCTGAAGAGTCTGAGACAGACTGTGATCTGGCTTAGCTATTTTTAAGTATCAGTAGAACAGTTTCAAAAATTCTTTGTGATAAATCAATGTGATTGTAGCATTTTATTCTGTAATGAATGCTATTAGGTAAAATGAGTCTAGCCTACACCTGGCACTTCAGTCATCATAGTTCAAACACCCCTTTTCCTGTAATGACTACACATGTATTCATGAAACAAATATTTCAATAGCACCACACTTTTCTTCTAAAATAATAGTTTGTCAATTTGAAGTACTGAGTAATCCAGGTATTAAATTTTTCCTTGTTTTGCTACGTATACATAAGTTTCTACTTACAATATTGCCACTCAGTGCAAATTAAATTGCATCCAAATTCACTGCAATTTACATTGCAATTCAATGTAAATTGAAGTATCAGAGATAAGTTCAGGTTCAGTGCAGGTGCAGGTTCAGTGTACCTGCTTCTTCCTTAGACTTGCAGAGATGTGCTGGGCCATTCCACGTGTGTAGTGATTGATGATAAGTAGAAGACCATTCCCCAGATATAAACAAAACCATTAAAGTATCTTGTTTTAAAAAGAATATATTCAAATAATGAAAAGCTGAACATAGTTCTTATCCAAAATGCCCATCATCCTGCCAAAAGTAAGACATGTACAAGACTAGTCGGAACAAAAAACATTTGGAAGTATGCTCCCAGTCACATTAACTCTTCTTCACATGTGATTTCTAGAGAACCTTCTACTGACTTTATCTTGAACAACAAAAGAGGTGTGAAAAAGAAAGCCTTCATTAAGGCAACTCAGCCTACATTTGCTAGTACATATTAATTTTTTTCTTTTTCTTTTTCTTTTTCTTTTTTTTTTTTATTTTTGACTCCAATAAATCATATATGCAGGCAGAAAGTGGAAAGGGAATAGGGTGGTAGGAAGACAGTACTGTAACTCTGGATTACCTAAATAGTCTTGAACAAGGTTTCACAAGAGCCAGAGGAGGCCTTTGCTCTGCCTGGGATCCAGCGTATCAGCCAGAACAATCAATCTCTCAGCAAGTCTGGCATCTGCTTGACATTTTAAACTCTGATGTACCAAGGCAATTATCACACTTGGCTATCAAGTGCAGTGTTGTGTTTATTATAATCTTTGGCCACCCTCATGAATCCAACAGGGAATTATTGATTCACTAAGTTTAGTAATAATCTATTCCAGTAAAGAGGAAGTCATCATTGTCTTAGGTATTGCAAAACTACTTTTTTTGGTTGGTTGGTTGGTTTGTTTTGGTTTGTTTTGTTAAAAAAAAAAAAAAAAAGAAAAAAAAGGAGAAAAGAAAGGGCTTGAGACTCTCCTGTCTCCCAGTTTACATGGAGTTTGCCTTAACATCAATTATAGCATCATACTACCTACCTGGAAGACCATTTTCACAGCTACTGGAGATGAATTAGAGGCATGAAATTTAAAAGCTTTCTAAGCTAGGCTTTCCCATTGTCTCCACAGATATGTATGTACGCTTTTACATGGCTGGCTTTGTCTAGATAGACATTGAAAACTGACCTCACTTATTGATATATGTGGAAATATTGTATGTCTATGTAGCTGCATGGTGTTAGTCTTTGTTAGCCCAAGTGAGGACAGTGTTCTATCTTTGGGTTCTCTTTATATATTTTAGTTAAAGAATGTTATTTACATATGTCTTGTATAGATTTGTTAAATAATGTTAAAGTTTTCTCAACAAATATATATTTCTAAATACAAATATTTATCTGGCAGTGCCTATACTATGGTATTTTCTATGAGAATATCTCTGGTACAAGAAAGGGTCTTTTCATATCTGACTATTGAAACAGTACAGTCTGTACTGTGCAGAGGGTTGGGATAGATCAGCATAAAGTTCTCTTATATCCTTTGGATTTCTGGGACATTTCTTATTTGGCATAATTCAGTCCAGCTCTGTTGAATGCATAGGCATGTATAGGCTTAGTGCAATTTCACTGTCAATAGACTCTTAATTTATAAAGGCAGTTCTGATACCCTTTCATCATTAATGTTCAGTTTTCATTTAATGCACTTTTTTTCCATTTAACTTTGAGCATACATATGAAACATATCATTTTAGCTGCTACTGCATGCCCGAGTTTAAAAAGAAAGAAAAAAAAATGTAGTAAGCTTTATCCTGTTTAACCACTGCATATTTTTTCCATCCTCAGGGAAAAAACTAATTCTGGTTGAAAAGCATACTCTGTTGTGTGTAGCATGATGTTTTCTCTAACTTTAATGGATTTCACTGTTAAAAAAGCACTGGAAATGGAAAACTTTAGACACTAAGAACTAAAATCACATTACACTGCTTTTATTAAAAGCAAAAAAACCCTTGGAAAGGAGAGCAGAGAGAAGTATAAATCCAGCAGTGTTTCTTTCTTTGAAAAGAGACTAACAGGATATATTTTCTTTAGAAGCATATGTAGAATGCTTAATTAACATACTCAGGCAGAGATATTTAATAAGGAGCAATTATTTTTAAATTGAGAGAGGTAGTTGTCACTTCAATACTTTGGATAAATTGGGGGATTCTTCATACATTCATTTTTCATAAAGCATTAGTATGACGATATTGGATATAACAACTGAAGAACTTTCTGGGCTTCATACATCCACGCTTCAATATTTGTAGCACCATTCCTGATTAGGTTATAAATTAAAGTCTTACATATATGGATACATAACTGCAAGTACAATATTTAAGATGCCATGTCTGGAATATGATAGAATTTTAACAAGAGATTCCACACAGTCCATCTGCACTACTGATAACTGTGTTAGCAGAGTCATCCCTTGTGATGCTGCTTCATAAAAAGAAAACACTAATGTGAATTGATTTTGCAATTATCCCTGTAAAGGTTTGATTGGAGTACCTGAGAAGAGGAATTATTCATAAAACCTTTTACGTCATAAAAATCAAAATATATTTTCTATAATAAACTTCAGTCAGCATGATACTTTTCGGTGAAAACCAACCAAAAAACAAATGCCCTTTTCTTTAATTTAGCCATTTTATTTTGAGTTGAACACTAGACTACCCCTCCTATTGGTGGGGTGGTGGTATTGAATTTTAAAATAAGTTTTTATCTAGGTGCTTATATTCTTTTTTGACTTGAGTACATTATAAATGAATACAATATAACCATAAAGCAGTGACTGTGCATGTGTTACTTCATTACTGAATCATTCATGTTCGCTGACATTTTCAGTGAAGGCTGGGAGATTTCAGTGATTAAGTCCTTATCTACTCCACTTAAATCCCTTTGAAAATTCTACTATTATCCTAAAGAATAATTTCTGAAAGTACTCAGGTACTTCTCAAATGACCTATAATATAATCCTTTGACATACACTTACTTGTCTTTGAGGAGAACAATAGGTGATTTTCAAGTGATATTCATTAACCCTTCAAATAGTTATTTTTTTTATTATTTTAAGTACAATTGTAACTTCTTGCTACATGTGTAGCAGCTTAACAGCATATCTAATTAACTATTTTCCTGTAAGAGAAGTATAAAACAATCTTTCAAGAAAAATGTGAAGTAGTAAAAGACAGCTATAAAATTGACTGTGCTTGTATCTGGCAACATAATCACAATTTTGTATTTATCCTGCTCCCTTAAATGCTTTATGTATATATACATTTAAATTGTATTTTAACTTATGCATCACTTTTGTATTAAGTATTCATAAGCATAAAAATTAAAATACAACCAAATGCATCTCTAATATAAGATGAGTCACAATAGTCTAGTATATCTATAGGTCTTTAGTTCTTAATGTTTTTAATATTATGAGATGAGGAGGAACAGTTTTAAGATGAAAGAGGGCAGATTTATATTATACATTAAGAAGAAATTCTTAACTTAAGAAGGGTGGTGAGATACTGGCACAGATTTTCCAGGGCATTTATGGATGCCCCCTCCTTGGACGTGTTCAAGGTTGGACGGCACTTTGAGCAACCTGGTATAGTGGGAGGTGTCCCTGCCTATGTCAGAGGGTGAAACTAGATGATCTTTGAGATCCCTTCCAACTCAAACCATTCTGTGATTTTACCCATAGTCAAATTAATTCCTTACATTGGTTTAACCATACTGAAAAATATGGACTTGTCTGCTCCATAAAATGCTGCACATATATGAATGATGCTATATTGGTGGTTTATGCAGACAAAATGGGGATTAAAATCTATCCAATGAATTTATCATTACAGAACACAAAGAAGGACATGTATGGTTTTCTGTAATTTCTTGGAGGGAGCCATTTGACATCATTAACACTTACTTTCATAATCCTGTAAAGTTACTTTTTCTGTTCGACTGAAAAAGAGCATGGGGAACTCAACATTCAGCCAGCAACTATCTGACTCTTAAAACTTTTATTACTAACAAGAAGCACAATCTATTTTTGGAGGCAGTTCATAATCTGATCTTAGAAATCCCTGATCGTGGTGTTATTTTTGGGTGGTCAAAGCCATATAGTGTGTGTTAGTATTTAACTGAATTGAGTCTCTATGCCTATGGAAACCAGAATGATATGGAAGCAAAGCTAGCAGGTTATTCACAGTTTGAACAGATCTTATTATAACATTTCAAAGAGAAGTTCTCACATTCTAGCTTGGTTCTCAAATACAAGAATTTCATGGTTTAATTTTGCTTCGTTGTTTGCTACAGAATCATGGACTGGCAGGGGCACTAGAAACATAAGTTTTTATTATCAGTCTGTATGTTGATCTGATAACTGTATTAAATTTTACCCTTCAGTTCCCTTCTTTTTTATGTGATGTCTTATAAAGTGAAAGATATATATATGTGTTTGCAAATTCAAAACTACAGAAAAAAACATTCTCCGGAGGTGAGAAAAGGGTCTGTGTATCCAATATTTTTTTCTCTCTTATCTTTTATAGTAGTTAGAACTCTATGATTTATGGCCATGGGAATACACGTATTGTTTCCCTAGAGAATTCATTCTTCATCTTACTTTAGACCTGAACTTTCTGAGGGTTTGTTTTTGCTTTGTCAGAAACACTTTGTAGCACATTAGCTAGGGTAATGAGTTGTTGTATTAGAGAAGGAATTCTTGTCAACATTTTTTATATACTAACTTTATGCTTGCGAAGGGAATAGTGCTTCCCTACTGACTGGAAAATTTCTCAAGATCCATTGTTAATCTCTGAAAAAAGCAGTCCATTTCACAGGCTTTGCCAGTGAAAAAGTTGTTTCATCAGCAATTTTACAAAAAAAAAAAATGGACATGGAAACTATTTGGAAGGGTGATATTCCATTTGGTGGGGGTTTTTTTGTTTTTTGTTTTTTTTTTTTAATTTAGCTTACCTCCACATCAACTTTGCATAATAATCAGAAAGAATTTGCCATTGAGGAGTGTTGAACTGCAGAAAATTTTAACTTAATAGGCATAATTTTGAAAAGCAATTAATAAACTGAATATATTCTACACTGTCATTAACTGACAATAGGATGAATTTTCTTTTGTTCTGTCTATCCTCTTCTTCATGAAAAAATGCCTCATTAGGGCCAGCATCCACTGGAAGCTTGATTTTAAAAGGTATTTAGACAAATAAGAGACAATTTGGGAAGAACAGAGATGTTAAACCCTTCTCCTCTGCTATAATCTAAACAAAAGAAAACCGGAATGTGTACTCCTGCCTCTCCAGTATAAGATATGATAGAATGAAACAGGAAAAAAAATAACATATCCCAAGACATTGGGTTATTCAATGAAAATTTAGGTTTTCCAGTACTTAATTCAAACACTTGTCCTCTGCAGTGGAGACAGGTCCTGTGTTAGTGCACAGTCACCTTTTACATGTGTCAGCCATGACCTCAGTAGACTGAAAACAGACCCCACTCTGACAAATATACTATCTAGGGTAAGAAACAAACTCAGGAATTGCACTGTTCTAGTCAACAAAAAGGGCAACATTATAGTCCCAGTCCTCAGGTAATTAATGACTTCAGACATCTGCAAGACAGGACCATGAACCTTTCTATTTTTTAAATAGTGGTCATGTGCTTTTGGAATAAGAGAAGAGGTCTCAATTTTCCTCTCTTGACATAGCTTCATTCCCACCTAACTTAATACTTAGAACATTTTTTATTTGAGTTTTAAGAGTTCTGAACTCATCTTCCTTCTTTGGCTGCAGACTATTCAACCCTTTATCCTACCCCTCCGATGGAGATGTTTGATATTGTGCTGGGGACCCTTGCCTCTCCTCCCACTGCAGCTATCACTTTTATAAAAACATTTGAATCATTGAAGAGAGGATGCAAGTGAAATTAAGTCTATGTTGTGGCAACCCAAAAGCAATAGTAATGCCCTGGCTAAGGAAATTCTGGAGATCCAGAACCTTAAGTCTTCCACATATGTAGGAAGTTGTCTGGATATTTTTTGAGTATTTTGAACAAAATTTATAACTGTTGTTTTAACTTCATTGCAGAATTCTATTACACAGCTAGTGAAAACTGGAAATACTGTCTCTATTCTAGAAATGACTTTAGCTTTCTCTGAGACTGCTGAAGTTCTGCCTTGCTTTTCTCATCAATTCCTATTTTAAATTCAGAGCAGGTGTGCAGTTATTTGAACACTAGAATGTTAATGTATTTTTAAGTTGTTCTAATAGGTTATTCTCAGAGCCTTGACAATCAACATTTGCAGCGAAAATTGGAGTCTGGGAGAGGCAGATCCTATTTATCTGCTAATTGATTCAGCCTAGAGATTTGGTGATTCAGAAGTTCAATTTTAACTGCTTTGAAGACTTTTCGGTTTTAACGGACCTGTTCTGAAAAAGAAAGTTTGCTTTGGCTGACAAATGAGAAAAAACAACAGTTGATAAATGTATTAAGTAAAACAATTTTTGGACTCCAAATTTTTCTTCAGTCTGGATCCCTATTATTCAGTGTCAGTCCTTTGGAGAATTAGTGCCAGTAGCTAGTTAAATTTGTTTATTTATGTACCAGTAATGTTCTTGGTTCTTGAATTACTGAAACTCTTCTGCAGTTAAAAGTTTCTTCTGAGCTCTTTATCTTGGGTCTTAATGAGAATGGTTAGATTAAGAATAAAAGCTAAATGACCACAGAAAAGGGTCAGACCAGGACAACCTGTAACCACTTTGTATTCCTTCTTGAGCTTCCCAGACTGGCAGGGCTGTCTGGAGCCCTGAGCTGGCTCTGTTGCCTGCCCATCCCAGGTATCAAGGGAATTAACACTGTCTTTGGCTCAGTTCCTCCACTTTCCAACCAGTGTAGCTGAGCTGGCATGGAGGTGGGACAGTAGTTCATTTCTGGAAAAGACCATAAGCAAATGGAAAGGCTGTGGGAGCAAGGATGAAGCAGGAGAGAAATTATGACTCAGAGAGATTTCTGTGAGTCAGTGGTTCCCTGGGTTTACAGACAGTTCTGTGAGTTACAAGCAGCCTCCTGCTTGGAGTGAGGATAGAGGCATAAACCAGTTCCACTGCAAAGTGAGCACTGAGAACTTGAGCTTAGAAGTGTGGGTTTGCAAGGAGTGGCTTCTTAATGGTGTTTGTTTGTGGCTTTGTGTGCTTTCAACCTGAGTTGAGGGCATCTGAAGTAACTGATAAAGCAACTAGCAAATCTGAGATTATAATTCTGCTTCATTCCTTCCCCTGTGTTAATGATGAATCCACAGTGAGAAGTGCACCTGCAACAGTGCATCTCACAATAGGAATACAACGACGTGGTTTCTCATTCTAAAAGGTTTACAGCCTCACTGGTGGACATCTGCCAAACACCCATTTACTGACAGTGAAGCTGGGTGTTTCCTAGGTGCAGGAATACTTTTTTCTACAGCTTCACTCTACTCCAGTGGGGAATTTCAAGTGTCCCCATTTTTCAGTGTATGTTGAAACACATTCATGTTCAAACATTCTAACAGAGCTAAATTGTTAACACATCTATGAATATATCTATGATAGAAATACACTTTGATCCCACAGTTAACCTTGCTAAATACCACCAACACAGTATGAATCTGATGGCAATTTTGCTTAACTGGTGTCTGAATAAGTATTCTCATAAGAATCAGATAATATAAGTACAAGAGACCTTTTTCTTTGCCTTACTAAGTAGCTGCCTTGGTGAAAGAAGCAAAATGTGGAGTAGCTTGTGCCTCCCAGTACTAGTATTAGTCTCATAAATGGGAAAACAGCTTATACTTATGCACACCTGCTTTTTTTCATCAAGATAGGGGAAAGGCACTTGAGTCTTTGCTCTGTCTTGCTATAATCACAGTCTGAGAAGCACAGCTAAGAACTGGGCCTAGAAGACTTTCAAGCATTAAAACTTCAGGGATTTACTGGAAGGATCTCTATAAAAGCCCCTAAAGCTTCAGAGGTGTTTCTAGTAAAATAGGAGAAAAGTTTATCCTTGGATTGATACCATCCACAATTAGGTAAGATTTTGATGCTCTTGAAGTTCAATGAGGACTTTGCCAGCACCAAGTGAGGTACTAGGCTCCAGGTGCACATTTGTAGATATACCTTGGCATTAGATAAAGGTAAAATAGTTGGCAGCTTAATTTTTCTGTAATATTTTATTTTTCTGATAAAGTAAGATTAATATAAAAGTGTTTAGGTGAAGATAACAGTGTGTGCATTTGTGTTTATATGTTTAGATGTAGTGTGTATAGGAGTGTAAATATATACAATTTCTTTAATGTGTGTTTTTATACACATATACATAGATGTACATGAATATACACATACAAACATGTCTCTACACTTCTTTCAAAAAGCTCTTGCAGTAATTGTTCCTGTGCTGTGAGTTCACAGTGTACCACATGGACTCAGACTTACAGTCCTATGCATAAGTTGCATGGAGTTTTTTATTCGGTGCTTAGTACATAATAGGAATACTGTATTTACTTACATTTTCTATGTATTTTTAAAAATAATTTTATATTTTTATCATTCATGGCAAAATAATTATTCTTTGTATTCGTTATTATTATTTATATTCTTTATTATTATTATATTATTACTGTAGCAAAATAATTATTCACACATAAAACAGAAACACCACTTATTTCTTTATGTAAATTATTTCAAATATATATATTTTCCATATCTTTAAAGATCCGAACTTCATAGCAAAAATTTACATTTAAATAAGCAACTTTTCCATTAAAACACAGTTCTGTTCCCCAGCACTGAGGTTTCAGCCAACTTCACTGTTGGCCCCTTTACTGAGTGTCCATATTCCTCCGAGAGAGAAAATTCCTCTACTGGGGAAACAAGAAAGATAATACATGCATTCATAGTCTAAAGTCTGTGTCGTAGGCTTCAAATTTAACATTCATCTTCCTTAAGTAGAAAGTTGCTTCTGTTTGTGGTATAAATGCACAAGAAAATGTTTCCAAAAGAGATGGCTTTCCACCCTGCCAGAAACTAATCCCATGTATTTAGGATCAGTTTCTGAAACTCTTTTGTATAATTATTTATTAGAACAAAATTTCCAACTTTACAGTTTTCACTTGCATTTATGCAAAAAAAAAAAAAAAATTACACCAACCTTCAAGGTGTAAAGGGAAAGAAAACCCTTAATTACCAGGTTTTTTTCTTTCTTTTGGTGTAAGAAAAAAGCTTACTCGCACTGATACTAACAGGAGAAGAGCATCACCAGTTATTCCTTAGCAAACCTTGACATCTCTCCATCTCACCCCCACAGTCTGGTGTAGTCAGGTATCAGCTGCAGTCCATTTTCACGAGTCTATGTCCCAGTAGCACAAGCTACACATGCCAGCGCTGCAAACTATTAAAACTTTTGAAGAACCCTGGTTTCAAGGAATTTTAATTACAGCTTACAAGGTCATTCATGTTGAGACTTTATATCGTGGGCCAAACTTCAGATCTTTGTGAATGAGGCAAGAGGTTAGTATGTGTAACTTTATCTCCACTGTAGAGTTCATATGCTGCTGATTATAAGCTTGTAAACAAATCCTTCATATCTCTCCTGTCTGAAACAGCTTTATAAGGACTTTATTTTTCAGAAAAATAAGAACAGGTGACAAGGACAAATTGTCCTGGAATATGTGCAAGGAAGCTAACCTCCCAATTTCTGATAGAAAAGAGGCTATAACTACAAATATCAGATCTCTAGTGTATGCTGAGTGTACTTGGGTCATGTCACTGGCTGTCAAGAAACACCAGTGCTTGGCTTCAGCAGACATAGGATGACTTCCCTTTTCATTTTGCTCAGAATCTGGTTTCTTCTTTTTTTCTATTCTTTTCCATACAGGCATAATGTTTTAAATGAGAATGGAGTTGAAAGCACTGAATCAAACTCTCTGCTCACTAGTTTTTAAACTCCTTAATGTTTCTGGCATTTTGAATGAAAAAAAATGTTTAGCAATGTTATCCTCTCACAAGGGACTTAAGCAAGGTGTGTAAGATTGTAATGCAGATTCTCCTTTGGATATTACTATTTTGCATGCAGTAGAAATCACAGTGATGTTTCTCCTATTTTACACTTTATATTTTACAGACATCCATATATACAGACTATTTGGTCAGTGCAGCAATGCTGCATTTATATCATGTGGTGCTTTTTAACTTGTACAGGCATAGTTCTTTTCTTCATCCTTTTATTGAAAAGAACCATTCTGGCTCATCTGCCTCTCTCACTTTATTTGATTTACACAACTTGTGCCTTAAGAATTAATTTGGCTCACTTGTGTAATTTGCTCTTTTAGCTTACTTTTATCATTTTTGCCTCAGAGAACATTTATGTCTTCAACTGAGAACTTAACTTGTGTTAATTAGAAAAATATCTAATGACATCTTGCCTGTTACCATGCCTGAGTGGCCATGTAAAGTTAAATAGAAAGGGGGAAAAAAAAGCCATGTTTTTCTTGAATTTATATGAAGTCCTTTCAAAATGCCAGTATTGAGTAATTTATCTTTTCCAGACACAGGCAACATAGTAGACAAAGACATAATAAGACAGACTTGGATGGGAAATTATGTAGACTTTTTTAATTACTTTTTTTTAAATTGTAAGAATAATTAATTGTAGGGAGAATTTTCTAGCAAGAGTGTTGGAGCAGCTATAGCTGAGTCTCTTTCTAAATCATGTACTTAAACCCACCAGGAAGTTATTAGACTTGATGCAGAAATTACTTAATTAAATTTCACGCCCCCCATAATGAAAGAGGTCAAACTAAATAGTCATAATAATCCTTTTTGATCTGCATTTGCAGGTGAAATTGTGGCCAAGTGAATGCAGGGCCTAGCTCTTACTGATTTCAATAAGAAAATTATTTAATCCAATACACTTATGAATAAAACTTCCACTTAAATTAGGTGGATACAGAAAGAGAAAATATTTTAGGTAGTTTGTTTTTTTATCTATTATGCTATGTAATACAGTGTAGTGAAGGAGAATGAGATATTGTTAAAAAGCTACATACCTACTTATGGGTTTGCTATGGTAAAAAACAGTTCTATTCTTAATTCTCCTTTGTACCATGGGATTCCAAAGTTCTTTGCAAACTAATAAATAAAGTTCATAATTTTACTCAAAAATGAAACAAAGCTGTCCCTTTGGTAAAAGTAATTTGGCTATTTTGATGGCTGTGTGTATTGCTACTCTTGTTGTATTGATAGGGTTTTTTAGTCGCATGATAAACATCAGATTTGACAAACAAAAGCCCTTCAGTGTAAAATACAAAGCATGATACCAGTAGTTCTTAAATAACTCAGAAAATCCGAAAATTAATTTGCCCCTCTCCTGCTGATCTGTTACTTTTAGCAACAGGTCTGGATGTGGGGCAGTTTTGCACAGAAGGAGCTTGAAAGTGAAACAGAAATGATATCGCAGTAGGAAACGTGGTAGCTTTAACATGGAGGCAACATCACACTTTTTTATATGATTACAATGAAGCTTCCAGTAAATTCCATATTAATTCAGTAAATTCCAGTAAATTCCATATTCCATGACAGTACTAATCTCTACTTCAGCTTCATTCAGTTTGGCTCTAGTTTTCACACCCTATGGAACTGCTTTTCTTGGTATCAAGATTCTGTTTTCAACTATGATTAATGACTTGAGATGATTTCATCTGAACTAAATCTGAACCAGAGCATCTTTGCAAAACCGGAAGGTTATCTGGTTTTGAGCTATATGCTAAAGAGTTTCAAAGAGTCATAAATCAGTAATAATCTAAAAAATAGAGTAGAACTGTTCAAAATGGAATGGAATGGAATGGAATGGAATAGGAATAGAATAGAATAGAATAGAATAGAATAGAATAGAATAGAATAGAATAGAATAGAATAGAATAGAATAGAATAGAACAGAACAAACAGAACAGAATAGAACAGAATAGAACAGAATAGAACAGAATAGAACAGAATAGCTCAGTTGGAAGGGACCTACAAGAATCACCTAGTCCAATTGCTTCACCACATTGGGGACAACAAATAGTGATTAATATCTTCAGAACGAAACGTTCTGTCATTTGTTTGGTGTTAGTTCCCTTTTCAGCAAATTCATTACACAAGTCCTTAGGTATGGTGTTAAAGTGTTACCTATGTATTAAGTTAATGCCAGTTGTCCTCTGAGAAGATGGACTCAGTGATGTAAAAGGTTTTATTATTATCTCGTGTGCCTTTAAGGAGGAACAAACCTGATAGAAGTATCCCCTTATCATATTAAGAAAACTGCTGGATGTCTCTGGAAATTTAGCATCTGCTCATCTGCCTTTTTGTAGCTCATTATGACTAAAACAACATCCAATGACACCCTGCTAAGATTTTACTTAATAATGGACTATAATGTCTCATATATTGAATATTATGATATAGTGTGCATATATGTGTGCAAATATCTCTCTATATATATGCAGATGTCATATATACTGTGTGTTGAGGAACTAGTCTTAATCCTCTTCTAGTCAATTACAGAAATTTTTTACTTCTCTGAGAAAAAGGTTATGGGCCCTACTGTTTTTTTGGTTTTGTTTTTTTTTTTCTCTCTTTCAAGTTAATGCCTGTATGTTTAGGTCCTTCATATAATGTGGTAGAGAGATGCAATGTACAATGTAAAAGAGGTCAGTCTGCTGTTGTGACCTCTAATTGCTTCTGTCTTAAAACATTTCAGTATTTCTAGGACTTGTGTTTTTTTTTCTTTTCACTGCACATCAAAAGGGATAATGTTAGCGTTTTGCAGTTAATTCAATCACTTTCCACTTGTGAAAATGCTGACAGGATTTCCGGCCACTGGAAGAAATGCTCTGACTGTGTAGATGTGATTGGCAGCACAGACATAATTTATAAATTGCAGCTGAAATTAAAGCATTTTATCTTCATTCATATATATACTTCATGACAAATCATTCAGCAATACTTTATTTCAGTGAATTGATTTTCAACAGCAATTAATGGCCAATTTGTTAGATAATGTTCTCAGTCAAATCACAGACAGGTTAGAAATTGTTTCACTAATAAAGTTGTGCACTTCAATGCACTTGTGTCATAAGTTATAGATGTTGTTTTAAAAATACTATAGTTTGGGGCTTTTTTTCCTAATTTTGACTATTTGTAATACCACTGTCATCAGAAGACTGAACTGTGCACATATATAAGTTAAAAATATGAAAAAATATAAACTTGTTTTTAAAAAAAGTGCCACTGTCTGCACATTGGAGAAAATAACTTCCCATATTAAAACCATCAATTCTTAAAATGTTATTTAAAGATAATAGTAAAAGTTTGCCAGTAGCATAAAAAGGAAGTGCTTTGAAAAATGAAGCATGCCAAAAGCAATTATGAAATACACAGCAGAAAAAGATCTACTTTAAAATACCGTTAACTAAGGCTTAAGAGTAGTCACATCTGCCTTTACTTAAAGAGTTCAGTGAGCTCAGATTTTCTCTGTGGTCTGTGGAAAGAGACACTTCCAAAGGCAAGTGGCTGAATTTCTATCTCCAAGTAAGTATACCAGAGATGTACCTGTTTAGACAGGATATATAATTTTTAGGCAGCTAGCATTAGGAAACATGAATCTCAGTTAACTCTTCAGCTGATGATATTAGCATGAGTTTATTACTAAAAAATGTACAAGAACAGATCAGAGACCAGGAAGGGTGAAAATGGCACTATACCAAATCAGTGATTTAATCCCATAATGTATTTTTCAGAAATACGCATGAACCTACATTAAAACCTATAAAACCTATTGAAATAGATTATAGCCACATACTGGAGTCATATTAAGCAGTCAGAATAGCAACATTTAGTCCTCTGTATATCAGTCAATTGTGGGAGCTTTCTTAACTAAAGATATGTCTGGGCAGGTTTGTGCAGCCAGCTGCAGGAACAGAAGGTCTGACTGGGACCATTCTGAACTCTCCTGAGCATCAGTGTTTCTTGGCATACAGATACAGATTTCTTTATTCATTCTCCAGCTCACTGAGGGGGGGAAATGAGCAAATTGTTCTAGAGGGAACTGAAGTCTCCTTGATGACTTCTTGTCCCTTTTCAAGGAATAATGGGTGACTGATGCATCTCAAAAATTTGGAAAGCAGAGATGAACTTGAGTTGCCATACTCCTTGCTTTGACATAGTATGGAACATTGGTTGAAACACTTTAGACATGCAGAAAATGGGCTTATGTTTTCAGCATTGAACATCCAAAATACCATTACAGTTGCTTTTGAACTGAAAAATTGTGGCCTAAAGATGCAAAAGGCATTATCAAATCACATTTAAATCTATACACAATTAAAAATAGTCAATGTGGATGCTGTTCAAATTTGTTTGATTTTGGTTTTGTATAGTTGTTTTTTTTATTAACAGAACTTGAGTTATATTCAAATACAAGCTAATTAGAGTTATAAGAATTAAAATTTATTAAAGAAAATTAAGACAAGGAGCTACGCTCATACGTAATTTAAACCTCCCTTGGTGCAATGAAAACTGATAAGATGCTTCGTAGGCTTTCAATCAAATTGACAAACTCTTTTTCATTTTAGTTAACACTTTCTAATGATAATTAAGGATAGACAGTGTTTCATCCCTTTCCTAAAGAGTCAAAACATTTTATTCCTTTGAGAAAAATCTCCATTTGTGAAGATGACTCTACAGCCCAAAGAGGCTTATTCTTAAAGAGATGAAGTTGAGGATTTGTTACATGTTTTACAGGGTTTTTTTCAATAGCCATTTTAACTGGCAAACAGTTGAAAAATTTATAGTGCAATTGCCTTTGTCATTTTAGTGCTTATAAGCCAAAAAAAGTAAACATTTTTATAAATGTTTCTTTGTTATGTCTGTATTTAATTAAATTTAGGGATATGATTTTCCCCATCATCCTGTGCTTCTGATTACAATGATATCTGCATTAGTGTGTATTTTGGAAGACTTAAGTCTTAAATATTCATCATCCATTAATAAAAGAGATTATCTCACTGCATTTTGGAATGGGTATAGAGTAATTAGAACCAATTGATTTTTTTATAATTTTTTTTTCCTTATAAAGGAACTCTTCATAATAGGATTTATGCTGTCAGTAATGGATCTTCTGGCTGACTGCAGTTTTATTGGATCATTACTTAATCCATCAAAGATGCTGATTTTATCTTTTAATAACTGAAGCAAAAGAAAAGCAAAAAAAAAAAAGAGAGAGATTGATTTAATGATATGTCAGTTTTAGCACAAAGCAGGCATTTTAAACCTAAGATGTTGCCTGAAAGGGGAGAAATTGCCTGAAGGCTATGGAGAAAGAATTATGGTATTTTGGTTACATATTTCCTCACTGCTACTTCAGCACAGTTTACAGCTGGTTGCTTCTGTTTGTGCTTGCAGAATCTTCTAAAGATTATGAGATTATTTGTGTTGATTAAAATAAAATAAAGTGAAACTCAAGTTTCTGTACATACCTTGTATTGTTAAAACTATAAAGATTTACTCCTATGAGTATCTCTATGCCAGTAATTAGTGGACTCCACTCTCTCGGAGATACTAGTTTTAGATATGAACTTCATGTTATAAAAAGTCTGTGCGAAGCAGCCCCAAAACAAACCTTCTCTCTGAAGTAAATGCATGCTGACAGAAAGAACAAGAATATATACATTTAAATTGGGATGAGGAACTGAATAAGATAATTTTCAATTACTAATCTCCTGGTTAGCCCTACAGTTAAAAAAAAATCCTTCTCCAATGTTACTGGGTGGCAAGATATAATCTGTGAAGATAGCAGAAGAACCTCTTAGGTGCCTTGAACTAATGAATTTTTTGCTGCCAAATGGGTGGTGCATAGAAGGAAGCTCTCCTTGAGTAAAATTACGTTGGACATAAATCCAGAAAGAATTACCCTGATGCCACAATTACAGATTTACTGTAGTGGAAAAATGAACAAAATCGATTTGTTTCAGGGAGAAAATGTTCAATAGGTTCAGTTCAGGCTAGGTGAAAGAAAAATATTGTAGAGTTGCTTCAGAAGTGATGGTTCTGATTCTGAATTATGTGAGAATATATTAATGGGTTTACTAATGTCTAAAGCCTTGGCAAACTAATCCAAGATCATAAGTGCTGCATGGATTTGTGTTGATTTGTTCCTCACTGATATTAGATTTTCCACAGGTGCTGGGGAAAACTGAGTTTTAGCCAACTATTTTCCACTATCAGCCAAATTTCTAATACCCCTTTGCTGTCTGTGGACCAGCTATGGTGAGACCTGAAGACACTGTGTGATTTCAGCAGGAACTCTGTCAGATGGATTTCACTATTCGGTGTGACAGGTTTAGCTTTGGCCTCAGTGATTTCTTTTAGCCCTAGTAACTGCTGAACCAAGATAATGTTATCTTATTTACTCTGATGAGTTTTGAAATGCTGAAGGGGATCTAAAGAGACAGCAACAATTGGATTTTTGAGATTACAGCACAAAGTCATAAGACATATTAGTTATGTTTGCTAATGCATCATTAATCTGAATTGTGTTTCATGGGAATTTTGAAATATACTCTATAGAAGCTGATCTGTAATACTTCCTCTCAAATACTTCCTGGAAATACTATCATATAATCAGAGTAACAGCTAAGAAACACTGAACAAAAAAGCTTTCAGACCTTTTTTAACCATGAGGCTGTCCCTCTTCATAGTGTTTTGTTGAATAAAAGACTTCTAACAAAACTAAAGACCAAAAGGGAGAATATTAATTTTTTCCTTCTGAGGCTCTGGTTCTAGTTCCATCACATTGATATTTACTATTATATTTCAATCTCTGTGTTTTCAGATCTTTTGATCTACTGATAACCTGTTAAATTTAAGCTAACTCCCAGAAAACATGAAGCTAAAGGATTATTCTTAGACAGATTGTGCCAAATATTTTAACAGACTAACAGAAAGGGAACTGAGGTTCTGTTGCACAGGAGGTAGCACTGCAACTCAGCTATGTGTGAATAGGTGATAACGGGCATTTAGCTAAAACTCAAAGTTTAATCTATATCTAGGAGAGCATACTTTTTTCACTTACCAGAGAATCATACTGGATATGGTTCAGACGCTTTACAGCTTTTTAATATGTTGGCTTGATAATGTAAGCAATCTGAGAGAACTAGAGAGAAAAACCAATGTGCTAACAGACAGTCCCTGGGAGAAAAAATACCAAAAGCATAGTCTGTGTACCAAGATGACAACGCTTCTATAAATGGTTTGCAAACAGATTCTGATATCTGAAGATATTAAAGACAGATGGACCAACACTATTAGGTAAAGAGTCTTTAAAAGTAAATTTTTAACTTTAGAACTGCAAGTGAATTGGATGGATGGGGGTAATGAAATCTATCATATCAGTAATAGACATAAATAGGATTACCAAATTCTTGTGCCAATACCTATATCTGAGCTTATCATATGGGCATCCTTTATAGCCACTGAAGAGAAACAAGCACTTCTCAAGTATAATTAATCTCAACAGTGTTGGACTTACATGAGCTGAACAGCTAACTTCCCAGAACATCACCCGTCTCTGTTGTAGAGATTATACAGTGAGAATGTATCTACAAATCAGAACTGTAGAATCATAGAATGGCTTAGGCTGTGAGGGACCTTAGAGATCATCTGTTCCAACCTCCCTGCCATGGGAAAAGAATGCCTCTCATCTAGACAAGGTTGCTCAAGGCCTCATTCAACGTGGCCTTGAACACTTCCAGGGAGGGGTATCCACAACTTCTCTAGGCAATCTCTTTCAGAGTCTTACCACCCTTGTACTAAGGAATTTCTTCCTAATATCCACCTTAAACCTATTCTACTTCCGTTTAAATCCATTTCCCCCTGTCCTGTCACTGAACACTCATGAAAAGTCTCTGGCCTTCCTGCAGGTTCCTTTCAGGTATTAGAAGGCATCTCTAAGATCCCCCCAGAGTCTTCTCCAGGATGAACAATCCCAGCTCCTTCAGCTTCTCCTTGTAGCAGAGGTGCTCCAGCCTCTGGATTGTCTTTGTTGCCCTCCTCTGGACTCTATGTCCTTCCCATGGTAGGGACACCAGAACTGGGTGTAGTAGTCAAGGTGGGGTCTCAGAAGTGTAGAGTACATGTGGAGAATCACCTCACTTGATGTGCTGACCATGCTTCTCTTGATGTATCCTAACATATGGTTGGCCTTCCGAGCCACATGAGCACACTGCTGGTTCATGTTGAGCTTTTCGTCAATCAGCACCTCAAGTCCTTCTCTCCAGGGCTACACTCAACCCACTTAGTACCCAGCTTGTAATTTTGCCTGGGACTGGCCTGACCCAGGATGCAGGACCTTGCATTTGAACTTGATTTTGTAAAGTGTTAGGCATATCTCTGTATCTTTAGGAAAAATATGATTCTAAGCTTAAATATTTGTTTGTGATACAAGCACAATGTCAATATCCTGTCCTCTAAATGTGTATCTGAGATCTTATTGGAGACATGCTATGCATGAAAGTATTCTATAAATGCAAAAATGAAAACAGAGCCCAGTCTTCTGACTTCTTTGACTGTGCAAGTACTGCCAAATGACTGCTGGCCTGGAAGCCTTACAGCAACCCTAGCAGCTTTTTTAATGCATTTGACTGAAAACAATTGAAATTGCAATTGAGTTGCAGTTGCTACAAAAGCTTGAGTTACTACTGCAAATTCTGATGGCAATCTCCCTGGCACTTAATGTGGTTTTGAAAAGTAGTTTAGTTGCAAGTAATAGAAATAATAGTGTATCTGTAATTTGCTTTAGCCTAAACCCAGGATAGTCTTGACTTTGACTGTCATAGATTCCAATAACTTTCTAATGAATAGTAAGTAACATTTTAATTTTTTTTTTCTATTTTTAAATTAAGCAAATAGGGTTGAATGTCTTTATTAGTACAAGACATGAAGCATGCAATTATTTGGCTAGCAAGTAAATAGTAACTGGCAAGCTGTGTAGACAATCTGGAGCTTAGATATTTGGACATTCTTGGTGGCCCCAGAGTGAAGACTGAATGGCACAGGGACAGAACTATTCTTGCAGCTGAGTGGGTGGTTCTCTGCAGTTCAGAGCTAAGACAAATAGCTAGCAAAGGCAGGAAAATATTTACTGCCACTACCCACTACACATGCTGCCACCATACATAACGTACTGGCATTATGGATGCAAATACCTTTCCTGCCTTAAAGATTACCAAAGTAGTAAATTCGGCACCAATAATACCAGATGTGTGTAGACCAAACAACATGGAAACATCTCATATAACAATATAACCACATCTGTGTCCTTACATCTATTGTGAGTCAGAGAATATGTTTATTTAATGTAAACTCAGGCACTTCGAATACTCAAAGTAGTATTATGATCTAAATAAGCTATTCATGCAGTCAGTGGAAAAGGATGGACCTTTCTAGAAGGCAATGCTGATTTTAAGTAGGCTCAATTACTCTATGGAGGGGCATTTAGTTTAGTTAGTAGGTATGTAACTTGAGTGCCTCTGATATGTTCTTTGGAAGCAATGGTTCTGAATCCACATGACTCCAAAATTGTCAAGAAGGAAATGACAAAAATACTCAGGATCTGGAGGACTGAATTGGTCTCCTGCATTCAGGCTATTGAAGGGGTCAAATTCAGTCCATTGTTAGTGCTGAGTATGACAACCTTAATCTTGTTAACCACTACATGTTTAGTGTAAAGCACTCGATTTGTCCTGGTAACTGTTGAGTTTATCATTAAACAACTTAGTCTTCTGTTACAGGAGGTGATATGTGAAGTAATATAGTTTCTAACCTATAGGAAAAAAACAATTCAATCAATATCTTCACTGTCTTTTTACAAAAAAGAAATCACAGTGAACATAGCAAGTCAAACAACATTTAGCCATTGCAGTTGTATCTTCTTATCTTTTCAGTTTGTCTCAGCTATGCATACATCTGTGTTTAGGAGCCTATCACTCATCTAAATTCCAAACAATAAATCAGTGATTAGTGTCTTCATTCAGAAATGTCACTGGATCCTGTACCTCATACCCTGAAAGGTACGTGCAATATCTGGATTAAACACTAAGTAACTGCTAGGTTGGGCTCAATAACACATTTGCTCATTTGGCTGCACACAGCCTTTCCATCTTCACTGAAGTACCTTTTGAAGGCAAATTCCATCCCACCTCATAAAAGAATTTCACACTGATTTCACTGACTTATCCTAAAGAGCAGTATGATAGATGAGAGATGAGGCAGCTGATAGATGAGGTTGTTTATACATATATATAAAGTAATACCATTCTAAAATTATAGAATAGTTTTTGTTAAGTCCACTGCTAATGGCTCTAAATCTCATATGCTGAAGCATCTGACTAGCTGTTACAGTTTCTGAAATTTAAGGACTGTGGTCTTCATTTTAAAGCACAAATATAGATTTATGTATTTACACCCTTGAGCTACACCATCAAAGGCATCATTGTAAGCTACAATTTTTAGTAAAAATAAATTAAAATTGTTCTGAATGCTACTGAAATAACAAACTGGGGCAATCCATCTGGAATTCATTTTACTTCATATTACAGGCTTTGTGTCACTGCTGTCCAATTTGACATCGAAAAGCACAAAAAATAACATTGACATAAGGATATAGTTATGTTTATACGTAGCAAAGCCTTTTTTTTTTTTTTTTTAATGTTATTTTCAGAGTAGTATCCTTAGAATTGGCACCCTTAACCAGCTTGTGGAAAAGAATATCTGTAGCAGGCATGTTAAAATGCAGCAGTTAAAGCTATGAAGTGAAAAAGCTGTCAGTTCAGCTACTGTTCTTATTCAAGTACTTCCATCGTAGCCAATGGGAGGTTGGGAAGCTGGAACCTGGAGATGTGCTTTCCCAGACTTGCTTTGAGCAAAAAGGTATAATATGTCTGCTGACTGCAAAGATGCTTTTTTTCCTTAGGCTCCATTAAGTCATGCCCATTAAAGTCAGTAGGGGCTTTTTCTTTAATATGCCTGGTCTGTTTCCATTAAAGCAGAATAAAACCTGTTTTGTTTTGTTTTGTTTGTTGTTGTTTTTTTTTAATTTGTTTTCTGACACCACACTTGATATGCTTATACAATACACACTTTTTAAAACTCTAGGAAGCCTTCACAGGGGCTGCTGTAAGATCTTGATGTGTTTCAAAGAAGATAAAGGAGAAGGCAATCAGACCACTTGTTCAGGAAGGACTGGGCATAAATTAAAGATGACCTAAGCATAACCCAAAGCTAAATTAAAAATTTCTTTCAGTAAGGGTATCAATATTAAATATGGGAATAAAATATCATTATTAATAAAAATAGATATGTACAAAGAAAGTGTGACTGATTTATGAAAAAAAACACAAAGCATAAGGACTTTGATAACCTCAAGGCAGAAGACAGAACCTTCTTCAGCCTAAACTATAGGCTTATTTAGGTGTTGTCTAAAATTATGGCTCCAAATTCATTCAAGGATAAAATAGGTATTGTATTTCATTTAAAATATGTCTGTGTATATATAAAGGTACATATATATGAAGTGACATACTCTTCATGTATGCACATGTCTTCCTACTAATTATCTGGAACCTAAAAGCTACTATACACTTCAGGTCTCCATTCTGTTTTGCTAAATGTAGGTGGAGTATCTTTTCAACTTGAAGGAATAAAAGAGTTCTTAGAGTATAGAATTAAATGGACAGTGAGATGACACTGAAGACGGCTTCATGAAATAAAAGTGCACTTACTTGTTCTAATTTATTGTTGCTTGATATATGACTAATTTCTTCTGACAGATAAAATGTAGTAAAGCAAATGTTTTTAGACTTCAGTAAAATCATTAATATAGTGCTATGAGATGCTATTAGTCAGCTTAAGGGTTATAGCTAGACAGGTATTAGCACACACCTAATAAAAAATAAATAAAGAAGAATAAATGGGCTGGAAAGCATGTTTTGGTTTGGTTTGGTTTTTTATGGGTTTTTGAGGTTTTTTTAAATTTAAATTCCAGAAAGGTTATTCATGGAATGCCTCTTACTTTATCCACTCATGTATGGGCTTGGCATAAAAACAAGGAGTGTGTAAATGAAATTAGAAGTTAATACACAAAATAGATTACCTTAAGAAAAAAAAGTGTTAGATTTAGACTGAATAAAGTTTTAATAATACTGAATGCTTGGTTGTAAACCTAATGTCCATAATAAATGACTGTTAAAAGCTGCAGTGATGACTTTTGGGACCCACAGGGAAGGAGTAAGCAGAAGTTTAAGGGCTGATCCCAGAGAGATGATTAGCTATACAGTGGGATTGGCCATGAAAAGAAAAAGGGGCTTCTAAAATCTATCAAGCAAAATATTTCCAATGTAATTGGGAAATACCATTGTATGAGACAAGAGTAATACTGCAAACGTATTCCAGCTCAACACCAGTGCTGGAATTCCTTAGCTGAGCACTACTTCCCACATCAAGCCTTACAACAAGCTTCATTATTACCTATCAGAGCTGAGCCCATGGACCAGAATTCCCAGGGAGATGGTAGAAATTTTGTGCAGCACTGTGAGACTTCTCCAGCTTCCTGCTTCTGCTGTCAGAACCCACCACAAAGCTCTTTGAACACGTGTCCCTGCTGTGGCTCAGAAGCCAGAGTTACTGACTTTTACTCAGGAAAATAGCTTAAGTACCATGATTTGAAAGAAGTCTCAGGTTGGTGGTGCACATGACTTATGGAGCACAGTACGAGTGTGTGTGGCACAGTGTTCTCTCTGTTCCTTTCGTACAGATGATCACCCACTCATCACAGCTCATGCCATAGACAAATCCAGTTTGAGGTGTGTGGTAAGCAGCTGTAAAACTGCAAATTTTGAATTATGTCCTCAGTTAAAAAAATCTACAAATGTATCCAGGATCAAGGCTAGAAGAAAAGTGAAACAGCAAATACATCGTTACAACAGCGGTTTCCCTACATAGACTTTGTTTCAGAGATTTCCACACGACATCAGTGGGTTTTACATATGAAAAAGAATGCACATGCCACTAAAGTGTGACCTGAATGAAATACAGACACTTTTATGCTGATAGAACATATGTCCATGCAAACAATAGTTAGGTATAAACAGGAGAGTGTCCTTTTATGTGTTTATCCAGTCTGTGAGTTATGGTGTGCTAATGAGTAGCAGATGAGATAGACTTTTTTTGGTTCTGTTTCTTTGTTGTGTTTTGTTTTGTTCTCTATGGCTTTGTACTTAGTGTCTTAGGCCTCTAAAAAGACTTTTTTTGTATAATTTACCTAGTTTTAATTTTAATAAGTTTTAAAAGTCATAACATATACTTTCCTATATCTCTTTGATTACTCTTCTGATTTATAGAATTGAATGCATTCTTAAGGGGAAATGTTACTGTAAAGTGAAGGAATATATATAGTGACCTCAGATAATTGGTTTTTTTTCTTTCTCTAAATTTATATTTCT
This sequence comes from Florisuga fusca, assembly GCA_038090715.1. Taxonomy (NCBI): domain Eukaryota; kingdom Metazoa; phylum Chordata; class Aves; order Apodiformes; family Trochilidae; genus Florisuga; species Florisuga fusca. The sequence continues at coordinate 19,706,897 of JAAWXA010000007.1, forward strand.
CAATTAAGCAAAGTAGCAAAGTTTAATACAATGAAGTGTAAGGGAAAATGATAAAAGGTAAACAACTGACATTTATAGAATACCAAGCATTGATTATAAATATTATGCTTTATTGATTTAGATGCATCCATAAACTCAGTGTCTAAAGTTTTATGTTTGAATAATTTTGTTTTATGCTTTGATACTGTTAATGAAAAAATTTGTTCTAGTGGCACATTTTTCACAACAGTAGAAAACAGAAAAAAGGCAAAAATTTTCTTGAAAAAAACTATTTCAACTAACCACTGGAAGTGTGTAGTGCAAATATTTGGTTTTATTAATAATAAAAAATATTGAAGACAATAATATCTCGGAGCTGATATTTAGTCAGATTAATATTGTCATCTTACTTAAGATTAATTACTGTGGCTTTTTATTTCTCCTGATATTATTTTATCTGAATGTACTTAATAAGATCTATTTATCAAGGATCTAATTAAATGTAGCACTTAACAGAGAGTCAAGAATGATTTTATATTCCCAAATACCAAGGGTAAATGAATATGAAGACAAATGCACAATATTGTTTTAAATTATATCCACATCATAAGATAGAAGAACATTAAAAGGATTATGTGCTTCTGGCAACCTACAGGAATGACTATTCTACTCATACAGCTGAATGTACTAATAGACTTAGCTGTAACTATTAATGCTATTGATAATAGTACTTACTCATGAATGGTAATATTTTCATGCTTCTATATGTATATTACATACCAGAAGACTCTGGGGCAACATGTACTAATAATGTCACCTGGACATTATTAGAATCATTCCTAGTTCCTGAAACATCAGATTTTTGCCAGGGTTAGCAGAAAAGTCCCAGTCAAGATGAGCAAATGATTTAACTTAAAACTAATCTTGCATTCTCCTTTTAGTATCAGAAAAATATTTCAGGACAATTAGCTAAATGGACTTGGGGCAATGGAAAACATCTCTGCAGTCCTCTTCTGAGGCTAATTAACTCCTTTGTGCTACTTTGATGTGGGTTTGTAGTCTAGATTGTTTAATTTTGGATTATGCAATTCAGCATATCTTTAGTATTTAGTGGAAAACATAGCTCTGTGCCTGCAGCAAAAAGTGAGTGAGGATGTACTGGCATAGTAAGGCTGATGTTGCAGCACAGTCAAGATTATTACTTATTTCTGAAATGAGAAACGTTTACTTTTGCCAACAAAATGCTGATTTATCACATAGTTGAAGTGAGAAGGCAAAGGTTACTTAAGGCATATGAAAACGAAACTCTGCTTGAGAGGTTGGCAGAGTTCTGCTATTGTTGTTTATAATATAGATTATATGAATATACACAAAAAAGTGAAAATCTTTAATTCTAAATAATATATTCATAATAACACCAATCATTTGTAGATTGCTCCTTAAGAAAACATAGTGTACAGCTCCCCCCCCTGCCCAAACCCCACATCTTTCCAATCACTGTGTATCTGAAGCTCTGTTCTAGGCAGGCATCCCCACATCAGATGCCTGAGATGTTCAGTGTGGGGGCCACTGGTGAAAAAAGGAAAAAATGAAGTAAAATTCTGAATACAACCTTTAGATTCTGTTCTCAGCTCTAGAACAAGTTGCAGTTGCTAAGTTACTTATTAAAATGAAACAAACAAAAAAGCAAACAAAATTTTTAGTGCAACTGTACTGTTTCTACTAGGGACCAGAATTTGCTCCTATGCACACTATGTGCTTTATGGATATATACCTACTGTAGAACATGTGTTTATCTGATGAGACCATGCTGGATAAAAGTGACCTATATTGTTCCACAGTCTTTAAGATTAACTACAGATTATAAACTTCACACTTCAAAGCAATTATTTCATGTCGTCACTGTGAAATGGTCTGTTTTGTTAGATTCTAGAACCTTTCTTATGAACAAATTCCATAATACAGGTTTCTTAGAATGAGATTTGGATCAATAAAAAGAAAAGACGTATCTTCATTTTTCATTCCATACTAAAGTGCTCCATGGATTAACCAAGATAATTATTCTTGATCTCTGTGGTCAGTGAAAGTAGCCAAAGCAGCTTCTAACTAGATACTAACTCACAGATTGCAGAGATGCTTTTTTTAAACTGTTGTTGATGGTATCTGAAGTTACCACACTGCTTATTAACATTGCTGTGGTAACATTATTTGTGCTCTTACTGCCCCTTGGCTACAATGCAGCAAGTGAATGTTTCCCAAATATTTCTTCAAAATCAAAGGCAAAGACCTGGGCTCTTTACGGTACACGTGAGATGCTTGGGACAACAGAAATTCTTCCTTCTTAGCTCTCTCAGCTCTGTTGTCATATATCAGTAAAATGATAATGTTTCTATTCGGAACAGAATAACCATGCTATAAAAAAGTAAATTATCCTAATAAAAATAAATGTAACAGAGATAGGTTTAGTAAAGGTACAATTGAAAAAAAAAATTAGAAAAAAAATTTCAAAGAAAACAACCACTGAAGCATTGTGGTTATCCAAAGTATTTAAATTTTTGTTGTTCTTCTTGGTAACTGTGAAAACTAGCACTCTTCCAAACAATATCTGGGCATGGTCCAGGAGACAGTACAACAAGGACCGTTCTGCATAGGAAGGTTGATGTTATGGTGCTTGGAGATGAAGGCAGTGGAACTGTTCAGCTGGATGGATGTACACCATATGGCCTCTGAGCCATAAAATGGTTTGATTTAGTAATGCTTAAGCAGCCAAGGAAACTATAATCTTTCACACTAGCAGTGCCTATTACAGTATTAATACTTCTCACACAGAAAACATAGTCCTAGTTTCACAGCTGAAAAGGTTGTGTTGTAATGTCATCAGCTACAACTCCTTGTTATTGATGTGATTTGTTATCTTATTTGAGACTGAGTGGCTACATGTGATTTAGATAATACTGACAAATAACAAATGTTATTCATCAGTTTTCTTCTATAATATGACTGGTCATGCAGACTTGTTCACTATGTTGAATGTTTAGTACAAATGAATTCTAATTTTGATTTAAGTCTGTTTTAAATCTATCTGTTTTTTCATTAACTTCTCATATTTAAATGAAGTGCAGAATAGAGAAAACATGATTCCCAGTGACTTTCCTTCATAAATTTTTCTTAAATATCATAATTTTTTTTCCAAGATGGTCAAAGTCATGCTTGATTCCAGACATTGCAATTATGGTATAGTTTCCTAAATCCATCATCCTACAACAGAAATAAAACCTGAGCTTTTTGATCAAGTGAAAACATTTGTCAAGCTGACATTTTGTCTACTTCACAAAAATGCATGAAGTCCATCAATAGCGAATACAAAGGGTATAAAGTAGAGCTATCGGTTCCATTCTGAGATATGATTAATATGTGCAGTTATACTATCTCACATTTGACATTTGTAGCTAATTGCTTCTTTTATGAGAATTTTTCTTCTCTCATTTACATACAAAAGGGAATTAATCATACCCTCAGACAGTCACTTTTGTCACTTACTCACCAAAAACTTTGGCCTTCTAGGGAGTTTTTCGACTAAACACTCTTGCTGCCATAATATTTGGTTTCTCCACCACACACTCAGTTTTCACCTCTCTTGGCAAGACTATTTTTCATTCTACATGTTCTATGGAGTAAATGTTAACAAAGTATTTGAACAGAAAAAGACATTATTAGTCTATTTTCCACTTCACATGTAATAAAAACAATTTGAATTTGAGTTGACATTTGTGCATTACTGGTGTTTGTGCAAAGGAAAAACAAAATAAAAACATGCATCAGCAATGCTGAAATCCTGTACTTGTTTGACAAACAAATTCAGTGTTCAGTGCTAGATTATATGGCTTGAATATATGACTTGAAGCAATAAAGTGTGAAAAGAAGTGAGTTAAACTACAATAATTGATAGTATCCAAGTAGAAGCCTAATGTCACCTTTAAACCATTATTTTACTTCTTCATTCCAACTTTGGATAAATGCTCAGAAGAAAAATGCTCACAGATAAGTGCAGAAGAGGCAAAAGAACCAGTAAACATCTGTGACTGCCTCTGAAGTTCTCCCTGAGGCTTCAACCTTTGACTCTAGTCCTATTGAAGGTGCAGCAGCAGCAGCAGCATTGCAAGTTTTTCTCTTTGCATGCTAACAGCCACCTCTGCTGTTGGTACACACAGAACAAAGAGAAGCTGCTCCACGTTGTGTAGTGAACCACAACCATAGATTGAAAGAAAAGGGACTAAGAATTTCTCAAAATCTTCTATAAAACTGAACCAGGAAAATCAATGTGTGGCTCACTAACTACTTCAGAGGGAAGAAGAGATCTTTATAGAAACAGTAGGCAAATTAACCATTAATTGTAGGTTTCCTGAACAAAGACATTAAACAGTTCTCTGTTGTGGGGAAGCAACAGCATATTTGTAATGATGAGGAGATCTCATTAAAAATCTGTCACTGAATCCATCCTTTAAAACATGTGCCATCCTATCGACAAGAGAGAATGGTTGTTAGTAATATCAGGTTTTGCTCACAGAACTAATAATGAGGCTTTCTTAGTATTCAGTGCATGTCCTTTTCAGACATAAAATGTTTTAGTCTCAGTCATCTTCTTCATGCCTTATTCCCCTTGCTTTTTCAAAGGCAAGTTCCCTCTCTCTGCCTTGAACCTCAGAGGCTCATATCTTTGAACTTCCAGGTGAATAAAATACCTGGCAAACAACCTGCCAGCCATACATCAGCTTCCAATTTGATGGTGGACTTTAAAATAAGCTGTAATACTTTTCAGTGTTTGTTAACTCATCAAGTCTAAATAGGAGATTCGTATGAGCTGAGCACTGTGTAGACCAGTGTAATTATCTTATACAACAAACCTATTGTTGCAATATAATTCTCTGATTTTCTGGGCAGTGCCTGTTTGATATATTTCTGCTACTTAATATTTGTCTTAAATAAACATTACAAAATACCTTTTTTTTTTTTCCCCCATACTTTTTCTCAAGTAAGTCAGCTGAAAACTGGAGATTCTCAGCTGAAAGTAAAACCAGCTACCTCCCAAAATATGGATTGAAGTGCCAAAATGTGAAGATCAGTTTTAAAATGCCAAGGTTTTTTCCTTATTTGACATGCAGCTCAAGTGCCACTGCCCACACCATTACCAACTCTACCATTCCCTGTGCACATATAATTAAGCAAACTCTAATAAGTTCCTATTGATGGTAACAGAAAAGACAGTTTACTGAAACTACAGCAGAGCGTATTTTAATGTCATTATTGCCTTTTTAATAGAAATTTGACTCCCCTTAACATGCCACACTTGACCTCTAGGTATAATACACTGCACAAGAGTTTGAGATAGTCCCATATTAAAGGTGTGTAGTTAGGCATAAAGCCAAAACTAAGTGCTTCTAGCTCCTGTGGAGAAGAATATCCTCCAAGGAATGCAAATATTTATATTCAGGAGATATCCATAGTAGCAAGTACTTTAGCCTTCAGAAATCTGCAGTTTTTCAGAATAAGGAAGTAGATTATTTTATACCATTAATGAACGATTAGTATTCTATTTCTTTTTATTTGTGTGCAGAAGTGAAGAAATAAGTAAATAGATAAATAGTATGACCATCTTTCCTTGGCTATAATATATTAATCATTCAATTGATACTTACAAATCCTTGAGTTTGACATGGGTTTTCTATTACTGTGGCATGTATTTTCTGTTCAATTTCATTATTTTCTATTTTTTAAAAAAATGTGATATGTTTGTAGGTTTTTCCTTGTGTTGTTCAATGCTAATAATTTTTAAAACTGCTAAATAAGCCAAAAAGCAAATCCCATACACATGGCTTAGAAGCCACATGGCATACATCCATACAGAAAATTCTACCAGTGGTGGAAACAACCAAAACATATATGTTCTTTCAAGAGTTAAAAAATTTGTGCAGTTGAAGTTTGCAGGTCATCAACAAGCTTCTAAATGTCTCCAGCATTTTCCTCCATCCAAGTTTCACTTCTGTCTGAAATAAATTTTGCACATTATTTTAGAAGGCCAGGTTGCTTATGTCAAAAACAATTTTTGAAACAAGGAATCACTTATATACTGTGTAACTAAGCACTGCCTAACCTAAATAGTCAGTGTGTGTTCCAAATCACGGAGTCAGCTTAAAAATCAGAAGAACTGATGTGAAAGTATTTTGAAAATCATAAAATAAATAATGAAATGAAACAAAGTTAAATTGGGTTGTTTGTTTTTCATTTTCTTTTGGCATCGACATCTTCATGCTTCTGTTACATGTTCCACATCTTCACAATCCAAAGAGAAGCTTGTAGTTCAAAAACATTGTCTTCACATGTGGACTGAACAGCCCAGTCATAAGGACTTGCAGAAAAGCCAGGGCTCCAACAGTCACATTAAAATGATGGAAGCTGACGACCTTGTCAAACAGAGTATATATTGAGTATAGGCGATATATTGGGCCTGTGTTGGCAATTCTAGTCCATGTAAGCACAACATAAGACTCTGCTAAAACAAAGTGCATAAAATCAGGAAGGTCTATTGTTATGGATAAAATAAAAGAGCCTTGAGGTCACTTAACACATTGCCACCAGGCTCTAGTTGCAGAACCAGTTTAAAAAAATAAAAAAAATAAAATAAATAATAAAAATATATATATATTTCTTGTTTAATTGAGAAATTTTGGCATTATAAATATTCCATTAACTCCTCCTACAAAATTGAAATACTGATATCCTATATCTCGCTGGTGGTCTGAAGAACAGCAACACAACAACAGAAATATTCTGATTTGGAAAGAAACCAATGTATTGGTGCATCAAAATATATTTGATTTTCTAATCCATAGGCAATATAAATCTATTGAAATAACATGGAGTAAATAATTAAAATTCTACTACATCATGATTCACAACATAGTGCCATGCATAAATATGAATATTTAAGCTAATTCTCTGACTAGAAATGCTTCAAAGTGAAAAGCAGTTTCTAATATTACTGCACTCTTTTGCATCTTTCTTGTACTGAATGCTAAGTGCCCTTTCCTCAAGGAACTAGAGACATTCAACAGAAGCGAAGATGAGGGTGGGTAAAAAAGCAATTCTGTTATAGTAGAAGAAGAAAAGAGTTTCACAGTACTGCTGGTGGCACTATTCAACCAATGCTTCGATTGAACTTTTAATTAAATTTGCAAGATACTGTTCACAATCAACAAGAAAAAGAAAAATCCCTTATATGTACAACAGAAAAGCTTTCCATTAATAAGAGAAGACATAAAGCAGGCATTGTCTTTCTCTAAATTCTAAATGTAATTTTAAAAAAAATTGAATAATAGAAGTTCATGCTAGAATTAACCTTTTCTTTACAGTAAGAAAGCTCTGCAATACAGGAAAAATTATAAAATTTTGTCTGACTGTTTCTCAGTCAAAGGACATATCAGTTACTGTGTATTGCTGCAATATTCCAAGCATTAAATTCAATTACAGACAATAGAATCAAGTACAGTTTTCATCTGTGGGGCATTGAAATATGAGGTACATTCAGCAGTTTATTTATTCCTAGTAGAAATAACCCTGATGAAATAGCACTCTTAAAACATTCTTTCCTACAGACTTTGCTGTTCCAAATGCATTCCTCAGGCAATGTACATATTTAGTTTTTAAATGTGACATGTAGAAATCAACCTTGGGTTTCTTGGATGGTTTGACTTTCTTTAGCTCTGCTATGGTTTAGGTAACCTTGTCACTCCCAAGTTCTAACCCTGCTACTGGACTTAAGCAAACAGCCTAAAGCATGCTTATTCACCAGGGATACAAATAAGCACCAAAGGTCCACCTGTGTTAATAGGTTTTGAAGGCTTCTGCCACTCATTACACATGATTTATGTGTAAGGAGAGGCCAAAGACTGGGGGCTGAACCTGCAACTCTTAGCTTAAATGCATGAATCTGTACCATTTGAACAACAGTAAGTGATACTCTTAGTTCTACATCGTTAGAGATCATTGCACTCATTACAGAAAGAACTAAAAACATTACTGGAATGTTTGAATGTGCACTTTAAAAAATTGCTTGCTAAATTTGAATTGTTTTGGATTTTAATTGTAGGCATCGTATCTTCTTTTTTTTCCTAACAAAGGAAAATTGTTTCTGCAATTTAGATCAGTAGATGTATAAATCTAGCAAAACCAGAAATACAGTGCATTAAAGCCAGATTGTACACAGATACTAGTAAGTGAAACTTCATTTATGCTTTTGGAAAGAGGCTGACTGAAATTCACTTTGCCTCTACATGACTGGCCCTCAGAATACATTGCAGCAATGAAAAGTTACTTGCAATTTATAATGCTATCTTTTGCATAACATTCATGTCATCTTCTTTTGCTGCTGGATTTTCCTGGAGACACTTAAGGCTGAATGGCATATTTGAAATTGAATCCCTACCTGTGTCAAATCTATCAGTTTCAGGATTTGTTGCTCTAGACTCTAACCACATATATTTCTATTCCTGTTTTCCCCCAAAAGGCCTATTAGAACTCAAGAAAAAAGTGCTAGTACCTGCATAGAGTTTGTAGCTTGATGTGGAATTTATTGTTTATAGTTGTGTGTTGAGTTCTGTGACTGAAAGCCCAAATTGGGTGGTATTGGAAGACAGATGAAGGCGATTAAGAATAAAAGAATCCAAATTTACTAGAACCCTTGTGTGATGAAATGCCTGAATGTTTACAGTAATATTCTGGGGACTTGCTCTTCTTGGATTTTTTATTTAAAGCTCTCTGACATGAGAATGTAAAAAGGAGGTAAATATTTAACATGAAGGGATTCCTTAGATGTCTTTAAAACAACTTGGAGCAGAGGATGGTATTTCAAGACATATAATTTGTGCTATAGGGCCAATGCTTATATTTTCAGTATAAATGCAAAAACAAGGGCAGCTGGAACTGGTGGAAGCCACAGCTGACTTGACAATGTCAAGGCACCTATCCAAACACCATGGCTTCTAGATTTCACTGCAGACAGCATGTCTACTTCTTCCTTACTATTACAACACATGTAAACACTTTTCACAGTAACCCACCAACAAATACACAGTGAAATTAAATAATTCTAAAGGACTTGATTTCTGATCTTTATGCCCTTTCTAAAAAGAGCAACAAAGAAAGTGGTGCAATTCCAAAGAGTTAAGCTCTTTGGCATAATTTAATAATTTACACAGACACACTAAGCAACTGAGCAAAATGCTAAATTTGGTAGGGAATAAAAAGTAATTCTTTTCAAAGGCTATTTAGCATTTTTAAAAGCTATTCAGATAATGATGAGGACCATGGGCAGAAGTATTGATACCACAGGGAAAATAGTTACTGGTAAATGACATTACTAGCAGCAATAAGCTAGACTTGTGTAGAAAATGTGTAAATATAAGTACCTCTGTGACAGTTTTTAGAGATGATCTTTATTTTCTATTGTGGTGCCACTGAGACTTATTTCTAAAGCAAAAAATAAGAGAAAAGTCACAACAGGAAAAAAAACCCACTACTGATAGACTGCTGCTTGCTTTTATCAAATTCACATTTGATTCATAATCTTTTGAAAATATAGCTCCTCCTTACATTTATCGTATTTGTACATTTATTATTCATCTGCTGACACCACTTTCACTGGCATAGTTTGAGATAGCAAACAGCTTTGCTTGTAAAACGAGATCTTCATGTGAAATAACATTTCACATATACATATAAATATACATACATGCACAGAAACACACATTCTATAGGTCACAGAATATTTTCCTCAGATGCCTATACTCCCAAGGATGTAGATGTAAATATTTTTTTATCTTACTGTTATGCAGAAATATTTTACTTGCAAAGTTGACACATTCAACTAATGACCTGGTACCAATATTCTGTGGGTACAGAAAACTCTGTTCTTTAGTATAAATTGTATCACATGGAAAATTAAGATGTCAAAATAACCTGGAAGGTGGCTAATTGTTTTCCAGCTAGGGCACGGCTATTACCTAGAGTAGATTGTCAAATGCTTTCTCCTATTTTATTTTGTTTTAATTGGCTCATCTAATAGCAGTTCTGGTGCTTGCTTTTGCAGATTATTTTAAAACTAAGAGATTTGATTCTCACATTATTATTATCTTTATTGTTAAATGACAAAAAAAAAAAAAAAAAAAAAAAAAAAAAAAAATCATCTTGTCCTTGAAGTATTTGCTTCTTTCTTTCCAATTTTTTTCCCATTTTCTCTTTCCCAATTTTTTTCTTTCAAAAACATGTATATGTAGTTTTATTGTTGTTTAATAGCTCTATTTTCCTTTGCTTCCATTAGTGGCAAATGGGAAGACAATCTTTTATACTTATCTTAAATGTGACTTCAGCAACTGTATGAGATGACAAAAGATGTGATGAACACCATTCTCTTTTGGCTTTCTTTTGATACAAATACACATCGTGTCCCATGTAGTCTCATAGCACCAGCCATCCACTGATACATAAAAGTTGTTCATGCAGCTCTTAGACTGAGGAATATAACCCTCTAGTTAAGAGCTTGTCAAAATTAGAAGTTGATTATATAGATAATATTTATTTCAGTGAATACAGTGAATAAAGCTGGCATAAACTAGATATATTGCATTTACATCTACACAATTCAACACTTTCTAATGCTTTTCCTGCTCTTTGTTGTTCTGTCTCACTGCCTTAAGACCAGACACTATTTATAATATTCCCTATTCTTGAATTCTTAAAGAGAGAAAATTCCCTTGAACTTCAGTTAAGCTTATATAGTAAGTGGCAAAACTACTTAAATGTAACATTTTCCTCTAAAGTATTAATGAAATATAATATAAACAATTAAATAGCTTTCAGTTAAATAATACATGTTTAGGAACTATTCATTCCTAAGAGTATTTACTTGTGACAGTTTGATACATTATTCTGTCACAAGCTATTTCAGCTATTACAGTTAATTATGTTCTTTTTACATATCTTCCAGAGTATCAGGGATGAAGAATTGTATCCTGATGGATATATACTGGTGCAATATGCAGCATGTATTACAAAATTAACATGTCCTCAGATAGTCCCATACTCATAAATAATGTGTAAAATTCAACCATCTGTTCCTCTTGCAGTCTAACCAAAAACATTGCCATCAGATTCAGTAATATGTACTTGGGATGTATAATATAAGATCTTCAATTAATTCGTATTTATATTAAAGCTATTTTTAGGAGTAACCTTCATATGTCAGAAGTAAATACTTAGAAATTGTCTTGTAGTCCTGTAAAAGGTTTCTGCATATTGTCTTCTATGTATTATCTCTTCATCTCTCCATCTTTAGATACTACTATGACAAATCTGTATCTGTTTCACTAATGAAACACATTTTTTTCAAAAGATCACTTTGTTTTAGAGGTATCTAAAATTTATTAAAGATTTTTTTTTTTTTTAAGGAATAGCAATAGATGTTTTAAAAGTATGCAGAAATTATTTGCTGGCTAAATGGATCTTGGTTTGCTTTCTTTTTTCTGCCCTCTATGAAACATTATGAAATCATGGAATTAGAATCTTTCTATTGATTAATATTTTGGGGAAAAAAACAACTAAAGAAAAAGGATATTTACATATTTTAAATGAAGAATTCTATCTTGTTCAATGAGCATTTAATTTTGAAATGATAACTGACTAACAATAAAAAAAGACACTGTTTTAATTAAAATAAAATATGTACATTTTTTCAAAATCTTTCCATCACATCTACATGAAAAATAACAGGCTTTTTCAATATTTGAAAATATTTTTATTTGAAGATTTTATTGCAGTTTGGGGTGGAAATATTTTTCAAGCTCTTTAACAATTCTTTCAGTGCCAGAAAAACTTTCCTTCCCAGTTCTAATACCCTGTATGTTCAGCTCGCTTTTTTTCTGAAGGCAAATTCTCATCGCAGGATGCACTATACTTTCATTCAAAATATGAAGCGTCCAACAGTTACTTGCTGAATGATTTTTAAAGATCACGAGGAGCTTAATCTATAGATATTAACCCTAATAATTATTATTTTCTGATTTTCATCATCTTTTTCATGGAAATAATTTCACTTTGCTTTTTTTTTTTTTTTTTTTTTTTTCTATTCCTTGCAGCTATATAGCAAATTCTTAGAGAAAAGGATATCCAGGGCTGTAAATATGAGCCAGCAGTGTGTCCAGGTGGCCAAGAAGGCCAACAGCAACCTGGCTTGTATCAGGAATAATCTCACCAGCAGGACTGGGGAAGTGATCACGGACCTGTACTTGGTGTTGCTGGGGCCACACCTTGAGTACTGTCTTCAGGTCTGAGCCCCTTGCTACAGGAAGGATATTGAGGTGCTGCAGTGTGTCCAGAGAAGGTCAACGAAACTGGTGAAAGCTCTGGAGAACAAGTCTTACGAGGAGTGTCTGAGGGAAATGTGTTTGTTTAGTCAGGAGAAGAGGAGGCTGAGGGGAGACCTCATCACTTTCTGCATCTGCCTGAAAGGAGACTGGAGGGAGGTGAAGGTTGATGTCTTCTCACTAGTAGCAAGTGATAGAAGAAGAGGAAATGGTCTCATGTTGCACCAGGAGAGGTTTGTATTGGATATTAGAGGAAACTTCTTTACTGAAAGGGTTAGTAAGCACTGGAATGGCCTGCCCAGGGAGGTGGTTGAATCCCCTAAATGTTAAAAGATAGTCAGTTTTGTTGCTTATGGTTTAGCACTGGACTCAGTAGAGTTAGGTTAATGGTTGGACTAAATGATCTTAAAGGTTCTGACCAAGGGTCCAAACTGGGACAAGTACTATTTAATGTCTTCATCAACATAGACAGTGAGATTTAGTGCACTTTAGCAACTTTTTATATGACAAAGTGATGACCAAGCTGAGTTGTGCAGCTGATTCACTAGGGGTAAGAGATGCCATCCAGATGGACCTTGACAGGCTGGAGGATTAAGGTCATGCTAATCTCTTTAAGTTCAACAAGGCCACCATGCAAGGTTCTGCATCTGGGCAATCCTGAGTATCAATACAGAATGAGGCATGAATGGATTGAGAGCACCCCTAGAGAGGAGGACATGGGGTTGGGGATATTTGTGGATGAAAAATGAGATGTGAGCCAGCAATGTATGCTTGCAGCTCAGGAAGACAATCATATCCAGGACTGCATCAAAAGAAGTGTGTCTGAAAGGGCATAGGAGGTAATAAACCTCTTCTACTTTGCTTTCCTGAGACCCGCCCCTCTGCAATACTGTGTCCTTTTCTGGTGTCCCCAGCATAAAGAAGACATGGGCCTGTTGGAAGTAGTCCAGTGGAGGGCCATGAAAATGAACAGAGGGCTGGAGTACCTCTAGTATAAGGACAGGCTGAGAGAGTTTGCTTTGTTCAGCCTAGAGAAAAGAAAGCTCCTGGAAGAGCTTATTGCAACATTTCAGTACTTATAGAGAGTTTCTAAGACAGAGAAACACTTTTTACAAGGGCCTCTAGTGTTATGACAAGGATTAATTATTTTAAACTGGAAGAAGGTATACTTAGGTTAGATATAAAGAAACTATTTACAATGGGAATCATGAGACACTGGAACAGGTTTCCCAGGGAAGTTGCAGACACTCCACCATTGGGAGCATTCAAGGTCAGGTTGGTTGGTGCTTTGAGGAACATGTTATAGTGAAAGGTGTTCCTGGTCATGGCAAAGGAGTTGGACTAAACGATCTTAGAAGGTTCTTTCTAACACAAACTTCCTTATGATCTAATCCCTATAACACTATGGGCTTCCACACAACATTATAGTATATAAAAATTAATCTACTGGATCAACCCCTCATTTCCATAACAAGTTTTAAATTTCAGTAGCCCTTGTAAGAAATAAAGAATATTAATGAAATTATTTCCTGTTCCACCTTCTGTAAATTCAGCTATAGAAGAAAAGCTGACTACAAAATAGCTGAACTTAAGCACCAGTGCTGAACCAAACATCAAGATTACAGTGAATTTCCAAAGGCACAGAAACAAATGAATAGTGTAGAGGGAACAAAAAAACAAAAAAACAAAACCAAAAAAAACGAGAGAGAAGGGGCAGAATGGAATCTGTGAAGTTTTAAGGATAATATGCTGTGGTTCATAATACAATTCATAATAGTTAGGTGACCATTAATAGCTGCTTAGTATTGACTTTTATTCTCCAGTTACACTACTTAACATCAACTCTGTTGAGTTCTGCTGGCTCTAAGTCAAATGGCAGAAGCATGTTTCTGGTTTTGACTGCTAATATTTGCAAAGTGCTATTGATTCTGAAAGTTTTCAAGTATATCCCAAGTTATTCAAATAAAGCGTTTCTCTGTCTCTTTCTCCCAAGGCATTTAACTTAACTGGAATTTTACAGATAATTAGGTATACTCGGGGAGAAAGAGTAGAAACAAAAGATCCTTGAAGCTATTTCTATTGCCTTACATTGCAGTGCTTAAATTGCAAGAATTGAGAAAGTATAACCTTAGCTTATGTATCAAATGCATTTTGAGGTGGTACGCTAACTATGTGTCTAAAATTTAGTAGAATTTCTTAAAATTTGGAGTATAGAAATTACTACTTTTAGACTATTCAATTAGATGCTTTTATAAAGGAAATTTTAAGTGCCATATGGGAGTGCTTATTTCTCTTGTTCTGATAAAGGACAGCTGAATAAATGTCTTTAAGAACAAAAGCTGAATGTGACATATTCCACCTACAATATGAGAGCTTGAATTCTTTCATTAAAAATCTGTCTCAGAATAAAGAAAATAACATAATTAAAGCCAACAAACAGAGCTTTAGTGTATTGATTTTTCATTCATATTTAAAAGTATTTGGGACATATCAGGAAAAGCAGGATCAAATAATGGATGTGTCAGTGCTAGATAACTTAAATCAGGTAGGTCTTCTAAAGACTCTGATGTTTACCAACTGAATACTTGTCTCCTTCCTGTGAATTAAATCTTTCCAGAGAAGCTGTTCTGTTCAGTTAAAGAGAATAGGGTAGCATTGTACTCATTTCCACACAAATCCATTCACTGTTGTTCAGAGCTGCTGTGCTCAGTAAAACCTGAGTTTATTTCAGTGTGTGAGTTGTAGCAAATCTCTGAACTCACCTACAGAATATTATCTCAAACTCCGCAACTGCTGTAAGTGATTGATTTGGCGGAAAAAATACCCTGAAAGTTTCCTTTCTTCTTTTTGGTTATTTCCATCTCAGTTTTCCCTCTGCCTTTCGCTTTCCTTACAATGCCTCCTTTCTCCTTTGTTCTATTTTTTATCATGTTGATGATTCCAGATAGCCTTACATATACTGTCAATCACATGCCATCCCGCCCAAGAGCATATGCCCCTGAAAATCAACTGGGGTAGCTCGTTTTTTAACCATCTTTTCCAAAGGAAATTCAATTTAACAGTCATTTTGAATAGCATAAAGCCCTGACTTTTGGCATCTTCATTTTTAAATGAAAGCACCAGATTCTCTTTCTGTCAAAACACTGTATCTCTCTGGAGAAAGAATTCTACCCTTCCCAGACTGGTGTGGTAATAGGCATGCAGTAAGTGGCACACCTTAATAAATCAAGTCCTCAAGAGACTGGACTGTCTGTGTTTCATCAGAAGAGGGCTGTGATTATTTGAACCATATGTATCTTCTAAAACTCAGGAGTTTTATAAATGGATTCTTTAACTTGTTAGCACTATTAAGATATTAAATATAATGTGATACATCTTCTGTGAGTATAATTTAAAGAGGACATTTCTTGCTATGCTTACTCCATTAGAAATACACTGAATGAAGTGGATAATGTGCTGAAAGATTGTTTCATGGATGTCTGTACCATCCTCAGACTGGAATAAATTAATACTAAAAAATTCTGATTTACATTTCTGATGGAATGTTTTATAGACAATCATATTTCTGAAGCTTTCTAGCATGCATTCTATATTTAGAAAAGAAACACAATAAAAAAGAAGCCTTTTTATTATTCGAAATATCATCTCTTATTATTACCTAGTCAAAATGCTTTATTAAAGAGATAAGGAACATCGGGACTAGAGTTCACTAGGGAAGTTTAGGCAGCCATAGTATACTGGTTTAATATTGCTCACATGAGTAAATATCCAACATACTGTGGACTGAGACCTGGGAACCTATAACAGCAATGGTATTATGTCATTTTGCAAAAGCAACAAATATGGCTTACTATTTTCTGCCACATTTGTAAACTGGGCTGTAAAAGAACCTTTTGGGGTTGAATGTATCTTTTCGGAGATAAATCACATTGGAAAGTTTACAGACAGGTATGTCAACTTGACCATAGAAATTTGTTTGAATGTGTGCCAAAATTTACTATCTAATACTGAAATGAATCAAAACATAAGTGATCTATCAGTTGCCAAGCAATAACCAGCTAAGTGGGAATAGAAATTGAAGATAGACAGATAGAATTAAATAGATATTGAATCGATATAGTCAGTTTATTTTAAAACATTTGAAAAAAATGTTGACTGAATAATGTTATTAAATATTAAAATTAAAAGGATGTTGTGAAAGCATGGAAGGAATTATCCCTAAATAAAATTTTAACACTGGAATTATGAAAGTTTCTTCTCATTCTCAGTTGATTCCCTGTCTGTGTCAGATAAAATAAGTTTCAGATAAAATGTGGGAGGAAAAATATTATTCATATACTGCTTCACATGTGTTTTGTCTATAATGGTGTGATTACCTAGCTCAAAGTTAATGAACTTATATGTTTGGAAAATAGGTAGATGGTCTCTGGATTAAGCCTTATATCAGAAGCCATAGAAGCTTACTTCTGCTGTAATGGCAAACAACAAAAAGATCTGGGAATCAGTAGTGTCACATATAACACTTCAATAAACACTGCTGTTAAGCAGATGCTGGAAATGTTTTCAGCTGATTTGCAAGGAAGTGTTCTTCTAATAAAGTCCATGTTGGCCATCATTTCTAGGTATGTCTGACTGAATACAAAGAATAACAAGATTTCATTACACTGAATTGAATTTCTTCTTAAAAATTAGTAACATTAAATTGAGTTCCATGTAGTTTTCATTAGGCTGGCATATGCTTCTATAAATGCATGTAGAAATTCCAGTGAACTCATCCTGTATGAAGATTATGAGTCATTATTTTAATTTAGTGTACACTGTAGAATTTTCCAGCAACAAGTTGAAACATTATGAAATACTGTGTGAGCATAAACTGATTTTTTGGTAGTATGTAGCATACCAATACTATAAGCCCTGGTAGATTTGTAATGTTTATATTTCTGTTGTTCAGTAACTAAAACCAGAACAGTTATAGTGGGAATAATTGAGTATGTTATTTCGCAGTACAGAAAAAAACTAAATATTTGCTAGATGTGTCAGAGTGTATATATGTCAGAATATATATGTAACATACAATAATTTGAAATAGAAATATCAAGGATTAGGACATGAGCTAACTTGATTAGCTGTGTTAAAAACTTTCAGGTTCCACTGAAATTTTTCTGCCATAAGCTGAGTAGAATTCGAAGCAGCAAAAATATACCATAACATTTATTACATGTTCCAGTTGTATGCTTCTCCCATATTTTTAGAAAAAAAAAGACAAGCCATATTTTTTATTGCATACAGACCGAAAATATTCTTGTCTGCCCAAATCATACCTTTTAATTTCAGAAACTTGACTCTGTAATTTAAACAAACTCACAGGAGAAGTTCTTTGTTTGAAGCTTCCACTATAATTTAAACTTCATCACTGGATCTACACACTTGGAGAAGGAGCACCAACCAAAGTTATTCATAGACTTTGCTGCACCAGCTCCCTTCATGAAGCCAATTAGATTCTCCAAATATAGCTAGATAGCCAAACTCACCTGCTGTTACGAGCAGAGATTGAATCATGTGAGAGTAGTTATGGACTAATGGGTTTTTGCTTGTCATTACTAGACTTTGCTTTCTGCCTTCTATCCTGCCAAGTTTCTGAGGCATCTGCCTGGCAGCCACACAGATAAAACCTCAAGCAATGAAAGTTCAGACTGCAGCCTCCCTCACAGCCTTTTAAGTTTATCTCCTACCGATTCATGTTCTCCAAATAAGATACTAAACCACCTTAAGAACTGTGTTTTAAACGTGTAGTGACAACTTTCAGCATAACTGCCACGATGATTTTTTAGTTAGTTTTCTACTTGCAATTAATTCTGCCTTTAAATTCTTGGTTCAGATTTTGCTAGCAAATCTCCTGTTGGATCACTGACTTCAGCCATCTCTGGCCAATTTACACTGCTCCCTTTAGCTTAAATGATTTGATTGCTTGCTGGTACACCTGAGGTATCCTTCCACTGCCTAGTAATCACTATCATGATTCTAAAATAATTTTTGCAGCATTATAGATGACTGGTGACTGTGAGCACAGGAAAGTAAAATTGCTAATGTTTTCCCTCATATTCAGCAGCATGGGCCTTTGGGGTGAGTTCCGGTCTCTATTTTTTTTCCCAGGGAAGAAAACTTCTGCCTCCTGTTACCAATTTTTCATGGAATATTGCCAGTTAGAGGTCTTAACCTTGTCAGAAAGATGCAACCACTTGTTAGGTTATATTTTTGTTCTTGTGATGGATGACTCTTTAGAGTATCCTTGAACAGTAATCTGACTTAAAGTAGTGGTTTAAAACTGAGGAATACTTGCATTGCCTGATGTTACTATGAGTCTGCAGTTCATAAACTGTGTCACAGGTATTTTGGTTTTTTCCCCTTTTTGTTTCTGTAACTTTCTTTTCTCATGTAAGCATTTATTGATTTTCAAAATCACCTATGCGGTGCTGAGGCACATGGGTTAGCACTGGACAGCAGAGTAAGATTAATGGTTGGATGAGATGATCTTATAGGTCTTTTTCAACCAGAACTGTTTTGTCATAATCACTTGTCAGCTATATGGCAAAAAGTTGAACTGAAACTACATAAGGCTCACCATATTCTTATAAAACTTGTTCCACTGTAATATTTATACTCCAAGACCATGCTGATAATTGGAAACGCAAGAAGTCATTCAGATGTTCACACTACCTAGACTTTATATCTGTGGTCTTTGACATTATTGATGGGGACAGAAGGCCACCCCAATCATTGCTTCTTCCTGTAAAGCAGGAAGCAGCCCTGTAAAGTAAAGCAGCCCTGAGATGTCCACCTTACATACTCAACATGTTCAAAGTGCCAGACTCATTTGTCAGTGTCTTGCATCTGGAAAACATCTTTGCTGGAAGAATGTCCTGCAGGATGAAGTAGTGTGGGAGGTGAGACTATATTTCTGTAGAATTTAAATGTAGAACCAGATTTTTATGAGGGCAAAAAGAGGGTAAAAGCAAGAGACTTGTGCAGTTGTGATGATGTAATGGTATGAAAAACAGCAGAACAACAGCAACTTGTTCACTCCTTGAAAAAAGATTGTTTCCTGTGATGTTTGCCTATATTCAAGATTCAAAGTTGTATCTTACTAAATGCTTTATTACACACACTCGGAGCACACTCAGTATACTCTGGCTGTTGTGAAGCAGTAAATGAGTTTTTTGCATTTAATGTCCTAAACGTTTTACATTGATATTTTAAAAACAATCGAAATAGCATAATAAAAAGGTGACTTCTGGGTATTTGCCAGCAAGCTCTGGCAGAGAGATAACAAGCCTTCAGGTTTTCTCTCAGCATTTAAAACAGAAATAAATAAGATTTGTTCTCTTTGTTCTCTTATGAAATACAATCTAGCCATCCATACTTGCTTTAAGGCTTTCACTGGTAAGTGAAGTGCCGTATAGGAATAAATAAACATTGAAGCAGTCCATTCTTTGTTGAGTAAAATATTGTTTGTACTGCAATGGTGTGGTGTCAGTCATGGTTTTGGGCTTTTAGGCGAATGGGAAAGCACTACAGTACAAAAGCTAAATAACATTTTCTCAAATTTGAGGATCTCTACAGCAAAGCAACTTGAAGCTGTTCTTACCAAAAGATAGAGGAATACCCATGGTCTTTTCTCTTTTGCCCTGTGTATTGACCACAATATATTCTCCCTGAACAATTCATGTCTTCTCTTGCTTTTTACTTCTTTACACAAGATCTGTATGGAGAAGGGCTTTTTGTCACAGAAATCTGTACAAAATAGATAAAAGGAGAAGCTTTACTCAGCTGAAAGGTAGTCATTCCCATGGGAGAGAGGA
The DNA here is from genome assembly GCA_038090715.1 of Florisuga fusca. Classification (NCBI taxonomy): domain Eukaryota; kingdom Metazoa; phylum Chordata; class Aves; order Apodiformes; family Trochilidae; genus Florisuga; species Florisuga fusca. The sequence goes on from JAAWXA010000007.1 coordinate 19,727,151, forward strand.
GCAGAGGATTTCTGTTCCCTGTGCTAGAACACTTTATATAGTTTATCCACTAACTGCTTGGGATAAAATGCATGGAATACTTTGAGCCAGAACTTCTTTCCCAGAAAAGCAGTTTAACTACTGAATTAGAGTTCCGCTTCTGCTTGTTTCTTCTTCCTGAAGCTTGAATATTTTGTTGCACAGCTGCCACAGGAAATGGAGAAAGCATTTGTCCTTCCCCATCCATCCAGTAGTAAACAGCTTGTGACTAGACCTCTTTACGGAAAAAGAAAGATCTGGGTCTCGATCCATTTAGAAAAGGAAATTGAACTCATGTCTGCTATTTCTCAGGTGACCAATTTAGCCAACAGAATATTTTAAAAACATTAGGCAGCTCTGTATTTTCTCTGGCCATGTTCTTTAGGAAAATTGCAGTTGCACCTGATCTTTTAAGTCTGCTAGATGTGCTCAGCATAAATGTACCTATTAAATACTAGCGTTAGGTAGAAGAACAACCTCTTTTGGGGCTATGAAGCCAGCCATCTTTGTTGAAGGGGCATAGCACTACATGAATGAATTTTTACTGCTTCAAAACCTGGGTCATTTACATGAAGCCAGATCATGGTGAGGTTTCCTTGCCTTAAAATGACGTTGCAGTGACATTTTAGGCTCTTTGATATCCCACCCATTCTCCTGACATTCAGAAGGTGATGGATTGTATTTTTCAACATGATCTTAATAACTCAGGTGTCTTACAGCATTGAGAAATTGTTGCAACTTTCAAAGGAACTACATAATAGTAGCACATTTGTGTTTCAGGAAAAAAAATTGCTCTCTAGGTCCCACTGCTTGGTGTTTTCCAGCCCTTCCAGATGTCAGGTTCACCCTAATGGCAAAAACATGTCTGTACAGCTTTGCTGAAGGCAGTCCTTCAGATATATCTTTTTACAAATTTGATTTCTAAAGGTATTAAATATTCTCAACTTGCATTTAAGACCGTGGGAGCTGCAGGTGTACCTGGCTGGACTGAGTCTTATATGAGTAGTTAACAGGGTCCATGATCTGTTAGATGACTGTTCATCAGGATTTGTGATCTCACTGAGAACATGTGCATGATATATCTGATCTATATAAAGAAATATTGTCTCATTCATGAAAAATTTGCCTTCAGGATAACATGGAAATAAGTCAGCGGAAGCTGCCAGTGTCCTTTGTGGCTTGTGTATAACAAGAATGTAAAATGCAATCCTTTTAACTCCAAGACTGACTTAAAAAAAAAAAAAAAAAAAAACAACTTGGATGGTTTTTATTCTTGAAAATAAAAAGTGACTTTATTTAGGACCAAAATAATATTTCTAATTCTGAATATGATCACAAACAATATTCTTCCAAAACAGCATTCAGATGTATTTGCTTGGACAGAGAGGCTCACTTTGAAAGTGCCATTTCCACATTACTGCCCAGTTCTGTGCTAAGGGTATCACTGTCAAAGAATGTACGTATGTTCACTGACCAGCAGGGAAAGCTTAGGCATAAAAGACTCTTGTTTTGCTCATCATGATGCTTCTCTCTGTGACTTGGTTTTCCCATTTGCCTAGATATCTACATTATTTTCCACAGCTATGTAATCAATAGACTCTTTTTGAAGATAGTTCAGGAAAGGGAACAATTGAGAGGCTGACTCTCCAGTATGACTTCTTTGATAGAAATTTTATCAACTAGGGAAAAACCTTTCAGAATGTAGTTGCTTTCAGGTTCTGTCGACTTGAATTAAACCTAGTCAACAAATGGAATAAAACATTTATCCTCTTAACAAATTTATATTTTTAGCACAAACACTATATAAATAATTTTAAAAAAAAAAAGAAATTGTGACAATTTGTTAGATTAAATTAATACCCTTGTTAAATGCTAAATTTCTTGCTTTGCCTCAAAGTAGTTGTTTTCTTTTTTATAACTTAAGGTATAAGTAAGGTGTCTTAAAATTGGTGATGCTAAATCTTTTTGTGATAAAATTAAAATTCAAACATAGAATTTAAATCTTATCAGTTAGGAACACACTTTTATCAGGGAATACAGTACAAATTTTTAATAATTATTATGAATTTAGGTGGCTTCTAAGGCTACATTTTCAGGTTAAAGGTTGACATCAAATTCTGAAAATCACAGCACATATGGATGGAATATGTGGCATGTCAAGCTGATGCCACAGTGATAGGACTGTGCGAGGACCTTCTCTGACATATAGAACCAGTGCCCTTGCAAAAGAACAGCTGTGTCCAGCTGTGTCCTCTATGTGGCTGACAAGGTGCTCCATGGACGCATGAACACAACTGCTGGTGTAAGACACAAGCTGGGGCCTCCACCCCAAACTGGATGAGGGCCCATTTGTTGTATTCACTAGCTTTGGGACAATCCCACTTCTGCCAGTATCAGTTGCTGGGCCACATCCAAACAACTGGAAACATTGTCCTTAGGAACAGCTGTGAGGATAAGCTAGAAGGAATTTAGTTGCTTTTACTAAGAGTGATTTTTGTTCAAAATAAAACAGTTCACTGAAATATAGACAGAAAAACATCATTCCTTTCCCCTAGTCCCAGCTTCAGTGCTTAGGAGACTGTCCTAAGGTACTCTCTGTAATGATTTCTGTTGCTTCCTGACAGCAAAATGGTTCTCAGCCTCTGGTTTGCTGTGAGCCAGGCTGTGCTCTGCACCATCTGCTCAGGAGTGCAGAAAGACCCCTCAGCTTGCCTCTTTCCTCCTTCCTGAGGCCTTATTCCAAGTTTCTGCAACACTACCCAGGCTGAATTTCCCTTTCTCTGTGCAAGTGACTTGAGCCTGGATTATGGGCAGCTGAGCCCCAGGTCCCAAAATTGGATGGTTTTTATTCTTGAAAATAAAAAGTGACTTTATTTAGGACCAAAATAATATTTCTAATTCTGAATATGATCACAAACAATATTCTTCCAAAACAGCATTCTGATGTATTTGCTTGGACAGAGAGGCTCACTTTGAAAGTGCCATTTCCACATTACTGCCCAGTTCTGTGGTAAGGGTATCACTGTCAAAGAACCTATGTATGTTCACTGGCCAGCAGGGAAAGCTTAGGCATAAAAGACTCTTGTTCTGCTCATCATGATACTTCTCTCTGTGACTTAGTTTTCCCATTTGTTAAATGAGGCCAATCTCACCCAGATACAGTGTTTTGACCTATACTGTTAAAAAATCTTATGGAAAGCCTAGATATCTACATTATTTTCCACAGCTATGTAATCAATAGACTCTTTTTGAAGATAGTTCAGGAAAGGGAACAATTGAGAGGCTGACTCTCCAGTATGACTTCTTTGATAGAAATTTTATTAACTAGGGAAAAAGCTTTCAGAATGTAGTTGCTTTCAGGTTCTGTCGACTTGAATTAAACCTAGTCAACAAATGGAATAAAACATTTATCCTCTTAACAAATTTCTATTTTCATCACAAACACTATATAAATAATTAAAAAAAAAAAAATTGTGACAATTTGTTACATTAAATTAATACCCTTGTTGAATGGTAAATCTCTTGCCTTTTCTCAAAGTAGGGTTTTTTTTTTTTTATAACTTAAGATATAAGTAAGGTGTCTTAAAATTGGTGATGCTAAATCTTTTTGTGATAAAATTAAAATTCAAACATAGAATTTAAATCTTATTAGTTAGGAACACACTTTTATCAGGGAATACAGTACAAATTTTTAATAATTATTATGAATTTAGGTGGCTTATAAGGCTACATTTTCAGGTTAAAGGTTGACATCAAATTCTGAAAATCACAGCACATATGGATGGAATATGTGGCATGTCAAGCTGATGCCACAGTGATAGGACTGTGCGAGGACCTTCTCTGACATATAGAACCAGTGCCCTTGCAAAAGAACAGCTGTGTCCAGCTGTGTCCTCTATGTGGCTGACAAGGTGCTCCATGGACACATGAACAGAACTGCTGGTGTAAGACACAAGCTGGGGCCTACACCCCAAACTGGATGAGGGCCCATTTGTTGTATTCACTAGCTTTGGGACAATCCCACTTCTGCCAGTATCAGTTGCTGGGCCACATCCAAACAACTGGAAACATTGTCCTTAGGAACAGCTGTGAGGATAAGCTAGAAGGAATTTAGTTGCTTTTACGAAGAGTGATTTTTGTTCAAAATAAAACAGTTCACTGAAATATAGACAGAAAAACATCATTCCTTTCCCCTAGTCCCAGCTTCAGTGCTTAGGAGACTGTCCTAAGGTACTCTCTGTAATGATTTCTGTTGCTTCCTGACAGCAAAATGGTTCTCAGCCTCTGGTTTGCTGTGAGCCAGGCTGTGCTCTGCACCATCTGCTCAGGAGTGCAGAAAGACCCCTCAGCTTGCCTCTTTCCTCCTTCCTGAGGCCTTATTCCAAGTTTCTGCAACACTACCCAGGCTGAATTTCCCTTTCTCTGTGCAAGTGACTTGAGCCTGGATTATGGGCAGCTGAGCCCCAGGTCCCCTTATCTGGTCAGTGTATTTCTTGAAAAAATCAGTAATCACTTGTAAAATTATGATTATGTATTCTACACATTTTGTACTGTTCTCACTGAATTTCGAGGGAACATTTTCAGTGACCTGAGTGCTGGGCTTAAACCAAGTAGCCACATCCCCCCAAACAGCAAAACAATGTTAAATGTACAGTAACAATTTGCCATTTGATGTATCTCATAAAAAAAACCTAGACGATTTTCTGGTTTTTTTTTTCATTTTCCATTGATATTTTAATTTTTTCCTATTTGCAGTTCATATCCTAAGCAGTGTTTTTTCCTTTTCAGGAACTCTTAAGAAGGAAACCTATTTTTCCCCATCCCCATCTCATGATATATCGAGTACAAAGATTATGATGTAAAAATTGACATGCAAATCTTCTGGAGAGCTGGTTCATTTTTTAAAATTGTTCCCAGGTGTTTTGTGTCTCTTTCTTACTCAAAGATTATGCCATTACCATTTTAATGTCCCGCAACTTCTTGTCTAGTTCCCTAGGAGGATATGAAAATGAAGCCCTGAAAGCTAAGCTGTTTGGTATTTATCATGCACACTCTGGTTGTATTTCAGAGCTCTGGGATTTAAACAGGACGTCAGTCTTTCATAGCCCATTTGGATATCTTGGTCTCCATATAATGCTGCTGGATGAGTATCAAGAGCGACTGTTCGTGGGAGGAAGAGACCTCTTGTATTCCCTCAGCTTGGATCGAGTCAGCGACAACTACAGAGAGGTGGAGTAAAAAGCTATAAATACATTGGTCACTTCATGTCATAATGTGTAGCACAGAATGTCACAGTTTGCATGACTGGAAATGAGATAATGGAGTTTTTGTAGATGTTTTGTGCATGAACTTTAAGGTCATGTTTATGTTTCAAGAAAAATATACTAATTATCATTTTTCCTGGGTAATAAACCGGAAGGGTAATTTTAGGTGAAGAGATCTGGGGGACATCTATGTTTTCCAGCATGTTCACAGGCATTTAGAGCATCTCACACTTAGTACATACTTGATTTCTGAGGAATAATTTCTTTCTGACATTTGTGGGGGATTTTGCACAGCAACATAGAAAGCATGAAAAAAAAACCCCAAGCCACTACAAATTTAGCACAGAAATTATAAGAGCTATTCATTATCTGTATAAGCCATGCAGCTAATTTTTAGCCTTCTTTAGAACCCAGATTTTGCAGTGAAACTGAACCAGAGGTGCTATTAAGTAGTGACTGTAAGTAAAATTTGAAGTCTACTTGATGGTCTGTGGGAGGAAGGTGGGTTAATTCACAGTCCTGCCAGAGAGCTTGGTAATTGTAGAAACCACAAGTGTTGGGCGAGCTGGCAATTGAAGTCGAGAGGCAGGAGTCTGAGCTGTTGAGAGCCTTGGCTTCCTTTCTCCCTTTGGCAGCTAGGATTGGAAGTGTGCAGGGATAAAGGAAGCTGGTTGGAGTATTGCTCCTGCTTCAACCATCTTTACTGTTGATATATGATGTCTTGAAATATTGAATATATTTAATCTACTTTTTAAAATTTCTTCAAGGTACCCTTATACATTTCCATACATTCTCAAATTAATTAATCATATAAAATAAGTAATCCCCCCCCCAGAGAAATACTATTTTTGTTGATCTGCTTACAGCACTGACCACTGATGTTGCAAATTACTTTTTCTCCTGCCCCCTTGTTGTAAGTGAATATCACTGTTCCCATGCCAACACTCTGGACAACTGTACTGTAAGCATCCTTGCTTATCTCCAAATGTAATTATCATGTTCCTCTACTGTGAACAGATACAATATACTTTATCCTTTTTATAAACAGTTTGGCAAAGGCAATTCTAGATATAGGGAAATGAATATTCTCTGGAAGGCCATTTGATAATTTATCTCCATATAAAAAAACATATAATTTCTTAACTCCTCAGAGAATAATGTTACATGCTGAGCTTTGCTCCTCCACAGTCAGATATGAGTTAACTCCTTTTCCATTTGATAAAAATTATTAATATCCTGTGACAAGATACTAGACCTCAGGGATATGAAAACATTTAGGAAGGAGTTGTTTCTATAAAATAAGCTTTTTTACTCTTCTCTTCTTCCCTATTTGGCAGTAAATCTATGTGAAGAAAGATGACAGGACAAAGCACTTTGTGCTTCTGTCCAACTACCATTGTCCCCTCTGGACACGTTCTTGAAGTTTGTTGCTTTTCTTCTTGTTTGTTTTGGTTTGGTTTGTTTTTTGTGTGTGTGTGTCATATGGAAGATCAGCAATTTAGTTTGAAATCATAGTCTCTGTCTTGAGACCTGTATGCAGAGTATGACAAATTAATGGAAGCTTTTCTTTCCTGCTTGCCTGCTTTTATGATGTGCAGAAGATGAGAAACTGAAATAAATGGAGCTTGACCTAGCATGTTTAGAAATGACCTCACTGGGACTTAGCTCCCTTGAATACAAATATCATGATCCTTGTCTCTTTTTCCAGTCTTCACTGAGGGCAAATCTTATTCAGTGATAACTTGAGAAAACATGTTTGTCCCACAGCACTTTCAGAAACAGTGTGGAATGAGACATTTCTGTTAATATGAGATACACTGGGGGTGATTCCTGGAGTTGAAACCAAACTAGTTGATTCATTATTACCAGAGTTCTTCATTAATCTGCCTTTAACTTTGTGTTGGTTAGCCTTTGACCTTTTCTTTCAGACTGAAGATTTTAGCTTAATTAATCCAAAACACCATTCAACCCACCAAAAATATGAGTGGAGGCAAGTTCCTGTGTTTTATTCTGTCTTTGGTAACCAGAAGCAGTCACCAGCTGCAAATGTTTCATGAAGTTGTTATCACTGAGGCAAATTTGAACAGATCTTTTTCGTCTTTGTGTTCTAGAAAATATTTTATGTGTTTCAATTAATTGCCAGACATTTTTCCCACAAATTGGCATATGAATGTGCCTGTAAAAACCACAGTAAAAGCCAACCAGAGATCTATCCCTTCTCTTGTTAAATGACCCAGTGATTCATTTCTAGCAAGCATATTAGAAAATCTTGAACGAAAAATAACAAAAAGTTGAATGAACATAAAATGCTTTTGCATTGGGACTTACTGACTGCCAAAGTAATCCATCATTCCCAAAAACTCAACTCATGATGCATATGAGGTATGCACCCTATAAATCTGCATTTAATAGACTACATTTTACCTTAAGGTTCATTTCTCTTTAGCTTTCAAATACAAAGCATCACTCTGAAGAGTAGTTTATAGATTTTCCATGTAAACTCTTCACTGTGTATATATGTACCAATATTATATTAAGGATATATATTATCCTCACTACTTTTCATATCCAGTAAAGAAAAGATACATACAAAACAGGAAAAATATTTCAGGGAAGAAAACTACTACTATCATTCTTGGATTGTCTAGGAAATCCAGAATTTGGGTTGAGATCTCAACTGTGGCAATAGGTCTTCTATGTCATTTTGGACAAAAAGACAGTCTCACTTTTTTAAATGAAGTTTTATTGTATGTTATCATTTGGTTTCTATATGAAGAATGGCCTAACTCTAACTTAGCAAGATTGAGGGAGAATATGAAATGTGGTTATCAGTATTGACAGAGAATTAAAGTTATAGAAGTACTTGTAACCTGTGTAAAGCCAAAGCTTTGGAGGTACCTCCATTGTGACCTTTGCTTTTCCTAAATTCTTATTCGTTTTGGCACCACCTTGGAATCAAACTTTACACATATTTAGGATTTAATCCAAAGTCTTTAAGGCTTGTAATGTTCTAACACACTGATAAAGAACTTTCTTTGATATCTGGTGCCAAATTTATTTTAAAAAGCATTGGGTTCATTGTAATTGGTGTCAAAGCAGATCTTTGTTGAAAGGAAGCTTGGACCAGTGCCAGTAGTTCATCACCACTGATTTAACAACTCACAGAGAAGGATGACCTTTGTTTCTACTTTTCATCTCTTGGTGTGAAAATAAACTGCACTTCCTATTTGTCCACAAACTCTTTATAAGCTTGTGCAGGCAGATTTCAATGTGCTGTTTCTGATCTAGTATGACATAGTTCCAGATTAGGATTAATGTCTCTGTTGTTCTAAATTACACAACTCCACTCTCATAATATATCCTGCCTCTATTGAAGTTAGCTGTATTGCCAGAGCTTGCTGAACACAAGTCTGCAAGAGCAGGGCTTGCTTGTATCCCCTTTGAATACCATATCAGAACATACATATATTAAAACTGAAGCAAGAAGGATGCCATTTAGCAGTGAGTTTGATGATCACCTGGAATTACCTCCCAAGCTGGAAAGTGGCTATGTATTTGTTAATGTATATATGTAATATGCTGTAACAACCAGACATTTTAACAGAATCTGAGATTAAGCTGTATGCAAATTGTATTAACTAAATGCTCTTTATTGACTTAAACCAGGGATCTTTTAGTTAAATTGTTTAATTGCTCTGTCTTACACTAGAGTTCGCACTACCTCAGACAGTAGTCTGAAGTGCTATAAAGCTCATATAATTTATTGAAATTAGTTTTTATTAAACATGCCATCCTGGTTTTTGGAAGCTAGTGAATGAATAGGGAAATTGTTCAGAGACACCAATTAGTATTCCAGTTCCAGTTAAAGTCCCTCCCCATCTGAATTTGCTCAGTAGCTGTTGTCTGTAGTGCCTTAGAATTCCATTTTTTCCCATGAGGAGTATATGTAAAAGTAAATTTTCCCTATCTTTTAAATGCAGTGCTAAAATTACATCATCCACATCTCAAGGAAGATATTATGGTGCAAGAAGAGAAAATATCACTAAAAAAGCAATTTAAAAATTTGACATGATAGCAAAATCTGACATACTGGGCCTTTTTAGTCTCAAATAATCTTGAAAAGATTAAAATCTTAATGCTCATTTATGTTAAGACTCATAAACCTCATAAGAGTTATGTCTTAAAAATAATTTTATGGATAGAAAATCTTCAGAAGATTCATATGTATCAAAAAGTCATAATTCAGACCCATCTAATTCAATCTCCTTACATAGATTTGCCTTGGATGTAGGTAGTTTTCTGCGAGCATCTGAGCTACACCTCTGCACATGATGCAGAAGAGGTACAGAAATATCTGCCTCTCTTACTCTTTCTGTAAGGAATATTCTGCTAAGACAAGCCATTAGAAGTATCCCAATAGGGAATACATATATGGCTGAACCAACACAGAACCAGGTCCTGGTTTGGACAAGGGTTTCTGCTGGACTCACTTTGGAAAACAGACACCTGGCAGCAGTGGTGGATAGAGGGAGAGAGGGCTGCTCCTGTCACACATCAGCCTGGGTTGGGTCTATATTTGTGGGCTTTGGTAGTAGGGGAGGGCCCACAGGGGTGGCTCCTGTGAGAATCTTCTGAAAGAAGCCCTGGCTGCAAGGCAAAGAGAGAAGAGTACAAGATATACATGAACCTGTTGTATTGTGTCCAGAGGAGGCTCACAAAAAATGTTCATAGAGCTGAAGAACCTCTTCTGTGAAGAAAGACAGAAAGAGTTAAGCTTGTTTAGCTTGGAGAAGAGAAGGTGCCAGGGAGCCTTTAGAGTAGACTTACAGTATGTAAAGGAAGACAAAGACTTTTAATAGGGCCTGTAGCAACAGGACAAGAGACATTTTCAAAATGTAAGAGAGAATATTTACATTGGATATAAAGAATTATTTTTTTTATTATGAGGTTGATGGTGAGACACTGGAACAGGTTGCCCAGGCAAGGCATGGTCTATCACTGGAAATGTTCAAGGCCAGGCTGGGGCTTGGAGAAACCTGATCCTTGCCTATGGCAGATATTGGACTAGAAGATCTCCAAAGATCCTTCCAACCCAAACCATTCTATAACTCTATGATTCATTCTACTTGAGGACCAAGTTTTTGCTTATACTGCATCTGTTTTTCAACATTCCGGAGAAAGAAGGGGCATAGTGTTACCTCTTTGGCTTTTTTCTCTTAATTCTGTATGTGCATTTAATTCAGTATTTCTTAAGTGGAAAATGTGCATAAAAAGTATTTTCAATAGCACTGGGATTAAGTATCCAAATACAAAAATAATCACCTACACACAGTGTATTCAATACTAGATTACAGAATCAGGTGCTTTACTCCCTCTGTGGTTTTTCTGTTCCTAACAGCCAACGACACCTGATATGAGCAAATGCCCCCATTTTAGCCTGCTAGCTTGAAAATTTCTTTGGGAAGTAGAAGCTGTAACTTCAAACTTCTAGGCTCAGGAGATGCGATATTTCACAGCTCCTAACTTCTAGGTTTTTGGGTCAAGGCCAAGGTATTGCTTCTTCAGTTCTTGAGCAGTGAGTAAATGACTGGGAACCAGGAGTTTTGCAGTCAATGAATGAGAAATGGTCTGACCAGGGTGACTGGATGAGTGCCCTCATGGGAGTTCAGCAAAGTTCAGGTACCTCCCCAGACTACGCAGCAGCAGAACAGAAGCCATGAGACTTACTTCTAATCACACATAGATGACTTACAAGACCACTTGGCTGAAAACAAATGTTCTTATGCCTTTTAGGTTTCTTGCAGGGTTTTGTTGGTATGTGAACATAGGTGGTCTTATTTGGGTTCTGAGACCTAAACACTGACAGACTGCTCAAGTTGACAAGACTAACAAATAGCTACCTGACCTCTTGCTTTTCAGCACTAGGTGCTAGGATTTCTAATTTATCTCCACTTTTATTGCAATATACTTTTTTTAGACTTATTTCAAGAAAGCAAAGTTAATTCAATTACAAAGAAAAAAACAACAAAACCCAACCAACCAAAACAAAACAAAAAACTCCAAAACACAGGAAGAAAAAAAGCCTAGTAAAGAACTTTATTTTAAAATGGTTTTTAGATAGAATAATAATTTGTGACTGGATTATTGACAAAAATGTCTTAATGATGACGTCCATTTTTTGTTATTTGGTTTCAGCCAAGACTGATATCACTGAACTGAACATGTTTTTGTTTTCACATTTAAAAGTTCTAAGAAATGAAGTAATCATTCCAGTTTGCTCAGTCATTTTTTAACAATGTTTTCATCCAAAGAAGTCCTGCATCTGGAAAGAAACATAAGTTGTATAAAGTAGGAAGCTGAAAGAAATCTTACATGTGTAATTGGCTGATTTTCTATTAACTGACTGTGCAAAGCTGATTCTGCTCCCATAAGGTTAATTGCTGAAATTGATTAACTTCACTGTAAATCATTCTCATGGTTTGAGGGTCACTTAAATAAGGAAAACATTAGTTCAAAATTAATATTCTGTAATATTAATAAAGTCACTGACAATTTAGCAGAAATGTTTCTACTGAATTTATGCTAACATATTCCATATATTGAATTTCTTTAAATTCTGTTGACTAGTATTAAGTTTGCTCAGCTAAGCAAACGTTATGCTTCAAAACATTTCTTATCTTGTAAACTTTTATACATTTAAAAAAATAAACTAGAATATTTTACTTAAAAACTGTTCAAACAGCAACAGAAATTTGATTAAATTTTTAATAGAGTAAAAAGCATATATATAATGATGTGTCAAATATAAATATACATATGTGTGTATTTAAAGACAAATTAATATACCCCATGTACCTGGGACACTATAACCAAAAAGCCCAGTGAAGACCAGGGTCACAGGGCTGAAGAACCTACCTTGCAAGGAAAGACTGAAGGAGTTAGGTCTTTTCTAACTGGAGAAACCTCTGGGAGAACTCACCAGCATATTCGGGTGCTGAAAGGGCAGTTATAAGAGGAGATAGGCTCTCTCTTCACATGGTTAAGGCAAGGGGCAACAGGTGCAAGTTGCATCAGGAGATAAGAAATAATTTTTTTACAATGAGAACAATCAGTCACTGAAACAGCCTTCCCAGGGACATGGTGGAGTCTTCATCCCTAGAGATTTTAAAGATGTGATAGGATGAGATGCTAGATGATCTCATCTAGGCTTCCTTCCTCATGAAAGGTTGGACCCAATGATCTTCCAAGGGACATTGCAACCCTGTTCTATAATTCTGTAACTCTGTTCTATGAGACAAGAAAAGTAAAAACTGGACTGACATGATCAGACTGCCAATTAAATGATTTTCTGTGTTTGTTTGTTTATTTTTTTCCTCAGATCCATTGGCCTAGTACACCGTTGCAAGCTGAAGAATGCATAATTAAAGGAAGAGATGCTGTAAGTATTAATAATTAAAAATCAAATATATTTTAATTATACTAGTGGCTGGTCCAAAACAAGAATTCAGGTATCCCTAAACTTCAGAGAGATCAAAGCACAGATATAATTCTAGGTGTTGCATCTTAAAAATGCGTAACTACTACAAACTCATTAAATTACTAGTTTAATTGCTCTTCAAACCAGTTCATAAACAGGGAATTAGCACTTTTGATCATTTTAACTTTCTCCTAATTCTTTTTCTGGTAATAGCAAAGAAGATACCTTAATAACTCTTCTTTCCAATTTCTATTTCCTTTTCTTTTCATAAAAGTAGGATACCTTCTCCATTCTAACACTAACATTCTAATTCATCTTCATAATTTACATCCTTCAATATGCTTTAAATACTTTATAAAAAGCAGTTAACTTATTAGTAATTATAAAATATACTCTAAATTGTTGTGTCCTGTATGCTTTTTGGTATATTATAAAAATACTATGCTTTAATGAGCCTCAGAACTGTTCTTCTCTTATGATCTAGTGCTATGACTGTAATAATTTCCCAGGGAAAGACCTAAAAGCTGAGTGACATACAGCAGCTGATATCCCTGGCACCACAGGATGAAAATTCTCCTCGATGGGAGCTCTCCTTAATTTTGCAGTTCACCAGGCTCATTATCTGCACCTCATAAACACACAAAAAGTACAACACCTAATAAATCCCACAGCTGAGAGAGCTCACACTGTACCAAACAATTTAAAAATGATGATAGTTTTACAGCAACAGTGACAAGAACATAGAACACAGCAGGGTGCACACAGTTTCCCGAAAACCACAGCAAGAAGACACCCTTGGTGATAACCACAATGTGTTCTCAGTGAAGATTAGGAAGCTTTAAAGATTTCTGTTGAAGTACAAGCATGAGAACTGCCCACATCGGGGGAATCAGTGAACGTGACTGGAAAATAATAGTAACGTGTAAAATGCTACATGCTACTTTACTCCTTACAATCACTTGGCCTAGAACTGAGAATTTTTTGAATGATCTTAAACAAAACTCTCAAGGACTCACTGAACAAAATGCTATGAACTTTTTTCTACATTTTATACATTAACCAAACTTTGTGGTCATATGAAATAAATCAAAAACCTAAATTATTTGAGCTTTGTTTAATACTAACCCTCAGTGCAAGCTCTCCTTACAATTAAAGCTCTGGGATTTATTTTCTGGTAAATTGTCAATATTTGCTAGGTTAAATAAATAGAGAAATAAGTACTGTTGTTGCAATGTAACATAAAAATATCTCACTTGGACCTACGAGATTCCCTGAAATTCAAATTTTTAAACAATCTCACCTATTATTATTATTCAACTCTGCATTGAAATGAATGTGATCATCTAAGGAACTTCAAGTGTTTGCAGTGTCCCCCTGTATTATGAAAGTTAGGCATCTATATTTTAAAAAAGAAAAATACATAATTTTAAATAGTCATAAGACTCCATGTAGCATTTGTATAAATTGTGAAAGGTGCAAATACTGCAATACCACATGATACTGAACAATGTTCTTATCCTCACACATGACCTAATTATGTGTAGGACTATGAGAATGGCTATGACTAATTATAGGGAAACCTTGTTCACTTACATTAGCGTGCTCAGTATTCAGTAAGATAAATTGCTAAACTTGAAAGGAATCTAAATTAGAATTTAAAATTTTCCAATTTATCCCCTTTTCACCTTCATTTTTTTTAGGCATAAACCAATGACTTAGTGGCATAATCTCTTAAAATCAACCCTTTGCCATTTCTGAATTTTATTCACACTGTAAAGTCTCAGAAAAAAAGTGTTCATCAGTACTCCTGCAAACCTTTTTGCTTATTTCCAAGATGTTTCTTTCTTTATTTTCCTTAGCAAAAGTTCTGTTACTCAGTGCATAATTAATACTTAGTAGAATTGTTGTATTAAGTATCTCAGTGTCAAGGTACCTCATGTTTTCTGCTACATCTTTCTACGTCACAGAACAGGCCACTTTTACAAGCTCTTAAAACTATTAAAAGTTAGTGGCTCATCTTATAGAAGTAAAACTGCAATTATTGTAGTCATAAACACAGTTTCATAGAGCTCATAACAGACCTAATAGGACAGTTAGAAAAGCCTTGTGTTAACACTATGTGCATCATGTTAAGCTCAGGCCACACTTTCCTGATCCAGACAAATCCCAGAGAAAAATCATTCTGCTCTCATCCAGTGTGCCAGGAAACACACCTCTTTGCCTGTGGTGGGAGAAAGCTTTAGATCCTTCCAAATATTTTATCAGAACTGGAGATAGTTCAAATGTGGAAATCAAATTCTGTAGTGATGGCTAACTCCTTCACACTGAGAAGTTTCAGACGAGTAAAGTTCCACACATCTATTAAGAGGTCTGCAGAGCCTCCTAAATACAATCACAACACTTAATAAATACAGTAGGAAGAAAACTTCTTTTAATGTTCCTTGACTGATTGATTTATTCCTTATTATGTGTACAGGATATTATTAGTGGGGTCAGCAGCAATGCCTAGCTGCCTGACACTTCCAGAATAGGTAATTTTTTCATTTGTTTATAAATGATAAAGCTTAGCCAGTCAGAACAACGTTTTTCTTTATTCAGTATCTGCATCATCCTGTTTTTTCTGCAGAAAATTTCAGGCATTTCTGTGAAGGTGCACAGGAGAAAAAAATGCATAAATTTTATCCACTTAAAAAAATCCTAGGATCTCTTTTCCTACAAAGTGCTTTTGAGACAAAGATCAAGAGCATCAGCTGTATGTGGATAAAAGAAGGAAACCATAAAGACCAGATGACCACTGAGAGAGAACAGAAGGGCTAAGTCAGTAAGGTCATACATGAGGGGAGGGAGAACGAGGGATAGCATCGGTGCCTAGTAAAGCACATATTTCTCGGTGGGTTTTTTTCAGTGGATCTAAAATTTTTCTCCAGCTATGAAACCAACTGGAAAAAAGAAGTAAATTAGTTAAGAACTAAGGAATCCCCAAAGTAAGATACTGCAAGGTTCATTTGTTCCTTTCATATGCATAATATTTAATTGCACAACAGTTTACCTGTCTGTGTAGGTTACCTTCTTCTTTCCATTAGCATGATGTTAATCTTCAAGGTGAACAATTAAGGAAAGTCATGTACCGAAGGAGCATTTTTCTTTATTATCCTTATATATTACAGCAATTGGAAGACTTAGAGTGAATGACACTAGAGTCTGAAGAATAAAGAGGGTTTCTTAGTTTTGAAGCCAGTATGGATTTGTAAGGGCGAAATTCTGCCCATGGCACAGCTGTGGACCGTCCTCTGTGACATAAATAATTGCAGATGGTCAGTAATATCCAGGATTTTTCTCATCTAAATGTTGCAGTCTGAAAACTAGAGTAGTCATGTAAAGGATAGCAAATTTAAAAAAAATAAAAATAAAAATCCTCCAGTCATTAATTTTAGGATAGAATTAATTGCCTTTTGGAGACATCTGGTCTTCTTTGTTGATTACTGAAAAAGCCTAGGAGAATAGCATATGTTAGATGTCTAAGCTTTAGAACAGCTAAAGTTACCTAAGATTAGTCCCATTATAATTGGCTCCTTTAAACTTGGTATTACTGTCTTAAAACCCAGGGTCTGAGTCACAGAAGTGTGGAGCAATGAATGAGCACACATTTTGCTCCAAATACAGAAATCACTGCAAAATGTTAAATACTCTGTAAAGCCAAGTCCCAGGAGTGCCAAAATCAATGGATACTTTTATCTCCCTGTCTCCATTTCTAGTGTAGCTCAGGAAGAAAAATGACTCCGGAGCTCAAAGCTGTGTTTGAAAAATTTTTAATTGTAATATTTATGAAGCTGCAAATACACTAATGAACCCCAGAGTATTGCCCTGGGGAAATAAATGATTTCTTCTTCAAATAAGTGTTAGAACAGTGGAAACAGATAAAGCATGAGGCTTTATAATACAAAAAATACTGACTAGCAATTAGTTACACAAGAAATAAATTGTGAAGGTGTATATGCTTATTATTCACATGTCATGCTCTTAGTCTAAAGTCTAATAATACTTAGTAAAACAAATATTTAGATTTGTGCAGTATTTCTGAGATTAAACAAGCAAAGAAGAGTGTTTCATAACTAGTAACTCCTAACTGGTTAAGGACTTAAAATAAATTGTGATAACTCAGTGTGCTAAACCTGCTTTTTTGTGTCAAAAGTCTCCATCCGTTAATTTGGTGGTATATTAATTTTTGGTGGTACATTAATTTTTGAGGTACTAGCATGGTGAGAGAACTAAGGTTACAGTTAAAAGAACAGAATATTTTGATATGCAGAGTATCACCTAAGAGCACCTAAGATATTCAAAATTAAATAAACTTTTTAAAAATGCTAATTTTTTTGCTAAATTTTCCTGTGTTTATTTTTGATGTAAAATAGGATGAATGTGCAAATTACATCCGTGTCCTTCATCGATATAACAGAACACATCTTCTGGCTTGCGGAACAGGAGCTTTTGATCCACTTTGTACTTTTATTAGAGCTGGACATCCATCAGAGGTAAGAAATTTGTTTTACAGTACTGACTCTTTTGGTCTGGATTGCAGCAAAGCCTTTATGGTTAAAAATAAATATTTGAATTCAAGTGCTCAGCGTTCTCACACAAACAATACAAGAGAAATTTTCCCTGATTTAATGCAATGCTGGTTTAAAATTCAGTTTATTACAAGAGAAATTCACTAATGATGATTGAAATTACATTTTGGAAAGTTATGCAAAGTAACTTTCATCTTAGAATTTTATTTCTAGATTTGCTAACACAGCAAGTCTTACAAAAAAACAAAAAAAAAAGGGGGGGTTTTCACCAATTTTTTTTGTTGCTTTTTAAAAAATGGAATATACCATATAACAAAATACATACTTTGATGGGAGATGGAATATCTTGTGACAGAGAGGCACATGTGATAACAGCTTTAGAAATCTGACCAGGTATTCCTGATTACACACTCTGTGAGATAGGACTTAATAGATGGAGATCATCTTTAGACCAAAAATAAGACTGGGTTTTATTGGCAAATGTCAAGAAATGATGATGGGCAATGGACTTAGTTGATTTGTATTTAGTAATGTCTCCTGGTAAAGTTGACCACTGGTCATGGAGATGATACTAAAGCACCATCCAAGAGAGTTCTTAAATTTTGTGGATATTATTTATAAAATAATAGGGTGAACCATAAAGAATAACTTTACTGATGACCATAAGAAAAAGGAAATCTTCAAAATGTGTATCCATTAGAAAGATTAAATATGCAACGGTTTACTGTAGTTATTCTATTAGAATATTGGTTTAAGTGACATTTCTTTGGAATTCCAGGCTGTTCACTGTCATAAAGCTATAGCCAGATGCTACCATTCTAAAAATATACAATTACGGTCTCTGACAGCACCAGCAGTGTTTTATCTTAGTCTCTCTCTTCAGTTACCTTGACTATGATGAACTTGATATTGATTGCCAATTTATATTTTATTTCCAAATGGTAGAAAAAAAAGGAGTAAATTGCTGAAATTTCAAAATTTGGGAAAACAACATTCATCATGAGCATAGTGCTTTTCTTTCCACTTCCAGATATTTCAGAACATTTGCTAAAAACTCTAAGGTACATTACAAATGGTAGTTGATGTTCATGTATATGATGTGTGTTCATGTACATATTAAAAAAACCCACAACAGCATTGTGTTTCATATTATAATGCAGCTGAAACAAATTCTCCTAGATCCTAGAAAATTGAAGCTCAATTTTGAATTATGTTTGCATTACATTTTTTCTCAGTTATTCCACATCAGAATTACTCAATTTACCAGTTTATAAATAATGTTTCCCCTATTTTTCCTTAGAATTTCTAAGAAATTTAAGCTTTAGCTCTTCAAATCGAACTCCTTTTTATTCTGTCTCTTACATCACTTTAATTGTTGTACTCCACATTTAACTCTCAGTTAAAAAAGCTACGATTCAGACTTGTCCTGTACCTACAGTATTGTTAAGGTCTGTTGGTCAGAACAATAGAAAAACAGAGGACAGGGGGCTGGATCTGATTTATAATAAGCACGTGGCTTGAATAAGTATTAATTGCAGAAGGTACTTCCTTCAGTGAATTTAAAAAAAAATAATATTTTCTAAGTAAAGATACATCCCTTTGACAAACCAAACTAGAACCAAATCACCAGTACATAATCTCTAAGAATCCAATCCATGCTGTACATGTCCAGTTGATGTTTACATCAGAAGACCCCAGCACAGCAATTACATTTGAAAATATTTGAATTGCAGAAACATGTCTTCTAAAATTGAAGAAGGAACTAAATTATATACAATTTCAAAACTGAGGAAACTGCATTTCGTGTTTGCTCTTCTCATGAACCTCCTGTCAGGCTTCCTGGTACACTTTGAAGGAAGCTATGTCTGTATATTTAGGAATACTATTTAGGAAAGCATAAGCATCAGGCTAATAAAAATAGAAGCCAAATAAACAAAAAATGACAAATAAGACTTGTATATAAGAACGTGTGCCCCATGATCCTCCCTTTATGTATCACTGTCCTTCCTTCCTGTCTTTTTGTTTATTCTCTGTTGTCAAACAGAAGTTCTAAAATTTTACCCACACTGAAGTCATGGGAAAACTACATTTTTTCTGTTTGTGTAATATGTAGCTATATTAGTTTCCATTATCTGAAAAGCTGACCATCAGGATTAAAAAAGACAGGTGCTATTTGTATGGTAGGCTAAATATAACCCGTGATATGTGACGGAGTGGGCACTTTCTAATCTTACTTTCTTTGACTGATAAGGACATCATGTTGCTGCAAGAAGCAAAGATCCTTCCTCAGAAAATTGCAGTTCAGTCTCTGTTTATCTCTTTGTCCAGAATATCCCTACCCAATGGCTTCTGACTACTGTCCCCCATTTCTTCCATCTCAACTCTCTGGCTTCTTTCTCCCCATTTGACTGCCATAGAAAGGAGTGTGAAAAATTAAAATATGTGAAAATTTTATGAACAGGATCCAAACACCTTTATTAAAAAAGCTAGTAAAATTCAGACTTTTAACTGCTGATTTTTAATATGGAGTCAAATGCAGTTCATAATATGCAGCTGGTTAAAATGCATGGTTTTTTAGATATTGCTGACAATTTTATGAAATATATTGAACTTCAATAGAACTAAAATCTAACTTTGATCTGCAAACTAGGTTGCTTCTGAACAGTCTCTTTAAGTGGGACAAGGTGTATTGTATTTGAGGCTTATATACATTTGAACAATTGCACTTTGCAGTCATGTTGAGGTATAGAAGTGGAAGGTAAAAAAGGAGTCCTTATAGTAGGCTTCTATGTATTTAGGTACTATTAACGCAGCCTATGGAGCTAGATTCACCCTTCCATACAGAACTATGAATCAGCAGTATCAGTACAGAGTAAACACTTGTTCTGTGGTCAGGGTTCTTAATCATAAGTTTCAGTAGTGTTTCTTGAGCTAAGAGGAAAGGGAAGATGTGACCCTCTGAGTAAAGACTGCAGAGATCTTAAATTACAAGCTTTATATAAATACAAATTAGCAATATGGGTGTTTAAGAACATGACAGAATAGTAATACTGTATTTTCTATAACCTTTTACTTTTTAACAGTTTACTGAGCTGGCCGAACAGAAACAATCTGTTGGAACAAAATATCCATTTGAGGCTCTTGTTCTTGGTGCTCACTAGTCACACATAGCAATATTTCATTCTTGGTTTGCAGAAAACGATTACATAAAGTCATCCATTTCTGAAAAGTCATTTGGCAAGAAAACTGAGCTCTTGAAAACAAAGAGGAAAGCCAAAAGGAGATTTTTATCTCAAGAAAGAGTCAGACTTTGATTGACTCACTGGCAGATGATTCAATCTTAGAATTTACAGTCAATACCTCTGGGTTTCTCAAAAAACACAGTAGAAAAGTCCATTCCCCTAACCAGTCTCTCCAGAAAGCATTAACCTAGTTTAGCATGTAGTAATTAAAATTTTTCATAATGAAATTTTACTATATTACACTATATATGTTTAAATGATTATTTCATGCTTTTCAAGGTTTTACAGAAATCTAGTGATTCAATGTTTTTTGTCTTAATTTAAATAATTATATTTTCATTTTTGATCATATAAAAAAACACACAATAAGGACTTGATTTATTGAATTCTACTCTAGTTTGTGTTGTACCACCAGAGGCTAACCAAATATTTTTTTTAATAAAACTGTTTATAAATTCTACAATACATTATGTATCCATTAAAAAGATTAAATATGTAATGGTTTACTGTAGTTATTCTATTGGAATATTGGTGTAAGTGGTATAGATTTGGAATTCCAGGCTGTTCACTGTAGTAAAGTTGTAGCCAGCTACTACTGTTCTGAAAATATACAATTACAGTCTCTGACAGCATCATGTAGTTTTTTATCTTTGTCTCTCTTTTCAGTTACCTTGACTATGATGAATGTTTCTTTTCCAAATTTTCAAATTTCAGCAATTTACCTGCTATTTTTCTGCCATTTAGAAATAAAATATAAATCAGCAAAAACAGGATTGCTGACTTTTCAGACAGAACAACTCTTGGTGTTTGCAAAAGAACATACTAAGAAATCTCATCCAAAAAACTGTAAGCAAGTTAACTCCCAGCCAGTGAGTTCATTATTACTGATGTCATAACGTGCTTCCAAATGTCAAAAATCCATGCAGGTCAGAAAAGGCTGGGTCCCTCCAGTCTCTATTAGTCTGTCATCCAAAAAAATCAATTTTTTCTGAAGAAAACAAGAGTTAGAGAGCCTTCATCCCAAATTTCCTTTGGTCAATTTAATACGCATCCTTTCCACATGGTCTGTGAGAAAAAAATCTGAAATAAGTCTCTAAACCAAATATAAAAGATGAAGAAAAGTGCAGAAAAAAAATTTACTCTGCTTCCATTCTCACCAAACAGACATATGTTGCCTTTGATGCCAATAATGGGGAGGAAAGATCTACAGGATCTACATCCAGTCTATCCCTTTTGCATTGTTTTTAAACTTCTTAGTTTTGGTAGTAGAAGATGAGCACTGGAAGAAGTGCTTATGTTTCTCCACATCTAGCTGCACATAAAACAGTACTCTGCAGTTATATATAACTCAAAATATCCTAGGGGAATTTTGAATTTTTGACAAACTGGATGAGCTATCTGCAGTCAGGCAATGATTTTTTCTTAATGAGTTATCTATTCAGCAAAGCAAATAGATTTTAAGAGTGCTGCAGAGGCCTTCCAATGATCCAAACTGCCTTTTTAGCTAACTTACAAAGTACCTTTAACAAGTCCAGATGGTAGTTCCACCACATACAGATAAAGAAATCACTCCTTCTCCATAAGACCTTCAAAGTGAGCAGGAATTCCAAAAGAAAAAAACATGCAGATATAATATCCTAACTTTTTACAAACTATACGGGGATAAGATAGAGCTGATTCCTGGAGGGGAAGGCATCTTTACAGGATCAAACCTGTTGAGGGAATGAAAGTTGTGGGAAAGGACTGTGCATTAAGATTTTTTTTTTTGAGAACATGCTGTAAATTTTGAATATGCACATTAAGCTGGCAGAATACCATTTTAAATGCCTAGCTTAACTCACTAAAATGCCTACAGCTGTATTTCCCACCTCAAGAGGCCAATGGACTAAGACAAAATTCACTGGTTGTTTCTTGGAGTCTCCTCTAGGTATTCTTGATCTGAGGTAACAGTCCTTACTATGCTATTTGCTCTTCAATTACCCACATGAGATTCTGCTTATCAGGCAAAACAGCTTTGAATTCTAATTCTTTAAAGTCTTTTGGAAAGGAATTGCCTTCATTGAAACAGTGGGTGTATTTGATTGATAGGAGGACAGTTTGGTCAAGATGGAATTTCTTCTTTCTCCTCTATGTTGCCCTTAGTATTTCTTTGGATATGGGGAGGGGGACTTCTTTTTCTACATATTCTATGATTCAAAGCAAAACAGGATAAGGTTCAACTGTGCAATAAGCTTTCCATTTGCCTATCTACCACAAAGAAATGTAGGCAACATGAGTTCTTGCTTTAACGAACTGAAGTGAATTGACATAGAAGTCAAGAGAGAATGTTTCACTTACATCTCAGTTTAATTTTACAGGACATAATTCTTCTGCTCTTGACCAGCATTTCATAATGCCATCATTCTTCCAGCTTTATTGAGAAACAAAATTATGCATTTATTTATATTGTTTTGAGATATTTTTCAAATCAAAACAAATTATGATCTGCCCAGTTACTCCCTCTCTGTGCTTTTTCCTATTACCTCATCTCAGCTCTCAGTTTGCAGCAGATTAAGGAGGAGGAACATCTGGTTTCACTGACAAAACAGAAGTGGGTGTTGGTCAGTCCTTTATTAGATTGAATGTGTGACAAATTCTCTAATCTGAAAATATTTGCTCACAGTGTCATAGAATCATAGAATGTATTGGGTCAGAAGGGACCTTTAAAGGTCATCTAGTCCAGCCCTCCTCCACTGTCCCTCTGTATGGATAAAAAGCCACCAGTTAGAATGTTATCCATGAAATATTAACAGTTTTTTCAACTCACTCTATTCACAGAATTGAATTTGCAATCCTGAATAATATGAATTGGCTGATTTATTACAGTCCTCTGCCTCTGTAGTTCATGTGAAGCAAGTCATTAAACTGGGTGATGTTTAAACTAATATTATGTGTTCATATATATGACATGCTGCCAAGTAAGCAAAACTATGTCTGAATTTTTTATTAAAGGGGTTCATGACATCATCTAGTCTGAATGCCCATATCACAGAGTCTCAAATTGCACCAAAACATCCAAACACCCCAGATTTCTGTTAGTTTAAAGCGTTTCAGATATTGGAAGCTACATATGCGTACATTTCAAATGAGATTAAAATGATACCTAAACAGTAGTCAGGAAATTGTTTGGGTAAAGATTATTCCAATCCCACAGGATACAACAAAGATGTCATGTTGCAAAAGGTAAAAAACAAAAGCTGAAGCTTCAGCCGTAACCTGAAGAAGTATTTCTTACTGAACCCATGGCTTATCTATACTCCCCTGTGAAATGAGAAAATACCAGCCAAGCAACACTTGAAGAATATTTTCTGCACATCTCATATAAAAACACAGACTTCACAACTGGCCAAGATCCAATCATTCCAGGAAAAAAAAAAAAATCCTGGTGACACAGGGTGAAAAAAGTTCCTTCCAAACAAATGCATATATGGCTGTGTGAAAATTTAAAGTTAATGAAATTTAGTTATAAAAATTACCTTAATGAACATCTGTTTATGTGAGCCTCCGTAAGGGTTATGAAGAAAGGGCAATTCTGTTCTTCCCCTGGTTTGCTAGGGTATTGCACAAGTAGAAACAAAGGTCAGAAGGGGCCATCAGAACATTTTATGAAATAGTCAGTCACATACTACATGAATAATTTCTCCTAGACATTCAAACATATCCAGGAAAATATGTATTGTCATTTCAAAGACTCCAGATAATGGGAACTCCTCAGTCTGGTAAATTGTTCTAATATTTAATTTCTTTAAATGTTTAGGAAATAGCCACTTACTCAAGGTTAAATTTATCTAATTTCAACTTCCTGCCATTTAACCTTGATATGCCTTTGATAGCAAAGTTGAAAAGTCTCCCATTATCTTTTCCACATCGTTTCCACGTGTAAGTACCTATGCACAAAGATCAAGCCACTTCTTCACTTTTTCCGATAAGCTAAATAAATATAGCTCCTTAACCCTCCTATCACAAGGATTCTTCAATCACATTTTTATCCTTCCTGTGACCTCTCTGCACTATTTTCACATGTTCTGGAAGTGCAGACACTAGAACCAGACATGCAATTCAATGGTGTGTATATAGGCAAGGTCACTTCCCTACCTCTGTTTGAGATTCCTCTTTTCATAGACAAGTGCTGAGTTCTTGGCAAAGCATCACAGTGAGAAATCTAGTTTTAGCATTTTGCACTTGACTCAGAATTCTTGTCTGGAGCACAAAGTTTACACCCTTAGTCAAGGCACCTGATTAGCAGTCTCATGTCAAGGTCAATGAAGAGATTTCCAGGGATTCCTGTGTCTGTCAGCTGTAAAAAGGCACTTAAGATGCCCAAGATCCCAAATGAGGCACCTTGGTCTAACACATGAAAGTAGTCTGAACAAGTATCAGAACCTCCACTTTTTAGGGCATTTTGATGTACTTCGAATATAACTGTGTTCTCTGTTTCAAGATACAGCATTTTGGATACCAGTATATTACAATCTACTTGGTTAGCTTCTGAACTTGAACTTGGTATTGAGAGCATTAATAACCTGAACACACCCAGAGGTCTCATTAACCTTTTCTCTTTATTAATTATGCATCCCCAGACTTTTTTTAAAACTTTACTAGGAAAGAAATCCCATGACTAGTTAAATTACTGCTAAATTAAAAATATCATCTTCTATCAAAAACAAAGCTTCGGGAAACCTTCAGTAAAGGAAGATTTACTGTTGCATATGTAACAACAGCTATAGTTTGATACACCTCAGCAGTTTGCATTTCCTAATAATTCTGTGTTGCACAGCGTGTCAGCATAGCTTAGGACATCATAACTATGTACTAAGTCTGGTGCCATGGAGAAAGTCAAGTATTCTATATCAGTTGTTCTTTGCCAATCCTACACATTTTAGTAGACAGCAGGGTTGTTTCACCCATAAAATCAGGCAAATGACAATCATTACTTTTGAATATCATCTAAATATGGCCATATTAGAATTTTAAGTTCAATTTGGAAATTAATAAAGAATGTGAATTGATTAACTATATGACATGAATTTTCCATCATATTAACCTGACTGTTGCAAGATTAAAGACAGATGGTCAAGACAGAATGAATTAATACAGAGGAATACTACTATTGTCCAAAAGATAAAGAAAGAAATACTCCACCTGTGTGGTAATTTGATGGGGGTGGGTAAAATATTCCCATGCTCATCATAATGATTTTTAGATTTTGCCACTTTTAGATATGAGAAAATATATTTTTCTAAGTGAAGTCTATGAACAATGACAATGTTTAGTTAATATTTTTTCAGATTTATAAAATCCACACAATATTCTCTATTTTTTCTATAATTTATGACTTCTTATTATTTTTATTTGACCAAGATCTTTTCATAAAAATTATTCTAAATTTAAAAATTAACTACAAAGAATTAGTTGCAATTACTACAGGTATTGCAAATCAAGTGTCATCAGGAGGCAATGGATCAATTCCTCTGCCCTTTCTTCCAGAATGGCAAACTATGGCATGCCCTGTTGAAGCTCTGCAAAAGGACTTAGTTATCCAAGGCTCCACACTATGAAGACAGACAGAATTTCTCAGGGTATCTGCTTTTCTTCTCAAATCCATCCTCAGCTGACTGTAGATGTTGGCCTGTCTGTGCCCAAGACACCTGCTGCTCCACCAGAGCCCAGACTGTTAAGATTAAACCATAGAGCTCTATTCTTTCTTTTTAACTTTTTTTTTTTCAAACCTTTATCTGCAGTTGTTATGATAGCAATAATTAGATGAGAGGCTAAAGATTACCCTCTCATGGGAGGGTAAAAATGAGAGGAGTTTTTGTTTTGTTATTTGTTCAAATGTGATCCTCACAATCTCAACACAAGTTTAGCTGGTCAAAATCAAGGAAAATGGAAAGTCTTGGCTAGCAAGGTTCTATGTAAAGCACTTCCCCACAGAATTCCTTTCACTTTTGTGAATTTAATACTGTCTTTCACTCCATACACAGCTATTCAAGCATATTAATTCTAGAAATCCCTTATATGGCCCCTGTAATTTTCATATATACTTACTATCGCAGAAATGCAATATAATGACAATTTTTCTAATGATCCTCTTCTATGCCATAGGCTCCTAATGAGTTTATGTGACTAATTTAAGGTCATGCAAAGGTACAACTACTAAAATTTTGAACAATTCTGTCATTTATATAAACATTCTGAACTGCTAGGGATAAATGTCTGTGATTTCTATAGGCAGGGTGGGGCTTTTTTGGTAGTAGGTTTTTTTTGTTTGGTTTTATTTTGTTTTATTTCATACTGCCAGAGTATTTCACAGGCTTTAAATCAGGGATATATATTATTTCTGTCACTTTAGGCCAGATATTTTGACGCAAGTCACAATTTACTAATCCTTTAGCAAACTCAGACAGCAGTTTGACATAGCTTCATATTTTAAACAGGTTTTCAGATTTGAACCCAATGTGTCTTAATCATCTAGCTGTGAAATAAAATGTATCGACCTGAAAAATACATCTGAATTTTTAGGGAGGATTTAATGTCTGTAATATTTTATGCACTCTCATCCCACAGGACGACTGATCTTTTCAGTATGTCACTGGATAGTAAAGAGGATTGAAAACAGATCCTCAGAAGAAATACTACCTCCCAAATAATCTTAACTATGTCAAATAGCAGATACCTGACTATTTCAGCTAGTTCTTTGAGGACTCCATTCCTAATATTGCATCCTCATTTTTCTTAGAAAGTGAAGTTGAGTGAACATGGCAGATATAACTTTAAAAATTAGTAATCCTCTAACAAGAGGAGCAATTTTTTATGTGAATGCTTAGATAATTGTGAAAATTACTGTTAGGAATTTATGAAGAAGATATTAAATAAAAGTGGTTTTTTTCACTCTTGGAGCATTCTTGTGTTGCTCTCCCATACATCTGCATGCCTGTATTATGTTGACTTGCACAGGCCAGAAGGTTGCAATACAAACTTATTAGTATTATTATAAGTGTTTGGAAGGCAAATTTGTGTTTGGCAGCAAGTTTTTTCTTTGGTAGCACATTTGCTATGTTAACTATTTTTAAATTTTATTTTCTACAGAATAAAGTCTGTTAGTGTCTTGACAATTTCATGTTGCATTCATTTCTGTGGCATTTCCATAAATAAAGTTGCAGCTCTGTCTCACTGTGTACCTAACTTGGTTAAGCTTTTATATCACAGCTTTTTCCACATGTTAATTTATTGTTTTGTAACTTTGGTTTTAAGATAGAATTAGTGAAAAAGAGAGAATAGATGGAACCAGTGAATCCAAGAACAACATCCCCTATTTTGAGACAGGAGTCTCAGTATAATTCTTATACAGAGCAAAGGCAAAACTGGAATGGACTGGAATGGAAGTGCTGTTTGAGAAGATGCAACCCTGCAAGCAAAAATTAACCTCATAGTTTTTGTACAGAGATTTAAGGAAAGCTTCTGAACATGCTGTCCTGAGAGTAGGGATGTGAACATCCCCTTGGCAGCTCTCTCCCTCCTATACCTTCTTCATTTGCACACCTCCCTCTTGCTCTGGGTTTCAGTTCTGATGACCCTTGTTGAAAGCCCACTTTACCAGATCATTCAGTCAGACATTCCACTGGGATGTCCTTTCCCTGTGCAGTAAGTGCATCCCAGTAATTACCATCCTTTCCCAACAATGTTCTTTACAAACAGGGCACTAAGATCAAATAACATGAATCTCTGACATTTACAGTCCCCTTTTTATGCTTTCAGACTTACTTGAACAGAAATTGTATAAGACTGGCACTACATGGCTTTACTGGTTTCAAAAGAGCATTTCTCATACTTTCGCACAAGAAATACATCTCTATATTAAACTCTCTCATTCGATGCACTTTACAGATAAACTTTCTTATTCATAGTTGTCTTTGTCAAATACATGACCCGTAGTAAATGAAAGGCAACAACTTCTGCATTTAACATCATTCTCTATTCTAAGGTTGAAAACCAGCAGATCATTAATGTTAAGAATTAATTTTATCCAGTGAGTTACAGTGACAGTAAGTAATAAAACCAGTGTTAAAAGCTGTATTCACAAGAAGTCACAAGACTTCTTAAAAAAACAAACAAACAAACCACAAAACCAAAAAAGAATGAAAACAAAACAGCCCAAAAGGTATAAACCATAAAAAGGCACAGATTCCTAGAGAGCAAACCTTGGTTATATTGCTCTATCATATGCATGCATGTATGTAATTTAAGGATCTGAAACTGCTTCAATTTCTATTAAAAAAAAAAAAAAAAGCCAGTGTGATATTTTACTCTTTGTTACCTCACAAATAATAATAACTGAAAGTGGGGAAAAAAATCCCTTGCAGAAAATGAAGTTATTGTTTCTCATAAAAATAATATCATAGTAAAACCAACCAAAGCCCCTATGATTTTAAGACATTGTATTAATGTTGAGAATAGGCTTAAGTACTTTGCTGAACAGGAATGGAAGAAGCATATGTTTTAAATTAACCACATGCATAAATGCTGAACCAGAGCAAAGCAGCACTTGGCATTAGAGAAAGCAATTTTCTGAAACAAAAGTTAAATGCAGTCTTTAAATTTTAATGGCTCTGATTGACCTTTTCTTTCATTATTATTTTTAGTCTTCATTATTCTACATTGTCTAAAATTATCAATTTATATCAAGTTAATGGCAAAATGCTTGATATCCTTGGAAATATGTTCTATTTCTTTTTAAGCAACAATTTTTTTTCATAGTAGTTGAAAGTATATTATATTTCCTGAGTTATAGGTAACATAAATCAAGCCCAGAACTCCTTTTCTTTTCCCAAATTACATGTAGAAGTTTGTACTTTCACTCACAGCCCTCCATATGGATTTTTGAATAATTTTAGTCCTAACCACTGAAATTGCTCATAAAATAAATTACAGTGTTGAACTACTGTGTTGGATAATCTGTTAGGAAACTCAGTTTTCTTCTGACACTTTTCAAGGGATTCCAGTGTCACGCATCTGCAAGCATTTATGAGAAAAACATCCTGCTTTATATCAAAACTAGTGAGAGCCACTTAAAAACTTCTCCTAACACTGATGTCCTAATTTTTAACAACCTTCAGTGTTAGTGTGAGATATTTAAGATACCATCCTTATACAGAAATTCCAACTATTAAATTGCTGATAATGAAGGATTCTGCATGCTGTTTAACATTTCCAGTCTCTGGTCATACGGTTAGCTGGTTTAAGCATGTGTGTGTAATGAGTGTTAAAAGAGATGGTTTTATCTTCATCATTGATTTCATTCTGATTCACAGGGGAATGGTTAACAACAGTAGTAGCTTTTTGAATGTGACACTATTTCACTGGTTTACAGTGACACAAAATCCTTCCACATCATCTGGAAGACTCCTGTAACAGCCAAGTCACCCCAGTCTGAGTAGCAGTGGCATTTTATCAGGGGAAAATTTGAATATGATGTGTGCCTTATGCCCTGGTGGGATCATGCCTTGTCCTATATAGAAAAATACCAGTTTCTATTCATTGTGTAGGATGAAATATAAGCTGTACAGTATAAAACATGAAGTATGGATAGTAAAAATTCTTCAAGTATTGCTTCAAAATAATTTTGTTTCTGTACCTGATCACTTTACCTATGTTTTTCCTGTAATGAGTTTTCAATTTGATATTTTTTCCCTTCATGGAAAAATTCATGTTTATTTTACTATGGGGAAAGTTGAACAGAAAGATATTAAGGCTAGGAAAACATATTAAATTTTAACACTCAGTTTATCTCTCCAATTATTTCTGCATCTTTCTCTCTAAAAATTGTTTGCCTGTTTGTTCATTTTCTTGAACTGACTCACTGACAAATAGTTTGGTTGAGATATCAGAAGAGAAACTTTTTCACAAGTGACTTTAAGACTTGATGAAATAAAAACTATCACAGACCTTTTTCAGAAATATTTCCTTTATATCCTATTTTACAAAAATTATGACTCCCTAGTTCTTTTTCGTGATTTCAGAAGGTTCCAAAATGTTACAGTATTTAGTTTTGAAAAATATTTGGTATGTGAAGTTTGAAAAGTATGGAACGAAACTGAGATTTCCACACCAGAGAAATATTTCTTCATTGTTTGACATTTACCCAACAGCAGAGAGAGAATAGTTACTACTGATGTGCTATTGAAGCTGATACAGCAGAAAATAATACTCCTGCAACACCAGTCTCTACCCAAGATGATTATTTTCTGTTGCATCAGCTTCTAACACCAGATACTAATGTGCCTGGGTTAAGCCCACACAGGAGCTTCTGGATAGGTGAGATTCCTAATGCTTTGTTTGCTTGTTGGTTTTATTTTAGGGTAGATTTTTCACTTCGAGTAAACATGAAACAGATGTCTTATTTTTCCAGAACTGCATTCTGAGTTGCATCCTACTTTTATAGAAACTCTCTTATTAAAATTTACTTTTTGATCTGAAATTGTGTAAAAATGGCATGTATTATAAAGGCAGATGGGAGTGTACAAGTACATCAGCTTGACTGATGTAGGGATTAAGGAGTGAAAACTGCTTTGAAGAGGAGGGACTTGTGACAAAATCAAGATAAACTGTTTTAAATGAAACAAAGATATATTTGCTTAATCATCAGTGGGACCTAGCAGCTCTACACTTTACAGCTTTCTCACTAATTTTTTTTTTTTTTTTTTTACTTTTGACTTTTTAAAAATTATTTATTACACTAATTAGCAGTTTTCCATTATATGCAGTGGTCAATATCTCTTTTGCTTCTCTCCTTGTATTTTTATGCTGGTGGGGTTTTTTGTTTATTTGTTCTGCTTTGGTTTGCTTTTTGTTTCTTGGTTGGTTTCTTTTTTGAGGGGTGGTTTCTTTTTTGGGGGGTGGGTAGGGTGCAGGGAGTTCGGGGTTTTGGGGTGTTTTTGTTTTTTCCAGGAGACTGTAAATATCATTAGTGGAGCTACCTGAGGAGAATTTTGAGTTATCTTTGGGGGCAATTGCATTTGCTTGGGAAGAGAGAGATTTGTAGGTTGTAAGGTGGGTTGGGTGCGACTGATTTGAAGGAGAGTGGGGACTACAGCAGTGCAGAGAGCAGGCACATAATCAGGTTTCTGTAATTCTGAAAAGTAAAATTTTTGGTACCAAGCTGCATGTGCTACAGCACCCCAAAATGACATGAATGTATCAAATAGCAGGAAAAAAAGAACCTGCTATAATGACATAAGGACTAAAAGGACTACATATAATTAGTTAAAGATTATTAGGTAGATAGTTTGTACAGTCTAGATATATCAAGCTTTTTTCTGTGTGAATACTGAGCTATCCTTATAAAAACCTGAAAAGTCAGGTATAATAAAACCTGATTTTTATGGTTAAAAGGCCTATTGGACCTCTTTGAGAATGTCTGCTGTAAGGGAGAGATCCAGGCAGATCCTTACCAAAATTCTGAGGAGTTTGGGTCCTGTCAGATGTAATGTCATGCCTCACAAAACATTTGCCTTAGTATATTAGCGATGCAAACCTGAGATTAATTTACTAAACCAGCAGGTTGCATGTCTTCAATATGTTGATGTAACCTGTATATCAGTTGATTTTTGAGTAAAAGTGTTACACAGAATTGGAACTGATAGATTATCGAAATGTTTACAAGTCACACATTTGATAGCTGTGTGGCATAGATTTTATGAAGATTTCATAGCTTTCTCCCTGTCCTGGTGGCTTTTGGTATGTTTTTTTGTGAATATATACATTTTTTAAATATTGTGCTATCACTTGAAATTTTTATCAGATATTAATGGGCTCTTTCAGAAAATGGGAAAGCTGTAACACTACATATAAAAATTTAAATGATAAATTCTTTCTCAACCTTTTAAAGCTTATACAGACAAATTAAAATAAGCTTTCAGTATTATTTTAATGCTGATATTCTCTTAAATCCACTACAGAAATCACATCTGCTCTGAAAACATAACTGGGGATTCATTCCTAAGCATACTTTTATGAAGATGATGTATAAACATCTCAAAGCTACCAAGAGAAGATAACACAGCATGATATATTTATTATCTACTAGGAAATAAAATGTTTAAAGAGGACGAACACATTCCATACCTAGATATCTACTTAATGTTTAGATAATCTGGATATTGAGGAATCTTCACTCCCTGCTCACACAGAAATGAAAAAAAAAAAAAAAAAAAAAATTAATTGAATATTTTACTAATTCTTTTGGGGCAGTTCACATACAAGGTGATTTTTAAAAATCAAGAGAATTTTTACTAGTGCATCAGTGAGCAATCGTAATTGTGTTTCATCCTTAATGAAGTCAAATCATTACAAAAGGTATAACAAAGTTACAGCTTGTCTCTAAGGATTTCTTTTCTTTGACTGTAGGGTTTACTCTGTTTTCTGTGATTTTTCTTTTCTTTTTTCAAGGATCATCTGTTTCAACTGGAATCGCACAAATTTGAGAGAGGACGAGGCAGGTGCCCTTTTGACCCCAGTTCTTCCTTCACCTCCATCTTAATTGGTAATGATCTTTATGTCACAGGCTTCACGGTCCTGTCAATCTGTCATTCTGAGTCTCTTTCTTCAGCACACCAAAGTGTTGTCAGTCTTCTGTTGCAACCTTCCACATGTCACTCCTAATCCTCATGTTGATGCTCACATTAATATTACAGCCCAGGAAGCATTAGCTCCAGCAAGAGATCTCACTGAAGTGAGTAGATGTTATATGACATGTGCCATCCTGAAGGGGTAATTGACTGCTGTGTAATTTTGGAAACAGTAATTTCCTGCTTTCCCTCTGAGTAAAGCAGAATGTTCAGCTTAATCTTTTACACCATTGAGAGAGATACACAAAATTTACCATTTTTCTTCTACTGAGACATTATTGGAGTAAAAAACATCATCTAAAACCAGCAATTTAAATTTTTATATCAGGAATTTATTGTTTATAGAAATTAAAGCTTTTGAGATCAAACCAACTATCCAAAACTGGTGACTCTGTTGGGAGAGTTGATCTTATACTTGACAGTTATAAAAATAGTCTTAAATCCTGAAATGCCAGAAAGCTTTGATGACATAGTGCTCTTCTGTGCCTTGCTTGTAAGTTTGTCACTACAGGGCTAGGAACTTTGAAGGTGTATTACAGCAAACCATATATTTATTCCTGTATAATGTTTTCCTGAAAATATTTTGTGAGATCAAGCAAACACAGTCTTGGCAATATTATAGTACATTGACAGAAAATAGACTGGAACAGCAAATAAAAGGTGAAAGCTAGATGCCCTTAGGAAGTAACACAGTGATTTATAGTTTTAGAAAGCATAAATAAGACAAAAAATGAGCATTCAAAAGGAATAGCCATTAAAAAAAAAAAAAAAAAAAAAAAAAAAGGCTAAAGATCAAATAAATTTTCTGGTTTTCAAGGGTAAAAAATGTAGAGGATTTTAGGGCTCTTTGATATTTACATTTGACTTCCTATGTTAAAATCAGACAGGTAAAGTCTCTGATTATTAACTACAATGACGTAGCTCAGCCATGGTTGGTGAGAAAGTATTGTTTATGAGTGACAGATGCATTGTTGCATGATAGCTATATTTGTTCCTCTATATTAACAAATTACTTACAAGGAGAATGTAATACCATATCTTTAAAATTGCAGCAATTCACCAAAATATGGTTCATTCCCATTAAAAAAAAAAATACAGCTCAAATTCCTAAAAGTTAGTATGTCAAGAAGTCATGAAAGAATAAAAAAAAAACAACAAAAAACCAAAAACACAAAACCTGCTGTATTTTGACTGACCTTCAAAAATCCATGAAGCACAGATTGTTACACTTTTCTTCCACACTTATTTTTAAACTGTTTCTTCAGTTTTTAACATACTCCAGTCTGAGCTCAGCATGGGAACAGAGACTCATCCTGTGGAATTTGCTGTAGGCCTGAAACCTCATGGCCTAGTCTTGAAGCCCTTCTCAGTTTTTCCTCAGACAGAACTAAATAAATAAATTAACCTGATCATGTTCCTACCCGGAGATCAATGTGAATTTTATTTGCTTAAATGGAAGCCAGATTGCCCCACTGAGCACTTCAAGACTATATAGTCCCTGTGTTTCAGGCCTAATCATTAGTGCCTGGATTATGGGAGGTCCTATAGACCCTCACTGTTTTGTAATAAAGAAAATTCCATTAAATAATGAAAATATTGATTGGAGTCTTAGACATCAAATGACAATAATGACAATTAATGACTTATAAAATCAGTTTCACAGAGCTAAAACAATTCTGTAATGTGGCAAGATTAAAAGGAGAAAATAATAAATTTAATCATATTATTGATACAACTCCAAATACCAAACAAACTTTCATCTCTATCAAAACTATGACCTAAGAAAAGTATTTAGAGGCTCCACAGATAATTTTATAATTTCAAGTGATCATAGAATGATATTTTAAAAGCATAACAAAATTCTTCAGAGAGTTTATTATTTTTTTTCCCCTTATATTTTTTTACTATTGCATTTAAACACTTCCAGCACATAGGAAAAAATACGAAAGAAATTAGTGTTTACATGTTTTCTACTATGTAGATGCAAATATGGTGAATATGAAGGAATCTCTTAACCAGTATTTCACAGTGAGACCTCTAATGCCAAGTGCACTCCAAAGGAAGGGATGCTCCTTCATTCAGCTGATTCCTGATTCCATGTCATGATGGCCATGACAGGAGATCACAACCATAAACCACACATCCTCCAAGACTGTTATTCCAGTCTTTCCTCCAATGTTTGGAGGGTTCCTTCTTCATTCATTCCAGTTTTCCTGAAAGGTAAATTTGCTCCTGTTATGGAGCTAATGTGCCCTTGGAGGCTGCACCCCAGAGATACCTTCACTCTGCCATATAGGTTCAGTCAATGTCCACCCTTGAACAGGTTTTATGCAAACCTCTCAGCAAAGGCTTTCACATCTCAGTATGCTTTTCATCCTCACTAAACAATCCAAAACCTGCTTCCACCTCTGCAACTCATTAACACAGCAGCCTGCACTAGCATGGCTGCTGACTAGCAGTGAGGATTTGACTAACAAGGAAACTTCATACCTCTGATACAAGCTTAAAAGTCTTTAAAATCTTGATCTTGAAAGATCATTTGGACCATCGCTAATCAGAACCAGATTTAGCTAGATTAATTTAAGAAGAAAGAGAATGTCTTGTTCTGTATCCCATGTATTTTAACACATCAGTTAATATACCCACTTCGAAAAAACAACAGTTCGTGACTTGATTTTAGAAACAAATATTCATCCTGTCATAAGTCTTATTATAGGATATCTGACTCAGTGGTAAAGTAGCCAAGGATGAACTTTTATGAGCAATTAATTTTAGAAACCCAAAGAAACCCTATAATTTTAGAAATTAATTGTCAGCATCAGGAAACAGTATAGATGTCGGTTGGTAGACAGACTGAATAAATTGTATATGTTTAGATAAACGGCTTATAACACTTTTGGACTTCTATTTCTAATGAACTATTCCATCTGTTTTCAATAGCCAAAACTATTTTTGATATCATATCATCAGCTTAGATCACTCTAGCTCTTGAAAGCTGAGAAATTATTTTATGTGTGTTTTGTTACCTGCAATATATCATAAGCCAGTGGTGAAAAACCTGAATTACATTTGAATTTGATTTTTTGTCCAGGGAATCCATTCTGGTAATATTTTCTGCTTTTACATTTTTAAACAGTTTAACATATTTGTGTCTTGTTTTTTATTCTAGAGAATGAATAATATATTTTCTCTCAAAACACAGATCTTTTGAATTGATACTTAGAAAAGTTCTACTTGCTTAAAATGAAATAGGTATTCTGATTTTAGTTGTCGTGTGAAAAATAACTGGCTGATAGTGAAAGAAATGCATGAAAGGTGCTGCTTATGTTCTACTCTGTACTTTCTATTATTTTGATTGTAACAGAGTTAGTCCACTTTAAAAAGTGATATAATGGGGATTTTACACAAGAAGGACTACTGATGAATAATAGCTTTCATTTGCATTATCTTCTAATTTGAAGCAGGCACAAAAACCAGAAACATAGAATTGTTTTGGTTGGAGAACAACTTTAAGATTATCAACTCTTACTGTTAACTTAGCACTGCCAAGTCCACCACTGGAACATATCCCTAAGCTCCACATTTACATGTCTTTTAAATATCTCCAGGGGATGATGACTCAACCACTTCCCCGGGCAGCTCATTCCAGGACCTGACAACTCCTTCTGTGAAGAAATTTTTCCAAATAGCCAATTTAAACCTCCCTTGGCACAATTGGAGGCCATTTGCTCTCATCCTATCACTCGTTACGTTGGACAAGAGACCAGCCCTCATCTCACCATAACCTCCTTTCATGTAGTTTTAGCGAGCCATAAGGTCTCCCCTCAGCCTTCTCTTCTCCAGAATAAACAACACCAGTTCCCTCAGATGTTTGTTCCTCATAAGATTCCTGCTCCAGACACTTCATCAGCTTCATTGCCTTTC
Source organism: Florisuga fusca (assembly GCA_038090715.1). Taxonomy (NCBI): domain Eukaryota; kingdom Metazoa; phylum Chordata; class Aves; order Apodiformes; family Trochilidae; genus Florisuga; species Florisuga fusca. The sequence continues at coordinate 19,764,309 of JAAWXA010000007.1, forward strand.
TCTGGACTTGCTTCTGCACCTCGATTTCCTTCTTGTGGTGAGGGGCCCAGAACAGGATTCAAGGTGCAGCCTCAGCAGTGCTGAATACAGGGCCACGCTCACTTCCCTAGTCCTGCTGGCCATGCTATTCCTGATACAAGCCAGGATGCTGATGGCCTTCTTGGCCATCTGGGCACACTGCTGGCTCATATTCAGCCGCTGCCAATCAACACCCCAGGTCCTTTTCCAATGGGCAGTTTTCCAGCCACTTTTCCCCAGGCTTGTAGCGTAGCATGGAGTTGTTGTGACCCAGGTGTATGACCCAACACTTGGCCTTGTTTAACCTCACACAATTGGTCTTGGCCCATCAAGACGACTTGTCCTGGTCCCTGTCTGGAGCCTTCCCACACTCAAGCACACCAATTCCTTCTAACATGCTAATAACAAATGAAACAAACCCCCTTCTAAGGTGGAAGAAGCCTATTTACAGAAATCTTTTGTATATATCATGTTTTTTTTTTTAATTAAATCATGATTCAGTCTGTTTTACTTTAACAGTTGTCATGTAGAAATTCTTGGGTTTAGAAGAAAGATGTTGCACTTGGTTTTGTTAATATTTTGCTCTGAGAAAAGGGAAAAAAATAAAGGTATCTTTATTAAAGTGGTCCCAACTGAACTTTAATGTATTTACTTCAAAAGAATGCTAGTTAAAAGGTACACATGTACTATGTCTGTGGGATTTGTTTGATTAAGTAAGGAAACAAGAAAGTTCTTATTGCTGTTTTAGCAGGGCTATCCAGGCTGTGTTAAATTTTAGCAATTAATTTAACAAATACATGTGGAATCTGAGGAGTGGTGAAAGCCCTCAAAATTGCTCAGCTGATTTTCACTGGAAGATACTGGTTTATCTGAGTTACGTGCAGCCATGTATAACCCTGCAACCAAAAGAGGAGTGAATTTATATGGAGTAGCAGCTTTTCAATAGAAGAGAAGAGAGTAGAAATCTTGTCATACCTCGGGTTGTCCCTAAGTATCAAATTAGTCAATACCTGTAAAGACCTAGCAGTGTTCCAAATTTGTAATATGAATTTAAAGGATGTGCAAAAGACTGTTCAACAGGAAAAGAGATCATCATAACGTCAAGAGAGCAAAAGGTCTCAGAATTATGTTTAGTTTTGTTTTTCTCAAAACACACTCATCACTGTTGTCTTATTGCCTTCCTTAGGCAAGGTGACCCATCTTGTTTAGTTCAGTAATAATAACCAGATTTAATTTGTGTAGCTGTATAGTATCTTTCATGGAACAACATTCATCCAAGACTGGAACTCCTATTTTCTCCCCCACATATCTATCAGATAAAATCAGTGACAACTTCCTCCATATATGGTAGAATGCCCTAACAGTAGGTTAGTTACATATACTAACATTTTATACCTATGTCAAGGAGAAGTAATAGGCTTCATATCCAATTTTCTGAATGTCTGAACTTAGAAACATCAATACTGATCACTAGCAATGGGTGACAAATCATTTACCCTTCACTGATGCATTTCCCAAGATTCACTATGAGGCTGAAAAGATTAAAGCATTGTGTTTTTTATTACACATCATGTTTTGTATCACACATTATAGTTTAAAAAAAAAAAGCAAACCACTTGGTCTGAGATATTTTTCCAACAGAATTCTTAAAGGGGGATTTATGACTAATGTAACTCATTAGGGTTGTGAATATTGTTTGGAACATTACTCAGACATTGGCAAATTCTATTTAAGCAGATTTGTGTTTAAAAAATAAAGCTCTCTATTAGTTTTGGGTAACCTTATCTTCTACTGATGCTAAGATTTGTACTTAGTTTTTGTTTCACTTGCCAATATTTTAAGCTAAGTCATGACCATGAATTTTACAAGGCGATATCAATTTTTATACCATGAAGCATCAGGCAAAACTGTGCTCAGGTCCAAATCAGCAGATATCTCTGAACCATTCCCAGATGCCAAATAAGAAACTTTTCAGAATCATTATACAGACTTATGGTACCATTCAATTCATATATATTTCCTAAGAGAAACAAAATTTGTACTTTAAGGGAGACCAACAAGAATAATTCTTGCTTTTGCTGTGATCCTTTATAAATGCCATCTAATGTTATTTCACTGGATCATTTATGTTTATTTTGATTAGGTGGTAGGAAGCTGTGTCACTGAAACCTCCTCTAAGACTAGCCACAAACTGGAAATAATTTATTTCCCTCTTTTTGTGCTAATTCCTGCTGTGTTATTTTCTAACACAAGGATGCCACCTAGTGACAATAACTGTCTATTCGTTAAAATGGGACAAATAACTTCTAACCTAAGGCTTCAATGATATGAAATACATAGTTCTTAATGCTTGGTCAGTTAAGGGGCATTGCAACCATGCATAAATAAAATGTAGAATTACAGTTGTTATCTCACTGAAGTAAAATATACCTGCTACCACAATTTAAATGGCTCAGACAGGATAGGCTGGATTTCGTGATTTATGTATGACCTAGTTGTACCAACTGCAACAGTTGTGTTTTCCTATGCATCCTTAATTTTTTAATGCCACCTAAACCGTTTGAAAATGGGACCAATTTCTGTTCCCATAAATTTTTCAGAAAATACTCAACATCACTTGTGAAGGATGGATGAGATCTCAGTTCCTGTTCCAACTCTGGTGAATATCTTAAGGCTAGGAAAACAAGTTATTGTTAAAACAAGTTATTGCTGGAATGGAGAAAAAATAGCCTCTTTGTCCACTGAATACCTAAACTCCTCAGCCATGAAGTGATATTAAAGTGATATTAAAACTAGTTATTTCAATGAAAGTGGAACAGCTCCAATAGGCTGACTGGAAAACACCCTCAGCCTAATAAAAACATCTGCTTATTTATTGAAATCACTTTTAAAGTAGCATGTCCCTGCTCCTTATCTCTCCAGCTGGGGAGATAAGTGCATCCAGGTCTCCAGTATTTTCAGCATGAGCTTCACTAATTAATCTTTTTTTTCAGCTATGTTTTACAAACAAAGCTGCTGAATCTTATAGCTATGTTCAGGAAACATTCCTCTATTTGAGGTTTAATCCATGGATTCAGGTTGATTTAGCCTTGAGCTGTATCCACACAGCATAGCCCAAATCAGTGGTTTGGTGCAGCTAACACCATTCTTTTCCGTAGTACTTCATCCTCTGAAACCTGCTCCTGCATCTTCATCCCATTTTCTGGTGCCTGAACCTAACATATCCCTTCCAGTTCTGGGGCCAAGCACTTTGTTGATTCTCACTAGCAAGTCCAGGGAACACCTGGAGTTTTTCAGGAGCAAAACACTGGTTGGAGTCTTTCCACTGGTGAAAATGTATGTGCTGACACAGGATAGGTGTCTCTGGGGCTGGACACTAACAGAATAACAATGAAATCTTTGAACCTAGGTTCTTGATGTGACAGATGTTACTCTGTCAGATGTAGTACATGGTATTCAATGCCTCATGTTTTGTGTATGAACCTATCACCGAAGTCGGAGTTTTGAAACTGAGGCCGAGTCCATGGATGAAATTCTAAATCTTGTCTTCATTGCTGTTCCAACTGTAAATGCTGTAGTGGTGGCTGGAATACTAATGTCCAGACATTCTTTAAACTATGTGTAAAACTTACTGAGCAAACATTCATGAGCCGTGTCTATAGCGCAGTTCCTATCTTATGCAATGAAATTAATAACTGGACTATCATCAAAGTGTTTTGCTTTAGTCTTGTTTTTTAATGTTTGATCTGCAGGTGGTGAACTTTTTACTGGTCTCTACAGCGACTACTGGGGAAGAGATGCTGCTCTGTTTCACACCATGAATCGCATGGCCCACCTCCGAACGGAACCTGACAGTGAGCGCCTCCTGAAAGGTATGGAAAGGAGGAGAAGGAAGATCCAGAGGTGTTTCAGATGACCAGGCAATTTCTGCTTAACCATAAATTAAAAATACATTTTTAATGCATATATGTATAAATTTGGAGATGAATATTTTTACCTAACTTTTTTCCATTTAATTTTTCATTAATCCCACCACCAGGATAAACAAATTGAAATCTTTATTACATATTGTATTTAACAACCGGAACTTTTAAATGCTTAATATTTCACTTTTAAATTTGCTCCAGTTTATTCTCTGAATATTGTCTAGTATCCCATGATATGCTAGAAATTATTAAAATAAAATTTTAAAGTGCTCTTTGTCTAATTAGAGCATTACTTTTTATATTAGATCATTTTGCATGCGATAAGCCAACTGAGTCTTTTCAAAGTTGTGTAATAAAGGGGTGTCATGCAACAACAAAATAATAAACATAGGATGATCATACACTCAAATAAAATTAAAAGTTAAAGCAGGTAATTTTAAAGAAAGGTTAAATATTCCACAAGAAAAATATTAAGAAAACCATGTGCTAGGCAATTTAGAAATTGTTTCACACTCCTCAATGTAAAATGTAAATTAATTTCAAAGTGTCAAAATTTCTTTGGAGAGTCAGAATCTTCATTTGTTTTGTTCCAAAAGTATTGCAATAAGTCATCATAGCAGTGACAGAATTAATACTAACATTTGGCATTAGTCAAATAGTCAAAAACTTATTTTTATATTGGTTCATGTTGTGAACATCATAGTTTTTTCTTGAAAAAATCAAGGCAGTTTTCTCCCAAATCAGAAAGGGGGAAGTAGTTCTATTGCATACTTCTTCCTACAAAATCTCAAAAAAGACTTGAATTATATACATCTATTTTCTTAAAAAAGAAAAAAAGAAAAAGAAATAAAAAATGTTTATAATAGTCCTCAGACTGCATTAAGTCCAATACTTCAAGCCTTGCTGAACTGAGTGTTCAGACTGGATATATACAGGTAGCAACCATCAGGTGGATGTTCACAATATGCAAATGAAGTTTCTTTTCTGGAAAATTTCATCATTTTAAATCCAAAATGTCTAAATTATGGCCTCAAACTTTGATTTTCATTTGGTCTATGTTTGATTTTTAAATTTGCAGAAAGAGATAATTTTCATTGTATATTAAAATCTTCAGAAAATCAGCAACTGCTGTATTAGTGTCTTAAAACACAATTATCATTTTCATAGAGAAACAGAAGTTAGAAAATATTTACATTATCCAGTGCTTCTTAGTTGTGTGAATGACTACAACTTTGCTACAATTCAATGAGATTAAATCATTCACAGCTCTGCCTGGTGTGAGGTTAAAAGTTATGCAGGCATGTACAGTCTGAACTTACATTTCAACTTTGCAGCAAAATGTCAAAGCAGGACAAATGGTGAGTTTTATTTCACGGAAAAGATACACAATGCACCTTCTATCTATGAAGATATATGAACATATAATACCTATTTGTTGAACTACCAAAGGTTTTTATTTATCTAAAAGTCTGTCCAAAAACTGACATTCTTACATCTGGTTTGTATGGGATCAGAGACTGGTATATGAATATTAGTGCCTGGTTTTACCCCAGACCAAATTAAAATACATAAACCCCAGAGAACATGACTGCAAAAAGGTCTTTTTGTTGTATACATACAAAGGAATATTGATTCGTGCATCTGAGTTATAAAAATAGTTTTACTTCCATGTATTCTACACGTTCTACATACCCACCCCCAAAAAATATACTTTTTCCCTGTTTCTATGACCCTATTCACTTTTGGTATTTCTCTGACTGACAAATCACTGATTTCACTTTAATTTGCTTGTTTGCTTGCTACCTAATGATTTTAAGGATTAAAAAAGTAAGAGAGTGTTTTAATAAACTTTAATAAAATTAATTTTTGCTTTCTTTTAAAGAACCAAAATTCGTTGGCTCATACATGATTCCTGATAATGAAGACCATGATGATAACAAAGTATATTTCTTCTTTACTGAAAAAGCATTAGAGGCTGAGACAAGCACTCATGCCATATATAGCAGAGTGGGACGTGTATGTGCGGTAAGAGCCTTTTTCTGATTCCCCAGCTAAATGAAAAAAAAAGAATGCTTCTTTCTTTGGTCCCTCTCCCTCAAGCAAATATGGCTTCTGTTATGGTATGTAAGGATAAGTTATAGGTCTGATGGCTACCCTATCAGACCTATAGGTCCAATAGGACAAGTAATGGGCACAGGTTTAAACATGTGGAATTCCATCTTTTTGTAAGAAAATATTTTTTACTGCCAGGGTAGTTGAACACTGACACAGGTTACCCAGACAGATTGTCCTTGAAGATATTCAAAACTTCACAGGACACAGACCTGAGCGACTTGCTAAGCAACTTGCTCAAAGCAATTTCCTTTGAGCAGGGCAGTTGGACTAGATGATCTCCAAATATCCCTGCCAAATTCAATTATTTTGCAGTTCTGTAAATCTTGAAAACCTCTTTCTGATGCAAAAAGGATAGGACGGGTGCAATGTCAAGTATCTATAGAGTGATTTATAAATAGTAGCTGATTAATGTTTTCATTTCATCTCTTGTTCCGCTTCTCAAAGCAACTAAGATAAATTGTGCAGAAAGGAAACTAGAACAAATGACTGTATCATCCAGAAAATTATTATCACAGCCAGGAAAAAGAAGCAGAAAAATAAGGAGGAAAGACCTTGCTTCTTTCCACAGCCCTGTGCAATTACCCATTTCGTACTAAGCCATGCTTCTTGTTTCTTGATCCCATCTCTTTTTGGTTCCCAAATTCTCCATACGTGAAAGAAACTTTGGGCAGCTGATGGTAGACGAGAACTGGTAGCATGTGACCTCTCAGATTAAGCTGCCCATAATTGTTCATCTCTGAACAACTGATCAAGTTTGGGTGGATTCCTTCTAGTAATTGAACTAGGGTAAAACTGATGAGAGAAGCTGTCCCATACCCACTGAGACTACATCTGTTTGATTAAAGGAAGGAATACAAACTTTACTTATTAGGATCTGATTTTGTTTCTGAAAAAAATTGCATTCCCCCTCCTAACGGTAGGAGGTACATTCCTAAAACTATTGGGCAAAGAGCAAGATACAACTTTAAAGTCTTCTGTTACCTTAATGTATAGTATATGGCACATATGCTAACTGGGATTTTACCTGTTAAAATTCCTTGAAGAGTACTCATGCATAAATTAAAACACCTGAAGTATGCAAAGTAGCAAATTGCAGCCTAAGACATTAATGTTCACAAAGCCATCTGGCTTTCTGGATTCAAGTCTGAATCAAGATCTGAAGTAGAATTCTCTGGCCTATTCTCTGGTAGATGTCTGAATAGATTATTTTCACAGTTCTCTTTAGTCTGAAATATATCAACGTGAATTTCTTATCTCTAGACACAGGTTAAACCAAAAATCCCACAGACCTTTCTCTTCCACTTATTCAAAACTACAAATCCCTTATCATCAGGCCATTAAATTCACAGCCATATGCTATAATTCAAGTTTGATGTAATGAATACAAAAAGTAGCTAGCTGATGATTTGAGAACAGGCTTCTTTTTTTTTTTTTTTCTCCAGCCTTTACATTTTCACCATAATTGTATGAACACAGGGGCACCTACTCTGTATATTTCTGCTTTTCTGAGGATAAAAAAATCTCTGTTTGTGTAGGAGCTCAGTGTGAAGCTGAGGATATCAAAATTAATTTGATTAATTAGATATTGTATTTAACTACTTTAGAATGAAGTTATGAGAGGAGTTTTTCAAGCCTATCACAGAGCCCACAACAGTCAGTTGCACAGTCTAGGATGTTACCCATGGGCTACAGGCTCTTGATTTAGTAAATACGTGGTTTTCTTGACAATCAAACAGTTGTGAAAGCAAGAAAAAATAGACATAGCCATAGCAAAACAGGAATTACTTAAAGTTGTTGAGGATTTGTTAGAACCCGTGTAGACACTTGCTTAAAACTCATCCCATCTGCACCAGCACCAGCTCTATTCAGAGCTTCATTTTGCGGATCTGTTGATCTAACCCTGCAGTGAGCTCCTAAAGCAAAGCTAAACTTTGGTAATGTGTTCAGCACATCAGGTTAACAAAAATGAAATATAAAAAAACTTTAAAATCACTCTATAGTTTTAACTATCCATGGATGAAGTAGAGAATTAGAAAAAAAAATCTTATAAACCACCAGCTCTTAATGAGACAGGGACTTGATCAGTGCAATCATACTTGAAAACTGACTCCAGAGAAATAATACTAGTAATAGACACATGGTTTGAAAATGCATGTTTTTGACATAAATTGATACAATGAGCAGCTAGTTCAGCAGAGACGTTTGATCTTCTAGACTTACTCATTCAAATTACAATCAACCTTTGTTCCTTTCTATGCAGAATGATATGGGAGGCCAACGAATGCTTGTGAATAAATGGAGCACCTTTCTCAAAACCAGGCTAGTTTGCTCTGTGCCTGGGACAAATGGAATTGATACATATTTTGATGAGCTAGGTAAGTAACCTAGACTGCAACAAACTGAAAAATACATATATTTTCATGATAATACACTGTTGTTAGATATTGTATTTGTATTCATTAACAGGGAATGGTTGTCAGCATTTTGCTTCCAATGTGCATGAAGTTCTGTACATATAGAGCTGACTATCATCAATTATGATTTAAAGACTGTATTTAAAATCTGCATAAAACTAAATAGCATATATGAGAAAATAGGATTACATTTTAAATAAGCAACGAAGTTTATCTTTTGGCACTTAGAAAAGTAGCTTGCTACCAATAACATTGCATTTCAATTTTACAGAGGATGTGTTTTTGCTGCAAACTCGTGATAGCAAAAATCCAGTGATATTTGGCCTCTTCAACACCACAAGGTAAACTAGTAGAAGAAATAATAGCAGCAACAAAGGAATATCTGAACACCAGATTGAAAAGATGGAGTCTGCGTGATAAATATCCCATAGCAAACATATAGTAAAACAGTTTGATTCCTGTTCTATTCAGAGGGGAATTCCTTGCTAATGTAAAAACTGCTCTATGGTCTGTCTGGATCATGCATTAATTAAATGTTTCTCTGCTTGAAAATTTCCTGGTATTAAAGTATAGGCACTCCTATACTTTAGGCCCGTAAGAGTAGTATATCAGAGACACCTGCCTTCAAAAGCTTCACTCTAATTCAAACTTAAGTAGACAGCAGCTAAAATTCCTGCTATCTTCTTAGTGAAGCCTAAAACACCAGCTGTGATATTGCTGGTGGCCGCCTTTTCCATCGCAGCCAAGTTCAAGTGCACACACAGAGTACCTTAGTCTTGCAAATCCAACTGTTAGTCTAGGATGTAACTGGTAGAGAAGAGCATCAGTGTTTTTGTCACTATTTCATTCTCCTGAATTATTTTTTTTGGACTAAAACAGGTCAGATATGGCCCTCTAGGTTTGGAAGCATCTCCTCAGACAGCTATCATTTTCTACTGGCTCCCTATGCCAGAGGAGAATGGTGGGCACGTAATTAAAATGAACTAGATCCCCTTCTGGAGTCTCCCAGAGATAATTTCTTTGTAGAGGGCACTGATGCTTCTGAAAGAATAGTGAATTTCTTCTCTGTAACTAAGCAAATAAAATTTAAATGTAAATAAGTACTTTTATGTGTAGTGATTTACATAATGTGATCCTGATGATCTAAGAACACTAACCAACATTCCTAGTCAACATAAAAAGAGTCATCTTCATTTCAGTCACACTGGATGATTCCCATCTTTCCAAAGTAACAATGACAGAAAAAAAACGTAGAGAACAAAAATGATTAACTGTTAACTGTTAAGTCTCTAATCAAAGACATAGAAGACTTGAGTTCAGTTTGCTGCATTTCCTCTTGGTTTATCAGCAAGTAATTTAGAGCTTGCATTCACCATCTTCACAGACTGGGATAGCAACAGAGCTCTCTTGGAGAAATGTTATAAACACATTAAAGACTTTGCAAAGAACATTGGACACACAAGTTGTAAGAAAAGCATATGGGAAACATTTTTTTCTCGCTGAATACTGTTGAAATGTTACTTATTTTTAATTACACACTAATACCAGTAATATATATATACAGAATGTGACATACTGTTTTAATAATGTCTTTGAATTTCACTTCATAGCAATATATTTAGAGGATATGCTATATGTGTTTACCACATGGCAAGTGTCCGAGCAGCTTTCAATGGACCATATGCTCATAAAGAGGGACCTGAATACCACTGGGCTCTATACGAAGGAAAAGTACCTTATCCTAGACCTGGTTCAGTGAGTACAATTTATTTTCCACTTCTTTGCTATATAAATTAATTCAGAAAGACAAGACAGACTGTTGGTAATGTACAATCTACCTGAGTTCACAGTCCAAAATATGTTTATTTATATATATATATCTACACCTGCATTTCTGGAGAGGTGTGGACCAGCTCAGACATGTTTAACCAAGTACTAGAACCATACATTTCCCAAAGGAAAATAATGGAATTAAGTATATGAAGTTTTTCAAAATCCTGTCAGGACTTGAATTTAGGAACCTGGTGTTAAGATCCTAAAGTCTCATCATTAGGACACCATTCAACAGAGGAACCTCTAGAAGATGGGTCTGATGATTTGTTGAAAAGCAGTAAGTGCATTACCTGGGAAGAAACCTCACTTTCTATTGAGCCTGGAGTAACTGTTCTTTTAAATTTGGCTGCTAACATATTTTTGCATCTGAACCTTAATAACTTTAATCTAATTGCCAAGGAAATAAATGAAAAATCATATTTATTTAAGTGCATTGAGTGGACCATGAGGTTTTTCCCTGACGGATCTTTCTGAAGAACAAATTGCCCCTACTGACATGATGAGGAAAAAAAGCCCGGATGAACTAGAAGCATGTACCTCTATTTGCATTAAATATATATATTTAAGATGCATGCATTACTTTCCAATGTAAATAAGACCATTGCTGGAGAAAACAAGATGACACATGGCAATTCACTTTCCCTCTATAGCCTGCTTAAACCAGGGCGTTTAGCAAGTGTTAAAGGAACTAAAAAGAGATGATCCACTATTTCAAAACCAGATGGTTCAGATTCCTTTTTTTTGTCTCTTTTTCAAACAGAACCACTGAATTTCTATTATCAGGTCATACATTAGAAATCAGACATAGATTTTAACAAAAGTAGCTAATTGGAATAAACATGTTCCTAGATAATGTAAAAGATTCATCACCTAAGATCCTTCTCTCAAGACTGCTTTTTTCTAGAAGCAATGGTCTAGCATTCTTACAATTTATTAATTTGCATTCAGACATCAAAGAGTGAGATGTTGTTACACTCAAATCAGGTTCTTCAGTTTTTTAACATTCTAGTTCTGTATCCTCTACAAAGAATACAGAAATAGTAAAAGAACAACACAAAGAAACAAACTCAGTGAAACTGCTCATACTTTTTGCTTTCAGAAAGTTTCTTCATAAACTTTTTTCTTCCAGTGGACATTTAGTGAAGAAAATAAATGACAGATTTTGAAAAGGCAATTAATCTGGCAACTGTTGTAGCATACTCTGCAACTATAGTGGTACTGACATGTAGAGAGTTGTTCCTGTCTGACACTTGGATTTTTAATTTGGTAAATAGAATTTATTGAGGAAATCACAAAATCATTACTTGGAGACAGGTAATTAATTTCTACAAGGAATTCCTGATTTCTATGTTGATGTCTCAAAGGCATCATAAGTAATCTTCATTTCAAACTCTTTTCCTGTTTCACTCCTTTTTATGTAGAATCTCATCCAGCCACTTCCAGCTCAGAGGATGAGAACACTGCCTGTCAGTGTGGCTTGAGGGTGCCCTTTTCATTGCAGGCTCTCCTCAGCATCTCATGGATAGGCTCTCCTTCCCCTTCCTGCTCTAAGTCAGGAGAAGTTCCACAGCAGGCAACACCAGGCAAACCCAGAGAAGCAACACTTCCAGGATTTCTTCTCCCCATACCTTCTGGGGATACAGCCACTTACCCACTCATGGCAATTGTCATCTGTTGCAAAGCTGCCTTTGTTTTCACTCACTTAAGATCTGCCCCTTATGATGTCAGCATGGTGCAGATTTTTGACTCTGTGAGATGCAAAAAAGCTTCTAATAGCTGCTGGGCTAACCTCCCGCCTGGTTTTCACACCTGACCTCCTTCTCTCAAGATAGAAGCTTGCTCTCTTGAGCTTAAAGGTGGAATAAACAGATGCTGGAGCATCACTTTGTGTTGTTTTTCCTTTGCTAACTGAATCAACACCCTCGCCTACACTAAAAGCAAGCATTTGCAGAAGTAAATATTGCATACAATTAATTTATCATTGAATCACTTGAATAGGAGGTGAAAAGGCCTGTTAGCTTATCTAGTCCATGCCAGCACAGCCTTACCTCCTGTAGTATGGTTTTAAATTACTGCCCTCTCTCATTTTAAATCAATGTTTTCCTCTGCTTCCCTTTGGGTTAGAAACATAAGTCATAAGGCAGAAGTGGATGCTCCAAAAAAGAGATTATCTGGGATTTAAATATTATAAATATGATTTGACCATCTTGGACAATAATCTATTACTTCAGCACATCAATACCAAATTTTTTTTTTGTTTGTTTGATATGGATCAGAGCAAATCATTGGTATTGAGTCAGGATAGAAAAACAGGTAAGTAAGTTATCAAGTTTTGATAATTTACTGAATTGATAAGAGTAGTCAAGTTCAAAGGAATGATTAGTTTCTTATTTGACATTTTGTATAACAAATCTACAGTTTTACCAAATAATGAGACAGTATCATGCATGGATTACAGAAAGGCCAGATATTTTAAAAAGATGTTATAGTCCAAGTTCTTTAAGTGCCACCTTTTTTTCCCCAGGCACTAGAACATCTCAAAAATGTTATTTGAACCAGTCTTTAAAACAGGCAGGAGCTCACTATTAATGACTACACTCATTACTGTGATATGTCCTAGCACTGAAGATTAAATTGTGGTTTTTTGGCAAGAAGGAGAGACTACTGAGGCAGTGCTTCAGAAAAAATTGACAAGCATTTACAGAAAGGCTGCCCTAAGATCCACTCACTTTCAGTGCTTCTGTCCCTTGGCTCTGAATGCCACAGTTGGGCCATACTGGATTGTAGCCTCCCCAGCAGGCAAGGCTGAGGTATTGATACATTTTTGACTGCTCATTTACGGCACAGTTTAGAGGTCTTTTCATCATTTTTCCAGTAGCATGCAGAGAAAGTATGCTTTGGGTTTTAGCCCAGTGTTACATTTCATACTTAAAAAAAAGGTCAGCATATTGGTAAGCTGAGTCCCAACGATTTTCTCATTACAGGAGTGACAATGACAAGAGGCCAAAAATAACCTACTGTTAGGAATCTGAGAGTCAGCACTCTTTGATCCTAGCTACTGAATGGGTAAAGATGGAGCCTATAAGGAATGAGTAGCTTAAAGCTAAATAAACAGAAAACCACTGTTAAGAGCTGCACAGGTTCTGACAGCTTCTGCAATCCACTGCTCTCTGAAGTCCCATTGAAACACTGCTTCTGCCATAATTTCCGCTCCTGTTTTGCTGATTCATTTACCACACTTTAACTGCTGAGGATGCTTCTGAGAATGACATCAGTTACCTCAAAAACACTGCTGATAGACTTTAGAGATGGATGCATCTACTGTTTCCTTTCTAGACTACTTAATTTTATTCAATTAAAAATGAAAAGCCTGTACAGGATTATTTTTATTAAATCTCTCCAGGGTTAGGATTTTATAAGGGAATCTGGCAATGTTTATTCACTTGATATGCTGCGAGTGCATGGAAAGCAGAAGTCTGGCCCTGTATTTATGCTGCTGCTCTGTCTCTTTATTGCAAACAGCCAGTGAAATTCCATCACTAGCTTGATTAGACAATTACTTTAAAGTCAACACTGAACAAATACTTTCCTGTAGCTAAGCCCAAAAAGTGGAAAAAGACATTGCCCCACTTGACAAGTGAAGGAGTTTGTTACTGTCAGTTACAGTTGACCACAAACTTAAACTTACTGTTTCCAGTAAACAGAAAGAGTATTTGATTTCATTTTATTGATTGAAAAATCCAATTTAAATAAGGAAAGGCTACCACTGTGGCTTTGCCTGAAATGCTTTTTGAAACCACACTTATGAATATTTGGAGAAAGTAAATGATTACTGAGATATTTCCAGCTTGATCATAAATGGTTTCAATTAGACATCATGTAGCAAATTGGAAATGTGGAATATATGTTAGTTGGGGAACACTATATCCAAGCATCCTAAAATTAACTTCTGTTTAATGCATTAAGGTTCCCCTAATTGTACATTCGACCATATGAGTAAGCCTCTTCTAATCAACAACTGACATATAGTCTATTTGCTTCAAAAAACTGTAGATTGATCGATGCAAACATTGGTATTTCAAGCTAAACTGTGATATATAATACTGTCATTGTGAGTTAGGAAATGTAATACTGTTAGAATGCCTGAGATCAAGAATCACTGTTGCTGCTGGCATAATTGTAAAGTGTTCTTTGTTTCTTATAGTATTATATTTTGCAATCAAAAGTATTAAGACTAGAGATGGATTTCAAGCACTAACATACTCCTGACTTTACATGGTTGTGTCTCTAGGATAGGTAACCCCTTTCTCCTAACTCTGGTGGCCATTTTGATTATCTTTACTATGAATTTGGGAAAGACACAAGCACTATGGTTTTTGTCAAAATCTAGCAGTGTGACTATCCTGCTCTTTGTATTGCAGAGAGGAAAGAATGCCCTCTTTGTAAACATGACAGTGCCAAGTCTCTTTTCTGCATTCCCTTCCTTGATTTCTCATGATGAATAATCCACACGTGCATAAAAGACAGAGTTCACTGTCTGAGTTTCCACTGTAGTCTTCTTTCTGTGCCTGTTTTTTTGCCAGGTGTTCTGTAGACCTATGCAAACAAGACCTGTTTCTCACATATTATTTGGCAAACATGGAGAATAATCTATATTCTATGTTTTTGCAGTGTGCCAGCAAGGTGAATGGTGGCCTGTATACTACCACTAAAGACTACCCTGATGAAGCTGTCCATTTTGCCAGGACTCATCCACTGATGTATCAGCCCATAAAACCTGTTCATAAAAGACCAATACTAGTTAAAACAGATGGCAAGTACAATCTTAAACAAATAGCAGTGGACAGAGTGGAAGCTGAAGATGGGCAATATGATGTCTTGTTCATTGGCACAGGTAAATTAAAGAAAGTAAGGAAAATTATTTAATAGGGTTTTTTTACCTCTAGGATGAATAACATTCTGTATAGTCCAAAAATAAAAAGTCAATACAACATTCCTAATTAATTATTGTTGTGTGACTTCCAGTCTTCACCTTGCAGAAGAGTTTAGTCATTCTGCACAAGTGCTTCACTATGTTGATAACCTCTTAAAGAAAAGTAACAGCAAGGAAACATTTAAAGACTAGGAAGAGAAACTTAGGTATAGGGTTCCATTTTATTCTTTTTTCTTTTCCTGAACAATTGTCCTTATTTTTAAGACTTCAGAATACAATCATGTATCTGAGTGTAGTTCTAAACTGAGACCTGGACACTTGAGACAAACAAAGGTGATAAGATATATAAAAATACCAGTTTAAAAATAGCTCTTTAAGTTACCGGTTTTATTCCATGTTTTATTTTCCATAATTCTGGAGACCACAAGTCTAGTAGAAATTGTTAAAAACATTCCAGATATGAGTTACAGCACAGCTCACAGAAGGAGTGAGGAAATGTCCAACTTTCTTAAAAAGAAACTGTTACAAGTTTTTTGTCAAGTTTTCTTGTCTTCGTTTTGCACCATTTTTCTAAGATACAGAGAGCTTGTTTAAAGAGGACTTTTAAATATCTACCAAACAAATACAATTAAGATAAAATATGTCAGAGACGTGCCCTAAGTAATCAGAGAAAAAAATGCATTCTAATGGTACTTGAAAAGTAGGAAAACTTAAGAAAATAAGAGGAAAGCGTGGCACTACACAAGACTTTAGTCACATCTAATCTATCTGGAAAAAATCCAAGGATTCATACAGTCACATTTTATCAATTTAATAAGAGGAGTGGTATCACAAATCATTTTCACCATTTAGTCTAAGAAAGAAATTACAGTGAGTTATTTTTTACTAATGAAATTCCTCTGATAAGCACATTTCAGTGTTAAGAACATTCAAAAGAAGCATGTCTGTAGACATTTTTAACGTTTTAGATGGTTTTTGGGTTAGTCTGCCTTCAGCTCTACAGCAGCTCAGTGTTTCCCTAGAGGACAATGAGAACTTTGGACAATGAACCCCTGAAGGTTTTTGTGCTCTTGCCTGAAGGAACAGAGCTGCTGCCAGCGATTAAGGATAATTAGTGGTTTCCTAACTAGTGTAAATACTCAGATCCTATAATTAAAGTTACTTTACACTCCCATGCTTTGGGGGGCTCAGCTCCTGCCTACTCATTTCTTTTTCTGAAATATGGTCACTCTCTTTGATCCTTTGCATCTCACCAAGAGGTAACAACCCAGAGTTTGAAATCAGTCAATCATAAAGCTCAACTGATATCTCACTTGACTCTTATTTGCCAGGGACAAATTGTCATGTGGTTGTTTTCTGAGAGTAAGAATCCTCATTGACAGCAGTGATATGCAACTACCCATACATATTTATAAATGCCTATCCACTATCAGTTTGAAGAAATAATTTAATGTATTTAAAATACATATAAGTATTTCCATCAACTATAATTTTTAGTTTAGTTTTGTGTTTTGTTTCTTTTTCCCAGATAATGGAATTGTGCTGAAAGTCATTACAATTTACAATCAAGACACAGAATCAATGGAAGAAGTGATTCTTGAAGAGCTGCAAATATTCAAGGTGAACTGAGATTTACCTGACGCATATATACAAGTCAAATATGTAATTTTCTGCAAGAGGTTTTCTAATAATCTAGTTATTTTATGACAGGAAATCTTCATTTTAATCTGAAGCTTTTATAAGGTGGAGTTATCCCAAGTACTGAAGTGTATTGCAGAAAACCAGGACTACTGTAATTCTGTTTACATGCCTGGAGGATGTAGCGTGACTTTTTATTAGACACTCACTGCATTTTATGTAACTTCCCTTGTATTCAATTAAGTATTAAAAATATTATAATTGCATGCACAAAAATATGCCAACTAATATCTTGGAAGCTTAAATGAGGTCCAGACTAAAAAAAAAGCTCAGTCCTCAGAAAGAGTGCATTAGTCAATCTGTCTTCACTGAGTCCTATTGAGGCAAAACTTCACTCTGCTTAAGACTAACCCATGATTAAAGCTCAGTATTTGGTATGTGGCAAAGTTAATATAGTGAAATTCTCTTAGTAAGTATTCACATCATGTCATGTCAGCCATATGTACAAAGAGACTAACCTACTTGCAACCATACAGAAAAAAATCTAGCATCAAAACTTAAATATTTACATCTGGCAGTGGAGCTATTTACTTGTTGCCTGGGGAGAAATCACAGAAATTGTCCCTCTTGCTAAAACTGGCTTTCAATAGATCTGTTAGGAGCTATGTCTTGACTTGCTTCAGGAAATAAAAGCAGAGGGCAGAGAGAGAAGACAATGGTAAAAGAAGTGATTCCTCCTATTTTTGTCTTCAATTAATGTTTTGTTATAAAGAACACTCCATTTATCACTCTCAAGTAGGACAAAAGAGATTCAGTGGTGGCAAGAGCTGATGTCATGTTTGACAGGGAATTTTTAGTGTTCCTCTGGCTTTGATAATCCTGAATTAAGTGTTGGACAGTTGTTTTGAAATGCGATCTTTGAAACCATTACTTCTGAAATTCACAATTTCCTCACATCTTTCTGTAGCATCAGAACTTAGAGAAAGCCAGAGTGCTTTGTTTGATTTATATTTGACTTTATATTCAGCAAAGCTGAATAAATATAAGTAAACATCAACACTATTTTACTCATTTACTGTCATAGCGAGAAGGTATTTTTTTAATAAGAAATTAAATATTTCCTATTTTGTAGGTGCCAGATCCTATTATTTCTATGGAAATCTCTTCTAAAAGGGTAAGTATTTAACAAGTTTGAAATGTAAAGATTGTAACTAAAATGTAACAAAGGTATAAACTGTATAGAGGTAGATAGCAAGACAGATGTACATCATCTATAATGAGATCTGGTCTTATACATGTAATCCTTCTGTAATCTAAAATTACAGTTGTATGTTCTGTCCCTTCATGAAACATTTATGATTTTTGATTCTAATGTTAAATCTTCTTATTTCACGGTATCGTTCATATCAAGGCAAGCAAACCCCAATCAGTTCCATGAGTTACTGGCAAAGTAATCACAGTAGTGATTAGCTTGGTGGATATGACAACTCACAAAAAAGTTCCTTGCTGATAAACACAGACTTTAGCCCCCCAAGGATGTTAATGTAAAACAAGCCTTGCTGACTTTCACACAAATCCAGGTGTCCATGACAGTCAAGGCTGCTTAGATCTGACTCCCTTTTGAGCTCCTGTTAGTTTCTGATAATCTAAACACCCAATTTATTATTCATGTATGTAGATTCTCATTTGTATCATAGATATCAATACCATATGATTGTATAATCTCAGGATGAAGCCATTATAAACATCCCAAGATAGTAGTATCTTAACAGATAGACATCTGGCACCATATAGGTGCACATAAACATAGTGAAACACAATTAATAAAAACTGAAAATTGCATTACTGGGAGGTGTAAGTGTGCCCCAAAAGTTCATTTTAGATTTGTTGTCCAGTCAACTTGCATTCTTTGTGTAGGTAACGTTGAAATACAAACTCCTCTAATGGCAATTTAGGGGAGGATATTAGGCATAAGTATTCTGAATTATTTCCTGGACCAATCTGTTGTTTTGTTTTGTTTTCCACGGGAAAAGAACCTTTGTGTTGTCTGACACTGTGCCAAAGTGATCTATTTGGAGAAAGACTTCAGTGTCATTTCAGATATTCACTCATCTTTGGCTCACAAAAAAAATGTTACAGTAAAAGGGTTTCATTGGAAGAGTAAAAAGGAGTTTTGGTACAAAAATGAAGCAGCCTTTCTCCATTATATCCAGCTCCCAAGAGGCTGCTAACTACTAATTCAAGAAGTATCTGGAAAGAATTGCAAAAAAACTGTCAAAGTAATTGTTGAAGAATAAACTTTCTTATGAGAAGTAAAAGTAGCTTAACTTTTTCAAGTTATCAGAGAAAAGAGTGGGAAAGAACAGGCTAGCCAGATACAGAATTTCAGCTCTGCAAAGTGACTTCCTAGTGCCTAAGGATTCTTGAACATTGATGGCAAAGTTGTATCAAGATTAAATAACCATTCAGCTTGTTGAATGTAGATTATCTTGAAACAGGATGCAGTTCTCTGGTACTGAGGACAATTAACTGTTGCAATACATGTTAGGGACAGCATTGGCATGAAGTCCTTTTATCTTTAAAATCATATCTGTGAGCAGAAGTATAACTAGCTGTGTTTATGTGAATAAAGATACATAGCTTGAAAATGCTTGAGCATTTTGGCTGACAAAGGAATTTGTGAGCCTGTGGAGACCTCCTTGCTAGCTTTGTCTTAATATCCTTATAACACTAATCAATCAGTCAAACAGTAACACAGTAAACACTAACACAATAAAATATCCTTCAGGACTGAGCGAGTTATCTGCAGAGGCTGGGAAGAAATGTTCTTTGATGTTCAGTTGACTAGATACTGGATCCTTTTTGCCATCCACTGATGAACCAAAATTTAGTCTTTACCCCTACGTAAAGATGAAAATAAAATCCTGTCTTGTATGTCTCACTGAGTCTTGTTCCTGTCTGCTGGGACAATCATGCTGCAGCCTTTGCAAAAGAAGAAAAATCCCCTCAAACAAGAATCCTATGTTTCTACTACATTCCAGCTGGAAGAGTACATTCCTGCAACTATCATCTTTCAGGTTTACCTCACCTGAAAAAATATTCAAGCATTATCTTTACCAGATTCTGTTAATTTTTTTTTTTCTTTTTTGTGATTGACAAGTCAAACTAAATGGGCTGCTCGTATTTTTGAGCTTTAGGAATTTTTAAATATCAGATTTTGAAAGATTGGTCTAAGGGTGTGAATTATGTACTATGTTTGGGCATCAGGATAAGCCCAGCTTAAGTGTTCATTAGAATCCCTTTTTCTGACCATTAAAACTGTGGAAGTGAGTCATGCATAAACAGTTCCTACTGCAGCACAAACGGCATATTTCTGTAATAACTCCATTTACATTCTCTACCAACAAGATTTTTCCTTAAATGCCCGTAAATTCAATCTATTGTTTTCTGATTTACTATACCAGCTCATGAATTGGACTGATCACCTTTCACTTGATTTGAAAAGGACATTTATGTGAACTCATAAGAGTCAAACAGTCTCAGGACAAAGGCTGCAAAAGACAAAACAGAACCCTACAAATAAATATTAAAGTAGATTGTGATCACATAATCTGTAAGGAAGGATTGCACAGTATCAGGAAAACATCTGTCTCCTATACACTGAAGGACAATACAAACTGGAATAATAAAAATCATAATACTACTGTGCATGGGTATTTGTGGCCATAATGTAAGCAGCCATATGAAGTTAGATTTACATGATGATGCCTATTTTAAGATTGAGGTTCCTTTTAACTTGCAAATTTAAACTTCTTTGTTTGAAATCTTTCATGTCACGTTTGGGTAGGTTGGGGTTTGTTTGTTTGGGTTTTTTTTTTGCAGGTCGTTTAATTGACAGAGAAGTGTAGAGAGACAGGCACTGGAAACTATCTTAAGCAACAAAAGGAAATTTAAAACCGTCTATTCAAAGACAAAGTTTACAAATCTGAAACTCCAAAAGTGAGGAAATGCCGAAATAAATTTATTCATTTTTCCTTCATTCTGTCCTTATGCAAGAGAGTTTAGTCTGTAAACATATTTTCCTACAGAGTAACTCTGCCTCCCTCAGGGCACAAGCTGGATGCACACTGGCAAGCAATGCTAAAGCTAGTAATTTTTAATAACTCCATTGGTAACATAAGTTTTAGCAGGAATTTGAGGAATTAAATCGTGGTGGTTATTTTCCAGCAACAGCTCTACGTTGGATCCGAGTCAGTCATAGCACAAGTGAAGTTCCACCAGTGTGACATGTATGGCACTGCCTGTGCAGACTGCTGCCTTGCTCGAGATCCGTACTGTGCTTGGGATGGCATCTCCTGCTCCCGATACTATCCCACAGGAATGCAGGCAAAGAGGTGAGAACTGCTGCTCTCTGTGATGTCCTTTTTGCAAAACAGCTACTACTATAGAGATCCTACTGCAACACAAAGTACTTTGTATCTCCCCTTTATAAAAATAAAGGAGCAGTAGGAAGTAATGTAATTTGCTAATTTATTAGCACAAATTTAGAAAATTACAAAGGACCCAAATTAACAAAATGGCATAAAGTTCCACGTCAGGAATATTTTCATGAATGAAGCAAAGTCCCAAGTTTTAAAAAAACTTCCTTATACATCTTTTGGAGTTCATAGGAAGGATTCCTTACAAGAGAGACCTATTTTCATAGTATTATCCCACAAAAATATCATATCAAAATACCATTAAAAAAAAAAAAAAAGCAAAGAAGAGAAGAATCTGTGTTCACAGTCAAATACTTTCAGTAGCCAAAATGAAACCAGAGTATCTGCAAAAGGTAAGATTAGGACTAGGCTTTCTTCAGTGAATTTATTAAGACAAGTTACTCTAGAGGCCAGTTCAAAGCGCAAACCTAATTTGTGTGCTTTAGGTCTTCCCTTGAGAAGACTTCTTTCTACCACCACTCACATATTCATGGCTCTTGGCCTTCACTCTTTTGTGCAGTAATTTCACTTATACCTGTCCTCTTTCCTTCCCTCTCAAACCCAGGTTGTCCAGTTCAGCTACAAAGATATTTATCAAGCATCTCAAACATGTGTATTTGAATCCAGACCTTTTCGCAAGACTTTGATTCAATTTTGTCATTAGTCTAAGTGATTTCTAACCTTAGTCAGCAAAAATTTAGCAATCTGTAATTCAAACCCTCTCCATGGCTTTTTTACAGTTACTTTTTCTGCAAATATATGCTTATAGATACTAGACCTACATGGACTGCAATGAACAGAATAACTTCTGGAGATAGTTTTGAAAACAAGTAGAGATGGTTCAGTCATAACCAAGTTATTTCATCTGAAATAGGTTACTGTTTCTTAAAGAAAAACAGGAAAGTTTTTTGCAATTTTTTTTCTTTCCCTACACACATTATCTTTCCAGGAACCTGGATGCACTCAAACAAATGTACTACTGGCTGCTCTCAGGCACAACAGACATTTCTCTGGATGTTTCTTAGAGACAATAAACAGAGAAAGCATTAAGTAGGCTACATAAAAATATTTTAAAAATTACAAATACTGCCAACGACTCAGTATAAGTAAGAAACTCTTGGATTTACTACACTGAGGCATAGGTTAAGTCAAGTAAAAAATCTACACCACTTTTACAAGCGGGATTGTGGCATGTTCTCATGCCTCTTGCAAGCAGACCTCACAGAAGAAGTGGGCTCTGGTTGTCTTCTTAATATGAGAAGAATCTGGCTAAAATTTTCAGGCCCCAGATTAAGAAAGATGAGCAGCTACATAGTTGGTCAAGGAGATTAATTTCCTACAGTATAAGTATAAATTGGATTACCATAACTATGAAGCATATGAATTACTCATCTAATGATGTAAAAGTCATTTGAAGAAGAGAGGTTCAGAAAGTTTCCCAGCAGCCTGCTAGGACTTTATAAGCATTTACATTGTTCTGCTGGCTATTTATTGTCTAAGAAAAGATAAGAGAAACTCAGTCAGTCCTGAACGCCATTGTACATTTTTAGCATATTTCTCTCCTAAGACAATTTCCAGAGTAGAAACCCTTAAGTCCCCTGACACACATATTTATCCAGAGTTGAGTGATACAGGCAGCACCCCAGGCACCCTCCAGTGCATTACCTCCCCAGCAGGTCAGCCTCTACAAAATGAAAATACTCCTGTTACCAACCTCCTTCTCTTAAGATAAGCACTGCAGCAGCACAGGAGGGATTTGCACATAATTGAATGCTCTTGAAGTCTGCAGAACTTGTTTTACATAACAGAGTTTGGGGAACAACCAGCAAGAACTAATCATGTTGAGAGGAATGAATGGCATTTGCTTTGTTCACTTTAGCTCATAGCTGAAGTTCAGAGCATTTTAAATTTGAGCTTACACTGTGCAGTACAAGGAGAGGAAAAAGAGCTACTCAGGACAGGTTTTAAGTTGCCTCATGCTGTGTACTGGGTGGAGAGCTCTGGTGGAAAAGATAAAACTCATTAGACAGCATGGGCTTTTCCAATACCAAGTGGCCCTGAGCAAGCAATGACCCTGCCATGGTTTCTCTGGGCTCTAGATATTCTCCCATAGAATACACGTAGTGATTTAGCCTTCTGTCAGAGTTCCAGATTTCTGCACCTGGTAGTAAAAGTAATGTATTTGAGAAAAATAAAGGGTATTTAAGAAAACTTGTTCCCCCTATTCCTGGAAGCCCTCACTTCATCAGGACCTGTGGAGCTGTGCCTTACATTATAACACACTTGAGCTGTCTTTTATACCACTGTCAGCTCAAATGCAGTCCCCACAGCACATTGAGGCAAGAGTTGCACTTGTGAGAGCAGCCCTGCTGGTGCAGACCGAGTACTGCTAAGAGCTCTCTTCATTTCCAGTCCTATTGGTGAAGAGTTGAGCCAAAGGAAAGATGAACAGTGTATCCTCCCCACTTTGATTCAAATGCTACCTGCTTTAGATACTAATTCTTCTCAAGTATGACAAGTGTTTAGAGAAACATGAAACAGAAAAACTGTAAACTAAGGTGTGTGCTCTCTTTTATCCCCTCCTCCCAGGGAAAGGTAAACAGAGTAGTAATGGAGAGATACTATAAGTTTAGGGGGAAAAGAAATGGAAAGGTTTAATAAAATAATAAATAATGGTGCTTTGTTTAAAAGTATGTAAATATGGAACCAACACTCCTCAGATGGGAATAATGTCCCAACCAGAAAAGTCCAGGGCAGTCCACCAACACCACTGGATCAGAAGTCCATGAGGGTGACAGAATTCAGAAAATATTTACTGTCTACTGCCAGTTTAGAAATACAATGAGTAAGGTCCATGGGCAAGATCTTTAAACAGTGTAACCTACATAGTTGCAGTAAATACAAATTGTGACAATGAAGAGTTCTGCCTTTTGTGTTTGTGTAGCACTGGAGAAAACAATTATTTAAGCAATAGATACAGAGAATTACTAAACTGCTTGGCTTTCTTGTTTCACACATGATTTATACTGTGCATGCACCTGCTGTGTAAGATTTGCTGCAGTGCATGTTTCTGTTAATCTGTTATGTAGGAATTGGTAACATTGCGTAGAATTACTATTTATCCAAACATAGGAAAACTATCCTTAGTATAAACAAATTTCCTGCTAGAAATGTTACATATGGCAAGATATGACAACCCAATAGGCTCTTTTTTTTATCTAGTAAGCAATTGTATTTATCAGGACACTCATCAAGAAAAGTCGCATAAAAACACAGTCCTGGGAACGCACCATACAATTACGTTTTTAGTTATTGTTCTTTAAATGTTTATAAAAACCCAAAGTCCAAAGCTGACAACATTTTTTCTCTCAAAAGCAATCACATTATTTCCAGGCCACAGACTGAGTTCACAGTTTCTGACCACAGTTCTGCCACTATCTCAGTTTCTAGGCCTGGGCAAGTCACAAATGTGTCTGTTCACCTACTAGAGAAAAATTATTTTAACAACTGTTTGCTACACAGACGTGATAAAATCAAGGATTTGTTCTGTGCTTTGAGATTCCCAAGTTAAAAAATGTCATGAGGGAGAAGGATAAAAGAACTGCCATAAACATTCATGGCAGACTGTTCTAAACTAAGAAAATTTCCTTGGCTTACAGACAGACAGAACACAAAAGCAGACAAAAAAGGTCCCTTTGACTTCCTTGCACTGACTGATATCCAGTTGGTACAGAAAATCTTGGTTTAGTATTTATAACATCAGAGTAGTTACATAAAAACTGGACACATAGTTGTGCCTCTTCCCCAGAGAAATGTGTTCCTTTTTTTCAGACATGAGTTTCCCTTTAGGTTGAATAGAGAGAAAATACCAGTACATAAATGAGTACTTCTCACAACAATGCTAAATTTTTAGGAGTTAAGATTTAGCTCATGTTATTCAAGAATGCCATTTTAGTAGAAACCAAACAATCTGTAGTCTAAATAAGTTGTCTGAAACAACTCTATTTTTTCCCCTCCAGACGCTTCCGCAGACAAGATGTTCGACATGGAAATGCAGCACAGCAGTGCTTTGGCCAACAGTTCATTGGTAATCTACTCACACGTTTACAAATTGCTAACAAATTCTGGAGCTGAGAGCACAGACTTTGCCAAGAGTATGAGCCAGGGCATGATTTCAACTGAGTTTACTGTCATATTCCAATTGTAAATTGTAAGAGTCATGGGATGAGCCCAGTTCACCCAGATTTAAGAATGATTTTGTTTGATGGCAGGTCAGGTGCATCCTGTAACGTTCACGTAATCCTGCAGCCTTGTTACACAGATTAGAGATGTGGCTAATGCATCTCAAAGGCTTCCAATGGAAATACAAGCAGAAAGATTGGATGGGAATAAGACTGCATCCTGATGTGAATGTGAAATGCTGCCAGGACACTCAGGCAGAACTGAAGGCACTCTGTAGCACAGACATGGGCAATGACATATCAGAACACAAATTTGACCTCAGTATTTTCCATTATAACAATAAATACCTTTTCTTCTTTACAGAAGAAAAAATATTAACTCAAAATATTACTTTGGTTAGATAGCGGGGGAAAAGGTGCTTTAGATATTCAGTTTTAGATAATTATTTTACTAGAAAATCTTCATTAAAATTGATGTCCATTGAAGAATTTAGTAAATTCTGGAAAAGTATGTTCAAGCATGAAATACTTGTTGTACAGTCAGTTTGAAATACAACAGAGGAAACACAATGTCACTCTGTATTTTTAAGGATATAAACCTCTTTGATCTCAAGAATATTTATCACTAGTATGGAATAAATTTTTTTCATTATTGAGGCAACTGGACTCCTCCAGTATATCATCTAGCTTATCTTCCTCCAGATGGTTTGTTGGATGGAAAAGCAAGATTAAGCTCTGATAAATTTAATTCACCTTGTTTTATTAGCAGCCTTGGGCCAAGACTGTACATTCATTTTACATGTACATAACATATATATCTAACATTGATTAGGGTACTAAGAGTTTTTAAGATTTTAATTCTGCAAAAGCCTATGTGCACTTATTTTTATTCCTAAAAATATTTCATTACTTATTATATTTAAGCGTGTATAGAATCATTTTTTTTCACTGACTGAAAAGTAAATAGATTAACTATTCATAAGAACCAGGCACAACCAATTAGTGGTGTAAAAAGCTGAGATCTGTTCCTCTGTATATAAACTTAGCTGAATCATGGCACAATTTAGCCCATTTATCTTATGCCCAGATCCTGTGGCAGTGTGAGATGACGGGAAAATTCACTTAGCAGGTCAGATCTCCACCAGGCATTGCTTTTGAGTAACTACCTGATTGGACCTGAATTCAACTTCACTCTTAAAATAAATATACCCTGAATTTGGAGTGCAATAAGTATTTTTAAAATATTTCTTTTCCTTCACCTTCTAGGTGAAGTCCTGGAGAGAACTGAGGAACGACTAGTTTATGGAATAGAGCACAACAGCACCCTCCTGGAGTGCACCCCTAGGACCTTACAAGCAAAAGTAATCTGGTTTGTTCAGCGAGCACATGAAGCAAAGAAGGAAGAGGTAAATATTGTTCTATAGCAACTTTTTAACTAAAACCACTGTTAGGAATCTTCACTGAAGGGCCTGTCATCAGTTGCTGAAATGTACATTGGTACTTTGTACTACTAGTGTGAATTTATTTCAATGTTTGTCCCTGGAAATTACTCATTTTTTCGTGAAACCTATATAGTCATTAGAAAAAGACAACTCTCCACCCATGCTGAGGGGTTGGAACTAGATGATCTTTAAGGTCCCTTCCAACTCTAGCCATTCTATGATTCCATTCTAAATAAAAGCAGAGAGAGGTAGAATCATAAGTCATAGAATCACAGAATAGTCTGGGTTAGAAGGGACCTTTGAAGATCATCTAGTCCAAACCCCCTCACAACAGGCAAGGACATCTTTTCCTAGGCCACATTGCTCTAAGGACTGTCCAGCATGACCCTGAACACTTCCCAGTGATGGGGCAGCCACAACCTCTGTAGGCAAACTTCCACTGTCTCACCACCCTCACTACAAAAAAATTATTCCTTTTATCTCTTTGTGTTTAAAACCATTTCCCCTCATCCTGTCACTACAGGCCCTAGTGAAAAGTCTTTCTTTTTTCAAATCCTCATGTTATATATTGAAAGTTCACAGTAAGATCTCCCTGGAGCATTCTCTTCACCAGACTGAACAACTCCAGCTCTCAGCCTTTCTGTATAGGAGAGATGTCCCAGCACTCTGATCATTTTTGTGACCCTTCTCTCGACCTGTTGAAACAGGTTCATGTCTTTGTTGTACTGAGAACCCCATAGCTGGATGCAGTGCTGCAGGTGGAGTTTCATGAGAGATGAGCATAGCTGGAAAATCACCTCCCTTGACCTCCTGACCCCACTTCTGGTGAAGCCTCGGATATGGTTGACTTTCTGGGCTGTGAATGCACATTGCTGGCTCATGTCTAATTTTTATCCACCAGTTTCCTGAAGTCCTTCTCTGCAGGGCTGATGTCAATCCATTGATCATCTGGTACTTCTGTTCTGCTTAATATTCAGTACCTTACTGTTGAATAGAAAGATGAGAATTCCTTTCTTCTAGGCACTTCTGCAGGATGGGTTAGACAGCTCAGGCCTCCCTGCTTGGTAGCATCTGTGAATGCCTCATAGTTAATATCCTAGCTCTCAGAATCTCTAGGGAGAACCCACACCAAACTGAGAAACTGAGGCTTTAAGATCACAGTGGTCCTGTAGGTAGATACACAAATACCTATAAGTGTCTCCTCAAAAACATTTGTCAATATAACATATATTGCAGGTCAGCAGGCAAATAAAGTACTTCCCCTTTGTTTTGCATTCAGAGGTTTACTTGCATGTTTCCCTTATTTCCCTCTGTGATTTAGCCACAAGTGACTAACTTCCCTGCTTCCAGATTATCTAGACTGCTTTCCTTTCACAGCTCAGTCACTTCAAGTAAGTATTTTTGTAGCTTAAAAAAATATTAATTAAAATACTGTGGATCTCTAATCTTCCTCTGAAAAATTGGTACTGTATTCATGAAAGTGCAATTCAGAACTAATTGCATTGATTTAATGTAATAGTAAAGGCTTGTGCTCTATAACTGCATCCATTTGTTTTTCAGGTGAAGACAGATGACAGAATAATCAAAATGGACCTTGGCCTCTTATTCCTGAAGCTTCATCGACTGGATGCAGGGACCTATTTTTGTCAGACAGTGGAACACAGCATTGTTCACACTGTCAGGAAAATCACCCTGGAAATAGTTGAGGAAGAACGTGTAGATGAAATGTTCAATAAAGACTATGAGGAGGAAATACCTCACAAAATGCCATGTCCAATGCAGAGCAGTATACCTCAGGCATCAAAGCCTTGGTACAAAGAATTTCTTCAACTAATAGGTTACAGCAACTTCCAGAGGGTAGAAGAATACTGTGAAAAAGTGTGGTGTACAGATAAGAAGAGAAAAAAGCTGAAAATGTCTCCATCCAAGTGGAAATATGCCAACCCTCAGGAGAAGAAGGCAAGGAGCAGGCCGGAGCATTACCGATTGCCCAGGAACGTAGTTGACTCCTGATGGACAAAATCCTTTCACTTTTTCCAGGCAAAATTTTATTTGGACTTAAGTAAGAGGGATAGATCAGTCTTGATTTTGGTAAATGACCCTGGTTTATATATATAAATATCAGGACTGAAAACAAAAATGCTATAGTAAGTTATACTCTACACTCATGATGACTGTTTAGAATAATTTTAAGCAGAATCTTCGTGTCTGATTCTAAGTAGCTCGATGCAATCAGAATTTTGCATTATGGGGGACATGACAATCTTCAGACTTTGAGTGCTTGAATCAGTTTCCTGTGTGGACTGTGCTTGCGCTGTATTTTGTTGCACATGATGGCGTATTTAAGCAAATTCAAATAGCTAAGCATTCATAAGCAGATGAAAAATACACCACCTATCTTCAGTTCACAAATTTCTCATGCTTCTGAAAGTGGCACATCTTAGGACCTTTCCTTTTGATTGAGACCTGTCTGAGTTTATCACTGAGAACAATTAGTTGTGTTAATACAGTGTACTGCTATTTCTAAAAATAATGAAGGGCAATCCTGCTTTCTTCCCACACAATTTTGTCTCATCTGTCACTTATAAAGTTCAGTGTGCTCTCACAGCTAAGTAATACTGCCCAGTAACTTGACATAATTCAAATGCATGCCGAGAACACAAACAGAATGAAATCCTTCAATTTATCTACATACAAATTTTGAATAGTGGTTTAGATAGAAAACTGATTATATTGTCGATAGTCATGGACATTGCCTTAGCAATGACACACATTAAGGGAGTGCCCTCTTGTGGTAAAACAAAGCAAAATCTGATACTACCATCTATTTTCTGAAGAAATGTGTGTAGCAAAGAATTACCCAGATTCACAGCTGCTTTATTTTCAGCACACACTTCTAGTCTCCATGTACTAAATCCACCGATTTAGAAGGCAGTGCTGGAATTAATTTATACTAGAAAAACAGCACTTAGAGTGAATACTGGTTTATGTTGTTAACGTGCTTTCTGGGGTAAAATGTGGCCATAAAAAGTCAGGATGTAGCTTAAAAACAAGAACAACAAAAGCATTATACAGCTGTGTCTCAATAGTTTCAGGGTCTGATCCAGGTAAATATGTTTCTGATATGTGATCTCTGGTCAAAAAGGCTGCTTTACTGCTCTTGTGAGTGATACCAAGAGAGGAGATCAAAGAATGAAGTCATTTAAAATATAGGTCTTTCAGGATTTGGGAAAAAAAGAAAAAATATCTTTCTTGAAGTACAAAAAGACAGATACAAAAACCCCCTAGCTTTTCACTACTTGAGGAACCTGTTATTTTATGAATTTTTTTAAAGTGTAAATTAAATAGGGAAGTTATAAACACATATGAATCATAAGTGAGACATTCCTCAAATGAGAATGTGATGCCACTGGGGAAATCACCAAGGTGATGTAGATTTTGATCCCAACAAGAAAATGTACAATGGATTCACCAGCAACAAAGTGTTGATGTCAAGCTTCAGCTTCTAATCACAGAATCACAGAATGTTAGGGACTGTAAAGTACATCTGGAGATCATCCAATGCCCTGGCCAGAGCTGGTTCACCTAGAGCAGATTGCACAGAATGGCATCCAGGTGAGTTTTTCGTGTTCAGTATATTAATCAATGACCTGGATGAAGGGATGGAGTGTATCCTCAGCAAGTTTTCTGATGACACAAAACTGGGAGGAGTGTCTGACACACCAGAAGGCTGTGCTGTCATCCAGCATGACCTGGACAGGCTGGAGAGGTAGGCAGAGAGAAACCTTAAGAAATTCAACAAGGGCAAGTGTAGGCTCCTGCACTTAGGGAGGAATAATCTCTTGTATCAGTACAGGTTAGGGACTCATCTTCTGGAAAGCAGGTCTGTGGAAAAAAAAAAAAATGGGAGTCCTCGTGCACAACAGGATAACCATGAGCCAGCAATGAGTCCTTGTGGCCAAGAAGGGTAATGGCATCCTGGGCTGCATGAAGAAGAGTGTGGCAACCAGGCCAAGGGAGGTTATTCTCACACTCTACTTTGCTCTGGTGAGGCTGCATCTGGAGTACTATGTCCAGTTCTGGGCTCCCTGATTCAAGAAGGACAGAGAACTGCTGGAGAGCATACAGTGAAGGTGATAGGTGATTAGGGGACTAGTACATTTCTCTTATGAGGAAAAGATGGAACTGTATGATCTTTGAAGTCCAATCCAAGCCTACCTATTCTATGATTCTGTGATTCTATGAAAGGTATGAAAGATTAGGGGACTTTTTAGTCTGGAGAAATCTGAGGCAGGATCTTACCAGCGCTTATAAATACTTAAAGGGTGCATGTCAGGAGGATGGGGTCAGTCCTTTTTCAGTGATTCTCAGTGTCAGGACAAGTGGTAAACAGCACAAACCTTAACATAGGAAGTTCCATCTAAACATGAGGAGGGATTCTTTACTGTGACGGTAGTAGAACACTGGAACAGGCTGCCCAGAAGAGGTGTTGGAGTCTCTGCCTCTCAAGGAACAGAATTTTGATTTAATGGGACTTAACTCCCTGGATAACAGAGATTTGCTATATTTGCTGTGCTATCAAAGGCAGCAATCGATGCTGACCCAGTGTTTTCCCAGCAGGCTGTGTGTGAGAGGATCTGGCAGTTGCTGGCAGGACCAGCAAACTTTGCTGTGCTTCTCTGGGAACAGAGGCTGTCCCAGTGTTTGAGAGGAGCCTGTGAGCACACTGTCAGGAACCAGAGCATGAGGAAATCAGGGGTTCACCTTTTGTCAGTATACCAGGAGATAAACCTTTCCATCAGCCACTTGTGTTAAGGAAACCGATGTATCTGAGGGTTTTGCACTATGTTTAGCTGGAATACCTGTCTAAAAGGTGAGACCAGACACTGTCTGCAGCCTTGCATGAACTCACCCCATGCCTAACTTTGATCTGATACAGGAGACTGGATAAATTCACTGTTCCATGACAGTTTAATGGAACTCAGCTGCAGTTAGGATGCTCTTTTTACAGTAATACAGAAAATGCTAGCACTGAAGGCTGTGGCAGAGAGAACAAGCACACACAGCAAGCATCCCTGATCTATGTTTAATCCCCTATATAATGATGACTGGCATCCTTCATGGGAAACTGTTAAAACAATGCTGAAATCCTTTCTGATTCACTATGGAGCCCCCTTTTTTTCAACTGTAATGGGGGTTATATTTTACTTTATCTTATTATTTTGCAAGTATCTAGTGCCAAATTTACTACTAATGGACTATTAGAAAGGAATAACAGCATCTCAGCCTGATGGAACAAATATAACTTTGTGTCTCTCTCTGAGATTTCCAGTGGAAATCATGTGATATGCAAATCAGGATTCCTGATTTAACACCATAGTGTGTATTTGTATCTTCCCTCCCCTTTAATGGTTACATGTGGACAACTGCATAAATTTTTATTTACCTTACAAAATCTAAATTTCTAGCTCACATCTTTTGACTTTCATGGCTGCAATGCCAGTGACAATTCAGAGCTACAAGATCTTGTTCACAGTGCTATGACACCAGTGGAAGAGAAATGGTGACAATGTATTTTGGAAGGATAAGAACAAATGTGCTCGTACACAGACAATGTTATTTAAAATGCTTCTTTGTATATTTGGGGGACATTGTCTGCTTCTTTTCATTATGAGTTTGATGTATTTTGTATGTGCATGAAGTGGTCAAATTATAAATGTAATTAAGAACCATATTTGGCTGAAATCATCTATGTTCTTTCTCACAATTTATTTTCATCAAAAATATTATGTGGACACCGCTAGTTGCATATTGTTATTTACAGATGCTCTTCATCATGCATTTTATGAGCAGAGATCTCAGTCTGGGACAAAGGGATCTTAGTATATGGTTTCCTAGTGGGAAGCCTTCACGCAGCTTAATGAGTATCTTTATTTTGTTGATGTCAGGTACATTTGGGAAAGCTATGACTAACTAGAGCAGCATCTACTGCATCAAGGTATTTTGAGAGTGGACCAGGGTCCTTTAAACTCAGAAGGTTCTAATTGATGGAAATTCACTGAGAAACAGCAATTTGTATAAAGCTCTGATCTCTACCCTGCTTCCTAATGAGGGACAAGGCAGATTGCTTGGATGGATTAAACATCTGTTTTTCTTTACTCTTGCTCCTTTGTTTTCAGTGAGGTTATTGTCACCTTGCACAAACTCCTGAGGTCTCAGACTCTGCTGCAACATCAAGACAGGAGACAGCTAGCCTACTGGGAAATTCCTGGCTTTTATATGTCTTAGCATAGGCTTTTAGGGTCTACCCAACTTCTCTGTAACATACAACAGATCTTACATAGGCATGAGAGAAAAATATTTACCCCACATCTAGGTGCCTGGATAACAGAGGTAACAATCATGTTTGAAGAAGTACTTGAACTAACACATGTAGAATTTGTAGTCTTTGTTTGCTTTTAATCTGGGGAAAGAAACCCATTTTCTCACCCCTCCAAAAAAGCAGTCCATCAGTTTCTCTTTTAAAACTCCGTTAATCTCCTTAGTCTACCTTGGCACAGTGAAGTTAGAGTTATGCAACTTAATGTCTATGTGTCCAGAAGGCACAAATGACTCTGAAAGCTGCACTGTCCAGATAAGATTCACTGAAAGAGAGCTTTTCTCCATCTGTAACTGAGCAGGATGTCTGCAACTCCTATCAGCCATGGAATACTATTCAGTTCACCAAATTACTGCTTTTAAAGCAGAATTTACATTAACACAAGTATTTATTGCAAATGAAGCCTTGACTGACAATTCATGCTTTTGGGAGGTATTTATTTTCTCCACTAATAATGATTGATTTTTATTGCTTTAATTTTTTAAGGAAAGAAGTTGCCTGACTAACACTACAAACAGGAACATGGCAGAGCTAGAAATGTTGAGTAAAGCTACTAGCTGCTAGGAGTTAATTAACATTTTACAGTGATGCACACATTTCTGAACAATGTTACCAAACAGCAACCTAAACCATCACTGTAATCCCATTTGGCAAAACCACATGGTCTCTTTGAGATACGACTCTTATGTAACGCTGAGACAGGCAATACGTTGTAATGTGCTTAGCACACAGGTTCATGATTTGCTGAAGTGAGAGGTGCATAGGTGAACAGAGCTGGAGCACAAGAGACTGAACTGCCCAGTTCCTAGATTTCCTGAGATTCTTATCCATATCTAGAAATATCAGATTTAATCACAGAAGGAGGAGCTTGGATCCATGAATGGTCTGGATCCTGTTTCAGAACATTTGTGAGCTAAAGAGCCATTGCAAATAACTTGTTTCACCAGACTTTCCCCATTGCAACACCCAGAAAACTCCATTAAAACAAAATAGAACTTTGAGATGTCAGATAATTCATCTGCAGAGTTTCATGCCTTTGACAATATTTTTCTACGTCTTTGTAAAGTTGTGTACGAAGAAGTACAGTCTAGGATTACATTTAAGATTGCATTTGTAGATAAATTACAAACTGTGAGAATCCCTCTAGTCAGTTTGAAATTCAGCATATCCAACAAATCACACATATAGCCCATGATAATTTTTCTCTCGCTCTGAAGAACACTCACCCAGTGCCCTCAAAATGGATTTCAAGCATGCCTGTGAAAGCACATAACAACGTCAATAATCACTATCATCATAACCTGCACCACAGTTGTAATTCACTGCCTTCTCCTCATCCCAATAATAAGAGATTAAATTTGCAGACCAATGGGCATAATGAGTATTTTTTATATTTTTATTTGCTAGACACACTAAAAGGTGCTACTAATAATAAGAATTTGAAGAATGCACTGTTATCAAAACCAAGGTAATGGAAATATGCCATCTGCAGCTTTAACTGAGGTATAAAAATTGTTAGTATTCGTGTTATTTGCTACATTATTGCTTTGCAATAGTTAAAAATAATGTGTATTTGATAGTGCTTCATATGTTCAGAAAGAGTTTGGTTTCACAACAGCCATCAAAGGGATCCAGATACATTTTAACATCCCTCACTTTGTTGTTTACAGGAGCAGAAAAAGCCTGTGGTCAGACAAAGACCCCTCAGGACACAATGCAGTGTCCAGCACACCATGCACTGCTCCAGTGGTGCACAGTACAGTGCCAGGTAGCAGGGAAGTTAAATCCACGTGATGTGCTGCCATGCAGAGCTTCCAGCCTGGTGTATCAAAGCAAAAGTGTAAAGGACTGTTTGCAACAATCAACTTTTTTTTTTAGGTAGCTTTAATTTATGGCCCTATAGGCTAGCACATTCCACTCAGTCATTCCTGCTATAGGATGGAAACTTTTGGAAGAGAGTCAAAGTGAAAAATATAGATTAGTATGGCTACTGAGGAATATAAAGACTTTTTACAGTGATGTCCATTCATGGTCTTGTCAGACTGAATCCAGGGTATATTCCATATCAACATTTAAAACAGAAGAACCTGTGGTTGTTTGGGCTTCTTTGGTTTGGTTGTTTTTGGGGGGAGCAGGGAGTGAAGGTGTCAGATTATTTTTTATTGGTGTTTTTTTTTCTTTTTTTCTTGTAATTGTTGGAAAAATATCGATGTTTTTAGACTTCAGTCTACCAGATCCTTTTTAGATGTGTTCATTAGGATGAGATGATTCATCTGATTAACTCTACCATGATGCCTTAAGGCAAAATGACCATTTCAAGCTGATTTTTGTCTGAAGGTAAATCTTCCAACATATCAGAGGAATGAATATACCTGGAAATATGGCAGCTACCTAGAGCCAAACATCGTCTTAAGACATCTAGCAAATAAAGCCAGTGGGGATGATGAAGTTGACAGCATCCAACAAGAAAATATTTATGGGGAAAGGTTTTAGATGGAGGGGTTTTCTGATAGGGTTTTTTGTTTTGTTTTGCCTTCGTTTGTTTTCAAGAGCCAAGAACATTAAGTGATGTACTCTCATTTATTCAAAGGTTATGTTTTATCTGAGACGAATTTTCACAAGAAATTTTAATTATTTCATTTGCTCGGGAAATGGCTGAATTAGATGCTCATGCCCTTTTATACCACATTTCCATAAAAAAAGATATTCATAAACCTGAAGTATAACCTCCAAAGAATACCTGCCTTTCTATATTCCTCCTTTTTAATCATCTCAAAAAAGAGCTAAGGCATTTGTTTTTTTTAAACCTGTAAAATATTTTTTAATGTGCACTGACCTTTTAAAAGTGTGCACATGGTAAAAACTCATTTAACCTCCAGAACAGAAAGCATTCTCTTAAAATTGTGAATGTTCCAGCCTAGAACATCACCATTTCTGTTCTGTGCTCTGACCTTTTGACCATTTTCCACAGTTTTGTGGCACTGTTTTGTGAATTTCATTTATGTTAAAAGACATGTTAAACTGGGTACACAGGACTGTGAGGTGGCAGATGAATAACATAGAAAATTTATTTATATTGGTGTGGGACTAGTGTTTAGATTATTTCAGAACAGCTTAGCTACAAAAGCTTTTAGAAAAGACCTTGAGTTGTGGTTTGTTCCTGTGCCTGAGTGAATAGTTACTTGTGGGGAAATTTTTTCATTGCGTAGAGAAAATATGCTCCAGAAAGATAGAAACATCTCTTTGTTACTTTTAAAAATCAAAACAAACAAGCAAAGACACCAAAAACAAAATACAGAAAAAAAAAAACACAACCGAAAAAAAAAGGAAAAAAAAAAATTCAAACCCTTTTCCAGCCCATTTATCATTTTGAAAGCACTTACACTGCACAAATGAGGAAACCAGGAGTTTATAAGGATGGCCTTTCTGAGGCTTCCTCTATGTTTCCTGTCTGATCATCTGATGTGTCTTTGGTGGTGAACATAACATCAGTGCAAGGAAAAGCCCTTCCCAACATCTTCTGTAGCTGTCAATTGGGCTGAAGTTGCCAAGAGGATTGTCACTTGTACAGCTTGTACTGGGGAGCTTGCCCCAGTGGAGATGACTCTTTGTCAGTGGCTGTTAAATCACCCAGACGGTGAAGTCTTCTGAGAGTTGTTGCAAAAGCTGTATGACAAGAGTTGAAGAGTGCTGGATTAGAGAGTGCATTGGTGGGACAGTGTTGGGTGTAGGATGACAGGTAGGGAAGTAGAAAGAAGATGTGAAGAACTGTTTCTCGCTCACAATGGCCTCTTGCAATGCAGTTAATTTGCTATTGTACAATGCAGGAGAAGGAGACAGGAAAAAAGTGTTTGCTAGTAACCTCCTTATTTTGAATTTGCCCTCTTGGAAAGCTTTTTTTGCATAAGTAAAAGTATGAAAATCATGCTATTTGGTCATCAGATGCCATGAGCTTCACAGAGCTTTCACAACTTCAAAGGGCCATTATCACTGCAATTACACAAAGCCCACAAAAATAAATAATAAAAAATCAATTAGCCTGGTGAGAGCTGAATCTGCATGAAGGCTACACAGGAACTCTGTCTAGCTCCTTGTCATGGTTTAACACTGCATCTGCAGTTAACTGAATGAAAAACAATCTCCCTACCCTCCCTGATAAGGAAAGGAGAGAGAATAAGGGAGAGAAAGTTACAGGTTGGAAAATAAACTACACAGCTTTAATGAAACAGTAATGATAAAAAAGGAAAAATTATTAAATATATACAAACATACAGAAAAAGGATACCATGTTCCTCCCCCCTTCCCCAGTAATGCTCACGTCACCACCCAGGCTGCAGGAAAGCCCTGGGAAAGTCCAGACTGGACTCCTGGAGTAAGCAGCAGATGGGAGCTGGAGGCAGGAACAAAAGAATTTAGGCTGGCACAGACCGGTACAACAGGCAAACAAACAGACAGAATCCTCTAGAATGCTGAAGCAAACAGGAACAGGGGAAGAAGGGCCAAAGAGCCAAGTGAAGGGTGAAGATGAGGGGGTTGGCCCTTGTGATTCCTCAGATTTATACCGAATATGACATGAATGGTATGGGGTGGAATTGACTCTGGTCAATTTTGGTCACCTTTCTTGTCTGCTCCTCCCTAAAGGAGGGTTGCAGATGTGACCTCTTTACTCCCTTTCTCTTTCCAGAGCATGAGATGTTCATCAGAACCAAGCAGTGGCCTTGGTTCTGTATGCCATTCCCTAGCTGTTACTATAAACATCAAACATTATCAGTCCTAGAAGCAGACACTGACTGAGAAACTTGCTCTTAATTTCAGCAAGTGCAGCTACTTATGAGAGACTTAGCTGAAAGCAAAATTACAAGACAGAAAATTAGCTCTATCCTGGCCCAAACCAGGACACCCCTAATCTGTTTGGCTGTAGCAATGGGGGTTTTCTTTTGTCTCTCTAGACATAAGACTTTCAAAGGTGGGAGACCTGAAAAACAGATTACGATCTCCTTGTTATCCCATATTCAGTCTATTTCTTACATAAGAACTGGGTTTCTTTAAGGCAGACTAAAATTAAATGAAGCAATCAGTCTATTTTCGTACCCATAACCAAAAGCCATGTTGTGGGGAATCTCTTCTTACCTGAAACTGAACCTTCCTGGCATCAGCACAGCAAAGGCTGTTCTTCCCACACAAGGTCCAGACAGGCAAATAGACCAAGGCCTGATTAATCAAAGATATAGCCAAGGCAGTGATTTATGCAGCACAGATGGTGTATCTTTAATGAATACAAGACTTTTACCTTAAATAAGTAAAACTAACCTGCTGAATATGCAGTGAGTAGATATTTTGTAACATACTTACAGAATCACAAAATTACTTCTAAATTTACTTTCTTCAGAGATAAACTGTTTTTTTTCTTTCAGCACCAGTTGGTTATCTCCTAACAAAACAAGTCTGAGGGCGCAAAATAAGAGGTATTTGTATTGATTGTAGTCCTAGGAGGTTTATCTTCCATATGTTCACTGCTCTTCTGTTTTTTCTGGTGCACCGTACAAGTGCTGCAGGAATAGAAACAAACTTCTTATTTTCATGTGCTTTGTGTGACAGATATGAGAGTTTATTTTGAAACATACAGATTATAAAATACATGGCAAAAGAAGAAACATTTTCAAGCACATATTTCAAGCAATTGAGCAGGATCCCTGTGGCAAAGCCTTCAAGCTTTTACTCAGTATTGTACAAAGTAGCAACTTATTTCCAGCCTCCTCCTTAATGACAGGAGTGGACAGCTACCACACAGACCTCCATGCTAAACAATCTACTCATATTTTGATTTATGCTATTTCAAAGGTCAAATTTCTGTTCAAAGAAAACTGATTTTAAATTGAGGCAGGATTTGTTAGAGACTGAACCTCTTCACCACTACAAGTCATTTGTCTAAAGAGACAACTTCTAAACAATTTCCCTGGGCTACTTGTTCCAATCTCTCACCACCCTCACTAGAGAACTACTTCCTTATGTCTAACCTAAATATATCCTGATGCCCATGTGTTATACTGAAAGAATCAGTTTTCACGTGAGGGCTCAGAAAGTTCTTCCTATGCAACTCCAATGCAGGCTTAGCCCTGTCCTGTTTTTCTTCATTTTTCCCCCCAGAAATGGGATTATTTCTGCTTTCCATCATTATATTATCTGAAATTAAAATCCAAAGCTTTATGAACCTCATAAGTCCATAATTCCCTCGACTAATCTGATGGCCCTCTACGATGCAGTGACTGTGTTGGTGGATAAGGGAAGAGAAACTAATGTAATCTATCTTGACTCTACCAGGGCTTTGACAAGATCCCTCCAACATGTTTATTGCTAAACTCAAGGGATATGGGTTTGATTGATGGACTATTTGATCCAAAGAGTTGCAGTCGATGGCTCAGTTTCCGCATGGAGATCATTAACAAGTGGTCTTCCTCAGACTGGAACTGGTCTTTTTCAGAATCTTCATTAATGAAACACAGTGGAATTGGGTGCATCCCCAGTATGTGGGTGACACCAGGCTGAGTAGTCCAGTTGATTTGCCAGAGGGAAAACTATGCAATCCATAGGAACTTTTTACCAGGGCCAGTAGTGACACGACAACAGGTAAGGATCTGAAACTAAAAGAAGGTTATTTCAATTACATATAAGGAAGAAGATTTTTTTGTGTTTTGTTGGGTTTTGGGGTTTTTTTTGTGAGACACTGGAACAATTGCTCAGAGAAACTGTAAATC
Source organism: Florisuga fusca (assembly GCA_038090715.1). NCBI lineage: Eukaryota > Metazoa > Chordata > Aves > Apodiformes > Trochilidae > Florisuga > Florisuga fusca. The sequence continues at coordinate 19,804,421 of JAAWXA010000007.1, forward strand.
ATCCATCATTGGAATTGTTCAAGGTTAGGTTGGCCAGGACTTCAAGCAACCTGATCCAGTGAAATATGTCCCTCCCTATGATAAGGGGTTGGACTAAATGATCTTTAAAGGCTCCTTGCCATGGAAAACAGTTTAGAATTCTATGATTCTATGATTCATAGTCCTGCTGCGTGTTTAAGCCACATATTTGAAGCAGATATGAATCTCCTTCAGGTAGTATGAGCTGAAGCTTCTAGAATTAGAGGTTGCTCAACCAGTTCTAATGAAGGTATAGTCAAAAGTTGTAATTATATATATGAACTCCCAGGGAACTTCTGAATTAACTGATAATTACTATTCATGGGTACAATAATGTTGCCTGTAGCCATCTGCTATTTCCTTTAGTACCTTGATATTTTCATGCTCCGGCCATTTCTTTTTATATCATCAATTTTGAACACACTAAATCTATCTGCAAAACTATTCTATAATTTAGATTTTCAGAGTGAAAGCCTTCAAACTGTTCCCAGAAAATGAGGATTTTACACTGAATTTTCTGCTTAGAATCTCCCATCTCTTCTATGACTCAGATCTCTTACCATTTCCATGGGGTCTTTCTTGCATCAGCAGTCTCTTGAGTTCCCCTTATTTCTCCAGTAAAGATTTTTTTTTTAATTATTGTATTTTAAAATGTCATTTAGATGCAAACACCGTGCGAGGCATGTCACAGATACCAGCTAAGACTTTCTTCTTAACAGAGAGTGACTTCTTCAGACCAGGGATTTAGATTGAGAAATATGAAACAAATCTTTTAGATCTTTCTTAAAAGAAATATCAGCAGTTGATTAGATTTACACAGCAAGGTATCTGGACGTGTACAGACACAAACTGAACTAGGCTGTGCAAAACACATTGTGTATTCTGAAAACTTCTTTATAGATGTAAGTCATCTTCTTTCTTAAACAATACTGCATGTTAATGGAGTAAATGCATACAGCATTTGGTATTTAACTAGATTTCAGGGAAAAGGAAAAAAAAGCTTTTACATATCTATGGAACTATAAAGAAAAAGAATGTGAGCAAACACAATCAGAGAGAATTTGTTTACTTAATAATTTCTCCAGAGTTTTGTTTATGAAGCATAGATTAATTCCTTTGGATACCTGAGATAACCACTGAAGGTGCAATTATGTTGCTCAGCAGATAAGTACCATATGTCCTACTTACTGAAGAGATGATGAATATCAATTTTGCTACCTGAACCTGCAGACCAGGACAGCTTTAATGCCTATCAGACTTGCACTGCGTACACACATCATAAAGAGAGGACAAATGAGCCACATAATTTATCAAGTGTGCTATTTTAATTAGGAATTGAACTTTGTCTCCATTTCATTCAATAAACATGTTCTTACCACTCATTACTTCCCCTATGTACCTCAGTCAGCTATATCTGAACAAGGATCTGTTGGGTCAATAAGAGGGTCCAGAGCCCAAAACTCAACAACTGATAAAAATGGGCAAGAGGTGCAGGAGGGGCAAAGGACAGTAGGATCAGATTAAACCAGGATGGGCCACTGATGTGTACTGTCATGGCTAAACAGCAAAGAAAATAAGTCTTAGAAACAAAAAGTCATCCTTCCTTGGGATGGTTTTGTAAAAAAAGGGAGGTTTTGTAAAACAAAAGCATAGAAGAGGAAAAAAATGTCAAGTTAAATATAAAAATGAAATGAGATGAGATAAGCTAAAAGAGAAAAAAAATATTTTAAGGAGAAACTTGCTAGAGGCATGAAAGCTAATAATGAAGATTTTCAAATACTTCAGAAGGAGGACACCTGATGGTGAATTTTCATGACTGAGGTATGATATCCATAAAAGAAGCATTGAAACAGGATACGGAAACCAGCTAAATCAAATATATTTTACATCCTGTTCACTAAACAGGTGTTAGAGAGTTTCCTACACAAGGTTCATGCATATTCCTCATGGAACAAGGTGAAGAAGAAGTGTCAGTGTAAAAGATTTGGAAGAAATAGGTTCGAAGAAGATCAGCAAATTTCCAGGACTGGGTAGCATTCACCAAAAAAATACAGAGGAGACAGAGATATGAAACTCATGAGCTGCCACCTGTGGTGTGTAATTTACTCTTTGAATCGGCATCCATATCTTAGGGAAGCAAAATGCTTATGAAACCAGCCTCAGTGTTAAGGTCTGTAGAATTCTGCATAGTCTTTTTAGAAATACTTTTCATATAGTGAAGAGTACACAAAAGGTAATGAACTAAAAAAAAAATAAGAGTTTTCAAAACTCCTAAAAAATAGGAGTTTTCAAAACTGTTAGTGGTTAAATTCAACAGTATGGCAAATGGAATTCAGAAAAGGTCATGACAAAACAATCTGCTATCGAACAGCAAAAGGTTTCAAGAACCCTAGAAGCTTGGTAGTTAACTAGGAAAAATGAATCTAATTGTGTTTATACTTTTTCTCAGAACAGAGGTGGAGGATATCCATTCCAAACTCTGGGTGGATGCTATAGGTATGCAGTGATCCATACTGTGCAACTGCTGAAGCATGGCTACTTATTAATAATGAGTGGAAATGCTAAGATCTGTGTGCAAGGATATGATTAGATGTAAGAATATATTTCACTTAAAGGAATGAAAACCTCTTCCAATCCATGTGGAAGTCTTTGTCTTGTTCATGAACAACACCAACATGCATGTTCTGCAGATCATCTGCTCTCCCTCTGACCGTCTCTCAAAGACTCCATGGATCATGGAAAGGTGCTGCCTTTACCTTCTGCTTTCTACCTTATTCCACTCTTTAAATTTTCCATTCATAGGGATGACTGGTATATCCCCACATCTGAATGGTGTATGGTTTTGTGTTCAAGGCTCATGTCCTAGCAGATCTTTGTGTCAAAGAATTAACATCAATACCTTTTCAAACCCATCAGTCACGCTTCAACAAAGTATAAATACTCATTGTCTTCTCTCAGCAGTTAAAAAGAAAACCATCTTAGCCTGAAAACACCAAACTCCTTGTCAGACAGACACACTCTTCCTTCCGTGGGAGCTGCAGGGAGGCATACTTAACCCTTGAACTGGAAATCAATGCACGACTGGTCACAGTAATAAACTTATTTCTCAGTTCAGTTACTGCTGTGCCTGCCTAAGATTAATTGGGCTGGAGGGTTTTTGTCAAACAAGTCTTTGAAACTTCTCCATCCAGGTCAAGGCAGAAAAAAATAGCCACAGAAAAGCCTAGTAAAAAAAAGATGTGAAGAAGCTCTGCTGCCATTCTTTATTATACGAAGGAGAAGCTGGGTCCCTTTTGCTATGAGTTCGTCATTTCCCCAGATGAGTGATGCAGAATAAGAGCAATCTGCCATCCCAGGCAGGTAGTAAAATAGAGGAAGTAGTTTTATGCTTTATGCCTTATTTGACCCTTGAACAAAGCCTACTTGCAGGCCCATCAGGTCCCCAGTGTTGTGAGCATCATAAAAATTCCATCATAAAAATGGAATAGGTGTGTGCTTCTTGATCAGTGTAATAACAGATTATTTTGGAAGGCAGGTCTTAGATCCCTTCCCCTCCTCTCCCCTCTCCTTTTTCTTTACTTATGTACAATATGTGATCGAGTGCAACAGTCTAACTCTGCTAGTGGTGCCCATCAGAATAGATTTTAAACCTTTGATTTTTCAGACCTAAATGACTGAGGTTTTTTCACTAAGAAGTGTATTTGATTGCTTGTAAGAATAATAACAACAAAAAAAAAGGAAAACAACATGAGTGTTAATACATAAGCTGTGAGAATAAATTGAAGAATCTATAGGAAATCTAGATGAATGTAAAACTATACATAACCATCTGACAGTCAGAAATCTAATTTCCCTAGTTCTCTTCTGTAGCCAGTGTAGCAAACAAGTCTTTCATCTTGGCAAAAAAGATTCTCAGCCTCAGAACCAAGTTAATCATGGGGCAAATAATTATTAAAAAATCATTTATGAAAGAGCTAAATTTTACTTTTAAAAGTAGTGCAATGAATGCATAAAATACACGACTGCTCCTTAATGAGGAAAAGTTCTTATTTGCATATGTGTATCCTCATGCTATACTGCTCATCATAATCTTCCTTTTGAATTTGTTGGGGGGAATACTCATTTTTTGCCTCAGATGGAAGGAAAATTCAGCTTTCACCTTCTAAATCAACATTGATTCTGGAAATGCTTCAAAGTCTTTGAACTGATAACTTTATTTTATCAACTCATAGCAAGACTTCAGATATGTCATTAATACTTTCAAGATACAGAGGAAAAGTCAAAGTCATTCTTTAAAAAAATAAAAAAAAACTTAATGAAAAGCTTAAATCTATCTATAGTGTTATTTTTAGCTGTTCCTGTTAATCTGGGGACATTCTCTGGAAGGTGTCACTTTATCTCAAACATACTCCATGACCTCTGAGCACTAGCTAATAAGTCATCATGTGGTAGGAAAAAATAAATAGAAACTAAAGAGGATTTAAAACACTTCTTTTTATTCAGTTATTTGCTCCCTTGGACAAATAGTAGAACACTGTGGGACCTCAATGCTAATTTCAGATCCCTGTTATCTCCAATAAAGAGGGTTCAGTGTGTAATTTTGAAAGATTTTTCCCTTCTTATTTTTTCCTACAGTTCTGAACAGCATGGTGAAGAGACCAGGCAGGGAGCAGCAAGGGGTGGGGATGTGCTACCCTTGCTAGCAGGGCAGTGGCCCCACCAACCAAGGCCAGTCCCACTGGTGAGCAAGGTGACCAGGACAAACTGGGGATGGCAGTTGAGGTCAGCCCAGAGTCCATATGATCGAAGTCCTTGAAATGAGACAAGTCTAAGGTCTGGTAGGGAAGTCAAGTTTGCGGACTCAGCAAGATCAAGGCAAGTTTGCAGTGCAGCTCAGGCAAACACCAGGCAAGGGCCTGTACTAGAATGCAGCTCCCAAGCCAAAGACAGAAGGATCCTTTCCTGAAGTCAACGAGGTTACACAGATGCACCGTTGCAGACCTGACCTTCAGCGTCAGCCACCAAACTTATGGCAGGTGCCTTCAGGTTCCAGACACACACTTTGATATACAAGCCACCAGATTTAAAGTGACAGTGTGTCACAATCCCTTATGCCTGGAACAGCCACATGCCACACTAGAAGCCCTTGCCAAGTAACTGTGCATACCATGTGAGCACAGAACAGCCTGGAGATGGGCAGGTTGAAAACCTGATTTTTGCCCCCTGGCTGTAACCATTTTTCTCAGTGCAGCTGTGTTCAGGAGGTGAGTCATCCTCAGTGCTAAAGGTGTAAGAAATACACACAGGAACATAAGGAACAGATATCACACAGCTGAATTGTCAAAACTCCAGTGAATGTCTGGGATTTTTGTGAAGCAAGAATCAAAATTCTCATATTTAATGCATGAAGTAAATTTAGCTTTGAATTTCTTCTATGCAGAAACCTTAAACATATGATGTACTAAGGAATATATGAAGATAGGCTGAGGAAGTTGGGGTTGTTCATTGTAGTGAAGAAGAGGCTCTGAGGTTACCTTATAGCAGCTTTCCAGTATCTGAAGGGGGCCTACAAGCAAGCTGGGGTAGGATTTTTTATCGGGGTATGTAGCAAGTGAATAAGGGACAACAGTACAAAACTTAGATGGGAGATTTAGGTTAGACATTAGGTAAAAATTCTTTACCATGAGTGTGGTAAAACACTAGAACTGGTAACCTAGGCAAGCTGTGGATGCCCTCTGCCTGAAAGTGTTCAAAGCCAGATTAAATGGGGCCTTGAGCAACCTGATCTTGTGGTAGGTGTCCCTGCACATAGCAGGGGCAATGGAACTAGATGAATTTTAAGGCCCCTTCTAACCCTATCCATTCTTTGATTCAATATTCTATGACAGAATATTTTTCTGTCTGAGTTTTTGGGAAAATGAAATATGTATGTGAATTCCTGTATTTTTGGATCTAGAAAAGGAGGCCATTTTTTAACTGCCATGTTCTATTTTGTTCCTATATACATCTGGAAACATAGTTGGTTGTGAATTCTTCCAATATTTAGAAAATACCAAGATGGAGTGTGTTACAATCCATTGTAACTTATAATTTTTGGTTTCTCAAGAACAAAGTCCAACCATGAAGGGTTGGATGCAAGCATAAAGTTGTATTTGACAAATAACAGAAGCAAAACCATATAACCCTGTGAAGATATGGCAAATATGTTGCGAGGAAAAAGAAAGAGAGAGAGAGAACAGTGAGAGGGCATAGAGGAGGGAGAAAGAGGGATATCACCAGCCATGGATCCAGTAGCATTCAGCGATATTTCTTCTTCGAGCAAAGGTCTGAGGCAGAGTTGGTGATAGGCAAATGAACACTTTGGTGTTCCCTATATGCACCAGGTTTCCCACCACTCTTGATTCAGGCCCCTGGAATCTCACCTCTCAGGAGGGTTCCCTCACCCCACTGAAAAGGCATTAGCCACGGGTGGCCAGTTTGCCAGCTCCACCTGGGCTAGGACCTCCACCCAGCATTTTCACTCAATGTGCGTCTATGCCCAAATACTCCATATGCCACATTGGCATTTGAGGAAAGGAAAATTCAAAATTCCAGTAAATGGAACGCCACAGAGTGACATTTTTGTAGTCTGACATGAATAGTTATATTCCTTGTAGTCCCTGATTTTTAAGACAGAAAGATTTGGCTTGAGAAGAACTGAACTATTTGTGCTTCTAGCTCCTTAAATTGTACCTTGCAAGGTCAAATATAATTTGAACAGAATCAGAACAGCTTAAACGTATTTTAGAAGCTGGCCTGGTTTGAGGACACACACAGGACAGAAATTACCTTTCCTTTAAGAGGCTGGAAAAGTTCTTAGTTTTCAGCTAACTGACCACTGCTAAGTAGATATTTCAGTCTAGCACAGAGTCCTTTCTGCTGCACAGTCCTTTTCAGCAGAAGCATCCTTATTTCAAGCAGATTTTAATGCTGCAAATAGGATTGTAGGGGGAGAGAGCTATAAGCCATTTATTCTGTTCTCTGCTATTACACTGCATTCATCATCATGTCATCTGACTTTTTGTTTGCTTTCCTTTGCAGGTTTTGTAAACTGCTCAGGTTATTTTATTCCTCTGATTTAATATTGATTTCCTCCATTATGTTTTCTGTACTAGCCAGTTAATCATTAAGTCTGTGTAAAGAAGTGTTAACAATTATAAATACAACAAAAATAAAAAGTATTCTATTACATGACTAGCGTGCAAAATAAACAGATAATGGTTTTAATAGTCTTCAGAAAGCAAGGCATCAGAGAGCCTTGAGCAAAGAAGTGATGGCAAAAAACCCCAAACAACAGGGAGTCCTTCCAGAAAACTTGTTGAAAGCCTGGAAACACAACAATTACTTCTTTTTTTTTTTTTCCCCACAGAAAAAAACCCAAAGCTAAACTAAATTTACAAATTAAAATCAGTGTATAGAATTTTACAGCATATTTTATTTGCTACATAGACTATAGATTTAATAAGACATCAGACTTTTATGGTTCTGCCAAGGCCTGAGCTACAGCCTGTGGTTTGAAGACCCTTCAGATATGTCAGGTAACTTCTTCTATACCTTTCTACACCTACCCTCAACTGATATTTCATAGCTGCAAACCTTCTTCTGGAACTGCAGTCTAAGGGGCAAGAATACTAAAAGTTACTATGAAGATCTAGATTTCCCTATTGCGTAACTAAAATGTCAGAAAGTCCCTTCTTAGATATACTTCTGTGGCTGTCTCAGTGATTGTGAAATAAACCAAACACAGTTGTTTCTATGAGCTGTTATTTTGCTGGTAGATGAGCAAAGGAAATCTTAATGATTTAAACTGTGTTCCCTTATCAGCTGAAATGTCAGGGTTGACTCAGTGCTTGCTCCTGATTCATTCTAATTATGGGGCAAAACAGGTTAGTTTATGTAGCTGTCAGAAAGCATACACACATCCTGCTTCATCAACAAGAGAGCTAAGAGCATTTACAAAGGCCATAAAGGCAGCACAGTTGTGAAGACATAAATTGCTAAGCTGCTCTAAGTCACACTCAGTCACATACCCATATCCTAAGAGGAATATTCCCTGTACTCGGCGCTGGTTAGGCCACACCTCGAGTACTGTGTCCAGTTCTGGGCCCCTCAGTTTAAGAAGGATGTAGAGGTCCTGGAACAGGTCCAAAGGAGGGCAACCAGGCTGGTGAAGGGACTCGAGCACAGGCCCTATGAGGAGAGGCTGAGGGAGCTGGGGCTGTTCAGTCTGGAGAAGAGGAGGCTCAGGGGAGACCTCATTGCTGTCTACAACTACCTGAAAGGAGGCTGTAGCGAGGTGGGAGCTGGACTCTTTTCACAGACGACCTTCAACAAGACAAGAGGACACAGTCTTAAGTTGTGCCAGGGGAGGTTTAGGTTAGATATTAGAAAGAATTTCTTCACGGAGAGGGTGATTAGGCTATGGAATGGACTGCCCGGTGAGGTGGTAGATTCTCCGTCCCTGGAGACATTTAAAAAAAGACTGGATGTGGCACTCAGTGCCATGGTCTAGCAACTGCTCCGGTGGGTCAAGGGTTGGACTAGATGATCTCTGAGGTCCCTTCCAACCCGGCTAATTCTATAAAAAAAAAAAAAAAAAAAAAAAAAAAAAAAAAAAAAAAAAAAAAGTTTGGTACATCACCTCTTCACAACACTGTCACTGCTGGCTTTCAAAAGCAGTATGAAACATAATGCAAAACTTCTTGCTGCTCATTCTGTTCATCGGATTGCTATGGGACATTTCAGGCTATTTTTTTCCTACTTCTACCCATCAAAAGAATGTGCTTTTCTGTTCTTGTTCCCATTGTTATAGAGCAAATGAATTAATATTGTGTCATTCTCTGTTCTCTTTAGGATCCTTCTCAGAGAAACAGTGGAACAGAAAAATATACCCATCAGTAAAATCTTCTGTGACCACTCAGCATTCTGGTAAAATCTGCTGCAGTATCACAAGTAACATTCTGGGGAAATGGAAGACAGGAAGAAGAGGATGGAGAATAAAATAACCCTTTCTGGTATCTGAAGTTCACCATCCTCTGGAAGTTTCTCTGCTTCTCTTAGTCTAAGACACGTGACAGTACAAAGCACAATCTATATTGATCCCCAGGGGATGTTTTTCTCCTTTGTAGCAAAACAACCCATTAGGTAAACAGAGCTTTGTTGCCCGTAGCAACAGAAAATTGCATTCTAGAAGTACAACAATATATTTTATTTTTGCTTATTTTTTTCAAAGTTAAAAATAAAGATCAGCAGGAAAACACAAGTACCATTACAATTATGCCTTGCTTAATAAAGACTGAACAACCACAAAGGGACAGAAGAAAATTCATCAACAGAATGCTGAAAAATATAGTAGAATTTTGTAGTATTTACCTGCTGGCTGGTTTATTTAGAGCAGTGGTAGCCTGGTGTTCAGTTATTTCCACCATTGCCAGACAGATAGAAAGAGAAATGAGAATTCAGAAAAGTGACCTGAACAGGCAATCTGAATCAGAACAGGCTGTCCAAGCTTTAGGTTGCAGAATATAACTGCTGTGCTATTAAAAATATGTAATCACTATCTTACTGAATTCTAAAGGAAGGAATGAATGCTGAGCTTTCATAAGGGAAGGAAATAACCAGTGAAGTCCCTCAAGGATCTCTGCTGGTTCAGGGACTTGCAGAATTCAACAAATCATTAAAAGAACTGGAAAAGGAAATGAGACAAAGATGTTTCCCAGTATTAGTAAGCTACTCGAAGTAATATTCTTTCAACATTCTTCAAATACAATGTATCTTTTTTTTAGGAAGGGTGGTCCAGAAATGTGTCACCTCAGATAGAAAGGTGAAAGTTGTGGAATGGCTTCTGTATCAGGAAGGGGGAATAAGTAAATAAAGCCTCTTCAGCCAGGAAATGAACTGGGTGAGGGCTTTCTAATGAAGAACTGCAGAAATGTGAGTGGCATGGGGAAGGTGGGTGGGAAAGATGGGTCACTGTCTCTAACAATGCAAAGTCTTGAGGAGGAAATCAAATTATGCCAGTAGGAGTCTGCGTCAGAACAAACCAAAGCAGGTGATTCATTCTGCAACAGGTGAATGCCTGTGAAACTATTTGAGGGTATTAACAGGTTTGAACAAATTAGACAAGTACAGGGAAAATATCTTCATTTTGTTCTGTGAAACACACATCTGGTTTAGGAAGTTTCTAGAGACAGAAAAAGTTGGAGGATGGGAGAGCATTAAGAGAAAAAATCACCACCATATATTGATTTGTCCAGGGACTGGAGTCAGGAATTCATGCCACCAGACTTAACAAGACTGTTCTCATTATTAAAGCTATGGTTAGACTCAAACATTTACTACATATTAGATTTAAAATGGTAAATTTCTTTGCATCAGAAAAGTTTAGTACCTGAAACCTGTTTTCCAAGATAGTCTGAAGCACACCTCTCGCATTTTGGAAGAGATGGATACAGGATTTGGGTACCTGGTAGATTTAATGACCTGCAAAAGAAGAAAGGGGTGAGGCTCTAGGTTTTTTTACTTTGCTTTTACTTTCTTTAGAAAAGGCCTTGGAAAAAAAAATCCTTTTTTCCTTTATTTCTTTACATCTCTTTTTCTTTCTGCCTTTATTCCTCAGCTTTCAAATATTTTTTTCTTTGTTTTTTTCCCTTTCTAGGAAACATATGAATAGCACTAGTTGAAATATGACTACAAAGAAAATGCTCCATTGAAATAGAAAAAATATGATATTTTATCTAAGACTGAATTGGGGATACTTCATAATCCTATTGCTTTCTTCAGTTTTTATTAAGGCTGAGTTACAAGACTTTACAGTGGGGAATAAACCTTGTATTTTAGAAAAAGCTACAGACATGGTTAAATGGATGGTAGGTAGTGAGATATATTAATGCTCATGGGGAGCACTGGGGAGAAAGTATCCAATAATTCATAAGTCAGAGGGGAATTAGAGGCAGTTCCTCATAGTGAGTTTCGCAGTAACAACAGCCCTGAAACTTTTCATTTGTTTATTTAAAAAATATACAAATAAATTACAGCAAATTAATTAAAGAATAACTATTGATCAGCTTTGCTTTTGGGAAGCTCAGAGAGCCTTTAAAACTATACACAGAGATAATTGTTGCAGGGACCTCCATTTGCTGATTTAAAAGTGTAAACTTATTAATACAGTTTATCTCTGAATTACTTTAGACTGTAACATTTAAATATTTTTAAAGGCATATTTATATCCCACATGATCCTGAAACAGTACGAAAATGGGGGATTTACAGACTTTTTTAGAAAGTGAGAGGCAAATATAGATATCCAATATTTGCATTATTTGAATGCCTGTTTTTTTCCTTTATTGTATATTGTAATACAACTTTGAGAATCACACTTCTAAAATAAACCTTAGTGCTTATTAATTCAAAATGTGTTTTCGATGAATATTCTGCAATGATATCTTAAAAATTGGTACTTCAGTGTAGTATTTGCCAACCAGAAACCATGTCAATGTAAATGGTGCAGGAGAAATGGAGAGTGAAATTAACTGGGAAGTGGTGAGACTGTTTTCAAGGAAAGAAATGCAAAAATCACATCTAGCACAAAAGTAAAAACCTCCAAACCTGGAATTGCCTCTAAACTGACTTTATGGTGATTTTGATCATGATCGAATGTGCACTATCAAAAGCATATGAATAAGTTTTATATCATATATGTATTTTGAAAAGCTGTTCTGAAATAAGAAGACTTAAAATCTCCAATAATTTTTTGGTCTGTGATGGTGTCTAATCAATGCAGTGTCTTTTGAACATCTGCTTTTATTTCCTAACTTTTTCTTGACTGATCATATCACCAGTTTTTTACTCACAGAACTTCCATCTTACAAATACCGAAGTACAGAAATTCCTTTTTGCATATTTTCAGGGGTTTACATTTCTGAGGCACCAAAACTTTAGTAGCCTAGTCTGGTTTATAAAAATCTGCTTGTGATTCCTTTTGTATTAAACAGCCTCACTTACAGAATAGTTTTGTAGTCAAAGCACTCTTCACATAATTTACAGAACAACCACTTCCCATTTCTTACCTGATTTACCCCAGGGAACTCAGAAAATACCTTTTTTGAGCTAGGGGCCATTAACTCCATCACTGATAATTTACCTGCTAAGAGTTTGATTCAGGAATGGCACACAGGATGTTCTGGTTGGTGGCCTGTACACAGACTCTGAGACCACACTTTTCTCAGCTGCTACTGGAAACTCTGGGGCTGCTTGTGATAAAAAAATTCTAGCTAAATAAAAACTGATAAAATGATTTAGTCCCAACCTTCTCCATGTACACAAATAATCCAGAGATATTCATCATTACTGAGTGAGGCAGTGTAATTAAGTTATATTCTTTCTTGATTTTCTTAGGCTGAGTGTTTCACTTAGTTATGACTGACTTGTGAAAGGCTGAATTCAAGTATGATTACAATCCAGAAAATATCTGTGGTGGCCTAAAATATTCTGTCCAAATAAAAGGTGCATTTGTTTAGAGTGTGTCCCTTTTATATTAATTTTCTAAATTATTCTGTTCCCAGGCAAGCATTTTTTATCTGTGCAAATAGTAGTGCCAGATCAAAAACCCTCATGGCTTCTCTGAACATGGTAGACTCAGGAACTGATTTAGAAACATTTTGAAGAAATTATTAAAAAGGACATAAAAAGGACTTAGGAAACAGCTGTTGTGATTGTCATGTGATCCTTTAAAAACAGCAACCCTTACTCTTCTCTAAAGAAATTAGCATGGATCAGCAAAAGCCTAAAAAAAAACACCTGTTTAATAAAGAAATTATATATTCGTAAAGGCTGAAGTGTGTGCAAGTAGTAGAACATTAGGCAAAAGAATAAGAATCAGTCCCCAAACAATTAGATGGTGACAACTGATTATGGAGATTGTTAAAATCTGATTAACTTTAGCTTACAGCTTTTCTGAAATGGTTTTTTGTCTCTTGGCTGTCTCTAATAAATGTAATTTGTAGCCATAGTTATCAATGTGATTTTGACCTAAGAAGCTGATAGGTGGTATGATTAATAAAGACACAATATAGATAATAGTCAAGAATGATCTGGTCTGCAAAATAGTGGCCAGGTGCAGAGCTGGAAAGATTGATTGTAATGCCTGGAAACTGCAAAGGACCTATCATTTAGATTGTAGAGGAAGTCATGTAGAAATCAGGTGAGGCGTGAGTGTACACATTAACCTTGGTGATGGGTTAGAATGCTCTATGTCAAACAAGTTTCTGTCATTCAGATGACTGAGATCAAACACAAGGATTTCTTGTTGTATTCAAAAGGATTTTTACGCAACTTTGGGTTTTCATTTTTACAGTTCTGTAATGTCCCCTCGAGTTAAGTGGATTTTTTGGTATGAGGAATAGATGCTTTTGAATTTTAATGTGAAAAATAACACTGGATGAATGGACACAGATTAGCCTTGCTCGCCTTAGGACATATGTAATAATTGTAACATTGAGAATTAAATAATCATACAATAATTAAACATCATATTGTGATGATTTATAACTTCATCTATTCCATCCAACCTGCCTTTTGAACCCATTAACGTGAAATCAAATCCCAGAAAGCTGGCAGAGCTTATTTTGCTAATGTCAGCAAACACTGAATCAGTCCTAAGGGTATTACCGTGAACATTGCCTCCTACATTGGTACATGAGTTGTGGTTGAGACTTCCCAACACAGGTGAGATATTAGGATCCAGCATATATTTTTTCATTCTAGCTCCATGTGCACAGGATTGCAGTAGATTTTTCTTCAAGCAGATATAGAAGCAGTTTGCAACATGCTTAGGCAAAGCCACCGCAGGCACATACCATGTAACTTTGTAAATTATGCATCTTTCTTCTGATAGCAGTAGGTCAGTCCCAAGTTTCTAACTGTTAAATCGTTCATATTAATTGCACCATCTATTTATCTAGAATTTGTAGCAGAGTCCCCTGTTTAACTCTTCAGGAACTCAGATTTTACAAAACTATTCAGTATTACTTGATTAGGTAAAATGTAAAAAAGCAGTACCAAGAATAAAGGAGTCATAAAATGAATCACAGAGAATATTGTGAGCTACTGGCCATTTGAAATAGCTAAGTTTCTGATTCCTCCTATTAAATATCACTTAACTTACTTATATTTCTTTACTCTAGAACTAGACATGATATTTTCTCTTCCCTTAATGGCTTCTTTCAGCTGCAGTTTGTGTATTTACATATGAAAGAGAATGAGACATAGGTTTATGTCCTCAATATATATAAATAATTATTTTATAAAAAAGGAACACATTCTTCTTGCACAGCTTGACCTCCAGAACAGTTCTAAGACTTTAAAATTAAAAGAAAGATTTTTTAATTTTTTTTTTGTCAAAGACATTAAGGGTACTGTTTTCACTTAATATATTCCAGCTACTGCCTATTTTGCCAAAAACTTCTCTGCATCAAATCAGGTCACGTTTTATCCTAAAATCTAATAAACTTTTAATCTTCTAACTTCATCATACTACTGCTTACCAACTTTCAGCACTTCAGCTTGTTAAAAGCGAAGACCCTCAGTTTTTGCCCAGAATTGTATATTGCTGGCAAACCTAGGAGTTCCACTGTTCCCTGCAACAGAAAATCAATCATCTAAGAGTCCTGTACTTCTGTAGAGCAAGAAGTAATAACCAATAACAGAGACAGAGCAAGATGGTCCTGTCTGCTTAAAAATAGGCTGAAATGGCTTTAATTGGGCCAAGATGCAATTTGGCAGCCAGCAGACTGATGCCCAGAGCGCACTACATGTTATACACTAGCTTGAATTGATAATTAAACACTCTCCCCTCTTAACATCTACTCTTGATATGTTAAATTATATGAAAGAGGGAGTGCTGCAGTACTTATCAAGTGATGGACAAACCTGGCATTGTGAGTCTGTCTGACCAAGCGTGATACAGATCATGTCAGTAGACACTGAACTTCGGAGAGGTGTTGGGGAAAGGTGACTGTCAGAAAGGCAAGGCATATAAAATCAGTTAGATGTGGCAATCCTTTTTTATATAAATACCTGATGAGCAAATGCCAAACTACAGTTGGTGGGTCACTAGTGGCATCCCCCAGGGATCAGTGTTGGGCCCAGTTCTGTTTAATATCTTTATTGATGATTTAGATGAGGGGATTGAGTCCATCATCATCAAATTTGCAGATGACACTAAGCTGGGGGGGAGTGTGGATCACCTGGAAGGCAGGAGGGCTCTGAAGAGGGACCTGGATAGGTTAGAGAGTTGGGCTGATTCCAATGGGATGAGGTTCAACACAGCCAAATGCCGGGTCCTGCACCTTGGCCACAACAACCCCATGGGGAGCTCCAGGCTGGGGACAGAGTGGCTGGAGAGCAGCCAGATGGAGAGGGACCTGGGGGTTTGGATTGGCAGGAAGCTGAACATGAGCCAGCAGTGTGCCCAAGTGGTCAAGAAGGCCAATGGCGTCTTGGCCTGTATCAGGAACAGCGTGGCCAGCAGGTCCAAGGAAGTGATTCTTCCCCTGTACTCAGCACTGGTGAAGCCACACCTCGAGTACTGTGTCCAGTTCTGGGCCCCTCAGTTAAGGAAGGAGATTGAGGTGCTGGAGCAGGTCCAAAGGAGGGCAACCAGGCTGGTGAAGGGACTTGAGCACAGATCCTATGAGGAGAGGCTGAGGGAGCTGGGGCTGTTCAGCCTGGGGAAGAGGTGGCTCAGGGGAGACCTCATCACTCTCTACAACTCCCTGAAAGGAGTTTGTAGCCAGGTGGGAATTGGTCTCTTTTCCCAGGAAACTATCAGCAAGACAAGAAGGCATGGTCTCAAGTTGTGCCAGAGGAGGTTTAGGTTAGATATTAGAAAGAAGTTCTTTACGGAGAGGGTGATAAGACATTGGAATGGGCTGCCCAGGGAAGTAGTGGATTCTCCGTCCCTGGAGATATCTAAAAAGAGACTGGATGTGGCACTCAGTGCCATGGTCTAGTAACTGCAGCGGTAGTGGGTCAAGGGTTGGGCTTGATGATCTCAGAGGTCCCTTCGAACCCAGCCAATTCTATGATTCTATGATTCTACGAACTAGTGGAAACTGGCAAGGTGATTTTTAAAACACATTTTCATCCTCAGTGAGAGTATCAAGAGCAGAATATACAGGTAATTTTCCATTACTAGCTTCTTTAATCTTTTCTTCTGCATTTCAAAGCTAGAATATAGATTAGAAGTTGCAGAGAAAAGAGTCCCTTTATGCAGGATACACCAAGTAAGTCACAGTGCACAATGGCAACAGGGCCTGCTTGCCAATGAAAACCTTCTCACAAAGGCTTGATACCATCTGACAGAAACAGACAGTTCACTGTAATATGCCCAATATATGTGAATGGAAAGCTGCTCGTGGCTTCATCTTGTTCCTTCACAAAAATCTATGTAATACGTTTTTAGCAACAATTAGAAACTGCAAAAAATCATAAGGTCACTCAGTCTGTTTCATAAACACAGCACTCTCTCCTGGGGCATATTTTCCAGCAAGGCCTAATTCAGCAGGCTGGCTTTGATCTTTTCCATCTTACTCCTTCCCTTTTCCATGCTGGAAAAGACAGGTAGGTCCTGTGGTTTGGATCAGACATATTTAACCTCTCCCTTTGCTTCTCCATTTCTGACCACAACTGTCCCCTCATGATTAGATTGAAAGATTCACTTCAAGAATATGCCCAGGAGAATTATTTGCACACATACACTTCCAGTTATCCCCAGCACATTCTGCTCTCCCACTAGCACTGCCATCAGGCCACATTATTGTTATTCATTAAACATGTCACACTGATAGTGACTCAGCGGCTATAGGGAGATTGTTACCTTCTTTCATGTCGACAAGATAAGAGGTTATGGGTGGGATAACAGAAGAGAGAAATGTAAATGGTTTGCCTAGACAACAGGCTTATTTTATTGAAGGGGTGTCCATTCCATCCCAGAAAACACAGAAACTGCCAGTGCCAAAGTCAGGTCACCAAGGTCAATTTTATGACCCTGGAATTTTCTGCCCATAAGAGTAGAAAAGTCTGACAGGGATAGTGAGAGAAATGGTCTTCTAATCTGCTAGTGGCTTTGGACATCTCTCTCTATCTCTTTTCATAACTTTTAAATTAGATTTCATGGAGGCACTTTCCCTTTCTACTTGTTCCTGCAGTGGATAGTCTAGAGTGTGGCCCTGCCCTCAGTTTCTGCATTTAAGTTCTGCCAGGGAACAAAGACCTATGGTAAACATATTTACTGGCCTTGCCATTAAGATGCCTTTTGTCAAATCCTTTTCATGAAATTGTTTCACAATTACCTCACAATAAAAACCTAGGTCTTTTAGAGAGGGAAATAAGCTGACATACAAATGTGTTCAATGTATTTATTTTTAAAATTAAGGTACTTTGAAAGCTTTCACACATTATCCTATTCTCTTCTCCCTAATTAATATTTTCAGAATAGATAACAGTCTACAATTAAAAGCTGTTTTAGTATCTAAAATCAGAAAGCCAACCTAGGGTTGAAATAAGAAATCCTAAAAGAAATCTGAAATATAAGACTGCTGTAAACCATCTGATTTGATTGGCTTTATGTGGTTTTGTGGAGGAAAGAAAAGCAGAGATTTTTTCTTTTCTTGAAGTAATAAAAAGATAAATGAAACTAGAGCAAGATTCAGACTCTAATGTTAGCTGCACTGAAAGCATTGGTACATAATTTATCACTCCACTAATGCATTCTGGCAGATGATTATTTCACATGTATGGCAGGATGTGTCAGACACTTTGATTTATTCTCTAAGAAATTTCATTTTCAAAGAAGTGCATGAGGGTTTTCCTTCTTGCCCCGTAACCACTATTAAATCCACACTGGGACATCTAACTTAAATTATACTTTAAATTCCTGATACATGAAAGCAAACTGATTCAGATAAAGCATATAAGTTCATGTTTGCATTCTCCTGAATATATTGGAATTTGAGATGACAGAATGTCATCACTTTCTAGTAGTGAATCAGGATTTGAAGTACCTTTGCTGGGGACTTCTGGGCCAGATGAAATATTACCTGACAGACTTCATATGTGGCATAGAAAAAATGTAACATAAGACAATAAAAGTAACTAAATGTTAAGGTCCACTACCCTTCATCTTCTAATTGACATAGGTGTTTATGCACCTAATTTCCTAAGTATGCCATGTTAATTTCACCTTGTGATCTCTTACTAAGATTAACATCTAATTCATAGTGCATTAAAAAAACAAACCAACCAAACAAAAAAACCAAACACCCCACCCACACTCTTATAACTGTCTTACTCTTATGTTTCTGATGGTGTAATATTTTTGGAATGTATCCATAGTAAAATACGTATTGTCACTGAAAGGAGCATATTATAATGGCAGTTATTTATGATTTAGATTGGCTAAGAGTGCCCATCAGCAGTGATGGAAAGTGTTTCATGTTAGGCCTCCACCAATGTTCTAAATGTCTGACTACAACCAAAGAGTATCAATGAGGTGAAGATAAATCAAATCAGACACACCAGATATAAATTGCATTTATTGAACCAAAAAAGGTACAGTCAAGAAAATTTGGCAAATACGTTCCTCAGCATCCTTGCTCAGAAATCCTAGAGTGGCTCTTTTTCGTTCATATGTTGTAATTTACCATTTTCTGTTCTCATATTGAAAGTTCAGTTAAGTAACAGTTTTTGTTAAAAGGAATAAAATTCCTTGCAAGTCTACCTCACTGATAAAAGATTTAATAGAAAATGAATGGGATTTGGTTTCACTGTGCCTTCTGAACTGCAGTGTTCTGCCTAACTTTGAAGGATTTTTATTGCTTTCATGACAATTATGACTTGAGCTCAACATGTAACTCTTTTGCACCTTGCAAATCCATCACTTGAGCAAGAATCAAACTCCAGGAGCCAAAGTTATTCTAAGTTTTTGTTTCAATTTTCATAGTTAATCCACATTAGGAAAATTGAAAAAGATAAAATAGACTTTGCAAAATATGCACATTGGCAGTGTATCTAATGGTTATCAAATTATTAACTATTAGGTTAGTTACAAAAATGTTGTCAATGGGAGGACCTTCATTTCCCCTTGGCTGTCAGTGAAGCTAGACATCTTATTTCCCTGACCTCCAGTATGGCCAATAGTGAAGTCTTTTCTCACCAGAGGTTACATACAGAATCTAAGATGGTAAAGCTTTCAATGAAAACCACAAAGTTACTTCTAAAAAGATTGATAATAGCCTCCTCGCTTTCCCCTGATGCAGAAAGCATTCATAAACACTATGTCTTAGCTTCAGGTATAAAATACTTTAATACTGCTTTTAACAACTACTGATTTAAAGGCAGGGTAAGGAACAAGTCTCCTAGAAGAGATTATTACTTACTCTATGAAAGGATGTAAGGCAACATGGTTTAATTATCTTCTCTAATCTTGAAACACATCTGTATGAGAGGTGCTTTGAGGAAGGAGAAGCTATTCCTTCTGTTTTGGTTGGGTTTCCAGATATGAGTACAATTTTCTTTCCTTAAATGTTCAGAAAAATTTCTTACTTTTATTTATAGAATAAATAATAAATAAATAAATATATCTCCCTATGCTCTGTTAGGGAAGTTCAGATATGGTGGACAAAATTTTCAAAATTACTTAATTTTGATCCTTTAGGTCTTCAAAATTCATTCCCTTTCCAGCTGTCTTTAAGATCTCCCAGACTTTCTGTTTTTCTTTTCACTTTTCATAGACAAGCATCTGGAGGTTTTTGCAAGCTGACTGCACATTCTGTATCCTATAAGATTAGAAACTGAGATTCACCATCTTGTTCTAGTTTCTAATTCCCACTCCTGCTTTCCTCTTTTCACATTTTCTAACCAATTACAATAATCATAATTACCATAGCCTATCTTTCATAACATCAATTTACATTTTGTGTAAGAGCGACCATACCAAAGATGTAAATGTCCTGAAAGCAGATCAAAGCCCATTCTTCCATTCCAGAATGCTTAAAATTAATCAGGAAAAATGACTTACAAATTGTACTGTGAGGCTGAATCAAACTCATAATGAAATAAATTTTGGATTGAGGCTGGCCATCTGTTCTTCAGTCATATGGAAATAAAAATGCCAGGTGACTTAAGGACAGTATTTCCAGCCTGAATTAGCTTCCTTGGGCTCTTGCATCTTTAAGACTGAAAGCTAAAGTACCCAGACTTATGGTGCAAATTTTGTAGCACTTCTCTCCCATCATCTTCCCAAAATACTCAGTAATTAAAAATGAATATTAGCCCCAGACATATTCCATTTGAAAAACAGATTTACACCCAACCATGGGGATGATTTCATGATTTTATTTGGGTTATTTTTAATTATGAACTAAACTTGGGGGGGAAGTATTTAATGAAGCTGAGGAATAACTGCAACCAGTTGGACTTCCTTAATTTCAGTGAATTCATTAAGAAGCTGATGGATAGAAAAAGGCAAATTTTATTCTCCTAAGCCTAAAGAAAGTTACAGAAAATTACCTGTAGGAATTAAGGAACATGAGTTGTGTACAATGACAGGACAGGTAAAGTATACTTTATA
This sequence comes from Florisuga fusca, assembly GCA_038090715.1. Lineage (NCBI taxonomy): Eukaryota > Metazoa > Chordata > Aves > Apodiformes > Trochilidae > Florisuga > Florisuga fusca. The sequence goes on from JAAWXA010000007.1 coordinate 19,825,106, forward strand.
TAAATTGCAATTGTTTAAAGCTGGAGGTCAGTATTTAAGGAATTGTTTCCTATCCTGAAACATATATGTAGGGAAACTTTTGTCAGACGCTACCTCATGAATACTGATGCAAAAGCCTACAGTGGACCTGAGTGCATAAATGTATGAATTTTTTCTCTTAGCTTCTGTTATATAAAAATATGCTCCCTTACACTCAGATTTGTTATATTCAATACCTCAATTTTAACATCATGAACATTTTTATAGTAAATTTACAATTTTTTTTTCACAGCACTGACTATTCTGGTATCCTGCTTCCTCTGGCATCCATAAGCAGATGTCCATGGAAGAATATAGTAGCAGAGTAATCATAGGTGATTTGTTACACTTAACAGTCTTGGAAGCTCCATCCAGTTTCAGCTTTTAGACTACCTAAAATATATGTGACTTCTCTGCATTTTGCAAACCTTAGTTGTCTGGTTTTGTCTATTATACATCCCTCATTCATAGAATTTTTCCAAGCTTAAGAATCCTAGCATAATAAGCCACTCCTGTCTGGAATCCACTATGTATTTTAAAGACATGTTAATGAATTTTTTATTATTATTATTCCTAAAAAACTATAACAGAGAGGAATAAATAAAAAATGTGAAGATACAGGAAAAAAAAAAAATCATGGTTATAATTCTTTGCTGTTTAATACAGTCCTAGTTTGGGCCAGGATAAAGGTGATTTTCTGTCTTGTAATCTTGCTTTTAGCTATGTTTCTTGTAAATAGCTGCACTTGATGAAATTAACAGCAAGTTTCTCAGACACTGCTTCTGGGACTGATAATGCTCAGTGTTTATAGTTACAGCTAGAGACTGGTGTGCAGAACCAAGGCCACTTCTCAGTTCTGAGGAACATTTTGCCCTCCAGAAGGAGAAAAGAAGTAAAGAGGTCACACCTGCAACCCTTCCTTAGGGAGGCACAGACAAGATAAATGACCAAAATTGACCAAACAGAGTATTCCATCCCATACATGTCATACTCAGTATAAATTTGGGGACCACAAGGGTCAAACCTCTTCCTTCTTCACCTGTCCCTGTTTGCTTTGGAATCCTGGGAGGATTCTGTCCACTTGTCTGCCTGTGGTCCTGATCCATGCCAGCCTGAATCTGTGTGTTCCTGCCTCCATCTCCCTACTGCTGCTGACTCCAGGAGTCCATCCTGGACTTCCCCAGGGCTGTCCTGCAGCCTCAGTGGTAACATCAGAGTTATTGGGAGAAAGGGGGGAGGAACGTGGTATCAATTTTCCTGTATATTTGCATATATTTAGTAATTTTTTCCTTTTTATCATTACTGTTTCATTAAAGCTGTGTAGTTTAGTTTCCAACCTATAAGTCTCTTTGCCATATCCTCTCTCCTTTCTTTATCAGGGAGGGGAGGGGGATTGATAGAGAGCCTCTGTCATTCAGTTTAATTGCTGGGCCAGTGTTCAACCGTGACAAATACTCAGTTTCTTCTTTGTCTCTCTCACTGGTTTCATGCAAACATTAAGAATATGCTTCTGTGCTCCCTAGGCAATCACTTGGATTTGTAAGAAACATTAAAGTTTTCAGTCTTATCTGTTTTGATACATTTCCCCCTTCTAGGATAGATTGAGCTTGTCAGGGACCTTCAGAGATCACCTGGCCCAAGTGCTCTGCACAAAGATGATTCAGCAAGAGCAGGTTGCTTAGAGCTGTGTCCAGTTGGGGGACATTGTCTCACTCTCCAAGGAGGAAGACTCACCATTATCTCTGGGCAAGAACATAGTACAATGCTTACACAAGCATTGTATGTGCTCATAGAAAATTAGGTTACTTCACACTGTTATATATTTGAAGTCCCATTTCAAAAATTTATCTTTGACATTCTCTTTGAGTTTTGGGATGGGGCTTAGGAATAACACGTGGTTTGAGTTTCTCCAAGGCATTTTCTTTTTGGGTTTCTTGATTGTCTTTAAGATAAATACAATTTGACTTTGTGCTGAACCAAGTCCAAGCTGTGACTATTTATTAGAGTCCTCTTAATGAACAAGCTATCAAGTTAGATTTTCTTGCCGGGTAAGTGCCTCATTAATTTCATTAGATACTGAGGGTACAGGACTTGAGCAGAACAAAAAAACAAAGAGCTGACTAATGCATTCATAGACATGTAGAGGCAAAGTACAATGACTAGCTCAAAGAATGTTTTAATGTTACTTTTAAAACAATTTCTTTAAATTCATACTCCTCCTTACTGTATTTACATTCTGATTGTGGTAGCAAGTAACTTTGTACAAATATCCTACTTTCAATTTGTGCTGGTGTATGTGCAAGAAGTGTACTCTGTATCTGTAAATAGTCACACTCCCAAATGGGCAAAGGAAAGATGTGCTTTGTGGTCTGTGTCCAATTGACATCACTTGAAGATAGAAACATATTATTTATGAGAAGGTACTTGTAACAATTCTACTTAAGGGAGAATTATAGCCTTGCTTTGGCCTGAGTCCTGCAAATGCTTATTCAGATGCATATGGACAGATTACTTGTTTTGAGTTCATTTGAGCAGTTTACTGATGTCAGTGAAGGAAGCTGTTCAGAGCTCTGCAGCCTTGGGATAGGTTTGCACAAGCTGCAGACATCAGTGACCAAATGCTGTCTCTGTAAAGCTCTGCTAAGGGAGTTTCACCTCAGCTGTGGAGCACTGCCAGGGAGACTTTTAACAGATGTTTCAAACAGTTGGGATTTGTACTGTCTTCTTTCTCCTCTGTCCCTCTTCCTCCTAAACCTGTGAAGAAAATACGAGCACAGACATCGCAAAGGATTCCTTTTGAAGGAGAGTGTCAGGGCCCTCACATCATGCCCTCTTCCAGAGCCTGGGCTGGTGGCACTTGGGGCCAACTCGACTGTTTGGCTCCCACCTAAGCCCTGGCTCCAGCAGTGCCAAAGCCATGCGATGCCCCACACTGCCCCCATCCCCAGGGAGGTGCCTGGTGCCCAAAGCTCAGGTTGGCCCAGCTGCCCCCCAGCCTGTCTTGGTCTCGCTGGGAGCGATGGGCCCTGCCCTGCTGCCCTGGACCCCCTGCCACTGCTGACCCCCAGGCCACTGCAGCCTCTCCCAGTGCTCTGAGACATCCACTGGAAACCTTTACTTTGCTTTTAAAGCATTGAGAGTTGTGATCTTAAGTGGAATAAAAGTGCACTTTAACTCAAGAAGGTAAGAGAGAGTTCACTGTAAAGTACAAATGCTCACTTCTTAATAACTGCCTTACTGTGGACACAGTGGAGGTAGAAATCTGTAGAAATAACATACGGACAACTCATTTGTTTCAAATTTTTTTACCTGCTATTCTGGATGAGTATATTGATTGGGAAATCAATGTATATAAACATATCCATCTTTCTGCCTGATGGAAAGGATCTAATGCAAGACATTTAGCCCTGTCTGTAACAACTTCCTGTATCATCTGAGTCGGCTGCAGAAAAAATGTGTTATCCTTAGGCCATATTTCCTAAACGAAATAGAAAATTATGTTTAGTCCTAAGGTGTATGGAACTTGACATTCTTGTTTACTTATGAGCATATACATTGGCACTTGAAAAAAAGACCTAGATCTTAAAAACTGAAAAGCATTTGCAGTTTGCATGCAGTAATTATGTGTGTTTCTAATACATTTACTTTTGATTTTTAGTCTTGCATATTCTCTATTGACATTCAACTTTGGCACTCCTATTTTGCTCAGCCAATTTACTACTCAGTGTCCTCCATCTGTGAGCTGGAAATAAAATAATGTCTGATCCTGTCATGTATGTGCCTACTGAGCACAAGTGACTATTTTTTCAATGTGGAGACCGCATAAAATGTGAAACCCCTCCCTACTCAGATATTTCATCTTTAAGAGTAAATAAAATGTTGATCATAACAATTATCAGAAGTGTTTGCATACAAGCTGGAAATAAGAATGCCATGTAACCCAGGAAATAGTATTTTTGCCATAACCAGGAAGAGGTGTGGACTGACCAGGGTACCAGAACATGTCTGGTTTTTTCTTGGCATGGCTGCAGCTGATTTTTGCATTCAACTGTTGGAAAAGTGACTATTGTTTCATATTTGTATGAGCTGAAGCTTTGTGAACACTGAGAGTGGTGGAGGCCTGGGGGAGGCACTGCCTCACAAGAAACAGCCCTGATATCAGCTGAGGCTGGGGAGACAACTTTCATATTTCATCAGAGAAGAAGTGACAAGGAAGAAAACTATGATATCAAAACATGCAACTCCAAGTGGACCACAAACTTCCACCCACTGTGAACAAAGGGAGGGAAGGTTTATAATTTACTTTAGGAAGTATTTATTTACCAAGAGGGCAGTCAAACACTGTAATGTGCTTCCTGGAGAGGTGGCAGGTGCCCCAAGCATCTCAGTGTTCAACAAAGAATTGGATGCTACCCTGAATAACATTCTTAACTTTTGTTGAACCCTGAGGGGGTCAGGTGATTGGACTAGATGATCATTGTAGGACATTTCCAATTAAAATAGTCTAGTCTCTTCTGTTCTAGTCCAGTCTAGTCTAGTCTGTTCCAGTATATTCTGTTTTATTTTGAAGACTTCAAGCTTCTTCGTAACTGATGAAGACTGACAACTGAACATCACCACCACTGCAACTCCTGCTTGGACAGCACTTCATTTGTCAACCTTAGGACAAAAGGAATATTGGAAGGATGGTCCTAATGTCAGAAAAAAGGGAGGACTGTAGGAAGAGGTGTTTTTTGTAATGATTTTAACTCTATCACTAACATGCATTGCTGTTTCAATTAGATAACTTGGACAATTTGACTGTTAAAACATTAATTCAGCTCAAATATTTTAGTTCTAAATATACAGTGCTCTGTTTTGCTCATAAAAATATTTTATGTACCCTAAACCATATCTTGAAATCAAGCCTCAAAACCAAGCTGAGATATGGCTGTAGAACATAGCTGTATTTGTTTATATGATGTTTGAGCTCTCATAAATATATTTTTAAATGACGATGCTCATAACTAACATATTTCTGCTAGTTTGGCCTATTACTCAGTCAGTTTTCTTGTCCCTTACATTCGTGGAGAACACCCACATCTACATTTAAAATACATTTGATAAATACAATATCATGAGGAACGAGGAAGTGATTCGGTATCACTTGCCCTTTCACTAACACTCAGGATGGGAAACAGGGTAGGATGACTGAGTGGGTTAGACCATTTATCCATCTGTCTTTATTTTGTAGAACTTATGTTGCAATACAGCAATTATAGTTCTCTGCCATAATTACAGTAACTAGATGTTCTCTTGTCCTTTTATAAGTCTGAGACTTAAAAGCCCTAGGCAGCCCTTTTACTGTTCAATATAAAAGTCTCCTTTCAGAATTCATTATTGTCATGGAGACTATCATACAACTGTTTAAATGACAGAAGAGAAAAAAGACGGGGAGGCAGAGAGAGAGAGGAAGAGAGAGAGAGGGAGGGAGAGAGACAGGAAGGGAGAGAGGGAGGGGGGAAGGAAGTAGTGAGGGAGGGAGGAAGGATCCAGTGGCATCCTGTTGATCTCATAGCAGAGAAAAAGGAGGGAGAGGGATGATCCCATCATGAGAAAGGGGTGAGGAGTTAGAGGCTCTCTTCCTTTTATGCTATCCATTTCTTGCTGCACCGCATCTGCCAGCCAATTGTTGCTCATCCTGACTTGGCTTGGAAAGCTCCATCGAGTGGTTGCCTTCCCTGCAGTTTGCCTTCTGCTGTATCAGCAGAATTAACAGGTTTTGGCTATCTGTTTTCCCCTAATTGTCTCTCCTAATTAACAGGATCTAACCCAGGCCTGTCAAGGAGATGGTTTCTCTCAAACTTTATGACTTCCCTCTTATTTCTTCTCAGGCTGTCTCTTCTCAAGCTTTATGGCCTTCCTTCACATCTCTTTTCAAGGCTTTCAGACTGCTTGAGACAAATGCATCATTCATCCTTATAAGATCCACAGGACTGGCCTCCCCCTTCAGGCTGTGGAATCCTTCAGGCAGTGATACTCTTTCTCCCTCTGTCTGTAACAAGCGGAGGCAGAAGTTCTTTCCCCCTTCACCCCTTTTCCCTATTGTATGACATTTCTTGTGGGGTTGTAGTGCTTCCAGTTGCCAAACGTCATTTGAGGCAAAGCCTGACTGGAAGTCACAGTCTTATCTGTCTACTTACATCAGATGTCCTTGAAGTTCACTTAATGGGGTGATTACATTATTTTTTACATGAAATCACTTCTGTTCAAATGATGAATATGTGGATATTTTTTTTTTTTCCATCTCTTAATTCAAAAGCTCCAGAGTTAAAGGGAGCAAAAGCAGGTTCCCTCTCCTTTAAGCAATTCCCATCCTCAGGAAACCATCCTGTTCTAAGGAAGAGCTTTCAACTTGTGTGGTGTGGTTGGGTTTGTATACCAAAAGCCGAGTACTTCTGCCTCTCAGTTTAGGGAAAGAAAATATCTACTTTTTTGTGCAACTTCTTAGGTTACAAGTAGGGAATTGAGAAACTCCTACTCTGCTCTCCAAGAGTCAGTTAATATATATGTACACAAAGTTATTGAAAAAAAAATTTTCTTGAGTACTTCAAGTCCTTGGTGGATTAATTACGTTAGCTTCTAGGTTTTATGCTTTAAGCCCCTTAAACTTTAAATAAAAACTGCTCCATTTTTTGAAAAGTGGTGATATTTTTTTCTGTCAGTCAGGGTAGCTGTATCTGTGATTTGGATCTAATACATCAATTTCCTTGTAACTGTCCAGTGTTTGTCACACCACTACAAATGGACTCATCCTTCACTCCACATTCCCAGTTTTTCTTGTTAGTTATTTTAGTCTTCATATTGCTTTATAAGGATCTTATAATGAATTCCATTTTGTGGTACTTAATTCCCTCCAGGCACTGATTAAGGAACATTAGGATTTCACTCAGAGTTATAAGTCAAAGCTAATTTGAAAGTTTAGGTGTAGTCTTATTCAACACCATTTGGAACTGACTATCTTGTTGGCAAAATTTTCAGAGGTCACAAATTCTCATTTCTTTACTGAAAGAATGCTGGAAGCTGTAAAAAGCAAGCATACTCTTAGAAATGTAGGATGAAACATTTTTTCAAAATCCCTTGTCTCTAAAAGGGAAATAGGTTCTTTTGAACTGAAACTATATTTAAAAGTAAGAAAAAAACCTAACTTTCCAGCACATGGAAAGTACTTCTCAGCTTGTTCTACTGATCTTACTCAGGGCTAGTTGCCTAAACTTTTGTGTTCATCAAGTAACCTGGTTTTTGAATCCTTCGAATTACTTCAACCTTGCTTAATGTGGCATCTCCTATTGCAATTTTAAAAAACACACAAAAACAAACAAACAAACAAAAAACATTAAGAATACACAGTCTAAAGAAAATAGGAAAACACTGGTAGAAAACTTGTAAGTTATGATTCAACACCTAAACTTTTTACTGCTTAGGGTAGCCTGAAAGGTCTTAGAAGGTAACTGGTTCTTAGCTGGAAGAAATATTCCTGTTAGAGAGAGTTAATTATTTTACTACCCCACTTACTCCACTCTTTTTAGTGGAGAAAACTTCATGAGGGTCAGGTCTGGTGGAAGGCATTAACATTTTCTTCAGGGGAAACAGACTTTCACAAGAGAAAACTGGCAGAATGGTACCTGCATAAAAGAGAAAGTTAAAATTCTACATATCACTTTGATAAAACTATGTCTGGTAGCTTTTATTTTAGACTGTGACTTCCCTGAAGTCCATTGCATATCTCAGTTGATTTCCTTGGGGAGAAGATTTCTATTTAATTTTTCTTCACTCAATTTATGCAGTCAGACTATATTAAACAATTAATGAATAGGACATCCACAAACATAAGTGAATGGAGAATTTATTTGGAAGAAAGATTTCTCTTGAAATTAACCTTATTTTCTCTTAGCAAACAGAAAAACTTCATGATTTCATATAATTTATATTCATTTACCCACAAACCGTCAAATTTTGAAGGAAAGGGCCTACAGAAAAAGCTGGGGAGGGACTGTTGTGGGGACAGGACAAGGGGTGATGGTTTTAAGCTGGAAGAGGAGAGATATAGGTTAGATATTAGAAAGAAATTCTTTCCTTTGAGGGTGGTGGCACACTGGAACATGTTCACCAGGGGAGTTGTGTATGCCTCAGCCCTGGAAATGTCCAATGCCACATTGCATGGGGCTCTGAGCAAACTGGTCTCCCAGGAAGTGTCTCTGACCATGCAGGAAGGTTGTACCTAGTTGATCTTTAAGGTCCCTTCCAACCCAAACCATTCCATGGGCTGATGAAGTTGTACCCATACATTGTTACTGATGTCTCAGTACTGAATACTACTTTAAAAATCTGCCAACCTGAATTTGTGTAATTTTTTTATTATGACACTGCTTCTCTGAATGAAAGCACTAAAGACTGATCAGCAGTGTGAGCATGGTACATAAACCCAGCAAACAGGTAATTGTTTCAACCTGAAATTAATGCCATCACAAAATGAGTTTATTTTCCTTAATTAAATGAATCACTGTTACACTCCGAAATGTCTGTTCAACAGCCGTTTTTATGAATCAATATTGCTCATAAGGATGAATCTGAAAAGAGAGCAACATCAGTTTTGAATGTGCCAAAATATGTATACAAATCAAATTGCCAACAAAAGGGCGAAGGAGTTTTGCTTCAGTCATTGGCAGGGGCTGGAAAGGCAAACTCACTGAGGAAGATTATTCAGGATCTGTGTTCTGTGGCTTTGATAGCTCTGAGTCTCCTGCTTTCATAAGCATCAAATTCACTACACAAATATCTTCAAAGTGCCTCATGCCTTCCAGTCACCTTATTTCTTGAAAGCACAAATGTGAAATCTGACATGAGCCTTTGAAATTGTTTTATTGAGCCATTTCTAATTCGTTACTATACACTGTTACTTCTCAGACTGCTTTTTAAAATATACATACTGGTTCAAACTTGAGACCAATCTCATTCCCTGTGGTTCTTCTCTTTGTCAAGAATGTGTCAATTAGTATAAAATACAAATATGTGAACAATATAAAGAAACACAATTTAGAAGCACAATATACATTCAAGGATCTTTTTTTTTTTTTTCCCCTTTAGCTGAAAATACATAGAAATTGTGCTCAAGTGCCCTTACAACAGCTGTAAGGACTTTGGTGGTCTTCCTGTTCTAAGGGGCACTCTAAAGAATTTGTGTGCAGGTTTTATTTCAACAGTGTGAATTCGAGCAGAAATAGAGATTGGATTGCTTTGCTTATTTTTTCCATTTTTCTTAAAAAAAAAAAAAAAATCTGGTAAGACACAAAAGAGAAGTAGAGGCAGGGCAGTTTCTGAGAGCTGTTGTGGTGGATCAGGTGGCTTGTGCAGAGCAGGTCATTTGAATATGGGGTGGAGCTAGAAAGATCCTATTAAAAAATACATCTGACTTGGTAAGACTAGAGCCCTTAGATAGCCATTATAAGCTGTTTCTTTGCCATCTGAATGTTAACACAGATGTGCCATCTCTGCTCCATTTAAAACAAATTTGCATTTCTTATTCTTTTGTCCTCTGAATAAATAAAAATAGAATGTAAAAAAACATTAACAAACAGGGCAATGAAGTGCATAACACTTTCTTTTCATGGCAGAGTAACAAGGCCTCAGGAGATACTGTCCAGCTTCACAACTTTCCTTAATGATGATAAAGACTTTGATGTCAGTTATTACTTGGAACCAATACTGAGCTCCTAAGTATGTGTTAAAGTATGCAAGGTGCATTCTACATGACACAGCTAAAAAAAAGAAAGAAGTAAACTCATGTTGCTAATATTTTTTTTTTATTTTTATTTTTAACACGTTGTATCCAAATCTTGCTTCTGGATGGCATATATAGTTTCACTGGTAAAACCTGTGAGCATCTGAACAGTGTGAGAGTTAGAGTTACAAAGCAACTCTAAAGTTACAGAAGGAATTAAAAAGTACATCAGTAATATGGTTCAGTCTTTATCCATTCAAAACAGAAGGTAGATTTAGGCAGGTAGATTATGTTCAGTACACAGTAAAATGCAGCATATGAGTAATCTCCCTAATTTCAGATCTGTAGTCTTAAATTCTGGACAACTTCCATAAAATATAAAAATTAAAAGATATATATATAAAAGAAGGAAAACCTACTTCTTAGAAATGTCTTTACTTAGTTAAGAGAATGTGACAGTCATGAAAAATGCCCCTTTCTGAGTGCTAGTAGAGTGTGCCTTTCAGCATTAAACAAGTTGTACAAGCAATTGTACTGAGTTTGTGCTCAAAAATTTACAGTAAACCTCCCAGGATCAGACTGTGATCTGGATAGTGATACTGATTCTCTAATGGTACTAGAGAAACAAAGCATATCAGAAATTCTGATATAATGGGCTTGTAAAATCTGAGATACAGGCTGAAATGAAAGGCTGCTAATGCTGTAGGGTACAGATATTACTGGCTGTAATTGCTGTCCCTTCTTACTAAATAGTCATTCTAATTTGAGACTCCACTGTTTTGGATTTGATTCTGCTAAAATATGAAGATATCTTATGAGACACAGTTGTCAGGTATAGACAGAAATAGATTTTATGAGGTTTTTCCAATGATTCAATGTGAGTTTAAATTTTAAAAATGCATAAATTGAAATTTAGGTATAAATAAATCTCTAAATTAACTAATTAAAATCTTACACCAGTTTTCTAGTCATAGGTTTTAGTGTGGGGAAGGCTTTGAACTGAAATCAAAGCAGCTAAGTCTACATAAAATCTATATTCTAAATAAGAGAGGAGGAAAAAAACCACTGAAAAAACACTCCCAACTGAGTCGGATATATATAGCTACACCCAGAGAGGCATAAGGAAATCAAAAATATTATCTGTGGAACGTAGAAATGTGCAAGAACAAAGTTTTCCCAGTGCTGCATGGGTAAAGTAAAATTTGTTAAAAATCAAATTAATTTTAGTTTATCAATGAAAAAAAATATATATCCAGGTACAAAAATTAAAAGAGAATAAGAAAAAGAACTTTACATTTTATGTAAAGGGAAAGGAAAAGAGAAAATAAAGTACTTGGTTAATTTAATGTTCAGAGGCATATATGACAGGATAACAGGAAAAGCAGGAATAAATAGAGTAGCAGGAGTTATTACGAAGGTGTTAATCTGAAGATAGGTGAAGCACTCAGAAAAAAATCAGGTAGCTAATTGGGAGCTAAGAAACTGACATATGACATTACAGAACAAATGAAGCAACTTTGTGATATCATTTGTGCAAAATCCAGCTAGATGAATATTTCTAAAAATAACTATCTGTGGAAGTTAATGTTTGAAAATCTGGCTTCTAAAGCAGGGAACCTTTTAGGATAGATTTAGGAAACAGAAAATTAAGGCTATGTACTGGCTCAGGAAATCGATTAAAATGTGTTCCAAATTTGATCATAGTAAATTTTTTTAAGTAACTTGTTACTAGGCTACTTTATTAAGGATAGAGCTACCAGTCTGAGGAAAGTGCTTTCTCACTTGGTACTTGTGAGATCATAAATATAGTATTATGTTCTGATTTGGGCTTCATACTACCAGGAAGCCTTCAATAAGCTTAAGCAAACCTGGCAGAAGGTCATTAGTTTTGCCACTAGATTGGAGCACAGGGTCCATGAGCAGAGGCAGAAAGAACTTGATTTAATCAGCCTCAAGAAGGTAGAGGGATGGGGAGGTGGTAGAGATGGCAAGGATCTAATTGCTCTCTTCAGTAACTTAAAAGCTGGTGGTTATAGGCAGAACCACGTTCTTCAAGGCACAGCTGACAAGGGCAGGTGGCAACATTCACAGATTACTGTACATATGTGAACCAGAAAGATGTGAGGATGAATTATTTGTAACAAGGGTGGTCAGAAACTGGAGCACGTTCTCTGAAAATATTTTTTAATTTCCATCCATGGTTGTACTCAAAATTGAACTATACAAAGGCTGAGTATCCTTTGACTTAGAAGTTAGCTATGCTTTGATTTGGACAGAGTGGGAAACAAGTCTTTCTTAGGCTAAAAGTAACAAGTGGTTCATAACAACTGACTATGTGTATGGTTTAGGAAGTGCTGTTTCAATCCAAACGTCTTAGAAAGAATTACCTTTGCATTATTTACACTTTTTATCTCCCTAGAAAAAATCTAACGCATCAAGTTCTCCCTCACTGTCTCTGGCTTTATCTTTGTTTTGCAGCTCTTAGAGGCAACCCATCCATTTTAGTCTTTCTCTTGCATTGTTTTGCCCATTGTGCTGTCAGATCTATTAGGTCCTCTTCATGTGTTATTTTAGGTTTAATGATGATGTAGATCCAATTTTTTCGTGCTTTTTTGTTTTTTTTCTTTCCTTGTTTGTATATAAAGCTGGAACATGCTTATGTTTCATCTGTATGACTGTCCTGATTTGGTATCATCTCCACAAGGCCAGGAATAAATTTACAAGCACAAACTTTTTAGCCACTGATATTTTACTTGTTTTATCACTGTAAACAGTTTAGGTCTGATAAATCCTTGCATGGTACACTTGGTTAGATGTTTTTCTATTTCTTTAGAATGTTTTTCTATTTTTCTAATATGATCTTACAACAGCCATTTTTACCATTTACTTTTATGTAATCAGGTAACCTACTTGTAAGATTTTAATCAAGAAATTTTTCAGCAATTCTCTGTCAGTTTTCAGAGTGCTGACACGTAATATAATAGTGCCAATCAGGGATCTGACTCTTCAACTTTTAATTTTTTTTTTTTAATGTTTTCAACAACATTTCACATGAAACAATTATGGAGTGAATACCAGAAACCAAAAGCAATATGCTTACAATCACACTCTTGAAAAGGATCTAGGCTTATAGTAGTCAGTCTTTCAGTTATGTCACTGAAGCTATGTCACATCTCAGAACTGTAGGTGCATATTTGGGTTACAACTTTAGCAGCTGCATTCTTAAATGATGATATGTATGGAAAGCATTATGATGGGGTTAAAAATAAATTCCTCATATTCTGTTCTTTCCAGTAATATTTCCAAATAAATGTCAAGACCAGAGGAATCAAGTAAATCTTTTGCACTTCAAGTATACTATACTCAGTTTCTTTTTTTTAGCAATATTAGATGCAGATGTTTTGCTTTAATCTTCATGGACCAGAAAGATTCTTCCTTTTTACACAGCATGCTGGCTGAGACAGCCAGTCTTACATCATATGGCTACTTCTGAGCTGGCTGCCTAGATGCCCTTTGGAACTGTTTAAGAAAAATGAACACCTAGGGCATGGTTCATCCAATCTACTTTAGATGGATGCTTCTGGAGATAAGATGAATTATGTTCTAGAGATTTATTCTCTCCACTGACTGTAAAGAGAGCTTGAACAATTTGCTGGGAGATGTTTATGCCGTGGGTTGCTGAACTTTATCCTTATTTCCCTGATTTTAGACCTGTAATAGAAGGGGGGGGCTGTGGGATCTTTGTTTGCTTGTGTGTTTGGGTTTTCTTAATTACAGTTTTATTAAACCAAGTTATTAATTTAAAATATGTTTTTTCTCACTGCCAGCTCACAGTTAGTCAAAACCATCATCTCAATGATAAAGTCAGTGTCATACCTGCCTAGAAAAACTAACACCAGGTATCATTCTTAAATTGTTTTGTTATTTAGCAAAATCAAATTCATCATTCTAGACTGAGGTAATAATATTCTACCACCTATCCTAAATGCATATTTTTCTATGTTTGGTTTTGGTGTTTTTTTTAAAGTTGACTTTGAAGAAGAATTTACAGTTAAGTCAGAAAATTTTCAGTCTCACTTCTTATATTGACTGTAAATTTCAGTATGTTTCATCTTATTGTTGTGTATGCTTGATGTACTAGCTAGGTAAAATCAACAACAGGAGACTTTTGAATACAATAACACGTTGTGAGTTTCTTATGAAATAGTACAAGAAATGCTTATTCTAGCTTTATTTAAAAAAAAATATGTTATTATTGAGCTCTTTTTTTGACTGAGCAATATACAAATAAATGTTAATCCAGCACTGTAAATTATAACTCAAATTGTATTATTTAGCTTCTGACATCAACATAACCTTAAATATTCTCTTTCCTCTCATAAATAACTCTTTTTCTGGGGAAGAAGGCATTCTTGTAAGAATATTTTTATTCCTGTTTACTACTCCAAGGCATTTTTACATTAATATAAAGGCTTATACAAACAATTCAGGACTCAAGGTCTATGAAAGCTAATAATTACAATCAATAAAGCTTTAGAGTTTTTTTCAAGTCTTATTAAATTTTTTTTAATAGTTTAAACTATAAAGTGAAGCACTGAAAGAATAATTAAATATATCATACCATTTCAAAATTAATTTATGTGGAGAGAAAAAATATTGCCTAGCAATGATAGTACAGATGCCTTTATATAAGTTTGTAACTAAGAATAGATTCGAGTTGGAGAAGCAATGTGGAACAACGGGGTTTTTTTTCTCTGAGAAGCTCCTATGTAATCTTCTCCTTTTGTTTGTTTCACAAAAAAAGGTGCCAGTCATAGTAGCATAAAAAGAAAATAAAAGTAAGACCTCTTACTGTGAAGAAATAGGTAAGAGCACTTACTAATTTCACAGGAACCTTTATTTAGCCACCAGAGTGTGAGGCATTTCACATCCAGCTCAGGCTGATAGTGACTTGAATTGGCAGTTTAACGTAAAGGTCATAGCTAATTCCTAAATCATCTGAGGGTTTAAATGCCATTTAAAAATTACCTTGTAAATATCAGTACAATTAAACAATTTGAGGTCACCTATTGTCATCTTTAGGTAAAAATGTTTGTGCTCTAAAATAGTTGTTGCACATTAAATAGGTGCTGCTGAGTTTAACTTGGAAATCAAGAAGTTTTGTTTGTTTGTGTAGTACAGGAAAACAAACTAGATTACCATATTGATGCTTCCCATGTTTAAAATACTTTTATCTGCTTATAGTGAGTGGAGTACTATATTAATAATATTAGAATGTAAATCTAAATGTCACATAATTGATACTGCATTTATAAAAAAAATAGAAAAAGAAAAAAAAAGGTATTTTGTTCAGTTAAGATAAGGAATAATCAAAAAAGTAGTTCAAAAGTTGTTTGTCTTTTCTTTTGCCCCTTATCTGGTTAAATAAAAAAACTGTTACAATGCATCACAACCCGGTTTTCATAAGCAAAACTCTACAAGATCATGAAAAGTTAAGTTTAAAATTTTACATATCAGTGGAAAGGGAAGACATTAGTATCAGAAGTGCATTTTAATTTTGTTTTAAAATATATTTTAAAGTAGTTATGTTAATATATCTAGAAGCTATCTGTGGTTCTTCCACACTGTAATACAAGCGCAGCAGACAAAATAATTTTTTATTTCTAGAGTAAGATTTGATAGATTACTTTTTCATTCAACAGACTCACATTCTGAACAGCACTTATTCCCTTGGAAAAAGAAAAAAAAAAAAAAACCTATTAAAAACAGACCGGGAATCACTGCTATTTCACTAATTTTTCTCTTCTAGAGATGTGCTATGGTACCAAAAAGAAAGAAATAAAAGAATGAAAATTCAGCCCCTTGAATTTGATAATCTGGGTTCATTTTGATGCATCCTTGTTTCAGTAAAACCTTCCTTTAGCAGAATGATAAATGTTCCCAGTAATGGGCAGTTTACTTGTTGGATCGATTTGGCATCTGGTGTATTGAGTGGTTTCTTCAACCTTTTCAAAACCTCATACCTAAGAAGATTTTATATTGTCTATAATATTATATTATAATATTATTCTAAGATTTCTATATATTCTAAGTAAACAGATAAAACTTGAGGCAATGGAATGGGAAAATCATTTTCTTCAGACAGTCAGTGCAAAAAACAAATAATGGATTTGGAGCTGGATTTTTATTTACATCAGTACTTCAGCAGTACTTTATTGAAGTAAATGAGGAAAGAATACACAAATGGGGTGTATGTCATCATCAAGCACCACAAAATTTCCTTAAATCTTTTAGAGCTGCAAGCATGATCTTATTGCAAAACTGCTAAAAGCTGTAAGAAAGATGCAGGGTTGTTTTTTTTTTTAATATTTATTGGTGGGTCTCTTGGTTTTATTTTTTGTGGATTTTGTCCTTGTTTATAATTAATTTTCATTTTCAGTAAGTATATATTGTCCTTTATATGTACAGATGATGATAGTTTGCTTGTTTTGGTTGAGGAGTAAGAAATCTTAAAGGAGTTTGGGGAGCCGCAGGCAAAATGTTGCTTTGACAGTAATTCTAATAATCACATCTTCTTGAATACTCATGTGACTTGCTGTTGTGAAAATTCAACTGAAAACTTAACTTCCTTTTAAAATCAGGATAGATTTTTGTAATGTAATGATGCAGTTGTTTTCTTTGTGCTTTAGAGACACTAAGTGAAAACAATGCATTCAACCTTGCCTCCAAGACATTATTTGCAAAAAAATATAGTTTGGAAACTAACAATTAGGTGAAAAGATCTTACTATAGTAATTCCTTCAGGCATCTGTTCTCTGCCTCAACTTCATCCTTTTTGAAAAATGATGGATCATCACCTTGCTGAAGCTATCAGATGATGTGTGCCCAAAAATGAATGTAGCATATGCAGTCATTTTGCTTGTTGCTCATGGGTTGCTTTTTAATTTTTTAAAATTTAATTCTGATAGCTCCAGTCAGTCTTCCATCATAGGCAGTAATGAATTTATTCATATCTTCTTATCCATAAACAAAGAAGCGTGTATCAACATTACTGGTACATAAATAGTTAAAGGTGCTTAAATTCATGCCAGATGCTTCAATGACTCATTGCCAAGTGGTGAAATGTCTGAGAGCTTCACAAGATACTAATTTTTCCTGCTGAAAATGTCTTTTCGAAAAGGCCTTTTTCTGCTAAAGATTCATCATTGATCACAGTTTTTCAGAATGCAGAATCAACAATAGCTGAGCAGGCAGCTTATCAGTCAGAGCAATTTGCTTCTACACTCTATCAAAACAGTGATTTTATCACAGTAGATTATTTAGGGAAAAAGTTATGTTTAAGCAAAACTTTCTTAAGAACATTATGTCAATATCTTGTTTGCTGTTCTTTGTTTTCAGCTATAAAGGTGAGGGGTTTGTTGGGACTATGAAAACTATTTTATTCTATACAGATTGATCAAAACCAAAATTAGCAATTAAATAAATAATAACTCGGAAGACATTTAGTCATCATTGGCTGATCTACTTTGGTTTTGAGATTTGGTCAGTTCTTCTGCCTGATACCTCCTGCTATTTTTGACTCTTTTTTAGTCTCTTTCCCAGGACTGTGACTTATTTTAACCAAATGAATCCAGCAAATATAGGAGCAATATGTATTCTGAAATTAATGACCATTCATTTCCCAGTCTTAGCTGCTTTACAATCTGTTATATGAAACACAAATATATTTTTAATGGAGTCATGTACTGTGATATAACACTGAATATCATATAAAAAATTATTTTCATTACCCAAGCAGTATCACCTATCAGGCACTATCACAATGCTTCACTGTTTAGAATACAAATGCTATGAGGAACTCTGCATCACACAGAAGTTTTCTATTTATTGATTTTTTTCTTTTTAAATTTAATGCAAACATAATCCTGTGAATTAACAGCTTGATCTAAAAGCCAATAAAATAGATGGAAACATACCCATTCAATTAACAAGTCTTTAGAGCAGGCATTTAAGTAGATTTGAATGCTTTTCTACTTCTCTCTGCCTTGATGAATACTATCATTGTTATACAGATGATGTGGTGAAGTCATGAATAGGTTAAATGCTGATTTCAAGCCTACCTAAATAGAAGGAGCTTCAAAACCAAAACTGAAATATTGCAAGTTCTCAGTCTGTACTTTGTATTGCAGACAATAATTTAGTGTTTTACACTGAAATAAATTAATAAAAACTAATTTTAAAAAAGGCATTAAATTTTAAAATATCTCTTGATCTTGATATCAGCAATAAATGTTGAAACATTATTATTGAAATCATGTACTGATGATTTAATTTACCAAGGTGTCTTAGCTTAGTGACAAGTTGAAATGGGCCTAAATGGAAATTAAGTATAGATTTACACAGGAATGAAATACCCAAATTCTTGTACTTCTTAGAATATTCCATATATGCCCAAACAAGTAAGCATATTGGTAATGGGAAATAGAATTTCCATCTTTCATCATGCTGGTAACCCCAAACCATTACTGTGTTACCTAGCTCTACAATGCTATTAACTTTTGGACAAGGTGATACTGGGGCTTTGGAAGGAAAAAAAAGCATGCTGCAGCACAGTTACTAATGTGGTGCCTTCATCAATTTTAATGTGGACATGGACACTTCTGAGTCACTACCTTAAAGAGCAGGAGGATAAATCCTCGCTGGGGACGTGGGAGGAGGATGAGGTCTCTCCCCATTCTTTTTTATTGCTTGAGCAAAGCCACCACGCTTTCTGAATAGACAGAGGCACTGTGGAAGCTGAAGGAAGAGCATCAAAAACTAATCCTGGCAATGATACTGTTGATTTGATTTTGCACCCAGTACAGCTTCAGCCTGACCAAGAAATTAATGTTGAGGTCCAACTCCATAGCTGCAGTCAAAGGACCTTTATGCAAAAGTACAATCAGTGGTATTTAGGAGTCAGCTTATAAGGAGATTTGAACTCAAGAGAAATTATTTTTTAAATTAATAATGCTCATACCTATGTAGCTCTATGTAGATATTTTTTCAGAGTGCACTCCTGACTTCAGGCATCTGTAGGAAAATCCAGCTTCTCTGTAAGTTATATTGATTTTAAAAGACTAAATACCATCTCTCTAATTTTATACTCCACTTAGATGCCCAAGGAAGTACATTTGACTTTTCTTTGACAATGAACATATTCCTTACAGCTGAGCTTTCAAAAACAGGTTCAGAAGGTTCCAAGGATTTCAGGCAGAAGCATAAATCAATATGTTTAGTATAATTTAACAAAACTATTGCCACTAATTTATGTTCAGAGTTCCTTTATCAGTTCCTTGACAAGAAACAGTAAAGCAAACACATTGTCAAAGAATTGTCTCAATCAGAATGAGATGGCAAAAATTTCTCCATTCAGTTTTTCATGTCCTTCACCATCTCCATATGGTACAATGTAATCACTTAAGAATAATATAAAAAATAATATATAATAATAAAATAATATAAAAATAAGAATAATGAAATAATAAATTATATATTATATATTAAAAATAAATAAATAATAATATTTTTAAAATATACACTCTTGGATTAAATGATATGGAAACAAAGACTCCTGCATCTGCTTCATATCATATGCCAAGTCTAAATATCAGATTAAAATTTGAAGGCTTTCTGTCCTAAGACAAACTTCTTCAAAGTCCAGAGTATTTTGCAGAGTAACAAACCAGTGTTTAAAATATAAACTGTGTTCCCAAAGCTAAACAGAACTTCTAAAATGTACCTAAGATTAAATCTTGTGGGGGTTTTTTTGGTTTGTTTGTTTTTTTTTCTGCTGGTAAGTGTTCACTTTTCGCTTCAGTTTACATCAGAGAAAGAAGGGAGCCTATTGGTAAAGACAACAAAAGGACTCAGTTTTAAAAACAGTATTGTTTGGAAAGGAGGCAAAAGATTTGGGGATTGCTGTGGTTTTAACACTCATCCTAGGTCAGTACTTGCAAACACACAATCTGTCTGTATTCTGGTATTATTATGTATTTGTGTTGTGATGACTCCAAAAGCCCGAGACTTTACCTTGTGATCTCTGAACAGACCAGCAGCATCAAGCTCAGTTTCTAATGGATTGATTAATGGGCAAAATTGTTCTCTTCAGCACTTAAATTCTGCATCTCATGTGTGTGACAGTGTGTGCAGTGACAACATTATGCTGTGTTAGCTGAGGTATCTGTGAATTAAAGTTGTGCTTCAGGTAGTATTTTCCCAAGAACCAAGAGAAATAAAACTAGAGTTTTACTCAATCTGACCAATGCAAAAGAGAGCAACATAAATAATTTGATATAACAACCCATACAGTGCAAGCAAAAAGCTTTATCTGATACTCTGTGTATTATATACATATAGGCATTATTTGATGAAAATACATAGGCTAGGCTGGATATGGTAGTTTTTCTACCTGAAACTTGAAGTTACAGAGGTGTAAAAAACATAGTGAACTTTTTTGAACTTCAGAGACTGTGAGGCTTGAAGCATATTTTTTCATGATTTGGTGTAAGAAAACTCACAGAAGTTGCACTGCTTCAAATCTGACTGATGATTTTGATTTACTCTACTGTAAGAGCTGATCATTCAATCACTGACTCTAACAGTCCCCTCAACGCCTTGACTGCTATCTTTCAAAAATCTGAGAAACAATTCCACATTACTGCCTTTGCACTAAGATAAATCTGAGATGCACCTTGCTTAGAAACTAAAAAAAAAAATAAATTACTAAACTGACCCTTTGAATATTTTTGTTGTTGTTACTTCAATTGTCTTCATTTAAGCCTCTTAGCAGAGGCCCAGGAGGAGAGCTAAAACTTCACAAAAAAAAGCAAACATTTGCTCTTTTACCTGGTGCCTATATTATATGATTTCATGCTTTGCAAATCCTGATAACTTAAGATATATCTTAAGATATAACTTAAGATCTTTAGGTTCCTGTAGTAATATATTTTGATCATCTTGAAATATCATTGACTGGATTGTCTGTTATCTCTTAAGGGCCCATAATGGCACCTATGAGACTGCAGTTTTGACCTTGTTTCTGCTGGTGAGTTCCTATCAGATTGTGGACCACAATGGAAGTCAGATTCCTAGATAGAATTATAAAGCTATACTGATACTGATGCAGATAACAGTACTGCCCTGGTTTCACTCCCACAAATTCCTTATGATGTATTTTTAAAACTCAGTTGGACCATGGACAGTGAACTTCCCTACTCCCACCCCCTTTTTCTTAGCAAACAATATTACTATATTTCAAAGGACAGCAGCAGTAAAAAACATTAAAATTTCAGCGAGGCTAATTGCATTTAAGTGACCTGTAGCCTATGCAATGTGGCATATAATGATGACCTACTAAAAAAAAAATAAATCTAGTTGTAATATTTGACTTTCCAGTCAGTATCAAGAAACTACTATAGATAGTTCTGGGTTATACTGTGTTTATTTAACTGTGCTTGAGTTCTTAATTTCATAAAGGATCAGAGGACATGTGCCTGCTATGTACTTTGACAAGGGTATTTCTTAACAGTGCTTAAAACGATAAATCAAGATAGTCTCATTTTTGCCACAAATTTCATTAAGAGTTTTACAGTCATTCCCATTCTTTCTTTTGAACAAATCTGCAGCTCATCAATTTTAATATACCCTTATAGAGTCTTGGCACACTGTCCTTTAAAAGTAATTCATGGTACTTTGGCATTAGTTTCTCTGTGGTTTATAAAAACTGAATCCCTTCCAGCACAGAAATTATGGTAAGTTAAAGACTGTTTCTCTGTTACTTATTTTTCCCCTAAAAAATATAGCAGGAGACTACACGTGAAAATTATTCCATCACCAATCATGTTTGGAATTCTAATAGATGAGCATTTTAGTTGACCTCTTCCATGAGGTTTTGAAAACTTGGTGTTCAAATATAATGTCCTGTGGCATTACACAAGGCATCTGTGTATGTAACTCTACCAATGAGTCCCAGAATCACACAATGTCTGAGGCTGGAAAGGACCTCTGTAGGCATCCAGTCCAACCTTTACTGCTCCAGCGCGGCAACTTTAGAGACAGGTGCCCAGGACCATGTCCAGATGGCTTCTGAGTATCTCCAAAGTGAGACAACCCAGAGTCACTCTAGGCAACCTGTGTCACCCTCACAGTAGAAAAGTGTTTCCTGATGTTTGGGTGGAAACTCCTCTGTATATCTTTTACTAAAAGGTGCCAAATATGATCAAATTTCTTGAAGTGTACAGTTTAGGTGTCAAAGCCAAACCTGATGACCTGCAGGCTCATAACATTTTCAGACATAACATTTTCAGCTCACCTGGTGCCTACATTTCTTTCTCTAAATATAACTGTTCTTCAGTCTTGATAGTGTTTATCAGCTTTATGCACAGCTCATGCCTCAGTCTGATCAGGATCTAGAGCTAGAAATCCATTTTCCAAGCAGCTTATTCTGGAATGGTTTCATCTGAATCAGTTTTTAACATTTGAATTGTAAGACTTGAGAATTTCCTTTGAGGAACAGAGGATGATTCAAAATATTTTGGTGGCTACAGAAGTTGGTCAGGAACTAGATGATAGGATCTGGTTCTTAATTCTGTCCAGAGAAATACAAATCCATATTTCTTTTAAAAGATTCACTTAACCACAGGTTATAACCAACACTCACATAGGTTCAGTGTACTCACTTTTGAAACCATAATGTTGTTCGGGTAAAAATTCAGTATTCATAGAGTTAGAAAAGGTTATTAAGAAAGAGATCAAATATCCTTCTTACTATTTAGGGATTTGGCTAGGAGTAAGAGCCCATCAGAGGCAGAAACCTGATTCCCAGACCTTCCTCCAGTGGTGGAGAGGTAGAGAAGATAATCATCACTACTTTTTGTATTTCGTGCTACATATATGCACACATCATAGTTTCTCTCTTGACTTTCACTTGGATGCTATGGTTGCCATCCTTTGGCTCCAGCTCCTGCAATAGTTGTAACAAAGATGGTAAAGAATGGAGACCAAAGGCTGTACTCAGGTTATTTTCAGTGCAGCCAGAATTTCTCTCTCAGTTTGTGAATCTAATCAAAAGCTAGTGTTTAAAATATGTCCTCCTGCTTCTTTTTCTTATGCCTTAAGATAAAATTTTCTAACAGGTGTAGTATAATGTCCAGCGCATTCTGATCTGCAACCAATCTAAATAGCCTGGCAAGAGTGAGGGACCCCTGGGAGCCTAATATCATGCATGACAAGTCCAGCAGCTGGTCAGAGCTGTATTGGATAATCAAGATTGCTCAGGGAGATCTGTCACATGCCATCAACTTTAACATAGAAAAGCAGGTGCCTCAGGTATCAAAAGTTGGGAAATATTATCTATAGTATCTTTATTAATTAAATAGTTCTGCTAACATGGATTAACATGTATTGTTTGTGATTCTTTGTGCAGTAAAAGATTTGTCCTCTTTTAAAAGAAAGTTCAATGTATTATCTCATCCAGAATAGGAAGATTTGGGTCAAAAAGTCTTGACATGTTCATTCGAATTCTAGTCCTTAGGGATTTGAAGACTTTAGAATAATTGAGTTCCTGCTGTTTATCTCCTCCAGTGGAAAAGCTACCAGAAAAGAAACATTTCTGATTAAATATCAGTTGGGGGAAAAAATACTAATTGTGCTGTTCACATGCCTATGTCAGTAAAATATGTTCTCATGCCTTTGCCACCCCAAAACAAAATGAAGATCCTGTAGTTCCAACTATCTTGCCTTATTTACAAAATGTAGAGAATTAAGGATTTAATGGTATGAATAAATACTTCCTATGAATGTACATATAATTGCAAAAAAGCAGGAGTACCTGGTGCAAGCAAAAGACTCTTTCTTTAATATAAAATCATTGAAAGCATTTAAAACAAAATATTAAAGTGTGTAATTCTCAAGAAGTGCTGTGTAAGTGCATTATCATTATTGATTATGTTACAAAGTGTGAATGCCAAGACTGCCACTAAAATATACAGCATTTTTGAAAGCTGTGATACCTAAAGCTAAACCACACAGAGTTTCAAAAGAGAATTTAGTCCTAATTAGAACTGGTCATAATTTATATTAAAAAAATGTTTGCTTTGCATCTAGCCTTTTATTGGTTTATTATTTTTACTTCCTGGATCAGTTTCAAACAGTCCTTAATTGCCCATGCAACTGGACTGGTTCCAAAGTTCCAAAGTTGAATAACTTTTAAAAACATGTTTTAGCACATTAAGCCATCAGCTAAGGCATTAAATATAACATAAATATAACAACTGACCTTTTTTTAATGGAAACGGCTATGGTAGCTCCCGGTAGATGTGAGGACATGTGAGATTAGGATTAATAATAATGCTAGAGTTTTTTATTTGTGCTCCTTTGCATCTAATATCTGGTTTGACACGTAGATTGAAATTGCTGACAATAAACTAAAATCCAAAATCCAAAATCAAGATCAATCACACGTCTGCTTATCAATACTATAATCACACGTCTGCTTATCAATATAGTAGGAAGAAGAGCTAAAGAACTTAAAGCTCATTCAACTTTTAACTTGTGCAAGTCTCACATTCTGAAACTCTTACATTCTACTTGTTGCCAAATTTAGAAAATTCTTAAATCATTTTGCTGTTGTTAATTTGAAGATATTTAATTTTTTCAGGTAGATAAGAGATGTGAATATGTCAACTTCATACCGTTTGGTAAAAAATCAAGACAAAGTGGAGAAAAAGAAAACTACGTTTCCCCATGACAGTCTGAGGCCTTCTTCAGGACTTTGGTATGTCAATTAATCTCTTTGTTCAAATTTAGTTTGAAAACAGGGAAAATTGTGTTCTTGCAGTCTGAAAGGCTTTGGAGACTATGAATTTAGTAGTGCTTTTAAGGCCTTTGAGAGTCTTCATTGGGAGCTGTTTTCCATTATCACTTTGTACTTACAAATATCCTCTCATTTTCTTAAAAGGTGGATGCTCCCTGGCAGCTTGGATTCAGTATTTTCAAGGGACAGACAACTAATTAATTTTCTGATACTGTAGAAGCACACTAAAATTTATAAGTGCCCAGTCCTACTTAGCACAAATTACTTTTAAGTTTTGCAGTCCTGTGTATTGATACATTTTTCATTCTATAAGTGTCTAATTTAAAGTTTAAAAAACATTACATACAAAGTCACATAAGGCATAATAAAAGAAATAGGCAGGAAAAGCCCATTTGTACAGTTCATGGGATATAGGAACCAGGTGATGGATAGTAATTTCTACTCTTCTTCATGTCATCTATATATGTGGCTTCCAGGAAAAAAATATGTAAAAAGCACTATAGTTATAGTCCAAATCTCAACAGTAAAGCCATTTCACCATTCTGAAATTTTCCAGCAGCTCTGATTGAACAGTTCCTGTTGCATGTAGTTTACTTCCATCTTGCTCTTCCTCCTCACTTAGAATTTTCATGTCCAATTTGTATTGTAGCCTTTTTTGTCTTCCCACTGAATGACATTTCTTTCACCTATTCTAGCTGACTGGCAGCCTCTCTTAAGTAAAATCCCTCACAGTTGTCCAGTAGTGAATAATTGATACCTAAAGGAACTATAGTTGATTTCCTGACTTCTGACTTCTCCTTTCCCTTACGTCTTGAAAAGTTAGAATGTGTGTTTTAGCAGCAGGAAGAGCATCTGATACTTTACTGAGGTTCATCTCACATAAATGTAGCAGGTGTTTGCATCTGAAATAGTTCAGAAGACTAACAAACTCTATTAATGAACATGTTTGGTGTGGTCTCTCTGGGGAGCTCACCAGAGGTTACAAATCTGACTAAATGGATGGTAGAGTGCTTTTCAATACAAATGCAACATCTGTCTTGAAAAGTTCAAGGGTAGCAGGATAGCCATTCAGTCTAGGAGGATACACTGAGTAAACAATAAATGACGTTTGTAAACTGGGAGATGTAGGGCAGGGGAATAGAATTGTCTTCATTTGTGTTGCAGGGCATTACCACTTCAAGTTGAGTGTAAAAATGTGGAGAAAGGGAAGATCACAGACTTGCAACAGAGGCAGCATAGCCTTCTCATAGCCAATTTCATCAAAAGAGGTGTGAAGGACCTCTAACCTTGAAAGCTGAAGTTTGTTTTTAAAAGGCACTTCCTAAGGATCAAGTAAACCTAGACAACTATCTTGGCATCTACAGCTGATACAGAAATATACTATCAGATATATTACTGAAAGAAATAATACTTTAATACTGAAATGGCATCTAAAACAAGGTGTTGGATAATAGGATTAAATTACAGGATGTATTTTCTTTTATACTTTTCTTTTGTAATACTCTGCCCAGCCTTGCAATGAAGGTGTTTTCACAGCTTTGCTTATTTTCATTTTAAGCTTGACTAGTATTTAAAGTAGATTCAGGTAAATAAAACATTTCTATCCTGGAAGACAAAATATCTAAACAATGGAATGTACCCAAATAAATTATCTCAATGTCTAAATTCAAGCAAGTTCAAACTCAAGTTCTAAAATCTCAAGTGCTGTGTATGTCCCATTCATCTGCAGAAGTCAGACTGGTGCCTGATATCCATAGTGTGTGAAGTCTATTCCTGTATTTATGTGGCTCTGGCAAGGAACAGATAGTGAAAGGGCAACCTATGACTTGAGGAGAGCACATTTGCTTTTCAGAGTAATAAATTACAGGCTATAATTTCAGTATAAAGCAGCAGGGTCTATTGAGTCCTCTCTAGGATAGCTGAAAAACATCTCCTGAGTTTATAGCAATTTCTTTCACTTGTCAAATCCAGACCAACGATCTGCATGTAAAATGGTTTATTTTTGACCTGTGTACATAAGCATTCTTCTGAATAATCATGTAGCAAAAATATTTCAGTCATCATGATTAGCAAGAAAAGGCCATTTGATTTCCACGGACTAGAAATATTTTTTTTTTTTGTCAGCTGTATCTTGTTTCCAAAGAATTACACTCTTCAATAAATAATCCCCATTGCAGTCTTATCTAACTAATAAATTAAAAACCTTGCAGAGAAGGAACAGAAAAACCTTCATTTGACAATAGAACTTACCTGTTCCTGGAGAAGAAAAGAATCATATGTAACTCTGGGCTTGTTTATCTGTTTGGTTTTTTTTCCAGAAAATTCCAGAAAAGAGTAGAAGATGGTGGAAAAGCAGTTCAGAAGCTTTATTGAGATAAGTTATTACAGAAAAAAAAAAAAGGAAGATAGGATAATAGGACAAGGGGTAATGGTTTCAAACTGAAAAAGAAAAGATTTAAATTAGATATTGGGAAGAAATTATTCACTGTAAGGGTGGTGAGACACTGGAACATATTGCCCAGGGAAGCTGTGGGTGCCCCATCCCTGAAAGTGTTGAAGGAGAGGTTGGATGGAGCTTTGAGCAACCTGGTCCAGTGGGAGGTGTCCCTGCTCGTGACAGGGGCATTGGAACTAGATGATCTTTAAGATCCTTCCAACCCAAATGATTTGATGATTCTACATAAACATCATAGTTAAAAAGCCTGGGTTCTTTTTTCAGCAGAAGCTTTTCCCATCCTTTTTGAATATTCGTATCTTCCAAGAAGAATCCTTATACTTTTTCCTTTTTCTACCAATCCCATTTGAGGACAGTAAAAACTATTTATAATCTATCCAAATGATTGCCCTTAAAAATCTAATTTTCCTAAAAGGTTTCTCATTTTGTTAAAACAAATTATTTTCACATGATTAACAATTAACAATAATAATTTTAAAATCTTTAATTTTTTTCAAATATCTCAGTAGAACCTTTAGATAATATAATATTTCTGTGGTGCACAAAAAAAAGGTCAAGCTTTTGGGGTTTTTTAATTAGTTTTGCATGCTTAGGAATTTCTCCTGAGTGTCATTCTTTTCAGTGCTTCATTCAAAGATCCATCTCTTGGAAGAAATTTGTATGACTAAATTTTTAGCTTGTTCATGGAAACTAAGTTTTTAAATAAAAGCACATTGCTAAAAACATTGCATGTAAAGAGATTGATAATACCATCAATTCTTAAGATTTTATCTAGTCCTTTGCCCTTCAGGTTGCAGATAAAATCCCAAGATCATAATTCTTACAAGTTCAAGTTTGATGGGAAATAAAAAGAATCCAATTTACGATATGTCTTCATGAGGTTTTTTTTGGGGGGGGGTTGTTAGTTTTGTTTTGGTTTGGTTTTGTTAAACAGCCTCATGATTTACTGTGCCTATCTTGTGATTTTTTGAGTGTCTGGATTTGACAGTATAGTTAAACATAGAATGTTAATTCATTTTATTCAATTCAGTTTCTAAAATGTATCTGTCAAAATCTTTCTGCCAACACATTCAGGTTTCCATTTTGCCAGCTGACCCCTTTTCAGAAAGACTTACTTACCTCAGTGCTATAATTTAAATTGTTCTAAATATACTTTTTTTTTTTGTTACAATGATGTTCAATACTCTTTGTAAAAAAATTTCTTTCCCCCTCCCGTTTTTTTTTCTGTGTTGCTTTCTCCAAGCCTTATGTTCTGAGTAAAATTTTAATTTATCTCCTACTAAGATGTCCTGTACTTCAGTATCCCCTTATTGCTGAAACTATATAGAGAAGAAGACAGAAGTATCTCAAGTGTGTTTCAAAGTGAAAAATACATAGATCTGCCAGGCTGGTGAACAGCAGGAGAGGCTACTCATGAGTATTGCTAAGTCTTTGTAAAAAGGAAAATGTGTAATAATTTATATCATACAGGAGGTAACACAGCAGAGGATCTACCTACAGCAGAGGATTTTTCATTAATTCTCATCATGTAAGTATTCATCTTAATTGGAAAGTGCTAAGGATGCCCAAAAAAGGGCAAAAATAAATTCTTATTGCTCAATTCAAGTTACAAATTCAGCCTAGCATAACTGGGAGTAAGATTCAACTACCTCTTCCTCTGCATGTGAAAGGGTCTGAAAAGTCTTCCTCTGTTTATTAGTATAATATTTAGCACTGTTAATTTCTAAACTGGTAGTATAAGTATCCTATTCTTTATTCTGTGACTGAAATTGGAATGTCTCTGATTTTCTGATCAGATAAACACAGCCATCCATACGTTTACCCCTAAGGGATCTCACATATAATTGATCCAACATGCAAGTGAGGCAAATTAGTAGCAACAATCATGCAGTTCAACAATCAGAAGTGCAAAATCTTGCACTTGGGGAGGAGCAACCCCCTTATACACTAGTGTGTGCTAGGGGCTGATCAGCTGGAGAGAAGCTCTGCAGAAAATGGAACTGGGGATACTGGTGTCCATGTTGAACATGAGCCAGATTTTGTGCCCCTGCAGCAGAGAAGGCTAATGGTATCCTGGGCTGCATTAGGAGTGTCACAGCATGTTGAGGGAAGTGGTCCTTTCCCTTTATTCAGTGATTGTGAGGCCAGGGCTGGAGTACTGTGTCCAGTTATGGGTTTCCCACTGAAAGAATCACACAGACATATTGGAAAGAGTCCAGTAAAGGGCCACAAAGATGGTGAAGAGTATTCCCTCTATAAGGAAAGGCTGAGTGAGGTGGGATTGATCAATGTAGAGAAGGGAAGGCTCAAGGGAATCTTACAAATGTGTATGAATACCTGATAGAAGAGTGCAAAGAGGATGGAGCCAGGCTCTTTTCACTAGTGTCCAGTGACAGAACAAGAGGCAGTGGGCAGAAACTAAACACAGGAGGCTCCTTATGAACATCAGCTAGTACTTTTTTACTGTGAGGGTGACCAACCACTGGAACAGGTTGTCTTGGGAGATTGTGGAGTCTCCCACTGTAGAGATGTTCAAAAGCTGACTTGGTCCTGGACAGGCAGCTCTAGTTCCCTCTGTGTGAGTAGGGGGTTGGACTAGATGATGCCAGAGGTCCTTTCCAACCTTACCAGACAGTGATTCTGTGAGGTACTATTTTCAGATAGTTTTATTGATGCAGTTTTCCAGAATGTCATTTTTTAACTAGGTCTTGGCTTGGGAATTATGAACTACTTATAAAAAGAATGATGAAAATCAATCTCCTATCCTCAGTGTCTAACCTAAGATTGAACAAACAGTGAAAGGTTTTTACAGTCAGTTTTGATTAGAGGTAGCTGCAATTCTATTTGAAAAAGTAAATATCTAGCAGATTTGTTTTTTTTCAAAGTTCTGGTTTTTCTTAGTAGCCTTCTGTAGCACCTGTATGTGCATAACTTTTAAAGACAGGTCACTTATTAGAGAGCTTAGACATACCATGAGTTTATTTTTAGTTACTTTTTCTGAAAATAAGTATCAGCACCCGGTATCTTTAATGCTCTGCTGATTTATGGTCCTCAGAACAATTTTGCTGTCTTGCCAATAATTCATTCCTAGTATGTATTTTAGGGTAATGTGTTTTAAAACATAACCTTTTACATTAAAAGTATCAATTAAATGATGCAAATGTGCTATAATTACAACACAAATACATGGATATGGCTCAGAGAAAATTAACTGAGAAGCTAATTTTGAACATTTAAATGCCAGTTTAATCATCAATGGAAAATACACTGTCACAGATCATGAAATACACCTCCTAGACTGTAGTTATTCCTGTGAAAATTGGAAGGTGCTGCTGTCTTGTACTTAATGTCCCCATAATTATGTATCTGGTCAACTCCAATGTGGACTTTTTCTGAAGCTGACTGATCAATCCTCATGCTGACTGATAAATCCTCATTTATTATACAGCTTATCTGCTTTGAATACCCTCAAATAAACAGATATTTCAGTTCCAGCAGAAATTCATGCTGTATATTTTTATTGCAATGTAGCTATCTTCTTTTGCTGTATATCAGTGTCAAAAAATATGCATGTTTATCTTTCATAAGAATTATATCCCACCATTTGAATATGCAGATATGTATATGATATGAATAGGTCTTTACTGGGTTTATGTGGCAAATTTTTGGTAGTGGGGGAGCCATAGGAGCCTTCCTCCTATCTGACACAGCCAGTTCCAGCCAGCTCCAAGGCAGGGCTGTTACTGGCAAAAGCTGAGCCAGTCAGTGACGGCGTTAGTGCCCCTGTGATAACACATTTAGGAAGGGGAAAAAACTGCTCTGCCACAGCAACTGCAAGAGAGGAGTGAGAAATAAGTGAGAGAAACAACTCTGCAGACACCAATGTCAGTGAAGGAGGGGGAGGAAGGTGCTCCAGGTGCTGGGGAAGAGATTCCCCTGCGGCCTGTTGCGAAAACCGTGGTGAAGCAAGTTGTCCCCCTGCAGCACGTGGAAGTCCACGGTGGACAGATATTCTGTGCTGGAACAGGTCCTGTAGCAGGACTTGTGACTTGGTCAGGGACCTCCAGTGGAGCAGTCTGTTCCTGAAGGATTACACCGTGTGGAAAGTACATGCTGGAATAGCTTGTGAAGAAATGTGGCCCATGAGAAGGACCCACACTGAAGAAGTTTGGGAATGAATGTCTGCCTTGGGTGACCCCACAGTGGAGCAAGGGAATAGCACGAGGAGGAAGGAGTGGAAAAGATGTGATAAACTGACCGTAACCCCTGTTCCCCATCCTCCTAAGCCACTTGCAGGGAAGAAGGTAGAGGAACTGGGAGTGAACTTGAGCACAGAAAGAAGAGACGGGTAGGAGGAAATGTTTTATGATATGTTCTTATTTCTCATTATCATACTCTGGTGTTAACTAGCAATAAATTACATTAATTTCTGCAAGTCGAGACTGTTTTGATCGTGATGGTAACTGCTGAGGGAACTCACAGATAACTGCTGTTATCTTGGGCCCATGAGGCTTTTATTGTGTTGTTTCTCTTCCCGTGTCCAGCTGAGGAGGGGGAGTGATAGAGTAATTTTGTGGGCACCTGATGGCCAGCCAAGGTTAACCTAACACAACATCCCACAATTTTTTAAGCTGGCATCTTCCCTGAGGAGGGTAGCATTCTGTTTGCACTAGCAGATTCCTGTATGTTGTTTTTAGGATTCTTTTGAACATATGTTTTGACTGGTGTCAGTTTTTCTTTTAAGGGTGCAAAAGACTATAGCAACAAATCAATATTTTGAAAAGAAGAGGCTTTATCAGCTCCCTGTCAAAGTAGGTCAGTAGACTGGAGGTGACTGAAAAGAATACTGAGTGTTCAGTTCCAGGCCTTTCATATCATAGACCACCATAACACATAATACTTCTCATTAAGTGTATCAAGTTAATTTTTAATGCCTAGATTGTTTTGACCTGCTGATTCAATTGAAATGTTGTAATTTCCAGGCTAAATTTATTAATGACCATTTATTCCTGTGTTGACACTAAACTGTAGCTTCTTACCTTTTGTATATTTATCTTTCCGATGTATTTCGAGGTCACAACCTTATCCCTTTCTCAGCCTACATTTTATGAGGCTAAGAAGGTCTAGGCTCCTTTAATACCAGAGTTTAAATAAACAGACTTTGTAGTACTCTTGCTTACCTTTTTATTTTGAGTTAACATCTTGATATAAGTGATATTTCAGAGGAGTATAAGGCCATAATGTCTTTTATAGCAGCATTAAAAAATTTTCATTTCTGAAAATATGAAGCCTAAAACATTTTTAGATTGTCTTTGCTGTTTTTCAGAACTTTCTTGCGTCAGTGGTTTCTAGTCATCCTGTCACAGATACATTTACCTATGTTCTTTTTCTCCATTATTTCAGACTCACCCTTTGGAATGTGACGTGAGTTCCTGTTGTTTAGCTTTAAGTTCACAAGCTATTGAATTTCACTTTATTTCTATTCTTATCATCTGCAAGGTCATCCAATTTTTTCCTACATGGAAGAGAATTTCCAATTCTTTTCTATATAGACCATGACCCCAGTTCTTTTTAATCAGAGAATCTCATTAGCCCGCTCCTCCATTTGTGCCAAGGATATCAGAAAGTGTATTAAAAAGATTAATCTCACGACCAGTTCAAGAAAAGATCTACTTGTAAACCCTCCCCAAGCTTGTTCTTCTTCTCTTCAATGTGCTGTTTCATATTTCTTACTTTCCAGTTCTCCACAAACCCACATATCTCAACCCTATATAATTTTCACCAGTGTGGCACTATCAGATGCTGGACTGATATCTGGATAGGTAAGATACACCCAACTTTTATGGAAAGTGAAAATGCAGTCTCTTACCAGTGGAATATTTAGGTTAATCTAGATTGGTAAATCTATTCTTTCTCATTTACTTTTACATCAGTATATCATTATTAACCCCATTTTTTCAAAAGTATGTACGAACATTTGAAGGTGTAAAAAGGTACTGGATAGATGAAAGGAAAACTTAGAGCATAACTTTTCTTCTTTCCTACTGACATGGAACTTGTAGGGAAATGTAAATGGAATGCCTGTCAGGTTTTGTGTACTGAGAGGCAGAAATTAATGACCTGCAGGTCTCATATTGGGAACCTAAAATGAGACAGCCAGAATATTTTTCTCTGTGCATTATGATGGTTGCCATCTTTTCTTGTTAATTCTAGGTTTAAAGAAAAGTGTTTGATACACTCCTAATTTTTTTTTTGCTACTCTAGAGGCTACCCTGAGAAGTGGGCTGAAATCAATAGTAGTTAGGCATCTACCTTGCTATGTGTTAAAAAGTTTAATTACTGCCTAGTAAAATACGCAGGTGCCCATATGTGCTAGGAGATATGGCCCCTAGTAACTTATGAAGAAAAGGAATACCTACCAATTTTAACTTGAAAGTAGCTAGCTGAACATATATGAAGGGAAATCTCCCTTGGTTTTCTTGTTAATAAGCTTAAACTGTTCACTCCTACGTGCTTGATTGGAAATGAAAAAAAAAGTAAGGGACAAAAAAACAATCTAAAAAAAAATAAATCTTGTGTTGCTCAGGCTTTAGTATGAGCTTTATATTAGGTCTGGCTTTTTATGAGTTCTGACTGCTTCATACTAGCAGCATTAAATCATTACCACTGCAATCTTAATTCTGTAATATGACATATGTACAAACCAGCCTTGAAAGGCATAGAGTCAGAATCATCTAGGTTGGAAAAGACCTTCAAGATTATTATAGAGTCCAACCATCAACCTAACACTGGCAAGTCCACCACTAAACCATGGCCCCTAATGCCATTTCTATACACCTTCAGGGATGGTGACTCAACCACTTCCCTGGGCAGCCTGTTCCAATGGCTGATAATCAATATAGAAATTTTTCCTAATATGCAATCTAAACTTCCCCTGGCACAACTGGAAGCTATTTCCCTCTTGTTTTCTCACTTTTAACTTGAGAGAAAAGACTGACCCCAACCCTTCTGGTCTCCCTTCAGCCTCCTCCTCTCCAGACCAAACAACCCCAGTTACCTCAGCCATTCCTCGTAAGACTTGTTCTCTAGACCCTTCACCACCTTCATTGCCCTTCTCTGCACTCACACAAGCAACAAAAGGTACTGGAGGGCCCAAAACTGAAAACAGTGTTCAAGGTAAGGACTCACCATTGCAGAGCACAGGGGTACAATCACTTCCCTAGTCCTGTAGGCCACATTGGTTTTGGTACAATCCAGGATGCTGTTGGCTTTCTTGGCCACTTGGCCACATTGCTGGCTTATGTTCAGCTGATGTTGACCAACACCCTCAGGTCCTTTTCTGCCAAGCAGCTTTCCAGCCACTCTTCCTCAAGCCTGTAATGTTGCATGGAGTTGTTGTGATCCAGATACAGGACTCAAATAGGCTTTGTTGAACCTCCATTGATCCAGTCTGGCCAGATCCCTCTGTATGGCCTTCCAACTGGATGTTGTCTGCAAGCTTACTGACGGTGCACTCAATACCTGCATTCAATTAATTGATATTGATATTAAACAAAACTGGCATCAGTGCTGAGCACTGAGGACCACCACTGGTGACCTTCCACCAGCTGAAATTAGCTCCATTCACAACTCATTGGGCTTGGCTATCCAGCCAGTTTTTTACCCAATGAAGGATGTACCAGTCCAAGCCATGAGCAGCCAGCCATTTTTTTCCTGAAAATGCTGTAGGGAACAGCATTTGACAGAAACTGTCAAAGTATTTACTGAATTCTAGGTAGACAACAGCCACAGCCTTTCCCTTATTCATGAAGTGTGCCACCTTGTCATAGGTTCGTACTGCGGCCCGAGAAGCAAAGGCAGTGTTTTCAATCAGAAGCCAAACCATTCAACCAGAATCACATAATTTGCTGGTTTTTATTTCTGCTCCTTGCATACCACATCCCTTTCTCTGCATAGAATCTCAATATAAACTTTGTATCTTTTTCCCTTCTTTGTATTACCTAAAGCACTTCAAAACCTCTTTTAACCATCATCTGTAGGACACAAACATTATGGGATGTTGTTAAATATGGATTTCTGTGTTCAAAAATAAAACATTACAATGGATGTTTTCTGTATATCATCATCATAAAACAAAGGTTTAGAAATGCATAAATGTGAGATTTAGTGTAAACTAAATCTCTTCAAATTATCTACACATGAAATTGCTTACTGATACAAATTGTGTATGTTGACAACATAGTGGACAACACATGGATGGTAAAACAGAAGCAGAAAAGTATTTTTTCAGGTGGGCTTCAATAGAAAAATCCTTTCTTCCTTCTCTGGATCTGCTCTGAATTAGTTTAATTCCAGTTGTTTCTCAGTATCTGGTGTGTGTATAGGATACTGCTTGACATGGTATCAACCTAACCAGCAACTGGGTAATCAGCAAATGAAGAGCCAGCGTAACTCAGTCCTTTATTAAGTAATTTATGGAATAACAAGAACCTTATTCAGATTAATTTTATCAATGGAGCTCAGATAATTCAGAACTTCAAATAGAAAGGAAGGCTCCTGAAGAAATATGTAAGCTATTTCATGTATAACTTACTGAAACTCCTTCAGTATTTATTTCAAAGGGTTCCAGTACTCAGCATATTAGATTAACCTATTCCTCTGAGAGTTTTCAGAGAGAAGAGGCTGTTTCTGGGTAAAGCAGGCTAATGTTTCATCCTGTGTTCCATGAATTTCCATAAAGAATAGGAACAGTTCTAGGAAGAAACCAACTCCTACATTAGATTTTTCTAGATTGCATTAATTGTTCTTCAGGCTTCTTTTCAGTTATTCACTGTTTGCATAGTGTACAAATCACTGTATCTGCAGTATTATAAAGTTTGTTTTTCACTGAAGTTGACACGTGTGCTTATGGATTTTTCTCTGAACACTATAATATTATGAATAAGCAAGAGGAGCATTTAGAAAGTTTCTCAGTAAATTTAGCACGACTCTCCATTTACTGTATGCAATACCTTAACTCTGTAAACTTCCATAAAGAACTAGTTTTCCTGAAAACTTCTGCGTGAACTTTCTATCTAATGCAGCTGTTGTGACCCCTGTCTGCAGTTATAGCATTTCTGTGTCCTAATATTGACTACAGCTAAGGGAGGAAAATATGGCAATATTGGCTTCCTTAAGAAAAGAAAAGACCTGGCACAATGTAAATGTGTCATGTCAGTAATTTCTTTAGATAATGAAAATTGCAAGGGGTTGTTCTGCACTGTGAAGGACAAAGCAAATAATTAATTACAGTTGGAAAGTATCTACAAGAAATTTTTAAAAAAGGGCCCTGTTCATTATGAAATTTTCCTTCTGTCTGCATTTTACACATAGAAGCTAAATACTTCAGACCCCAAATAGAGTTTGGGATAGACAAGTTAAATCTGTTTTTAGAATACTTTTTTCTTTTCATGATGCTACCTTGCAAACTTCATTTTCTCTCATTTACACTCTAATAATGCTCATTTTGTAGTGAAGTGATGTTCTTATAAAAACAGAAACACAGTAGATGTCTCTTTAGAAAGCTGTGTAACTGTAAGCAATTACAGTTGGATAAAAGGCTGAAAAACATGGCAATGTGCATATAAAAGGGGACTTAAAAACACAAAAACCCAAAACCATTTTCTGAACACAGGGAACTCTTCAGACCTGATCAAACATATGCTCTTTCTTATGGGTAGAGCTCTAAGGAACTTTTTTTTTTAAGTTTGTCATTATTTAAGTCGTGTCATCACTCTTAAAGAACATACTGTTCTCA
The DNA here is from genome assembly GCA_038090715.1 of Florisuga fusca. NCBI lineage: Eukaryota > Metazoa > Chordata > Aves > Apodiformes > Trochilidae > Florisuga > Florisuga fusca. The sequence goes on from JAAWXA010000007.1 coordinate 19,861,989, forward strand.
CAGATTACCACAAAGCCCTAGAAAAGGAATTACTCCACAAAGCCCTAGAAAAGGAATTACTCTTCTTGTCACTTATAACTACAAGACGATTCACAGGACTGAGTTTGGGAACATTCTATTTCTACAGTTGGAGAAAGTAATATATTTTATTCAGAACTTGCCAGATTAACTTCTGAATCATGGCTCAGAATATTCAGTATATTTCACCTCAGTTTGGGGCAAAAAATCCCACCTTTGATTTTTTTTTCTTCTGATAGTATTGTAGAAGTGGGAGAGCCATGCAAGAAATCGAGCTGATCCCTACTAAGAAAAATGCACCATGTACTTTTACAGAAGGGATAAGTGAATTTGACAGCCAGTGGCAAAAAACTTGACTAAAATATCAGGAGCATATAAACTGTATTTACAGAAATATTTTTCCATTACAGGAAAGTTTAATCAAAGCTATATAACAATAAATCATAAGTATGATCTTACTTTTGGGAAGACAGAATGGGACATTTTTTTAAGAGTTTGTTAACAAAGAGTTAAAATTTTAGAGAAAGGAAAAGCATTTGTACTAACAGCCCAAGTGGTTGTCTTTAATTCTGCTTATGCCTCTGGAAATGTCTAGCAAGCTTGGAAGCAGCAAAAAACCCCATGATTTATAACATATATAAAAAGCAGAGTTCCACCTTCAAGCTTGAGGGGAGGAAATAGGGTTGTGGCCAAGTATAAACATACTTCACAATTTGCATTTACTTTTTTCTGGTTCAGTCCCATTGGCATTAACGTGTAATCTGTGGTGGAAGTTACCTCATAATTGCCTCCTGCAAATTGTGTGATATCCTTTAGAGCTGAGGCTATAAGGCTGCTGAACAGATCCTTGTGTGTCTCTGAGGGAAAAAAATAATGGATTCTTCAGCACCAGAATTATCTGATGTTTTATTACAGTATAAATTATAACTCCTGCCATAAACTGAGTACATGAGGAAAGCTTGGGCTCTATACCAGTGTTTGCAAGTCATGATCATGTTCATATGGTGTAACACTTGATCCAGTACTAGAGAGTCAGTGGGATCTTGCCAGTGATCAATGATCTGCAGTTGTTCACTTATATCAAGTTGAAAAGCCACCTGCTGCTGTATCTCTTTTGGGCAGATGTCAATCCAATTAACTGTTAAGAGATTCAGTGCTTGATGTATGAATGCATTTAATCAGCCTTATTTTGCTGGTACATATAGCGCCTGTGTTTTCTATTTTTACAGTTAATTAGAAACCATTTACTGGTACAGAATATGCAAGTAAGCACTTTGGCATTTTTCTGCTTTTAAGTTCAAGTACTGAGACATACTGCAAGAATAAAACTACAAATAGATGTGTTGTTTTTCTTTTTAATATTAATCTCTCTGTACTTCTGAATTATTTACTAAAGCCGTGTCTATAGACTGGATGGCTGCTCAAGATATAGTGAAAAAAAACTTAGAAAAGCATAAACCACAATATTTTTTTTTTTCCCCCAAATTCTTCAAAATTTAGGTTAATAGCCTGTATACTATGCTTTCATAGCCTACATACTTCCTTCTCTTAATAAGCAGAATGAAGAATAAATTAATTTGAGGAGACAATAGAAAAAATCCTGGATGCACACAAGTTAAAGTCGTAAAGACTAACTTCAGTAGAATAACAATTTCATTCACTATGCTTTCTTCAATGGATGTTTATGACTAAGTCCTGCTGAACAAAGGATAAAAATGGAAAATTGGTATTTAGATTAAAAATACAAAACATTTAAAATATTAAAATGGCTGAAATGTGAAATTTTATTTCAAATGTTCTGATCATCAGAATTCTGAAACATTTCAACCAGCTTTCTCACTTCATATGTTGGTAAGAAAATACCACACTTTAAATGTTACAGCTACATTCCTAGTCGAGTTATCTTTGGAAGAGATCATAATTTTTTTTTTTTAATATTTTTAATTTTTAAAAACGAAGATATTTGGAACATCATGGAAAAGACATTGTTCAGCAGAGATATTTAATAGTGGAAAGAAGTGTTTGTTTTGGTTTTACTTCTATGATTAAAAAAAGGGAGAGCCTAGATAGCCTCTGTTACATTTTACGCAGTTTTCTGCAGAAGCAAGCCAACAGTTTTGTCAGAGCCAGTGTTAAAACATTAAAGCTGATTCTAGAAGGCTGTGTCTGCCAAGCGTCCCCCTACTTGTTCTGAAAAAATACTTTCTCACAAGATACAATAAGATTACTGCAGCGTGCAAAAATGGGAAAATGTCATATGAGGAAACATAAAGGAGATGAAAATGAAGTTGGTGACTGAGATTTTATTTAGTTGAAGTACAAGGAGAGAGTAAAGTAATCACTGATGGTGAAGCGATAGTTCTCCTGGAGTGGAAAAGATGTTTTTCAAAATGTGGAGGCAGAAATGTAGCAGTTGCCTCTAACCTTGTATTTTCTCTCCATCTGTATACAGAATACTCTGCTGGAAGATTAGGACAAATCCTGAAGTTAATATGGAACAAGAATTGCATAGACAAAATTTCTGCTCATATTTCTACCAGTAAGAAAACTCTTGTATTCTAATACCAGATACCTGAAAGATTTTTCCTGTTTGCTGGCATCACAAATATCACATCTGAAAGCCATTACATATATAATTATAAAATAAATAATTTGGTCATTCCCTAGCCTCACAGCCATGGACAGCTCACAGCAAGCTGCATGGGACAGCTGACGAACTTTGGAGTTGAAAAGCTTATATGTGTACACATAACCCTGCTATGCCAAGAGACATAAGGGCCAGGAAGCACTTTACTCAGTAATATCTGCTGTGCAGCCCATAAGTTAATTGTAAACAGTACAAAAATATCTTTCCACTAGTCCAGAAGGCTAAAGTAATTCTGTGAACATAAACACCTATTTTAATAGAAGTGTTTCAAGTATTTATAAGTCTTACTTTGTCTGCTTCCAGTTTGGCATCCATAGTAATTTCTAGAAAGACACAAAATGAAGACTGAAATATATCTTCATGTGTTGTAAAAACAATACTGAAGTTTAAAAGTAGGTATGAGTGATGGTGCTACCATTTATCTGAACAAAACAAAATATAAATTATTTTAAAATAATACCATATTTGTTAAGTTACAAGAGGTATACCACGTCAAACATGTGAAAACTGACTGGTTCCATTAGGTTTTTTAATCTTGTAATTAACAAATAGTAGTGTGGTGGGTTGACTTGATCTCACTGCCAGACACCCATGCAGCCACTCTCTTCACCCTCCTCAACAGGACAGGAGAGAAAATAAAAAAATCTTGTTTGTCAAGATACAGAAAGAGAGATCGCTTACCAATTATCATCACAGTCAAAACAGACTTGATTAATTTAATTTACTGCTAATTAAAATCAAGCTGTATATAGAGAGACAAAGACAAAAGTGAGAACAACAACCTCCACCATGTTTTGCCAAGCTCCACTCCTTCATTCTGAGTTTTCTACCTCACTCCATCCTGAGGAGTGCAGAAGGGTGGGGAATGGGAAGGGTTCATTCTATAACAGCTCATCTGACTCTCTTTCCTCCTCCCAGTTTTTCCCTGCTCCAGCATGGATCCTCTCCACAGGCTGCAGTCATTCAGGAAATATTTACTGCAATGTTGAAGCAGAAATGACAGCATCAGATGCAGATCCTGTCAGGTGCCTGCTCCAACACAGATCTTTGTCATGGGCCACAGTTACTTCAGGAAATATTCACCTGTTCCAGGGCTGGGTTCTCCAGAGGCTTCAGTGTGGATATTTCCTCTGGTATGATCTTCTCCCTAGGTTGGTAGGGAATACCTACACTGGTGCCAGAAACGTGCGTCCATCCTCCCTCTCTTCCTTCTTTCCTTCTTTCTTTCCTTCTTTCTTTCCTTCTTTCTTTCCTTCTTTCCTTCTTTCCTTCTTTCCTTCCTTCCTTCCTTCCTTCCTTCCTTCCTTCCTTCCTTCCTTCCTTCCTTCCTTCCTGAGGGGTGCAGCTCTACACTCTTGGGGGTTTGGGTGGAACTGGCTGTGACCAGCACTGGGCAGCCCCAGCTTCCCCTTGCTGAGGCCACTGGGGCACAGATGCCCAGTACAAGTATGTGTGACACTAAAAGGAAACTACTGAGCTGAAGATAGAAACTTATCTTTGCTATTCTTGATTTCATAGTTTGGTATGTGTGTGGTTTCCCCGCTTGTCTTAGTGGCCTGTTACAGCTATTGCGGTGAAGATGCAACATTGAAGAAAATTGCTTTGACTCTGGAAAGTGTGACAGACTTGATAGGTAACCACAACAAATCTGAATGTGTTGAGGTGTCAGCCATTTCCCTTGCACTCAATCGCAGTATTGATCCAGACTTGACTCCAGGAAAATGTGCAAAGCCACTTCAAGCTCCAGAGACAGGCAATCAGCAGATCCTGAAAAAAAGCCACTAGTTTCAACACAAACTTCAGAAACTGGCCAGAAGACTTTTGAGGTGAAAACATGTCACCTAAAGTGTCAGCTTTCCAAGCCAAAGCTTAAAGGGTAGTCAATAGAGACAACTAATCAGATATCTGGCTTGTATAATGGAGAACTATCAGAAACTTTCTTCAAATTATTACTTATCTGGTGAAGTGTGTTAAAACACGACATGGATAATGAGTGCTGTTGCTTGCAGAGAACAAGGACATCTCCCTTGCCCAATGTACATAACTATTAGCATTATTTATTTTGCTTATGGCTGTGGAATGCATTGAAAGATCACTATGAGTGAAAACAAAAGTAAGCACCTTCATGTTGTAGTAGCCTAAGATGAGCTTCAACCATATGATTATGTGATCAGGGAAATACTATAACTTTTTAAAGGATTTTTCACAATATTTAGAAAATTTTTGTGTATTAAGAGACAATATGTTTGAATGTGTGTATTGTGAGTTTTTGTTTTCTCTAAGTGTACATATATATGGGTATATATCAGCATAACTTAAAGCAAAGTCAGACTTTAAACAACATTTCAGCAATAAGATATCTGTCTCTAAAGGATTAAGTACTGATCATGCTAACAGTTCTGTGTCACAGTGGAAAGGGAAGCCACCTCACCTGGAGACTGTCATTTCAGTGCTATCTGTTTTTCTGTCTACATGAGCTTCTTAAGACCCATCTAGGATATGTAATGCCTGTTATGGATTTGTTTGAGGGCCACTGGTAGAAATAAAAAGAACCAAATTTCATCCCACTTGAAATACAACATGACAAAATCATTGACCAAATTATACATGCAAAACCACACTGAATAAATCCACTCAAATGCTAAAGTTAAGTGTAAAAAAAAATTATAATAAAATGATCTGAACTCCTCACAGGCATTCACACAGTCAGCACAGTAATCTTAATCCATAATCATGTGATGTAATCTGCTTTGGTCTGTTTGAAGCAATGATGCTAGGTCAGCTCATTGCAGCTATGGTTTGGGTTTGTTCTTTTCAGTTCTGCTGATTGAGAATTGAGGGGAAAGAACAAGAAGGTGGATAAAAATATTAGACTGACTATTAAAAACCTTTCCCCCTGTAATGACTTTAAGAGTTTGCAGAAGCTGGGAAATAATTTGGAGAAATGATTGTAAAGAAAGCAGCCTGTTTTGCTAGTTGTAGAGCTGTTAAAACATTTTAACATATATGGCACTGATAAAAATAGTCCACACAAGTATGTTGTTAACTAAATGAGGAATCCCACCTCCTCCTCAGCTCTTTTCCTTAGCTTGCTTGAGGAACAATAGTTAACATTTATAAGGGAGCATTATACAACAGCTCAGACAGGAAAAGTAAGTGTGCTGGCAGCTGTCTAGACTTGGGTTTTCATGTTTGAGAATAGGGCACGTGGCAGAAGATATTTGGATCAGGGTCAGCTGTGTTCTGAATCTTTTTTGTTCACGTGCTGCCTGTAACTGCATTAATTATATTACTAATATTTTTCTAAATTAAAAAGGATTGTTTGAAACATTACATAATAAAACAGTCAAGGACACAATCAAAGTTACCACACTGATACATTCCTGACCTAAAAAAAAATGTTTCCCTTGTAAAATATATCTTAAATAAGCTAAAACTTGTATAATATAGTTATGTTTATAAACCAGTATGTGGAATCAAATTACTCTCCTACTACGCTGAGTTGGAATCACTGATTTTGCAATCTGTGTTTGGTATTAAGAGCTACACAAAGTACTGTTGCGCCAGGGAGGATATGAAGAGATTAGAGAGACCAATATATCACAGACTAACCTCTTTACTGTGGACATTCACAGGGACACAGGCAATTCTCATTCAATTGCTACCTGAAGCCACTAAATGTGAAGAGAAAAAAATCAAGATTACAAGGAAAGCTGAAGTTTAAGGTAAGCAATTCCTTTATTAGTAATATCTTTTCATGTCAAGCTCCTTTTCTATATTAAATTGTTAACCAAAGTACCACTTATAGTTAAAAACAAAAAAAGAATCTCAAGAGCCGAAGAATTTCCAGTAGCAACTAACTCACTTTTTATTTTAAATTTCCTTCATAGAATGATTAAGTTATATTAATGTTGATTCCAACTTTATCTAAATCGTGATAAGAAAGATACTTCTAACAAAGAGGTAAAAAATAGTGTAGTATTAGAAGTTGGTTATTCCTTCAAAAATATCAAAAGTCTGCACAGGTACATAAAAATCACATGCTAGAAAATAGATAAGCAACACAAATATTTCTATCTTAATAGTAGCATATAATACATTAATAGGTGATGTAGAGTTATATAACATAATATCTCAAAATTAGTTTTTTTGTAAAACAGGCTAGTAGTAGGTAATAAATTATAAATAAACCTTGTATAGCTTTTTAGCTTGTCTCAAAAGGAGACATTAAATGCTACATTATTTTCTTAATATTTTCAAAATGTGTACTAAATTATTAACAGTCATTCTAAATTTTCTCATCCTTCTGTGGATTACTTTTTTTGGGCTGTGTTCTCTAATAGTGGGATCAGCATTTCTGTGAGGTGTTTTAGAGCATCATGAATACTACCTGAACACAAACAGCTAAATAGTAACTTCACACTATGCAGAGAGTGATGTTTCTCAAATGTGTTCATGAATAGCAAAATAATTGTCTTCCAAATTTTTACTTGAGAAAGAAAGAGAAGGAACAATACAGAACAAAAAAGGATGGGAATAAAAACTGAAGAAAAACAACTACTTTAACCCTACTATTGCAGGCTTAACTGTTGTGTAATATTCTCTGTAAGCTTACATAGAAGGGCACTACCTGATGAGTCGTATTGCTAAATGCTACCATTTTTAATTGCTGAAGTTTCATGTACTTAGGAAACATGGTCTGAAATGTCAGGTAAGGTATTCTGATCTTTTGCAAAATATTTTGAACCTTATTGATGAAGATATTTACTAACTCTAGCAATTTCTAAGATTCTGAAAACCTCTACTACTAGAAGTATTAAATATACCATTTATTCTATCAATTAAGTAGTACATTTGTATGACGAATACTGTTTTGATAAAGAATTCTTAAAAGTACCACACCTTAGACTATTTATAATTAGTTCAAAGAAAAATTTCTTAATTGTAAATATAATATGAGAGGTTTTAAATAGAAATCAGCAGAAGCTGTGTGACAAGAGTAACTAGCCTTTGGAACTCTTATTTTAATGTTACATACAATCCTGTTGAACTTGTAAGGAAAATTTTATGCTTATTTTTATGGTGTTTTGGCCATGAATACTAATTTTTAATTATTGGGGTTTTGTGTATAAATATTTTTTCCTTCCATTTTCTTCTTAAGCTTCCTATGGTTTTTCTTGGTGTCTACAGGGTATTTAAGAAGGAGAATAGGTAGCTGCAACAAATAAAGCTGGGTGGTAGCCCTCTTTTATTCGTGTGATCCCCATGGCATCAGAGAAAACAGTGCTATCAGTTGAACAATTCAGTGCATCTACAGCTTTACCAAAGATAAGTGAGTCAAGAACTTCTGCTGTGGGGCTAGGGAGGGAATTAGATAGGAAGGGATTTGAAAAAAATAAAATAAAATTTAAAATGTCCATAGAGAAGCACCGGGTCAGGATCATGGAAAGCTAAGAAAATACAGAAATAGCTCTGAGGTCAAACCTGACACAACTGGCAGTTTTTAAAGCTTTGTCTCTTGAGAGTTTTGATTTGCTGCTCTGGAATTGTTTCTGGAAGAGGATATCTTTAACCAGTGTGACATCTTGGCTCTGCTGTGGATTTTATTAATCTTTTTTTTTGTGTGTGAATTTTTAGGTCTGGGGTGCATAGTTAACAGCAAGCATGGCTGTAAAAGAGTTTTTCTGTGAAATACTGGTATGTAAATGACATTGGGAGAGACTCTTTAACACAAAAGGAAACTTATTTTTAGGGCTCTTCTGTCATTATGATTTTGCTTCAGGCAAACTCAGAAAGTATACTAGTGGAAGGCCTAAAAAGCATCTAGATCATATTTTACAAGGAATCTTATACTTAAAAATAACTTTTCTAGGTCAACAGGAAGGAAATAAGAGAATATCCATTTATTTAGCATAGACCCTGTAGGTGCATAAATCCATTGTTTTTATGATAAAGTGTTTTAGACTTCTCTACAATCAAAGGACCATCAAAAAATAAGGTTATAGGCAAAGTTGAGAACTCAGTAAGTCAAAACTCACCTCTCCTCCCACCAAAACCTGAGGGGATTCTCTGCTACTCTTAAAGTCTCATTCTGTGGCTTCTGAGTTGTAGCTGATAATTTTTTACCTTTATTTTTGTATATGTAGAACTGGTGTTAAGGGAATTATAGATAGATGAATGATAGCTTGTAGACAATCTAGGGCAGGGGAGGAGGAGAGATGAGATGGAAAAGGGGAGAGCAATTACATGGGAGAGAATATTTGCTTACTTTAGCTGAAATTGTAGATCCAACTGTCTTCATATCCTCAGAACTTCTTTGTTCTGAGGAAAGTTCCAAAAGACTTCAGGAACTGTTAAGAAACTTCACTAAATCTGATACAACTCCAAGCACTTCTGTGCTATATGAATGAGTTCTGTTAAAGTTGAATTCTGGTTTCAGCTGTCGAGAACTGATTTGAGCATCTAAAATCAATGGATGAGATAGAAAAAATAGTAAGGTCAAATGGGTAAAGTTTAGTTTAATTGTATTAGTTTACAGTAGTAAATTAAAACTCTTTATGAGCTGTTTATGTTTTTAGATAGATACTCTATGAAACAGTCAGGCTGCTAAGAGCTGGACATTTTTATTCACAATGTGTTTGCTGTTGTTCTATAATCTAATATCTGAAGTGAGGGTATTTTTTGTGTGTGTTGTTAGTGCTATGGAAAATCCTGTAGCTAAACTAGACCATAGGCATGTTTGTGACTTTGGTGCTACATTAGTAAATTAAAACTCTTTATGAGCTGTTTATGTTTTTATATTCCACTAAACCACTGAAATGCAGCGGAAGATCCATCTTTGGAGATATTCAAGAGCTGTCTGGACACGGTCATGTGCAACTGGCTCTAGGAAGCCCTGGTTGACCAGGGGAGTTGGACAAGACAGTTCAGAGGTCCCTATGTCCCTTCCAGCCTCAGCCAGTATGTCATTCTGTGATTCTGCAGACATTCTGCAGAACAAATCTGTAGAAATGTGTTTCTGCTTTATAAGTAGCTTGATCATTTTTCGGAAGTAATATTTGAAACAGTTCAAATAGTCCTTTTCTTCCATGCCTCAAGCTGCTACAATGACTTTTCTGTAAAGGTGAGAACATTTTTTGATCCTAAATGCAGGTGTTATTTGTACTGGATGTACCACCAGGGGCTTGTATTGTAAGGGAAGAGAGCACTTGTAAGAAAGGCTTATCAGCTTCAGCTTTCAAGAATACCCTTAAACCAAGATTCAGCTGAAGGCATAGGGACATCTAAGTTTTAAGCAGGCTGGCTCTCTGGCTTCCCATTTAGTTAATGGAAACTTACACCAAGCTGGTTAACTTTCTGAGATATATAACTGCTCCCTTGAGTCATGTGCCCATAGGTAGCTATGTAATGCCATTTAATATGCCTTATGACAGGACTGGCATATATGAATGAGAATTTATATAAGAAATACATATTTTATAAAAGATCTTCAACTCTCTGCATTGACAGATGATGTTTATGCAACTGAACTGTCTGTTGTTCACCTGACTTCCTCTGTGTATTTCATTGACTGGCTCTCCTCCAGCCACAATGGGAGCCTGAACAGTAGAGTCTGTCTGTGGGTCCTGAAATGTACACATCCTAACTTAGTTAAATCCTGCCCTAGAATCTAATTGCTTAGTGGAAAAATGCTGGCAAGGACTTTGACAAACCGAATGCTTATTTATAAAGGGCAAAAACTGTTAAGAAAAGTGGCCTTCAGGATCCAAGGGAGTTTTCCTTCCAGTCCACTACAGCTTAAGCTGCTGTGGTTCCCTCTTTGAAGTCCACCCAGTAGCTAGGCCAAGCATGTGAGTACACATGCACACAATTACTCCTTTAGTGCAGACATGATCAACAGATGAACACAGACAGAAAGACAGTACCTTTATATGTGCTGCATACATACAACCAGTGCTCATATAAATCATGGCTTGGCTTCAGGAACAAAGATTTAAGAAGGGCTCTGCCCATGCTTGCTGCAAGCACACTTATGGATGAAAAGGCCAATGCAGGATAGGCAAGTCTGGTTGCAAAATGCACAGAAGGAAGTCTCCCATGAGAGGACAGCCAAGGCATGGTCCTCTCTGTGCTGTCTTTTCTCCTCAAGACTGATTCTACATGTGTTCTCAAAGGAGGCAGCAGTGTGATGGATGCTGTGTCTCCATGTTCCTGACTGGAGGCCAGAGTGGGTCACTGATGGCAGTCAATATGGCCAAAGCTGAGGGATTGTTTCAAGGAGTCTTTGTATCTCCTCTTTGGGGCTCTTCTGTTGTGGCAGATGGTGGCAAGTTCACCATATAGCACAATCTTAGGGAGGTGGTGATCCTCCATCCTGGAGATGTGCCCTGCCCAGTGCAGCTGCATCCTCAGTAGCATGGCCTCAATACTGGTGACCCCTGCCTGTTCAAGGACAGGAGCATTGGTCACACAGTCAGTACAGTCAAACTGTCACACAGTTTAGGGTTGTATGGAGGCAGCACTGATGGAAACGTTCAAGGAGTCGCAGGTGGTGGTGGTAGATGACCCATGATTCAGACCCATATAAAAGAGTAGACAGTACAATGGCTCTGTAGACACTCACATTTGTACTTTTCTTCAGGTGTTTATTGCTCCAGAGTCTTTTATGAAATCTTCTGAATGCTCTGAATGCCTTTGCTAATCTGTTGTCTCTCTCATTGTCGATCTTGGCATCTGAGGAAATAATGCATCCCAGGTAGCTGAACTGCTGGACTGTCTTAAGCTCTGATTCACCTATGGTGATGTGGGGATGATGGAAGTCTTCCTGTGGTGCAGGCTGGTAAAGAACTTTTGTCTTCTTCAAGCTGACTTCCAGCCCAAAAAGGTCTGCAGCCTCTGCAAAGCAGGATGTTATGCACTGCAGAGCTGCTTCTGTGTGAGCAATGAGGGCAACATTGTCAGCAAAAAGCAACTCTGGGACATGGTGATTTAGGGTCTTGGTGTGGGCCTGCAGTTGCCTTAGGCTGAATAGGATCCCATTGGCAGGTATCAGATGTAAATGCCATTTTCTTCATTGAGGTCCCCCGTGGCCCTTTGGAGTATCATGCTGAAGAAGATTGTGAATAGAGTGGGTGTGAGAATGCATCCTTGCTTCACACCATTGATTATTGGGAAGGATTCAGAGAGTGCATTGCCACATCTGACTTGGCCCTGCTGATCCTCATGTATCAGGATGATCATTTTGAGGAACATGGGGGGGCATCCTAGTTGTTCCAAGATCTGCCCCAGGCCCTTTTTACTCACAATGTCAAAAGCTTTAGTGAGGTCAATGAATGTCACATAAAGACCTTTGTTCTGTTCCCTACACTTTTCTTGCAGTTGTCTGAGAACAAATACCATGTCTGTGGTACACCTATTGGCTCTGAAACTGCATTGACTTTCAGGTAGAAGTTCCTCTGCAATAGCAGGTACTAATCTGTTCAAAAGTATTCTTGCAAGGATTTTTCCAGCAATGGAGAGCAGAGTTATACCTCAGAAGCTGGAGCAGTTTGACTTTTCTCCTTTCTTCTTGTACAGGATGATGATGAATATAAGCATGAAGAAAGGGATTGATCCTGTTCCTGCTTGCTGGATATTGAGGTTAAAGAGTTCTAGCATATCACACAAGCACTCTCAAACATATGCTCTCCCACAAGCTTCATACCTGGTCCAGATTTACGAGCAGTCCGATAGCCAACCTTGACACCTTCTGTATCATTTGACAGTGCGCCCATCTTGATGTTAGCTATTGTATTACACAAAAAATAGTGCAATCACAAAGGAAAAAGGAAATACAGCACAGTATGATATCTCAGAATGTGTTGATAATGCACAGGGTTTGGCAGACTGGTAGCCTGCCAGTATGTAACTGGCCCCATTTTTATTCTGCCTCCTTTTAGTTTTCCTGTGTTTTCAGTCCCCTTCAACCTTGATCCTTCGTTGTCTTTCCCTGCATGTTGGGTTCCTCAGTATAAGAAAGCCACTGACAAACTGGAACGCATCTGGTGTAGGGCTTTCCAGGTGGTTAGCAGACTAGAACTCCAGGCCTATGAGGAAAGGCTGAGACAGAGAGATTTGTTCAGCCTTATGAAGAGAAAGCCCCGGAAGAATCCTATTTCAGTTTTCAAATTCCTAATGGGAAGAGACAGAGAAAGTAGAGCCTTACTCAACCCTGAGGTGCATAGTGAAAGAATTAGAAGTAATTGAGGCAAGTTGCAAACAGAAGAAATTCCAATTAGCTATAAGATTGACCAGAGACACCAACTTTTCTATCCTTGCAAATACTCAACTTGTCTGAGAGCAGCTTTGAGCAACCTAATCCATGTTGGCCATGTTTTTAGAGAGGGCTTAGGCCAAGTTCCTTCCCATTATTAATAAATTAAAATAAATTAATTTCACATAAATTAAAATCAAGGTGTTTGGGATGTAGATCTGTTTTTCTATGCTCCTTTATGACTTAGCAACTATTTCTAATGCCAAGAGTATAAAGCCTCTAGGTACATACCTGAGGAAATAGTAAACTTTCTTAGTCCTGTATAGATATACTTTTTGGGATAAAGATTTGTTTATTTCACATGAAATTAGCAGTATCCAGGAACCAGTCTAAGGAGGACTTTATAGATCAAATATAAAGCTTTTCTTTCTTTCTCTTTAAGTCCACAACAGACCCAATTGGTAGCACATGCCAGAAAGCCTAGATAATGTTTATTTAACATAGTCTGGAATGCATCACTCAATACTTGGAAAGAAAAAGGCAGTACCCACTAGAACTGTGTGCTCTGCATCCCTGTTTATCATTCTATGTGTGAGCAACTAGTGACGGACTCAGTTGCTTAACTTTAACCTTGTATCCTTGGAAATGGTGGCTTTGACCAATATTTAATTATATCTGAAACTTACAGTAAGGCAGGTGTGTCGTGTGTCCCCCCCCCCCCACACACACACACATTGATTGACTAATTTAGAAGGAAGAGGACAGAGGAAAAAAAGATAGTGAATTCCCACGCTCTGTGGCACAGGCAGGAGCTGAATGTATAATCTAAAGAGCTGCTTCACTTTGCTCTGTCTAGGCTGTGAAGTTTTCAGTTGAAGTACGTGCTGTGTTCTGCCATGAAAGAGAGAACCACCAGGGGAATTAAAACTTTCAGTGCTTTTATCTTAACAATGACAATTCTAAGAGAAAGAACTTGAGAATCTCACTGTTACGCTTACTGATGTGTACCCAGTGGAATAAACTGAACAGTAACTTTATTCTAGTGTGATCTATCATAATTTGATGCTAGTGATGATTCATATCTTTTCCTAGGATCTCCCTAATTGACTACTTTTGTTCTTGAATTGCAGTAATCCCAGCTATGACTGTTTCACCATATAAGCCAATGAAAACCAAGCTCGTTGTGATGATGTCTGTACATGTATTAGTTGTACTCAACAGCTGCAGGTGAATAAACTCGAATTAGAGAAAGCAACTGGAGAATGACAGGATAAAACTGCATATTTCTGTTGCTGCGATGGTTTAGGATTCAGGCTTTGAGGCTGAGGGTTTTTTGTTGTCCCATTTTTCAGTAAGATGCGTATCACTACTTGTGTGTTAGAAGCACTGATTGGAAATAAACCTAAGATTTTATAACATTGTGACTAATCTATGCTGTGGGAGTCCATATTGTGAGCCTGTCAGCATTGCTGTGCTGTAGGCAGTTGGCAGACCTTCTTGTTTTGTTTAAGCAAGTAAACCTTGTGAGATTGCTAGCATAACATAGGGGTCTAATAGCTCTGGCTATTCACTTGGAAAAAGTGAATGTACTAATACTGTTTTAGTTGGACTGATGATAGAGGCTAAAATGTCTGCAGTGGCTGATTAAGAGTGATTTGTTTAATAATAAATAGGATACTGTAACAATAGTGGTAATGTATCAGAGTGCATGGTATCCGCAAAAAACAGCCATTCGGGAACTCTGGAATACTACAAATAATTCTGATTCTGCCTAGGGTTTTTTCTCTTACCTGGGAGTTTTCATGCTATATTTCATCCTTTTTTTTTTTTGCAGGACCTTTGAAACAGGGTAATCCAGTAGTTTCTCAATAAGCATGTACAAAGTGATGGAATAGAAAATTATGTGGAGAGAGAGAAGAGTAGTATGTATTTGAATAGAAAAGCAGTACACAATGCTTTGCAAGGTACCTTGTTATCATTCTTTACTGGTTGTTTTGGTGACCAGATTTGTCATGACCTTGAAGAACATTTGCTGTGCAGTGTTTAGCCAAACTTGTTGGGATGCAGATAAGAGTAGGTTTATACAGAATAAGTACTTGTAAGAGAAGCCTTACTCTCCTGTGTTCTTGTTTTAGAGCATACAGCCATTCAGTGCAGACTTTGTGCATTTTTTTTTCTCCTTAATAGGTATTTCTTATCATCTACACCAGTGAGCTGCCTAGTAAACTAGTGCACCAGTGGCACATACAGGTGCACATACAGGCATAGTTTAAAGCATTATGTACTGTTGGCTTATGTGCTTGTATAGACATAACTCATGTCATATTTAAAATTATTGCTTCCTAGGTGTTGCACAACATTTTTGCAGAAAATATATTCATACTCTTATTTCATCCTTTAAAAACTTAATCAGGTTTTTTGGTATTGTATGAATTCAGAATATACATTCAACATGATTTTGGTGTGTGTCCCTCCTCTTCCCATTTAATCTCTGGTGCCATGTGCTCAGCTGCACTCTGTTTGCATTATGGTATGCCATATTTTCTTTTATTTTTATATATTTAAATATATTTTAAAAATGTATTTTTTTAACTGTCTAGAAAGCGCTATCATTAACAGGCATTGCTCATTTTGTATAGCAGATGGACTGAACTGTTAGATCCATCTTAGCCATGTGTTTTAAATTCAGAGTACCCTCCACCATCACTGTATCTCTGCAATGGGGTAGGTAAAAATGATTGGGGCACTTTAACATTTAGCTAGGTATTTGTACAGAGTAGAAAAGGAAATCATTAATGTGTAAAGTGTTCTAAATATGTTTATGCAAATTCTAGCTCCTCTTTAACTTATCTTCCTTTGTCTTACTCATCAGTACAGCCTCTGTTAATTGTAAATGATTAACACACCTTCTTCCTCCTTCACTTTTAACTGGGCACCATGCCAGTATATTTCTAAGGTGTAAGAATTTTCCATCCCCTCCCATCTTTCCAGCTCATGCCAAGGTTTTACTGACCTCTTACTCCTTTCTTCTGATGATGTTGGCATTATTTCTCCAAATTCTATGCACTACATTTTTTTCTCCCTTTTAAAATATAAGAGCACATTTATATTAAGTAGCTTACTGATGAGACGATTGGATGTCTTCATTGTTGTTAATCAGTAAATTAACTTCAAGCACTCATTTTAGAGCTGAAGATAGACACTTAGCTGAGATTCACTTGCCCCTGATCAGATTCAGCACTGGATAAAGATGAACCAGCGTCCTTGTGCTGCTTCTGCCGACTCAGCTCTACCTTGGACTGACTTCTCTGGAGATCTGATGCATCTGGTCAGGCCCAGATGAAAGTGCTGTGTTACTGATACAGAGCAGTCAGTTAGTCTGAATGAAGTAACACTACTTCAACTATACTGTGCCTTTTTTTTTTTTCCCCAGGAATGATAATATTGGAATTGGACTTTAAGTTGTAAAATGTATAAAAATTTGTAGATTGTGCTGATCTATCTTGGACTCGAACAGATAGAGTGAAATTTCTACAGAACTGTAATTGAGGCCTCTAAGGGTAGCCGGATTTATCTCTGTTCATGATTACCCTTTTTACATTACCTAGTGTCTAGGGGAGTGAAACTTCCTTCTATATCTCTGCCTCTAATTTTGCACATAAAGTACTGATTTGCATGCTCTTTTAAAAAGACTGTTTTATCTCTGACAAATTTTAATCATATATTTCATTGCTAGTGACTAAGAAAATACATTTTTTCTTTAAAAAGAGTATTTAGCCTGACACCATCAAGCTGTTCTTGCAAGTTAGACATTATGAGTTTTGAGAAAAAGGCTGATTCATTTGATAACTCTTCTTTTCTTGCTACAACAGAATGTTATGCCATGTTAGTTTGTAACTCCAAATAACTCCAAAATCAGAGAGATTTGTAACTCCAAAATCAGAGAGAGTTGGTGTAACTTTTGGACACACTGTGAAGCATATCCCCATGGAAATGATGGGGATGTAGGAAAAACAGGCCTGTAGTGAGATTTCTGGGACAGATAACTATTGATTTCATGTTGTTTCATAAGAAAAAGTAAATGTTACAGATCTGAGAAAAGAGGCCATTTCCACAAAAGTGTCTAAGATACTTGAAAACATAATCATTTTAAGGTGACATGCTTGGCTCCAGTGAAGTCAATAGCGAACTTCCTTCTGAAGGTCATTTCAAATCCTTTACCTCCATTTGGGATCAGCTTACTTCCTCAGGACTTATATGTCTCTTTCCTCCTCTCCTCTATCTCAAGGCCTGTTAATGGTGAAACTATATAAAAGAACATTGTATATAGTTTTGATCAGTAAGCACTGGCAGAACTTCTATTTACCCAGTTTTAGTTGCTTTATGGAGTGAATTTAATGTTTTGAGCTCAGCTGTTCTTTCTGCATCTTGATTCAGGTGTGAATGCTTTGGTGTGTCACCTCTTTTACAGTCCTCTGTGTAGTTCCATTGAACACTGTGAATAGGTACTCACTCACATTCATGTCATGTTACTCCATTTATACACGTGCTTTATCATGTTCTCTACGGAGCTGTTCTTTTGAAGTGTAACTTAAAGTCACCTGAGAGGAAACTAGGAAGCCCCCAGCTGCTACTAGCTTCATCATTGATTGTGAACCAGTACTGGAAAAATGGTCTCTGATTGTTAAAGAGTACTATAAATATTTGAATGGCATATTTATGTAGGTCATTTTGAGGGCTGACCTGCATATGTGTGTGCCTGAAGAAAGGTAGTAATGATGATAAAGAAGATAAGCAAGAGCACCCATGTGACAAATGCTGTCGCATCTCCAAAGCTAAAACAACTGATATTGTGAAGATCTAAGCTGTTTAACCAACACATCAGAATATTAAAAATACATCCACAATTTAGGAAGATCTCTAGACTTTGGGAAAAATTTGCCTCTGGTCAATGAGGCAGAAAAACTAGTGTCAACAGACACAGACAGTCCAAGATACCTAATAGCTCTTTGCCATGGCTTTTACAGTTATGGTTTGTCCTCTTGTCTTCCAGGTCCCTGAGCCAAGAATCACAGTATGTGGGAATGAAGCATGACCTGTATCAGAGTAAGGCAGGTTTAGCAAATACTTAAACCAGTTGGATTTATAGAAACTCCTGGGACTAGATTAGGTGGATCAAAGGGTGCTGAAAGAGCTGGCTGATGATATTGCCAAGTCACTCTATCATCTTCAAAAGGTCATTGGCAAAGTTCCCTGACAACCAGTAAAAGGCAAGCACCTGTCATCAAGAAAGGGGATGCACAAGAGACCTACAAGGCAGTTAGGCTAGTGTGGCACAGTGCCCTTCCTAGGAAGGTTATAAAGCAAATCATCCTGGCAGCCGTGTCCAAATAGACAAATAACAGGAAGGTTACTGGAAACAGACAATATGTTCTTCCACCAGGCAAATCACACTCCATCAAATTTCCAGCACAATCAGCCATAATATCCTTATAGCCAAATTAGTGATACCTGTATGATGAGTGAAAAATAGACTGAACTGTCAGGTTCAAATGGGTTGTTGTTAGTTTTTTCAGGTCCAACTGGTGGTATGTGAATAGTTGTATCTTTCTAATAATATGTAATGTCTCTGTTAATGATCAGAACAAAGACATGGAATACATCCTGAGTGGAATACATCCACAGTCTGTGAATGATGCCAGCTTGGAGGATGGAAGTTACACTGAAAGGCAGGACTGATGCTAGACATGGAGGAAGGTGGGCCAGCAGGAATGTCATGAAGTTGAGCAAAGACAAGTCCAGAGTCCAAAATTTGGGAAGGAATAACTCCATGCACCAAAACAAGCTGGCCCAAAAGCTTTGGGCTTTTTCATCCTGATGAGCATGTTTCGGTCTGATGCTGTTGAGATGAACTATGCCAATGGCAGCCTGGGCTGTACCAGCCAGCAGGTTAAAAAAGTTATTTTTTCTCAATACATTCAACAATTGTGAGAGTGTGTTTGGAGAACTATGTCCAGTTTGGGGCTTGCCAACGAAAACATTGACATAGTGAAACCAGTGCATCATGAGGGTGCTAAGGGCCTAGAGGGGCTGCAAAATCTCCATCCAGAGACACATTCAAAATGCAGGTGCACATAGCCCTGAGCAATCTGACCCCATTGGCTCTGCTCTGAGTTCCTTGGATGGATGCCCGCCAGATGTGCCTTCCAGTTTGCCTTTCCTCGTGCTTTGGGCTAGCAAGGCTCCATCAAACTGGCTGCTTGCAAGCACATCCTTCTCTACAGAGGGAAGCAAAACGGGAAGCTGCGCCCCCGGGGGAGTGGGTGTCGGATCCCCGCCACCCGTCGGAGCGTTGGCCGAGAGCTCACCGCCACCTCGAGCCGCCACCAACACCGAGGCCTCGGAACTGTGCGGAACTCAACACGGCGAGGTGGCGTGTGTGCGGTGCCTTTAAAGGCCGGGCGGCGGGCGGGGCGCGGATGGTGGTGTTTGCGGGGGGAGCCCGGCAGGAGCTCGGCCNGGCGCTCAACCCAGTTCGCCGGCGAGCCGGCCCCTCGTCCGGTGTGCGCCTGAGGGGAGAGGCGGCGAGTGGGGACGAGCGGCGGCGGCCATGGGTAACGAGGCGAGCTTGGAAGGAGGCGAAGGGCTGGGCTCTTTCCCCGAAGGGGCGGCGGCAGCCGGGGATGGCGGCGGCTCCGCGGCCCCTTTGCAGCGCCTGGTCCCTGCCGGGGTGGAGGCGGACCTGAGCCAGCTGAGCGAGGAGGAGAGGAGGCAGATCGCCGCTGTCATGTCAAGGGCGCAGGGGCTGCCCAGAGGGAACCTCGCCGGCGCGGAGCCGCCTCCCATGCAAAGGCATGCACGGAAAATCTTACCTTCTCCCGCTTCTCCCTTCCCCCCTTCTCCGTCTCCTCGCGTTGGGGCGGGGGGCGAGTTGCAGTACGATCCGGGCCCGCTGCATCGGGAGCAAGTATTGAATTTTTCTGGCTGAGGGAGGGAAGGGGGCGGCTGCACGAGTGCCGGCACTAGGACGGAGCCGGCACTCTCCAGCTTTTCCCACTCCGGTGATTTCTAATAATAACGACGGTCCTTGGTTCCGATGGGCTGCGCCCTCTCCCCTTCCCTCCGTCTGCACCGATCCGGAGCACGGGTTTTGCATCTGGGGAGAGGAGAGATTAGTAGACAATGTTTCGGTTTTCTGTCTTTTTGTGTGTGTGTGTTTGTGTTTTACGTGTCTGGAGTGCCCCACAGCTCAGATAGTAGCCAGGGAACCTCTCCCCAGGGCTGATGGATTCAGTAAGCTCTTTCTGGAGAAAGATATTCTTGTTCAATCTTTAAAAATGTATTTGCCAGCCATTACTCTGCCAATTCTTTACCTCCGCAACTATCATTTGGCTTCATTAAATAGTCATGGATCGAGGAGGCCTGATTTAGCCTATTTTTTTCCTGATATTTTTCATCTTTTTTTTAGGGTTTTGTTTGTTTGGTTTTTTTTTGATAGTGGCGAAACAACAGATTAAATTCAGTGTCATTCTGTATTCTGGATAGTGATGGCTTAACGTCGCTGTGCATCTGCCAAGGCTAGGGTAATTTCCTTCCCCCTTTTCCCCTGTTCCTTAGTACATTCGGTGTCCGACGTGCAACAAGCCGGTTCCCCGGCGCGGCCCGGGGCCGGTTCGCTCCGCGGTGTCCTCTCTGCCTCTGTCCATGGTGCTGAACTTGCCCCTTCCCTCGCCTGGAGACCAGGGCCGGCGTCCCTGTTGCTCGCTGTCTTACAGAATTGTAACAGAATAGTTTGGGATGGAAGGGACCTTAAAGATCATCTGGTTCCAACCCCCCTGCATGGGCAGGGACATCTTCCACTAGTCTCCCAAGCTGTGTGTGTTTGTCTTGAAGGAGGATGGTGAAAGGAGCTGACTGTTCAACACGGTTTTTGACCTCACCCTAAAGAAATGCATACTGAGTTTATATACTATCAGGTTTATGTAAGTAAATTCTAGAAGAAGAGAAGCGAGGAGGGTGGGACCGGATTAGTTCTTGGGCAGACTGCTGAAGACATTGGGATTTTACCTGAGATTATGGTCTCCATTTTTTAAAACTGGAAATAAAATCTTTCTACTTTGTCTTGTATAACTATTAAACAGATATTAACACTTCATGTAAATTATAATTTTTCCTTCAGTCCAGAGCTCTTCCCAGCTTTTATAGACATTAAGGGGGGGG
>JAAWXA010000007.1:19883145-20265331 GCA_038090715.1 Florisuga fusca
GGGGGGAGAATCATATTCTGTGAAACTAAACTAAAAATTCCCTTTTGTGTAATAGTCTATGAGCAAAGACACAAAGACTGTAAAAGTTTATTGTTTCATGCTAAGGTTTCAGTGAAAAGTAAGACAAATGTCCTTGGAAGATTTCACAAAAGTCTGAACTCATTACAATATGATTATTTCTGCACTTATAAATGGCTGATTTCCTACAAATACATTTATGATACCAGAAACTACTTTGATCTTGTTAGCATACCTTACTTTCACTCTCCATTTAAAGCAAATGCGGTCTATATTTGTGAATTGCAGCCTTTTAACTTCTAGTCATTTTAATATTCAGTTTGATAACCTCTCAACTAGCTTTTCATGTGGGGTTGTGACAGTTGTGATCATAGCATCTTTGTGCCTGTCACACTGTAATGAGGTTACTACTTGTCTCTGCTGTTGTTTTGTGACTTCCTCCTCTTGCACACCTCTCTTTGCTATTGAGACGTACCAGGAAAGATGGGAATAATTATTAAGAAAATGATTCAAACTCTTAGAGTAAGATTGTTCTAAGGACTAAAGACCAGCCTCTTTCAGACTTCAACTTAAGTAAAGACTTGAGACTTGAGACAACTCTGATTCCCTAGCTTAATTTTTTTTTTTAGAAATCAGATGTTGAAAATACCTCTTAACTGATGCTTCACAGCTGTTGTTTCCAAGAGCTTTTTTTTCTAGCATGGTTATGTCAGTCCAAATGTTCAGTGACTGAAACAGTGATCAAAAGATGAATTCTGGATTTCAGTTTAAATAGTCTTGCATTATGACAATGTCCCCATTGCATTGTCTGTAATTTTGAATGTTAATTGGATTTTTCATCTCTGATTTTCATTAGTAACATTATCTGTTATCTGGTCATACCTCAGAGACTAGTAATTACTTACTATTGTAAATGCTTTCATTACCTTCCCAAAATAACCTAAGTCTTGAATTGTACAAATGCTCTTGCCTGATGATATCCCAAATCAAGTATTTTTGAAACTACAGACTTTATAATAGTAAATAACACATGCACCAGGAAACATAGTAGCACTTTTACCACCATAAAACACATGCTTTAACTTCCTGGACTGCTAAGTTTTCAAGCTTTTAAGTCTTCAAAATTGCTATAACTAAACAAATGCAATAATCCTTATTGTGCATTTTATGTTTAGATCTAGAGCACCTAAAGTTGACTGCCTAAATCAAATGTACCTTTTAAATTTTTTTTATTTGAATGTTTTAATCACTAGGTTTATTGAATCCTATTTCAGTTACCTGTCCTTGGAAAACTCATGGTTAGGAAATTTAGCTGAAACATATGCAGTTAATTTTTTAAGCATGCTCTAGGTGTTTTAGCTTCATTGAATGAATAACTGTGTCAGTGTCCACTTGCTGAAGAATGGTTCCACATCATCTGAAGGATTAGATGACCAAAATGAATGAGTGATCTAAAGAAGCTGTGTTGTTTTTGTCGTTTTTTCCTCCTGTTTATTAAGTTATTCGCAATAGAAATTACCAGAAAAAAAATGCTGCATTTTAAGAGGCAGTGTGAAGAAGTCTTTACTGCGTGTCATGCTTCTAATTTTCCAATAGAAATACTTATTTCTGCTAATACCATCACTCTCATGACCTAAAAAAAAAAAAGACACCAAAGGTGTACATAAGTTTATACATATCTTATTTGTAGATAGGGAAACTGTATCATGGAGTTGTGTAGTTACTGCACTTCTATACTGTTACTGTTACTTCTATACTGTTACTCTATAACTGTTAATGCTGATGAATGGGAAAAAGCTGTGCCTTTTAAAATAGGTCTTTATAGTTGTGGCAGTCAAGAACTAGACCAATAGTCTTTTTGTTAAATTTCCACTTGACTCCAAACAAAGCTTTGATTTGTTTATAATATTTACGTAAATTAATAAACATGAGCTTTGTCAATCAAGGCCAAAGTAAGAAGGATCAGCAGCACAAAGAAAAGAGTTAGATGAGAGATGACTATTGATTTTGGTTTTTTGAGTCTGGATTGAAGACTTTAAAACAATGATGGGTTTTTAATTATTTAAAATGTTTTAAAATAAGAATTCCTGTCAAATAAATATAAGATTTTTTTAGGATTTCTGATTCTCCAGTTTAATTTAAATTGTTCCATGTTAGTATTTATCTGGTTGTAAAATAGCTCTAGAAAAGAAAGCTTCACCTAGCTACCTAAATCTAAATGGAGCAAGTCCTCGCTTTTGACATAGAGAACATTTCTGAAGAAACTTGCCTTTTCAAGGCTTTTTTTTTTCCCTCTTACTGCTTAGAAACTTTGTTAGGTACAAGGCAAGACTGGTCTTCAGAATATGCCAACAACCTTGCAGAATCACCTGACTTTATTTCCTAGATTAATGGGTTTTAATCTCACTTCAAGTCCTGACATCTGATGGGGTAGAAATTTAAGGAAACATTATTTTGATAAAATGAAAGCTTGTGGAGGTCATTGTTCCAGAAGGGATTCTTGGTTATTTTTCTTGTATATGTCCAAGTTCTACCCTCACAATGTAAGGTTTGGTACCCTGTTTAATGACCTGAGTTTTAATAGTACCATTGATCTTTTTTCTGCCTTGTCACTCTTAGCATTATTAAATTAAGACTTCCAATATTTTTATCACTTGCAAACATGAATGCTAGAAGTCTAACAGACTGCCACTAATGAAATTACTTCATTTCATAAGCAGTCCTTCTCCAGACAAACCTAGGATGTTTATCTAAATAGCAAGAAACAGAACTGCATGTTGACCCACCTAGTTGCTAATGAGAGTATAAAATTCTTCTTTTAATAAGCAAAAATGCCATGTATCTGAAGGAATTAGATTATCACTGGGCTTTTCTGAATTTTCCTCTGTATGAATAATGAGTTAATGTTCACTGATGCCAATGGAAACACACCTACTCACTTCAGTGGGTTCCACATTAGGGTTGTAAACTCCCAGTATTATGGCCATTATTTTTTCCAAGAATGGGGAAGAGTAAATAGAGTTATGGAAGACTGGAAATAGTTCATCTTTAACAAGCATTTCAAATAAAAATTTTTAATTTACAAAACCATTCAGTACAAGATTGTGAGAAGATCACACATTGTGAGAATTATGAGCTTGGAAATGGCAACCTTTTAGCTTTGTCCTCTTATTATTACCCTTACTAGGTATTAAATGAAAACTCTGAATATTAATCAGAAATAATAGCATGTGTATGTGTGCTGAATATTAATCAGAAATAATAGTATGTGTATGTGTGCTGGTTTTTGTTTGTTTTTTTTTGTTTGTTTTTCTCATGAATGCCCAGGAAAATAATGTCACATCTGGAAAACAGCAGTACAGTTTACTGGATCTCTCAAAGAAAAAACTGAAAATTTAATATTTACAGTACTGTTGTGTACTTTTACAGTACTGAAGAGAACACCCTGTGTTCCAGCAAAAGCACAGTGTTAGCACCAAATTAGAAGTTTTATCACATTCTTTAGCAATAGCATTGAATATACTATTTCCTTCAGCTGCTGTCTGAGGATAGCAGCAGGTTGAATACTGTGCCACATATGAAGACATGATCTCAATTTTGGTTCCTGTATTCTTAGTTTTATTTTCTCCTGTGTGAACACACAGCAAAATAATATTGTTAGAGAATTAGGAAAATTGCATATTTTCTTTTAATTGCTGGGCAGTGGTGCTGGGAGGAAACTATGTAGCAGTTCCGCCTAAAAAGAAAACAAAAAAGCTTTAGGATGATTTCTGTGAACTGGCATTTATTTTATCTGTCTGAAAATTTTGACCTCTGAGTGGATGGGTGGCAAATTAAATACTTGAAGGAGAATCATATAGTTCTTAAGACACCTGCATTTTAGGTGAGTCCCTGCTGCATTTTTAAGTGTAAATATAACTGAAATTTATGCAGGTATCCAAAACATAAGTACCTAAAATTTTTGTATTGTACAGTGTTTTTCTTATCCAGATGTGCTTTGATCTGCTAATTTTCTGACACCTCTGTTTCTTTTAGTCTTTTCTGCCTCCCAATGTTTGTATCTCAAGGAGCAGAGTGGGGAGTTAGTCATTTAGATTTGGGTAAAATAGAAAGTTGTAGCTTTTGAGTTTTTCAGATTTCTGAAGAGTAAATTCTCTGGTTAAACATTTCTCATTTTTCTAGTGATGTGTGTTATTTTAATTATATTATATTTTCTGTCTGCAGACATCCTGAGCTTGATACAAGCCATCGTCCCAGGCAACCAGGTAAGCCTCCAGACCCAGGACCACCAAGCTTAAGTAAAAGCAGAACAGTAGATGTGCTGAAGACAGAGCAACGGGCACCTGGACGGAGCCCTTCTTCTATTAGTCTAAGGGAATCAAAATCCAGGACTGATTTTAAAGAAGATCAGAAGCCAAGTATGATGCCCAGTTTTCTCTCAGAAGCTAATCCCTTGAGTGCAGTCACTTCCGTTGTGAACAAATTCAATCCTTTTGATTTGATATCGGATTCAGATGCAGCCCATGAAGAAGCTAGTAAGAAACAAAAAGTTACACAGAAAGAGCAAAGGAAACCTGAAGAGCAGAGGGGCCTTGCAAAACATCCAACTCAGCAACAGTCTCCAAAGCCTCAACAACAAGGACCTGTCAGACCTACCGCCCAGCAAACTGAGTCTTCCAAACCAGTGCCTCAGCAACAGCAGCCTGGGGAACCAAAACAAGTTCAAAAACCAGGCCCTGGCCACCCATCAGACTCTAAGCTAGATGAAGCGAAACAAACACTGCAGCCACGAGGTCCACAAAAATCTCAGCCTCAGCAATCAGAATCAACGAAGCCTGTTCAGCAACAAACTTCTGCAAAACCACCATCAGGCCCAACAAAGCCGTCACCACAGCAATCAGAAAACGCTAGAACGTCATCCCAAGCCCCACCTCCCACAAAACCATCGTCACAGCATCCAGGACCTGTAAAACAACCATCTCAACAACCAGTGCGGCAAGGAGGCCCTGTAAAGCCATCTTCCCAGCAAGCAGGGCCTCCAAAACAGCCTTCTCAGCAACCTGGACCTGAAAAGCCATCTGCTCAGCAAACAGGACCTGCTAAACCACCATCACAGCCTGGACCTGGGAAGCCACCTTCCCAGCAAACAGGGCCTGGAAAACAAGTGCCACCACAGGCAGGGTCTACAAAACCATCTTCTCAGACTGCAGAGGCCACAAAGTCCCCAGGACAACAACCAGGACTTACAAAAACACCAGGCCAGCAACCAGGGCCTGAGAAACCCTCCCAGCAAAAGAAAGTTGGTGCAACCCAACCCACGGATTCTGCCCCAAAGAAAACCTTATGTCCTCTTTGCACAACCACTGAACTGCTGCTGCATGCTCCAGAAAAGGCCAATTTCAACACGTGCACACAGTGTCATACTGTAGTCTGCAGCCTGTGTGGATTCAATCCTAATCCTCATATAACAGAGGTGAGTAGTTTTTATATGGATGTTTGCTACCTGAGCACAAATTAAGTTTACTTTAATTATTCTGAAACATCAGATGTGTTACAGTGTATTGTCAAGATCAGTTAAAGCTTTATCAAGTTAAGTAAAAAAGGTCATGTCATTTGGGAAAATTACTTTCAAGTAAAAGGGGGCTAAAATTGTGGAAAAAAGATTATAATGGTTCTCAGCTTGTACAATCTTTAGAAGTGTGCTCTTATTTATTCATATAAAAAGAGGAACCCTAGGGTGACTTTTTTGCTATTTTCCTTGATTTTAAACATTCACTGGCTGTGTTTATAACCTGACTACAACAGTTATGTGCTGATGTGTTTATGAATAGAATCTGTTGCTATATGAACTAACCAAGCAACAAAATATGAAAATGACTGTTCATAGCCCCATTGTGTGTTTCAGGAAAGGAGGCAGAGTGGATTTACTTTGCAACTGTGTGTGTTCAGTAGCTGAAAGGTTGTGTCTTGAGTTTTGACTTGGTGACAGTCAGGTTATTTAATTCTTTTGGGATGCTAAGAGATCTCTGTGGACTATTTCAAGCTTTGGTCATAATTCTTGATGTAGTTACATAGCTCAGAAATGGCACAGAAAGTAATAGTAGGACTTAAAATGAACTTATTTTAACCTGGTGTTTGCTGTAGCTTGATTTATATGCTCATATATATCCTTGTTCTTTATTTGTTCTGTGTGGTAGTAAGGCTTCATATGAATGTCTGATCTCTTCTTACTGCTTGAACAGCTAGATTAGCATATTAGCATCCTGCTACGCTAATCTTAATGTAGTCTGGGTTTGTTTTCAGTACCAACACTTACCAATAATTAGAAATACAGAGATGCAGATACAGGATGGCATCTGAATCTGACCTGGCACTGAAGACTAACTAGGGAGAAATAACCAGAAGGGGTATTTAAGAGACTTACTTTTTTCTTTTGGTATTAGTTTAGTTAATCAGAGATGCTGACAGGAAGAAGTATGGACTGCTACTATAACTTCAGTCTCACAAATAATATCCCTAGGTTTAATATTGGATCAAAGAATTACTGTGAAATAGTCCTCTGGAGATCATGAAGTCCAACACTGCTCTCAAAGCAGGATCACCTAAACCAGCTTTCTTATGGCCATTTCTTAGTATCTCCAAGGCTGAAGACTCCACAGCCTCTCTGGGCCACCTGTTTGCTCAGTACCACAATAATTTAGAAACATTCCTAGCAGTTACATTTCTTTCCAGTTCACGTGTTTGTCAGTGGTACCATTAGGTGGGAACCTGGTAACAAACAGGCCATTTTACATCCAGCTAGTGTATTATTTGTTGAGATTTTGTTAAAATCATAAATTTACACTTGAATTACCAATCACAGTAACTATTGATAGCACACTGCATCATTTAGAAGTATACTATTTTGCTTGAGTTTGTTTCAGGATTGAAATAGTTGCTGTTAATGGAAAAGGAGTGACTTGAAGAGCTGTGGGCAGTAATTTCAGTGCATCTGCAACTGACCAGATGATGAAAGATTATATTATCAGAATCTGTAAGAGGAAAGGTCAGCATGCTGTTCTAGACATTTGGGTTGAAAGGATATACAGTAGAGACAAGAAATGTGAGGCACTGATGTTAAAGAGGAACTTTTTAAATAAAAGTTTACCTTGAAGCTTTTAGACCAAAATTTTTTACATTTGTTTGTAGGTGGTGATGTTTTTTATTTCTATAGTATGTTTCTGGGGTCTCTTGGAGCTCCAAGTTTGTCTGTTTTTAAAAACTTTAGATTTCCCCATGGAAACAGTCGACAACTTTGGTATGTTCAATTGGATTTTGAGAGAGAGTTTATGTAAGAAGATCTCAAAGTATTTGGAAATTTCATGAATAACTACTAGTTTTTGAAGCGGATACTCTTAAGTGTGAAACTGAGGATTTAAAACAATGAGTTCAGCTGTATTTAAGACTGATTGCATGCATATGTAAAAGCATATTTGAATTTCATATTACACATTGAAAAAAACACAGGATATGCATTTATTTCGCGAAGAAATAATTTCAGTAGATGAAGGTATTGGACTTCTAATTTATGCAGCTATTAGTGACAATCTCCTGATTCCCACTCAGACTTTCCTCATTTACTCAGCTTTGCACCACCAGCTGTCTTGCTGAATCCTCATTGTGGGTGTCCTGCTCCAATCTGCAGTGAAGTGCAATGAAATCACATCTGACTTTATTACTTAACAGTTGGAGTAAAGTAATAGAACCTGCTATGGCATATAGAAAAATGTGACTTACTTCAGCTGCAAAGGTCCCCACTTGAGTTATTGTAAAACTTCCCTCCTGTTTTCCTTTTCCTTTCAATATTTAGATTATTAACAAAAGCTTCTGATTCCTCCTTTACACATTTCTTCCTGTCTAGCACAAAGACTGTGGTTTGTATCTTAGCTCTCATTTTTTCTTGAACAGATTTTCATTTGGCTTCTCTTATTTTAACTTCTAAAGTGTTACTGACCAGAAGTCTTTGTCTCCTTAGCTATGCTTCTGCTTACTTCTTCCTGTTAAACTCTGTCTTTTTCTGCTGTTTTTCTTGCCAAGATTCACAATTCTATAGTCATGTGTTATGCCTTTTCTATGCCCTTTAAACTCACTGGTTTTATTGCTTATGTTAAAACAAATTACCAATTGGGAAGCAATAATTTCAAATTACGCATGGGGAGAGTGAAATGCCTGTATTTAGAAAATAATTTATATTACTTTTGCTCTCTTTCCCCCTGTACAGCTGCTTGAACTATATCTGTAAGATATTCTTACAAGTTTCTTACAGCATAGTTTCATCTTCACAACAGAGTGAATTACTTTTCCAATATAGATATTTCTAAATTTTAATATTCTATATTCTATATAGCTGATTCAGAAAAGAATATAGTAGACTGTGCAAACAGGCTTAGGGAGTAGATTGCATGCATTGTAAAACCATTATAAAAAGAACTGTTTTTTAAAATTTTTATTCATTCTTTTACTATAAACCTCTATTTTAAGGTTTAAATATACAGTGGTACATGCACTGTGTTTGTTCTAACTCGTTGGAGTGTGTAACTAAGAGCAGAAAGTGATACCTGTATTGCCACAAGGTCAGACCCCTTGTACTGTTTCTCTGAACTATCTGACCCCTTGGGAAAGAGGGGTGGTTGGTATCCTGCTGGTTTTGTAGAGCATTCTAGAGAGAAATCAGACCATACTTAAAATGTCCAGTAACATATGTTACTGTCTAGGTATTCCCCACTCCACTTACATCATCATGGCACATGACTTCCTAGAGACAGTTGCATAAAGTAACAGAAAAAATGATATAAGCAGGTTTGGTGACTGGTACTCTGTTTCATTTTACTTTCACACACATCAGAATCTTGTAGCAGGTGTGTATTTGTTTTATTACATGGTGTATGGGTTTTTTTTCTAATTTTGAAAAATATTTTGCCAAAATCACTCCCATGAGCAACAGCAACTACTCCAAAAAAGATTCAGCCTTCTAGATCATGTGAATAGGATTAGGCTTTCTGAACATGAGCAAAGGCAATTTAGTTAACATAAGTTAAACACCTATGTATAGTTTTTTATAAAGTTAGGCAAAAAAAATTTTAACTACTAGTTAAGTCTAAATGATCAGTGCATATGCTTGGTAGCTGGAATAGCTTTTCATCCTCTGTTAACTAGTTATTGGAAGAGGCATTCAACACAGACTGAACAATGGTTTGAAATGTAAAAACACAAATAAATAATAATAAATAATAAATACATAATAAACACATAATAAGTAAATGCATAATTCCATTCTTTATGATGGACCTCTGTAATAGTGATGATCCAGTGGACTGTTAAAGCTGTTAATGCTGGAAACTTGGTTATGTGTGAACTCTACTCCATAAGCCCACCTTTGATGAATATGTGTGCATATGTGAATGCCTGCCTTCCAGGTAGTTTTTAGGAGAGATTATTTTTCACATGTTTTATCTGTCAGTTTGTATTTCACCCAGTGATTCAGTATTTTTTGAGAGACCATGTAAAATTAGTCTTGCAGCCAGCTGCAATTTTTTGCTAAGATACTTGCTGAAAATTGCATGTTGAGAGAATGTGAAAATGTGTATATTGATGTAGGATTTCTTTACTTGCCAGAAGTGATTTCTAAAAATTTCATTGGTTCTGACTGGTTTTGGAACAACATGTCTGTATCAAAGTTGTCTTAATCCAAATGGAAAAAAAAAAGCAAAAAGGTTGAGTCTCTCCAAGTGGAGTGTATAATTTGAGATCAAGTAGAACATTTTATTGGATCTGTGGTATTTTACAATTTAGCAGAACACAGAATTTTTTAAACCTAATCTGAAAATATTTTCATGTATTTTGTTGTTGTTGGAAATCTTTTTGTGTTGCCTACTTTTTTCCTTCTTTTGATACAGCCAGGAATTTTCTGTATCAGCTGTTCTAGTTGCTCCAGCACTGAATTTTTCCTCTTCATTTCTGCTTTCATTTTTATTTACCATCATATCACAATCTTTGGTGATGAAGAGTATCATGATTTGGTTCAAATCCTTGTCATGGTTTTCCATATTTACATTTGTTTTTATTGATGTCCTGCATCTCCAAATACTGTTTACTATCCTAAACAGTAGCAAATATTTGTAGCGCAGTATTTTCAGTGACTCGAGAATTTAAGCAATTAGAAATGCATTGATTTTCTTCAGTTACTATTATTAACTTCTACAGGAAAGGAATATGCAATAATTTTAAATACTCTTCATATAAGGAAGAGGACCAATTTTTTTGAGGGGGAATGCAGATGAGTTTTGCTTATACTTGCAACAAATTAATAGAAATTATTATATTAAATCTCTGTCTATTATGTGACAATAAAGGAACCTATTGTTTGAACTGAAATGTCCAGGTGATTTAGTCTAGTTGCTGTTGTGCATAAGAAACAGAATGCAAAATGGACTGGAAATTACAAATAAACAAAAAAACCAAACCTGTGTACACTGTGGTAATGACATGCTACAAAGTCTAAGCTATTCAATACAAGGAAAAATAGCTTTGAAACTCTGTGCCCTATGCAAATTTAAACTTGGTTGGATTTTCAGGGTGTTACGAGTAATGCAAAACAAGATAGAAAAAAAACTTAAGGACTTGAATCTAACCACGAGTGGTAGTAATCATCAGTTGTAGAGAAATCAGTGAAAACTCAACAAGGATTTTTCCTTTTTTTTACCTTCTCGAAGTATTGATTTAGGTATGAACTCTTAACTGTGCCAGGTTAACAGCCAGAGCGGTTCTGTGAGAAGAGGATGTAGTTTTGTCTAGGTCCAAACTGATCACAGAGGAAATTCAAACAAGCCTTGTTTAGTTGTCTTTTAAAAATGGTCAAAGTTGTAAGTATTTCTGTGTGAAATACTTGGTTTTGGCCCAAAGAGTGCTTGGGGTATTTCACTGCTACTAACACTGCAGTATACATGGAAGTGGAGACTACTCAAAATTCTTGTGATCACATGCAGTTAGCATAGTTCCTCTAGTGCTGTCTCTAGCTAGAACTGACTCACAGACATTTGGGAAAATTGTAAAGATCCTCAAACAGAAGGATTATGGAAGTATATATTGTTGTTTCTCTGGATGGAATATTCTTAAATACACTCCTCCACTGTTTCTTTTTGAGGAAGACTATGTACCTATATTTCTACTTTACATTTAGGATTAGATGTATTAATATTATTAATGCCTTCTGAATTATTCTTTTAGGAAAGGGACATAACATAGAAAGAAGCAAACACCTGTGGGTGGCAAATAGTTTCTCAGTATTTTAATTGGGCAGTATCATAAAACACGTTGAAGTGTTTACTCTCATTAGCCCAGAAAACTCTCTTGTCCAGTTTTTAACACAAGTAAATAATAAATTAAACTGCATAGCTAAGGATGTCAACTGCAGTGAGCCATCTGTGCCAGTATTGCTGTTGCTCAGCAACTGTAATTTACTACTATGCTGGGCCATGTGATGTGGAGATGTTGTTTGCTGGGTAATCACTGGGCAGGAAGCCTGGCCCAGCCCTGCACTGACCAGACAGCATAATCCCTTTTCAAATCTCAGTGATATCCACTCAGATGTTCTCTGTGAAGCACAGACAACGTTTTTTAACCCTTTCTTTGCTGCTCTCTTGACTTGCAGATATATTTTTTGTTAATGCCTCATGTGTTTCTAGTGTATTAAATCTAGATACGGCTAATGAGAACAATCAGCCTTTGTTGTAGTGATGCATGACACAGGGCACTGAGCTATGTTTAAAATTCTTTTTCTTTGTCCTATACATGAGACAGCTTAAACACATGCTTGTCAAAAAACTAAACTTTTCACTGCTCTGAAATACTGGTGTTCAGAAAATGAAAGCCAGAAGATTATGTGTTTGCTATTTTACTGTTTTGCTTTATGATTGTAATTATATAAGCTATAAAATAATAGTTCCCTAAACACTTATAGTTCACATGCAAGCAGTAGCTTTTTGGTTTGGTAATTAAGGCACAGTAGTGGAGTGTGTTTTAACATTGTGATAATTGCGTAAAAGTATTCATCCAGTAATGGTTTCAGCAGTTTTAAAATAAATAACATTTAAAAACAGTTTTTAACAATGGCTGTGTAAAGTTTGCTCAAGCACTGGCTTAGCACAAAGCTACAGTGCTTGTAACCATTGCTGTAGTTTGTAGAATGGATACCCGGGGGAAAATGCTAGAACTTAGCATGAATTTTGTGAGCATCTCAAGTTAGCATTTCCTGATAAACTCCCTAGCTACCTTCCTTTCAAATACCAGATATAAAAGGCAAATATTTATTTTGTTGCGATAATCTACTTACCTCAAATGAGGATCAGATGCACACTGTGTACAATACCTAAATGTTTGTTTCATTGTAATTGCTTCAAATAGCTGAGCTCTTATTCATGTAAGGGTAGTGTAGAAGGAAAATTGTCTCTAGTATGCCTGGACTTGGTCTGAAAACCTTCTCAGGTGTATGTTGGCATACTAGCTCAGATTGTTCAGTGATGGAAGTTTCTCTTCTTTATTCATAACAGGATTTTCTGATCTACTTCGTTGCCTCTTACAGTATCCAAAAACCCTGCACAAAGCTGTATAAAATCATGCGCTCTAGTGCTTTATTTTTCACGTTTCTCTCATTATCTTGGAAGAAATGTCTGCTAAAAGCACAATCTGCTTTCCTCGTTCCTCTCTAAAGTTGTCAGGAACCAAATAAACTTGATTTATTTTAAGACTAGAAACTGCTTTTGTCAATAAAACTTTAGGGCAGCACTGAGTAATGTCAGCACAGTACATTTACATATCTGGCAACGTAAAGGCTCTGTAAATCTTTACATTTCTGTGGCTTTGTAAAGGGATTTTACATTTTATGCATATCTTAAAGTTCTTTTTTATAGTACAAAATGACTGGTCTAAATGAGAATGAGACTGAATGCCTTAAATTGTGTTTCTGTTTTCAAAAGGGCTGTTAAAATGGCTTCTTAGAACTACATTCATATTGTGTGCAAGTAATTTTTATATGAAATATGTTCATTCTGTGAGTCAAAATTCCTTTCTCACAGTACATCTGGAATCTTAGAATCTGGATTCTCTTCCACTCCTACATCATCTGCAGGAATAGAAATTAAGCACACCAATTGATGTGCTCCCTCTGACAGCTTTCTTATTGCTTTTTATGGGTTTGCCTAGTTAGTACAAATCTGAACTCTTGCAGAAAGGAATAGGCTCCATATTGCCTTCATTTGTGTTGGCTTTAGGATAGGGAGAACTGAAGTGTAGCTGGTACTTGTTATTGATGTTAAGTGTTAGCTTATGAATTAATAAAGAAATGTGAACTATGGAATGTGGTGCTGTAGTTTCTTCAATGTGATTCTTCATTGATGATCTTACTAAAATACTGTGAATACATTAATTTGGTGCTTTCAACTAGTAGTCTTTATTCAGCTTTTTAAAGATACAGCTGATGAATACATAAAATATATTTTTGTTGTTACAAGGGCATATAGTTTCTACGTCAGCGACATAGAAAGCAAGATAGTACTTTCTGTATTCAGTAGTTGAAATCTGAACAAAAATACTGCATGAAGTCTGTCAAATTTACTGTCCTAGTTATGACAATTAATGACATGTGTCTCAGTATGAAGAAATGGCATGGATATCTTCTATAAATAAGACATAGGCCCCACCCCTATCTGTCAGTATAAAAATAGCATTTTCAGCATCAAAGAATATCCTTTACAATAGACAGGAACTGCAAAAGCTCAGGTGTTGCCCTGGAAACTTTTCCCTTTTAATTCTATGTAGAGATCTGAGGAATATGAAGAAAAAAATGAGAAAGTCACACACTGCTGTCTGGGAAGACCTTTAAGGATAGATGAACATTATTTTAGGTATCTATAGCAGCAGTAAGTTTTACACCATTGATAATAACATGTAAGAGCATCTGTATTTAACAGAAGCCTGCTCTCATTAGATTTATGTTAAGTCTCTGTAACTACAGTAGAACAAACAGGCAAGTGTTTGATACAAAACTGCATCATGTAGCACACGTAATTTTGAACTCCTGCAGTTCCAGTCACAGAACTACAGTTGGTGCAGTTTTGTATTTGAAGATGATGTGTGTAAGTGATAGTGACTTGAGGGGTTTGCCACTTAATTCCTCCCACTAAAATGCATGGGAGGAATTTTATGTCTAAACCAGTAAAGGTTTAAAAATAAGACACTGAAGTGAAACTTCCTACATTTTCTATTTTGCAGTTCAGATGTAGGAGTAGCAAATTAATTTTTTAAAGGCTTCAGTTTAATATTGAGAGTGGATTTATGTGTGTATATGTATGTAATATTTTTTTAAGAACAGGAAAAAAAAACAGTTGAGAGTTAAGATTTTTTTCTTCTGTTTATGTTGAAATCTGTAGTATAGAATTAACTTTTGTTCAGATTCCAATTAGGTGGTGGGGTGAGACTGCATCATCTGAATGCAGAAGGCAAGCTTAAATGCTTATAAATGCAATTGGAATCCAAGACACCTTAAACATGAAAAATTATTCAGGCTTCTTATTCTGAAGCCCCACCCAACCCTACAGCTACTTTGTTTGGGGCTTTAAAGCTGTTACAGTAACTTGGTTTCCTGGAAGTTGGGTGTCCACAGGTAGGTACCTCACACTGACCAGAGTTTCATCTGGTCATCTTAGAGTACAGCACTTTGCAAGTGGAGGTGTCAAAAAGAAGCAGGAACAATGAATCACGAAAAGTGCATTGTCCAAATCTCTGTAAAAGTTCTTTGGTTAGTTGGGAAAGACTTTCCTCTCTTAGGCCCATTAAAAAGCTCCTTACAGGATCCTATATCTCTCCACTGTAGAGGGGAGGCCACTTCCTTAATAGAAGAAATCTTAAACACTTTGCCAAAGCCAGACAGTTGTGACAGCTTAGGTGGATGCTCAGAGTATGTGGCTTCAGTCTGGTCTTTGATTAACTTTAAGTTTCTGGGAAACCCTTAAGAATGCATACAGAAATTCTTGTTGGATTGGAGATTCTTGTTGGATTCTCTTGTGAGAGAGAGTGAGAGACAGTGAGAGAGAATAAGAGGGAAAGGAAATTCACCACCCAAGGATCCAGTGGCATGCTGTTGGTCTATCCTACAAGAAGGGCAAGGGGTTACCGTCTCTCTTCCTGTTACACTATCCGTTTCTTGCTGTGCCACAGCTGCTAGTCAACTGTTGCTTGTCCTGACTTGGCCTGGAAAGTTCTGTCGAGTGGCCACCTCCTTTGTAGTTTGCCGTCTGCTGAGTCAGCAGAATTAACAGGTGTTTTTCCCTAATTGTCTCTCAATTAACAGTATCCAGCCTAGGCCTGTAAGGGAGCTGCTTTTTCTCAAACTTCATGACTTCCCTCTTACCTCAAGTTGTCTCTTCTCAAGCTTTATGGCATCGCCTCACATCTCTTCTCAAGGCCTTCAGACTGTTTGAGACAAATACAGCATTCGTCCCGCTTGTTACAGACAGAGGGATAAAGATAAGAGTATCACCACCTGCAAGATTCTGCAGCCTAGGGTGGTAGGCTGGTCCTGTGCAGAGCTCCAGACAACAGTTCTTTCCCCTTCCCCCCTGCCTTGTATGCCATTTTTTTCTTTTATTTTTTTTGGGAGGGGAGGTTGGCATGTGTATGTGTAGTGTTTCCAGTTGCCAATTGTCATTTGACGCAAAGCCTGACTGGAACCTCAAACTACTTTTCTCTAATTTAAAACCATTGCCCCATGTCCTACCCCTACAGGCCTTTGTACACAGTCCACCTTCAGCCTTCCTGCAGGTGCCCTTCACATACTGGAAGGTCACTATTCAGTCTCCCCAGAGCCTTCTTCAGGCTGAATAACCCCAGCTCCTTCAGCCTGTCTCCATAGCAGAGGTGTTGCAGCCCCCTGATCATTTTTGTGGCTTTCTTGTGGACCTGCTCCATCAGGTCCATCTCCTTCCTGTGTTGAGGGCCCCAGAGCTGGATGCAGTACTCCAGGTGAGATCTTTCACCAGAGCAGATTAAAGCAGCAGAATCACCTCTCTTGATCTGCTGGCCACTCTTCTTTTTGATGCATCCCAGGATGTGATTGGCCTTCCTGCTGTCTATATCACTGATAAAAATATTAAATATTACAGGTCCCAGTACAGACCCTTTAGGGACAACACTTGTCACTTTAAGTTGTATGCTTAAAGGCAATTATGCATTTGCTGTGTATTAATTCTCATTACTGCTTTCTGTCAGCAGACTTCACGTGTCAACCTATTTCAGCAGTATTTGTCTTCTCAAAAGACATTTTTTTGCATTTTTTTCCTTTTGCTGTGTTTTAATCCTTCAATATTCAGCTATGTGTGAAAGAATCACAGGAATATAAAGAAGCATGAAAATTCCATTGGGTATGTTAACTGCAGAACAGTAATATGTTTGCTTTTCAAACAGCAATATGTCTCCCTTTCTACAAAGAAGTCTGAAATATTGCAACAAGCCATACAATAGAATAGCATATTGTTATGCTGAGTTTATTAACTTTATCATATTATAATACCTTTAAATTTTCTTTTATTTTTTTTTTCCTGCAGATTAAGGAATGGCTCTGTTTAAATTGCCAGATGCAAAGAGCATTAGGTGGTGACCTAGCACCAGGTGATGGTCCTGGGCCACAGCCACCTCCACCCAAACAGAAGACACCCATGCTACCTTCAGCAGCTAAACCATCTCCCCAGCCACAGCCAGTTCAAAAGAAAGATGCTTCTCCAAAACCTGAACCTTCACAGCCAGCAGACTCAAAAAAACCCCTCCCACAGAAAAAGCAACCATCCTTGCCTGGATCTCCCACTGTAAAATCAAAACAACCTCATGGTGTGCCTACTGAGGTCTCCCAGAAAATAGATCCTACTCCAAAGTCTGAACAGGAGAAGCCAGTGCAGGCTGAAGATAAGCAAAAACAACCCAGTATACAGAAGCCTACAATGGACACTGTGCCTACCTCTGCAGCAGAAGGGCCAAAACAGGATTCAGCAGATCCCAAACCTCCACCAACTCAACAGAAAGTGGAAGAATCCCCAAAGCCAGAGGTTGCCAAGCCATCACAGGACACACACCCGGCTGGAGATAAAACAGATTCCAAACCCCTTCCACAAGTGTCTCGACAGAAGTCAGATCCCAAGCTTACATCTCAGCCTGGGGCTAGACCAGATGCTAAAACTCAAAAGCCTGTTGAGCCAACACAAACAAAAGATGATCCTAAGAAGTTACAAGCAAAACAGGTTCCAAAGCCTGATACCAAACCTGCTCCCAAGGGCCCACAAGCAGGGGCAGGCCCCAAGCCAGCACCAGCACAGCTGGCACCTCAACCCCAGCCCACTCAGAAAACTCCTGAGCAGTCAAGGCGTTTCAGCCTTAATCTGGGAGGTATCACAGATGCTCCTAAGCCTCAGCCTACAACACCACAAGAAACAGTTACGGGGAAACTCTTTGGATTTGGAGCTTCTATCTTCAGCCAGGCTTCAAATTTAATTTCAACAGCAGGTCAGCCGGGACCTCAGACATCAGCCCCCCCTGCTTCTGGTCCTGCAGTGAAGCAGCCTCAGCCTCCATCACAGCCTTCAGCCTCTGCCCCCAAAGAGTCTGGTCAGGCTCAGCCTCTTCAAAAAGGTGTTCCTGTAAAGAAAGAAGCCAAGCCTCTTACAACTGAAAAATCGGAGCCATCAAAAGTAGAGAGTGTTTTAACAACCAAGGGATCTGATTTGGAAAGGAAACCCGTTTCGGCTAAAGATAGTAAGCCTCAGGCTGCTGAAGCTAAGAAACCTGCTGGGCTGTCAGAACCAGAGAAAGCCAGCCAGCCTGAAGTGTCTTGTCCCCTTTGTAAAACTGAACTAAATATTGGTTCTAAGGACCCTCCAAACTTTAACACATGTACAGAGTGCAAGAAAGTTGTGTGCAATCTCTGTGGATTTAACCCAATGCCACACATTACTGAGGTAAGGAGTCCTATTTACCCTGTGTTCTTACCTGCAGGCTCCCCGTGCTGTGGAGAACAGGCTGTAGATGATTTTTAACTATTGAATTGTAAAAAAATTTTTGAATGTTTTATCATCTGAGAGCTTTTAAAGTTAAATATGTGTTGAATGAAACTTCGTCAATAATCAGAAAGTATTTCCAGTTAATTTTCTTCAGATTAAAGGGGTATGGTTTGGTTAGTTGCTAGGTTTTGATGCATAGGCAGATAAGATAGTTATGGTTATGAACTCTTTCAAAATCAGTGCTACTATAATATAACAAACTACTCTAATTTCAGTCCATCATAAGATAAAGTTCTTTTTCATATGGTTCAGTATTGTACATTAACATGTGTATCTCTGATGAATATCTCTAATTCATACAGTTATTGGATGAAGGAATGTCATTCCTCTTCGCTCCTGTTTAATATGTCCTTAAGTTTATTCCATTAATCTTATCCAGGCTCTGGAGACTTTGCATGTGCTGATGTCCCTTCTTTGTTGAAATATGTAGCTTTTTGGTGTGGATCATGCAAGATTCACATGAAGGTTCATTCATTAAGGAGTGTGAATATGAGAGGGTCTCTGTCTTAAGGTGAGAAGTAATTTTTTGATCAATAGCAAGTTGTAGGGAAAATATTGCTTATGTTGTCTTCAAAAGAATTTTTTTGTGGATTGTTTTCTGGAATATACTATGATTTCAGAGGTATTTGTCCCACTATAATAAGCACATTTATCTAAGTTACGAATATGTTGTTTACTGTCTGTGGTCATGACAGGTCTGAAAACACAGGAAGACTGATCAGTGTTTGAAAGCCATGATTCAGCTGACGTTTAATGTTGCTTATGCATTGAATTCCATCAAACACACATTTCTTGATTATTGTCCAGCCCCTCGCCACCTATACATGTGTGTGTATACACACACTCGTGCACATATAGATACACTTAGTTAGGTAATGTAGTGAATAATGTAATGACTTTCTCCAGAAGCACTCTGGTATGCATACAAAAAATACCACAAAAGCAAGATGTGTCGGTTCTGGTGAATGCTAAAATGACAACTATATGAGTCCTGGTCATGAACTGACTTCTTCAGAGTTGACTTCGGTGTGATGGTGTGGGACTGCTTTGTGGTGGGCAGTTTTAAACTCTGTATTTCTTCTGTTTAAACTAAGAAGGCTGATATTCTGTTTCTTTTTTCCCATCACTGTTATTGTCAGAGGATTCTTTCTGTTTCCACTCTTTGAAATATACAGAACTGAAATGCTATTGATTTTCTGTAGTCTGGCTTCCTCATGCCTTTTTTGCCTCTTTTTTTGGCTCCTTCTTGAATTTTCTTATTCCTTCCACTACGTTTCCATCCCAGTCCATGGTTTTCCATCTTACTTTATTTTTTCCAACAATTTTTGCAAAAAATTGGCAAACGGCATTTCCTTGACAACAGGAGTTAGTTTACTTGAGGACAGCCTGACTTTATTTTACAAGAAGATGGGAGACAGAAGAGGTATCTCACCCTCCCCTCTCCCAAATGAACTATCTAAAGGATATATTTAATCTGAGTTAGCAATGGTGTCCCTGTATGCACTTTATGTCATGGGAACCTGTTACATAACAGAAACATGATGATGAGCAAATAGTTAATTCTCACTAGCACACTCTTTTCTTCCACTAAACTTTTCTAATGTGTTTAGTCTTCAAGGTTTTATTTACTTGTCTGTTTTTTAGAGGGTTAGGAAGTAGAAATAGAAGTGCTTTTTAAAAATGATCTTTCTGGTGGTTTTCTGCTTAATTTTTTTATTCCTATATTCTGTATTCAAAGAAAAAAAATCATAATTCCAGAAGGCTATATTCCCTCTTGGCCCCAGAAAGTGTTTTGAATGAATAAAGTAATGGGTATTTTACAGTTTGGCTTTGGGGTTGATTCTTCTTTTGGTAAAAATCAGTCCCATGGAGCAGGGGAGCCAGTGTTTCATAGAAAAATATAGAGCGATATCCAAACTCTGTGGGCACTTATAACTTGAGATCTTATAGCAGTGCATCTCTTCAAAGTAATGTGCTGCTGTATCTCACACATGGCTGCGAGTACTTCTAAGGGAAGAAGGTGTTTACTTACAGTGGCAGTTACAGGTTCTTGTATGAATGTGACAGAAATAACTTTCAAAAAAATCTTGAAGCTTCTGCAAAGAATCAGTCCCCTAATAAACCCTCTTCTGCAGAAAATAGGAGAACAAGAGTTTTACCTAGTTTAATTCAACAATGTGCTATTTACTTCAGAAATTATTCTGATTTGTGCAAGATGAGAATTAGGCTATGTCACGGTTTAACACCGGCCCAGCAATTAAACCGAATGACAGATGCTCTCTATTAATCCCCCTCCTCTCCCTGCTAAAGAAAGGAGAGAGAATAAGGGAGAGAGATTTATGGGTTGGAAACTAAACTACACAGCTTTAATGAAACAGTAATGATAAAAAGAAAAAAATTACTAAATGTATACAAATAAACAGGAAAATTGATACCATGTTCCTCACCCCTCTCCCCCAGTATCTGTTACATCACCACTGAAGCTGCAGGGCAGCCCTGGGAAAGTCCAGGCTGGACTCCTGGAGTCAGCAGCAGTCGGGAGCTGGAGGCAGGAACACACAGGTTCAGGCTGGCACGGGTCAGGACCACAGGCAGAGGAATGGACAGAATCCTCCCAGGATGCCGAAGCAAACAGGGACAAGTGAAGAAGGAAGGGGAGGAAGGAAGAGGTTTGACCCATTGTGGTCCCTCAAATTTATACTGAGTATGACATATATGAGATGCAATACTCTTGGTCAATTTTGGTCATTTATCTTACCTGTTTCTCCCTAAGGGAGGGTTGCAGGTGTGACCTCTTTACTCCTTTTCTCCTTCTGGAGTGCAAAATGTTCCTCAGAACTGAGCAGTGGCCTTGGTTCTGCACACCAGTCTCTAGCTGTAACTGTAAACACTGAGCGTTATCAGTCCCAGAAGCAGTGTCTGAGAAACTTGCTGTTAATTTCATCAAGTGCAACTACTTACAAGAAATGTAGCCAAAAGCAAAATTACAAGACAGAAAATCACCTTTATCCTGGCCCAAACCAGGACAGGCTAGAATACTTACCTTAAAAGTGCTGATTGTTCTTTCTCTCCCTGATTTGTTGATCCAGCAGTCAAACAGTTATTTACATAAATAGTAATTTATCTGTGAAGCAAACACCCACAAGTCATTAAATAGATGACATTTGACAAAGACCCACAAGGCCATGTGGGCCCTAGTGCATAAGAAAGCTCCTCATCCTGCCGGTTGCTTAATAGGGAGAAGCTCTGTTTACCAGCTCTGTAATTAGCTTTCCAGCTCAGGTAGTTGGGAGCTACTCTATTTTTAGTAACAAGATAGCAACTGCAGAAGCCAGAAACGAAGTGTGTGGCAACGACCATTTTGTGCATTTAAAACTCAGTGAAGCTGCTCAGAATACTGAACAGGAGTGGAGATGGTTGCTGACTATAATATAATTAAGTATGTGGAGGCAGCAGGGCCAGGAATATAGACCCTGTGATGAATCAATTTAGAAGAAAAAAAAAAAAAAGATTTAAAAATTAAGCTAAGGAAAACTAAGAAAAC
Source organism: Florisuga fusca (assembly GCA_038090715.1). Classification (NCBI taxonomy): domain Eukaryota; kingdom Metazoa; phylum Chordata; class Aves; order Apodiformes; family Trochilidae; genus Florisuga; species Florisuga fusca. Next base: position 19,904,848 of record JAAWXA010000007.1, read on the forward strand.
CAAATTTGTAGAATCAGTATGGAAAAGGAGGAAGGGAACTGTCACATACTGCGAACAGAAAGATCTTAAAATGTAGTGTGTGTATAATGTGAGTGTGCTAATGGATTTAATCTAATAAAACTGCTAAGGGAACAACAGAATCAATTTTTAGTTTACTGATTGCTGTAAAAATATCTGGAAAGGTACTTGGAAGTCAAAAAGGTTCCCAACGCTTTTAAATAAATTATTTGGGCTACAGAAAGAAGAGAATTGTTTTGACTGAAGGAGGAAGACAGGGAAGACAATGCATCTCAGAGCTGTTCAGGATTTCTTGTTTGAAAAGGTGTACACTGTTAGAAATGTGATTAGAATAGATAATAGAAACAACTTCACATGCTGTTTCTTATAGTATTTATTGTGGAGTATAGCTAATTGCAAATAGAGTAAGTCCCTCAGCAGGTGTAACCTCATTATTCAGGCTTTAAAAAAAATAATTCAAAAAAACCCCCAAAACTTGTCTTGAGTGAAGTGAACCATTCTATTAAATGCCCAAATGTGGTTTGGATTTATTAAAGCACGTGTGCAGGAACATTGCAAAGTAACAAGTCATGTATGATTCTAATGAAATTCCCTAAAGTGGTGTGCAGCATCACCTGAGGAGATACCCATTGCCTTTTAAAAATTTGTTAACAGCTCTGTACTAGCAGGTTTCTTCTATTTGAGAAAGCTCAGGCTGTTCTGCAAGTTGTCAGGTTTAGCTCCTTTTAGAAGTTCCTGTCTCTGCTGTTTGGTTTGGTGATGAGTTTTTTGGAAGCAGATGGTGTCTGGGAAACACAGTAAAGAAGAATTTGCACTTAAGATACAAAGAGAAAAAAATACCACTCCTTTCAGCTGCAGAATTTATCTTTTCTACCTTTTCTCTCTCCCTTTATATTTAAAGCCCCTTTTAAAATTTGATTGTAAGAAAGTGAATGCTATTACTTTGTAATATCAATAGCCACATAATACAGAAAATAATAGGCTAACATGATGTATTCACTAAAGTTTATGGAAATTTAATCCATTAAATGATAAGTCTTTATAATTGAGAAAATGCAAAAACTACTAGAAATTATTATTTTAAAAGATAAAATCTGGCACTGAAAAACAGAGTGCATGTTAGATTATAAAAACCCTACTGTATCTCCTGACTGTCAGAATAAGATTAATTTAACTCCAAATGAACTATCCTACTTCTCCTGTTAAACTAATTCAATATACATAATAGAAACAACATGAAAATGGAAATGGTTTTAACAGGAGAATGGCTCACCTCTTCCATTTTTCCTGTGAAACATATATTGAGTATATATGGAATGGAAGGGCTAATACGGAATATCTTTATTGGATATTTTAGTCAAAATGGATAAATATATATGTATGTGTGTATATTTATATATTTATATATATATAAAAGTCAGTCTGTGAATTCATCTTTAAAATAAGGCTAAAATAAGGCTGCTTCCTTGAAAGGGCTAGGAGGCTTCTGGTATTCATACTTGTGGATGTATTTAAGTGCTTATTTACAGACTTGAGTTGTCCACAATATTTCTGTGTGTTAGGAATTTTTGTTCTTCTCTGATGCCTAAGCTAAAGCCATTTTCCAAAAAACCCTGCTTTGACCTGATGATTCTCCTGAGGCCTCAAATTCTGTTCTTGCACATGGCTTGAGCCATTCCTTTGGAACAGCATCTGGCTTCTGTTTAAATCCCTTTGGAATCCAGGCATTGGCGGAAACCCCTTTTGGGATCTGATCTTGGCTTGTCTTTGGGAGAACTTCACCCAGAGACAGTACTACTTGGCAATAAACAAATCAGCATTTCTTACTAATAGCAGTACTAAAGCCTGCTTCTGTCAGCTTACAATGTGGTGGTGGTTTGTTGAGTTTATTTGTTCTTCAGTAATATTTTAGCAATACTGATCTGCAAACAGACATGAGACTTCAGGACTCCTGTCCTCAGCTTTGGACTCAGTTACTGGGATGTTAGACCCAGGCTTCTTGTATCCTAGTCTCCTCCAAGAACCCATGAGTTTGCAGTCTTTGACTTGTGACAGAGGAAGTGGAGCCAAGAGTAAGCCACTGCATTCAGATAAGCTAATTAATAGATGTCCTTTGATGTTTGTGTTTTAATATGTTGTCACTGTAGAGGGGAAATTAAAAACATCCTTCCTTTCTTACAAGTTTATTTTTCTGAAGAGATGTCTTGCATTTCAGTAGGGATGCTTGGTCCAAATCAAGTTATATGCTAATATGCTAATGCAGTTCCATTGGTGGCAGTCAGGTTTTGAGGGTTACTTCTGAATGTGATCTTGGGAGATTTTTGAAAGCAAGGCTTCCTGGATCTCCAGGTTTACTAGTCAAGGCATTAGTTTCAAAGTTGCATTTTTGATTTTTCTTTGCAGTAGTTATGGCCATAAAATTAGGGTGAGTTTGATTTTTATTTTTTTTTCCTTTAGAATTAAATGTGAGGAGTGTAAAAGTTATTGGTATCATTGCTCAAAGTGATAGTGTGACCTTTGGAAGCACCACTAGCATGATTAATTTCTTGCTGTTTGTTTTCTTTATTCAGGCCAGATTAAAAATTGCCACATTACCTCTCATAATGAAGAACTCCAGGGATGGATAAATACCATTGAAACAAGCAATGAGTTATAGACACAAAGCCATGCAAGGGCAGATGTTGGTAATGGCCATCGGTGGTGTGAAATCCAAAGGGGTATCTCCACAGCACTGCTGCTGATGCACACAGTTCCTCTCTAGCTGGCTATTTTCCTCATCCAATTGGAATTCATATGCAATGACTTCTTTACCTACATATATTTATTCCATCTCTAGATGTCTTTGCACCCTGGAAACATAAAATGTGCAGGTGAACAATTAGCACAGTGCCTTCAGTGTTGATTCTTTTGGGTGGTTTACTTTTTTTCCTGGCCCATTAGGAAATAAGATGCTTTATAGACTAGTGTATTAGTGAGGGTCAAGCTAGAGTCACAAATCTGAAATAGATAATCAGGAAAATTACAGACCTGGACTTTAGCCAGGTGATTTTCTTCTCCATTATTTCATTAAAAATTTGGTTAGTGTCCCATAATTATTAAATGAAAAAGAATTCTTAAAGCTAAGCTGTATCAGTTGCATCTAAGTTTGAAATTTTCTTGTGAACATAATATTTTAAGATATTTTGTTGATATAAAGATACTTTATTTTTTCTTTTACATTACACAGTAATAGATTTTTCTTCATGTTTTATTAGGAAACAACAATGCTTAATTTACGAACTTAATATACTGGTGTGAGACTTAGTTTGAAGATAAGACTCAGTAAGTCTAAAACATTTTGACCCACATCCAGATTTTCATAGACAAACTGACAAAATCTAATGCATGTTAAGTGCCTCAGTTTGTTTTGTTTGTGTGTGGGTTTTGGGGGTTTTTTTGGTGCCTAGCAGAGATTAGGTAAGACATTGCTTACTATCTAATAACACTAGTGATATGTGCAGACACTGTCAAAGTGTCTGTGATCATAAAAACATAAAGCATTTACTCTTCTATAGGGATATTTACAAGATTTTGGTCTTCTGATAAATTCATTAGAAGGGGAGCTTCAAATAATTTTTTTTTTTTTTTTTTTTAATTCTAGCAACCTGAAGAGAAGTTATTCTTTATAGGAAAAAACGCTGTAAATACAATTTTTGAAAAAATATCTCTGAGGATTTTATATATCTGAAGACAGAATATTTTTCACTGGACATTTGTTAATGTAGTAGATTACTACGATAGATATTTGGGTATTTAATAACTTTCTGAAAAGACAGTATAGTGTAAATATAAACATTTGCATAAGTTTTGTCATCTTATTTCTTGCAGAGTAGAACTGTTCATGTTGTTACAACTGTTAGTAAGTTCTAATTACTGCATATGTTTAAAACTTCATGTCACACTTCTGCTAACCAAAAGGCTAATGTTTGCCTTGGTAATGCATTATGTACATATACACATAACACCATGGTAATACATTAGTAAAGAAAGATCAACATTTTGCACAAAGCCATTGTCTAAAAATCACTTATTTGCTGCTGCTGTGTGGTAATTTAAAACTTTATGGGAATGCATATGTGTAATCAAAGGCATTTTCCAATTAATTTTAGCTGCTTGCATGAAGTGTGACTGGCACTAAGATAATTATCCCTTAGAGATGTAAAGAAAGAGAAGAAATGGGGCACACTTCTGCTTCCTGTTTTGTGAGTTCTACAATAGCACTTCTCCGTGAGTAATGTAAAATGTGTAACTTAAAGGGAGAGTGGCTAGTAATTATTTTTAATATTTCTGAAATGCATGTGGTTCAGTGGCCCAGAATGAGAACAAACCAAGGTTTAGATTTTATGTACATGCTAAATCGATTTCCTTAGTATTACTAAGGTAAGGATGGAGGCTGAGAGAAAATTAAGCCATTAAATAGTTGTGGAAAAGAGATTAGATTCATGCCAGTAAGATGTTTGAGCTGCTGTCTAGCAGTCTTTGAAGCAAGAGGTCATGAACTGATATGGAAAAGGGGGACTCGCTGCCTGCAAACTGTTCTCACTGAATTTTGTACAAAATGCTGTTGAATTGCAGCAGTGGGGGGGAGGGAAATGTGTATTTTTGCACTCACTAGAAAAAGACCTTAAAATCCACTAGGCTGTATCAAACCATAACACTCAATGAGAAGAATGATGAGGTATGTTAATTTTCCCTCTGTGATTTGGAGGTTAATGAAATTACTCTGAGAGGGAGGTAAACCTAGGCTTCTAAGGACAAGACTTAAAAGACCATATGGTAATCTTCTGTTTTTAGTATTTCTAGGTTAGTGATCTTTTAGTGGTGGGGTTTTTATTTTTGGGTTGTTGTGTTTTTTTTCTTAGCAATCAGCCTTCACATTGGAAGCTGTCCAGTTGTCATGTACACAGAATAGAAATGGAGCATAAGACATTTTGTCCTTGAATTTGTTATTTTAATAAACGTAGCTACTTTCTGGAGGAATTTCTGTATCCTAGCAATTACCTGAATGATTGAACTAAAACTTGGAGTTATATTTATAAAATTTCAATGTTTTTGAGATTTTTCTGACTTATACAGAAGTATATAGTATTTATTTTATTTTTTTTTATCTTGTTTTGCAGTTATATGCAATTATGAGTATGTTTGCAAACACAGGAATTTGAAGATGATTACAGAACTTTGATCCTTGTTAGTAGTTGTGAATAAAAATATGTGAATTTTTTTGAAGAGTCACTTTTGTAATCGGTCCTAAGTTTTGTATCTTCTCTTATGCAAAACAAAACCATGAAGATATATATTTCTTTCTGAATGCTGACAAGCTCTTTTGTAATTAGTGTCTTCAAGATACAAGATAGTAACTATCTCTTTGTACATTTAGAGCATGATATCCTTTATCATCTGGAAAAGCTGTCAGACATGCCTGTTCCTTATCCCTGCCTTCCCAGCCCTCGCCAAAACCAACTCTTACATTTCTATATAAATATTATTTTCACTAAGAAATTCAATTGGAATTTTCACTCAAATATTGAAATCTCAAATATTACTTAAAGAACAACTGGAGCACATATGCAACCTCAGATGCTCTCTTCGTGATTTTGAATTATGGTTGGGGAAAAAGGAATATTTGAAATACTTGATATTTTGTAACTTTTTTAAAAATATGCAAGTATTTTGTTTTATCATAAGTCTGTTTTACACTGAAAATTGGCTAAAGCAGTAAAATTCCAACATGCTCTACTCTCTGGCTAATGTTTTTAGTGTTTCCTAATAGTCCGTTTCCATTTTTCATTTACAGTAAGAACTGGACATTGGATTAAAGTTCCAGCACCATCTCTAAAAGTATTTTCATTTCTGTAATGTTTATTTTTAACTATAGAAAGGCAAGAATTCTGATAAAGTTTTGGGTTAGATTTTCTTTAAATAGAAATTCAATTTTGAATATACTTAAGGTGTCTGGAGGTTGATGTTGTGGTTTGACATTTGAAAGACTGAAAGCTCAGACTTTGTACTTGTTACAGGACAAGACAGTTACCTCTTTTGCAGACTTTGTATGTACACCTTTTTGTGCTGACCTCCAATGTGCTTCTATTTTGTCCTGAGTCATGTCTGAGCCAAGAACACTTGTATTGTGCTGTGTTGTGAATTTTTAAAGTCGTGTGCCCATTATAGCTGGGACTCAATTACACTACTATGCCAGACCTCTAAAAAAGAAAGAGCACTGCCATTTTTCTTCTATATCACCTGTCAGCAGAAGGATCTCCTGATCAAAAGCACAATCTCTCATTTGATTTGGCATCCTCTTAAATATTTTAGCTGTGCCACTTTCTTCTGTAAGGACTGTGTTAGTGCTCTGTCATCCTTTAAATCACAAATCTGGTCTCTTTCGTGAGGGCATAATGCACAGTGAGACTAAAGGAACTTACTTTTGCTTGAATCCATAATGTGTTATAATTACTTATAGTCATCATGTTAGGCTTCATGACCCCTCCCCCTCCTTTATTGGATATGGTTTTGGTAAACATGTTGGAAGTGGTTTGTTCCCGGTGTTGGTCTGAGGCATGATGGACTTCTTTGGTGACTTCTTGGGCACATTCGAGTTTGCTCCTGGTTGTCTTTTCAGGGTGAAATATAGATGCATTTGATATTCTGTCTTTAGTATCTGTATTGGGCAGGATAAAGCTCCCTCCACCTACGAATCATGGAACAGGTTGTCTAGACTGACTCCCTGCCCAAAGCAGGATCAATTGGAATTCTTAGGCCCAGTCAGGTTTTTGACGAAAGACATCAAAACTTCAAAGACTCAGTAGCTCTTTAGGCAACTTGTATGTAAATTACTTATAAGTAAATAAGTAGCAACTTATAAGCAAATAAGTAGCCATTTGCTTTTTAAATCCAAGGAAATGACATAAGAATACATGTATCATCACTACAGTGAAATTCTACTGAGCAGATATATACTTTATTCATAATCAGTAGCAAATACTTATTGTTCTGTTATAATGGAAATCAGGGTGAAATGTTTGGGTCTTCATCAGCATGTAGGATATAATTTTTTGGAGCATGTCTAGAAAAATTTACACTAATTTTCTTTCTGAAAGTTAATGCTATGATAGTGTTTGCAGCACTTGGATGGCTTTTTCCTCAGTTTGCTTTATTCCAATTGATCACTTCTATTGTTATGACTTGGATTAATTCTGTGTGTATTGCAGCATATCAATATCCTTTTTAATCAGTTTCCTATTGCTTACATACATTCTATAAAAAGCAATTTCATTTTCTGTGAGGAATCATTGAAAAATGCATTGAAAAATATTTTTTCATTTCAGTACTAATCTTGGTATGCTTTCGGTGGAAAACAGGAGAGATCAAGGTGTCCTTGCAGTGGCACAGCAGTTTCCTCTGGACAGATTCCTCTCTTCATGTATTAGAATCTTTTTTATGCAATTCCTTTGATAAAAAGGAAAAGGAATACCAGTGAAATACCACTGACGAGTGTCAGTGGACTGACACTGCTTTAGAGAGGCCATACTTTGAATTTCTGCATCCAAAATATGCACTTGCTTATAAACAGGTGTTGTTTAGAAACTATTAAGTTCCTTCAGAAATTGTTTAAGTCCTTCAATATATTTGAATGTAACTTTCATGTCTTCATGATGCATAGATTCATGATATATATATACTGCACATGTACCTCTAGTTGTGTATTTTTCCATATGCTCTTTTGAAGGATGGATTTTATGGTGGTTAGAACACATTGCAGATTCTTGTATTTTATGGTTTAAATGTAGGAAAGTGCAAAGATTCACTGCAAAAGATTCAGTCAAAGATTTATATATATATTTTGTAAGCCATTTGGCTTCTAGTGAAGACTCTGAATCATTACCTTACCCCATTCTTTATGACTTTGGTGAGATTGTTTCCTTGTTGAGTCAAAAAGGCCAGGAGTCTGGAATATTAAATATTTGGGTGCTCAATGTTGAAGGCTCTATCTGTGTAAAAATTGACTAAAATCAAATAAGACCTTGCAATGTGTACAAGGGAAGAATGCAGGAGGTGCATTTTTGTGAAATTTTCATTTAGACCCTAAATGAGCACTCTAGTATAATTTCAAGTGAGGAAGGTGAAAGAAGTGAATGTTTGAATTGTACGTGACGTATAAATATAGACATGCAGATTATCAGTCACAGGAGCAGATTTCAATGATCAGTCACAAATTGATGAATTCAGTTAATTGTGCTTTTTCCCTGGGCTCCCTGGAGTTTACACATAGTTCCTGCAGTCAGTTCTTGAGGACAGTCTTTCCTCACACTAACCAGGTTTTAAAGCTTCTCCTTTTGACAAGTAGCTACTAAAAGGAAAACTGTCTTAACTTCTGCAATGGCCTTCAGTCTTCATTACAGGTGGAAAAGTCATGGCACCAACAGCTTCTAAACTAGCCAGATGTATTTAAGTTACTAAGAGACGTAAGAAAGTAAAGGGAAGGGACAGAGCAAATGATTTCTTCCCAGTTTGTTGACCCATGAGATGTACTTTGCCTGTGCTGGAGTCCTACAGCATCTAGCCCTGTGACAGGTGGTCTGTCAGCACAGTCCTGTCAAGCCCATTGAAGTAACTTGGAAGGTGAAATAAAGGAAGAAGTTAGGAATAATTTTGATTTGGCAAGACATTTGAGGCAGTGTTATGAGAATATGGTTCATTGTGGAAATTCCATGCATAAGGTCAAGTGATAGAACTTCCACATGTTATTAGGATAAAATAAATAAGTTGGTGCTATCTTATGAAAAGTGATAGTGGATTAGATTTCTCTGACCTCACATTTAAGATTTCAGAGCTACAGCCTCTAAACTGATCAGGTGAGAATCTTGTTGGATCTTGTTAGTTATTTCCAGATATGGTACTGAACCCTGAGCATTACATTTCCAAAATTAAAATTCTCAGGAAATTATGGAAACTAACAATTTAAGCCTTGGTCTTCTAAATAATGCTTTCTTATGAGTAATGTGATCTATTTCAGCCTTCTGCTGATGGGTAGGGTGCTACTATGTTTCACCTCTTTGAAGGAGTGACAATCTGTAAGGAGCTCAGTCTGCTTGATTGAGCTATTCAAAAAAGAAAAAGAAAGCTTATTAGGAATGTAGATGATAAATTTTATTCTTCCCACATAAAGACCATTATGATGAATGAAATCTTTTTGGAAGGTGGCTAATGTGACACAATAAATTGAAGTGATCCATGCTAATTCTTCATGGTACTGTTCTGTTTCTCTGTGAAATAATTTAGTGCATAGATGGAGAACATTGGAAAATCTATAATTTTTTTCTGATTAGAAACTTTAGTCACATACCTGTAATTGCTAAAGTAATAAAAAAAAGTACACCATAGGCACTTTCTGATGACTGCTCAGTACTTTCTCAATCTTGTCTCAAGCTTTTCTAAGATGTGGGATTAGATTTTTATTTTATTGGGGTATGGGAGCAGTTATATTTGAAGACGCCACAGCATGTTTCATATAAATAAACACATTAAAAATGTTTTTAATCCATTAATATTATTGCAAAGAGGAGGAAAAAAAAGAATTTAGAGAAATGGCATCTTGAAGCAATAATGCTATTAAAGATTGTTCTGAAGGTATAAATTTTTAAGTAGCACTTGACCTATGGCTCCACAGATTGCTGAATCTGAATAGGTTGACAAGATGTCCAGGAGGCTTAATCAGTGCAAATGTACATTCATCATTTATACTTCCATTTCTATTAGTGGGGATGCCACTGAATCCTTTGCTGTCAGTTGCCATCAGCAGTCAACATGTCCCAGGCTCTGTGACAAGGGAGCTGAAGATAACAAGACAGTGACCCCACTGGTTGAGTGTGCAGTCCCACAGTACCTAAACAGGACAAACAGAACAGGTTTGGTGACAGTAATGGAGTTTAGCCAAGAGTCTGGTTGGTGATTGCTGGTGAAGGCAGACTGGAGGTTGAGCCAAGATGACAAGTCAGCAAGGCAGGCTCAGCATCAACAAGAAACAACCAAAGCAGCGCAAAGGCTTCAGTGCAGTGCCCAAACCAGTGGACAGGGAGGCTTTATGAAAAGAAACCCTACTTGGAGCTTCTCACAGCAGTTTTTAAACAGCTTAACTCTTTGTGTAGATATCTCATCCAGGGTTACACAGCTATGCTATATCAGCAGACCTTTAACCCAAGTACCTAATGCTGTGGGCAGCAGAAGAAGAGGTTTACAGAGAAAGATGATTTAAGACTGAAAAGAGCAAATGGAGCCTGTTGGTGTTCTCAGCGCCCTGATACTTCCTACTGGTGTCACTGGTAGTTGGGGACATAAAAGATGGGGACAAAAGGGATAGAAGACTGCTCTCAAAGTTGATCTTCCTGTCATGTGTCCCTTAAAGCATATGTTGTAACAGGCATTGTTAATGAAAGATGTTTAGCTCCCTATTTCTTGAAGTAAATCCATACCAAAAAGTGTTCCTATAGATGGCTGGGCTTTTTCTAATGGAACAAAGTGTATACATTTGGGTTCTGAGGTTTCAAAGATTTCAAAGAATTTTAGGGTTTTTTTGAGTAGAAGGAGTTGTATTTAGAAACAGACATTTTAAACCTAATGGGGTTATTAGAGTTGCTACTGTACAAAAATATAGCGTTCCCATGTGAACCTCTGAGCTATTATAAATCAGACATCAGATTACAGTTTTATCACCTGTTCTCATTTAAATCAGTATAAATCTGAAGTATCTGCACTGACACAGAAGAATTTCCCTCCCATGCACCAATATCATATGCACCAATATATCTGAGAGTGGAATTCAACTTCACAGTAATTTCTGAAGGCAAGCCATCTTTTTCATCCAAGTGGGTATTCTTTTGGTGGACTTGAACTGGATACTTAGAGCTCTTGATTCTAAACCCGAACACTCCTGAGCAATGTTTTGCATTTTCATTTCCAGTTAATGACAACTGGTTGGTCTGAAAGGTCTTGTTTGCTTTCCATTTTGCTCAGCACAATCCTAGCCATGGTTTTTAAATGCTACTGAAATAGTAATGATGACAACAGTTTGTAGTATAGGAATTATTATATTCTAGAAATTTTCCAATTCTGTGCAGTGTATTTGCTGCCCAGTTTGCCTTGTGTTCTATAGGGAGAAGAGTTGTGTTCTACAGGGAGACGACTTTTTAAAATTATCTCCATACATCCTGCTCTGACCCAACTTTTAATGTAAATCAACCAAAATCATCAGGAAATCTGTCCTTGGGAGATTACTATGTATACTTTGCAGAACCAAGAGGTCTGTAGGTTTTCAGAAAGGTTCATTTTAGCATTTAATTACGTGTATTTATCCAAAATGAATATGCAAATCTGTTTTTGTTTATTTCTGTTATAGGATATTATAGGATTTTATGGTGAAAGCAAAAAGAGTAGTTTAATCATTAACCATACTGTAAACATAAATGTAAACACACTATGAGATAAAAAGTAGGGGTATATGAATCTTGGATTAGCAAGAATGCTTGTGTGAACTTAAAGGGCAGAAGGTATTAGACAATTTATTCTTATTTTAGGCATAAAACATGTTTTTGTGATACTGATACACTGGAAGAGCAGGCAAGAAGCTGTAATGATTACCTCCTATATAAATAAACAGATGACCTCTAGAAAGAGAGAAAAACTTTTTTCAGTGTATTTGGTTAGGAAAAGTTCAAGACCATCTTCTGTAGGATTCTTCAAGTTCCTGTTGAACATATTTTGATAGCATACAGCTCTCAGAAGTAAGCAATTCTAATCACAAACTGAACATAGTAAATTTTAGACAATCACAGAAAGTGCAGGTCTGGGCACAGGTAGTTATTGCAACAAAGTGATAATACACTCTTCCCCTTGTGTGGCATGAGTAGCTGCTACCGTAAATGCCATGGGAATCAAGAAAAAAAAAATAGATGCAGTCTTTTGAGAGTCTCTGTTTGAGTAAGACTGGATGGTTTGTGTTAAAAATGAACCACTAAGTCAGAGTACTTTAAAAAGTGATTTCTTTTTCCTGTGATCAGTGTAATGTCAGGTCGTTTAAATTTCCTGATAAATGGCAGAGCAAAAAGCAGAAAAGTGCCCTCACCTATAGAGCAAAGATTGTTGGATTCATGAGCAAAGCACTCTTCTTTTGCTGTTTCAAAGCTTCAAATGCCACCAAGTTTTCACTGATGACATTGGCTTTTTTTCTCACTGATAGTTGGCAAAGTCTGGATTTATTTCCATCTTCGTACTCACTAATCATCACAGAGTCTAATTTTCTCACTGAAAAATCCATTATGGCCTACAATTTAGTCTACCTTCAAAGTGATGTGGGAAATGAAGAAAACAGTTTTGACTCTGAAACGCAGAACTCAGGGTTTCTCCAGCCAACTATTGACCATTGTCAACATTGTGTATAGCACTTATCTTGCTACCATATTAAATAATACATCTCAGAAAACAGAACTGTTTTTTAGTCAGTCAGCAAATTAAAGAATGGAAAAAAACCCATATCTTAATACTATAGCTCTCTCAGAGCTTGCACTGTGTCTTGTCTTTGCCCTTTTCCCACAAAATATGACAAGGCTAGGCTGCAGAAGAAAGGAAGTTTGCAGCTATGGGTGTTAAGATCAAATAAAATGAATCACTTGTGGAGATGGCCTTTAGCGGGGTCACTAGATCTGAAAACTTCTACCCCTTAAAGTCCACATTTAGACGTAGTTGTAAGCTTTGTCATCAACACTATTTATGCTCTTTTTAAATGGGATTGTGTAGGCATTACAAAGGTCTCTTTCTCTAGACTTGTGTCTTCCAAGTGATGTTATGTTTTTCTAATGCAGAGAAAAAAAAGTTATCTTTAGGTTTATTACTTTCTCTTTTAATCCAGTAAATGATTACAGCTGGATGAAAGCATTCTTATGCTTATGTAGTTTATTCTTAAGCTACATTTATTGTGTTTTTAGGCATTAGCAATGGTAAATAATTGGCCCAAGACAACATCTGTTCTCATTTGTTTAGTTTAATTTATGTTAATGTATAAATTGAGGTTTTGATGATAATTTACCTGCTTTAAAACTTATTTCTGTGGATTATATTATTGGCTTTAGTTGCCAGCTTCTATATCCATCTAAGAAGCTTTAACTTCTGGATCATCAGTAAAACAAAAGACAGCGTCATAGGAAAGTTCTCTGAAAAACTTCCTCTGATCTGTCTGTGCTATGTCTGTCACTGTGCTGTATTCCAGCACAGAATTATTTTCAGTCCATTGTATCCCATTTCTTGTGGCTGCTGTTCCATGGTGTCAGATCAAGCTTTCATGGTAGTACTTCTTTAAATTTTTTTCAAAGATATATTACTTTCCTGTTTTTTTCAGTTATAGCTGTTGCCATTTTACACAAATATACTTTCATACACACATTTGCTTTCATTTGTGTACATAATGGGCTAAGTGTCTGAGGGAATGTGTAGGTATAATAGTAATTTCTTCCCTACTTGCTGCTCCCACTGTGTCTTCAGTGTAGGAAATTCCACTTTTTTCACCCTCCTATTTTTTCATTTTCTAAGGAGATTCCCAGACTGTATCAGCTGTATGTGCCTTTCATCATGTGCCTGGGCTCTAGGACTGGAATTTATATTCAGATTACCAAATGACCTTTCCGAAACATCATTTCTTTTGTGATTGTCCTAATGTGTGAAAAAGTGGGACAGTAACAATTTTTACCTAATTTTACCACTGTGTTTATAAAAATGGTTTCTTTCAATGCAGTTGAATTGCAATGAAATCAGTCTTTAAATTCAGCCACTTTTTGGCCAATGTGTCAAGTGTGGCCTAGATCCAGGAAGAACACTATGAAATTATATCCTTGACAGATGCTTCAGTATAGTCAGAGTGACTAATCTTCATTTTAACTTAGCCTTGTGCCAATGCATCTTCATTACTGATTAGATAATTATAACTGTGAACAGAAACTTACATTTAGAAGGAACTGAGCACCTCTAAATGCATTCCATGTCTTTTCCTTGAAGCTGAAGTTCTGACAAGTGGACTGTTAGTGTAGCTGTCATTGTACCCAGACAACCAGTTTGGTTCACAAGAATTTCACAGATGGCTGAGGGTCCTGTGGTTGGTTGGTTCCCTGCCTTCCCTCCCCCTTGCTTTAATAATCTAGAACACCTCCTGATGTATCTTTAAATCAAGGATCTAGAAAACACAAAGATGTCACTTCTCTCAGAAGAGTAACCTTTCCATGAATTATTCAATGTAAGATTTTATTTTGGGATATTTAATTTTTGCTTTAGTCTCACTTCAGATGTAGCAAGTGCTAATAACACCTTAAAAATAGTTTCCTTTACTTTGCCTCGATTTCCTTTGCTCTATTTTTATGTTCTCTTAAACTCTGTCTCTTCTTTCCACCCTCTGACTGGCTCTTAGTTTTGAATCTGGTAACATCTCAATTCTTAACTTTTCTGAATTTTTCTGTGCTGTCTGTCTCTGTGAATCAGTACCAAATTGCATTCTTCTTCTGGCTATGTGTAGGGAGGGCTGGTTATTGCTGCTGCTGACAGACTGCAGATAGCATTTTGTACACTTACAGCTAAAAGTAGTATGGACTTAATTGCTTTTGCACTATCCTGTTTACAGTTTTTAATGTGTACCAGCTGGGTAGATTCTCTACCTGTTCTTATTGCTGTATCCAGCTGTTTCAATGATAATTATAGTTTATCAATATGGGAGGAAGTCAAAGGCAAACTCAAAAGTGTAAAACCCATTTTGGTCTCAGCTGAGGAAAGAGTAAAGCAAAACAAAGCTTTTCTGATGTTCCACATTGGTGCCTCTAGCTCATTGTATGCTTTTTGGTATCGAAATCAATACAGAGATTTGGCTTCTATTCCCAGAGGTTTCTACTGTGGGAGGAGGCAGATGGGCATTGCTGAGAGCTGTCTGGACCAAATGCCTCTTCCTTGTGTTTCACTGGGCTATGTCATTGTCACTTCTTTTGCAGCTCAGATGTGATGTGATGTGGTACCTGGTCCTTCTCCACATCCAAACTCTGTCTGTTTCCTCCTCCTCCATTTCACTCAAATCTCGAGGTTTTTGATAATTTGGGGAGTGTCAAAGAAGTGGCTCTGGACATGAATTTCCTTTCATATTATCCAAATGTATGGGTCTTACGCGTGGAAATGAAGCTTGCTTCATACAGCAGTATCTCACCATTTCTGGATTAAAGACATTCTCACAGAGATCATTCAGGGACAATTTAAGTATCTGAAACACTGTGCATTACTCATGAAGATGTGTGAAGATCATAGGCTTGGACAGCTAAAGCTTTAGTTTGCCTTTTTAGCTGGAACTGTTGTTGCAGGTATCCATAAAATGCATCTAGCTTTATTTTTCATAATTTTAGGCTGAACAAAGGTTATACCCAGCCTTTAATATCATTATGTGATAACTAGTGTTTACTTTATATGCTTGAAGAATGTGGGTATAAAAAATTTCCTTACATTAATAATTTTTAGACAGCAATCTTGTGTGAGTTTAGAAGTGCACTTAACAGTAGTTTTTATATTTATACTTGAAAATTAGATTTTTTTTCCTGATATTGTTACAGTTGAGCAGTATAGTTGTGCTAATTTTAGAGTGTTTTACCTTCCAGTGGTTTTGTTCCTTTTCCAAGATAACAGATTCACTGGATTTGTGGAGCTGGGAAAATTATACATTATACAAAATATAATGAAAATCTATTTTAATCTTGTACAACTAATGATTTTAATTGATTCATGAAGATATGCATCAAGTAAATTTCAGTGTTATTTTGCTTAATTTTTATGTGTTTCTCAAAGGTTAAGTTGTAAAGTCTTTGATCAGATTTGTCCTTTCTTAGTAGAAAATGATCTACCTTATTTTCCTTGAGGCAAGGAATTGCAGGATAAGATCCCTATCTGATGCAGTAATCCCTGATTAAGAAGAGGCAGGTATACCTCTATATACAGCAACTGTCCAAAACTCAGGCAGCCTTTGGAGAGCTGATGGGAGTTGGTAGCAATTTAGAGCAAGTCTGTAGTTCCATGGTGCTAAGCAGTAGACACATGCTTTGCACCTTTGCAGTTTTAGGACGGGAGGATTTATATCTCAAGCCTCTCTGTGAAATCTTTGATCATCTTCATCATCTTTCATCATCTTCAGCCAAAAGTATGCTTCTGAAAGTCATGACAATTTTCACTTGTTAAGCACAGCTTCAGGGGTGCAGACCTCTGCTTGTGGTGATTGAATGAAGGTATGAGACTTGTAATACCCTTTGCTTCTTTGGCAAGGCTCTTCTACCTTCAATCACCAAGTGTGAACTTTCAAGTCTGCAGTTTTGTGTTTGATCTGTCCTTTTACATGGGATCTTTCTCCTACCAAGTGTCCTCATCTGTCACTGGAAGAGGAATCGTGGGCCTTTGTTAATGTTATACTAGTTCATGTAGGTCAGTTAGTTGAATAAACACAGTAAATGTCAAGAACAGAACTGGAAACAATTGGTTTGACAGCATAACCTGTGTGCACAGAAGTGGCTGCCTTGAGTTCCATATGCTGAACTTATGATGCACTCTGCCTTTGCTTACAGCTATGGTATCTTTCCTACTTTTTTCTTATGCTCATGGTGTTGTATTTTTTACTCTGTTTATTCCTGTTCAAAGCTTTTCCTGTAGCATTATTTTCTATTTAATTCTCTTGTGTTTCTCTGAGGATAGTCATATTCTGGGTGTGGTTTTAGTCTAATGCACACTTTCGTAGGACAGAAACTGTTCTTAACTGCTGTGCTAAACTATGACATATTTTGAAAGTAAAGACTAGTAAGCACTAGAGAAATAGTTTTAATAAAATATTTGCTATATTTGTATTTCTTAGTATTAGCATATTTATAATATATTGTTGTTTTACTTATGAGCATTCTATTTGGTGGCCTCAGATGAATGTTCCTGGTGTGTGATAGTCACATGTGTTGGCAGATTGGGCATGTGCTCTCTGAAAAATGTCTGAAGGCCAGGGAGGATATTGGAGAGCATCTCAAATACCTCCACAGAGATACTTGTACTGAAACAAGTGAACTGATTTTGACTGATCTAGATGTCTTGTACCAGTGTTGTTTACTTTTTTTTTCCTTGAATTCTTGCCGTATTTTTTAATGGTCATTGCTGGTTCTTTGTTTTAGTGCATTTTAAAAATTTTGGAAATATATGTGAAGAGCACCAACATTAATCTGGTTACCTGTATCCTTAACTGGTATATCAGTTAACTAGTTCAAAGGACCTTTGGATGATAAAAGTCTTGCCTGTGTTGGTCAGTACAGTGGTGGTGGCTGGCTTCTTGGAAAGCTGCTGGCTGAGGAGAGCAGCTCTATGGTGAATCAGACTTTTGGTCTCTCTAACTTGCTCAGTGTACAACCAAGTCTTTGCTGATAAACAAGGAGTGTAACAGAGCTTGAGGTACACTGTGATGGGAGTGTGCCAATGTCAGTGATCTTAAATAGAAGCAATGAAGTGGGAGAGAATCTAGAATAAGAAGCAGTAGAAAGGGGATGTGATTTCTTTGTGTACAGCAAGGATTTAAAAAAAAACCCAGTAAACAAAAGCTAACCCTGCTCATGACTAACTTCTTACCTTGGCTATGATCATGTATGTCATAATGGAGTCTAAGAAATTGTGATGATTGTTGCAGAATTGCCTGTGTACCAGAAGACTTCTCTTGGTAGCATCTGTTTGCAAAAGTTTGTGGCTGAGCTATTCAGAGTTTGTATCGTACTGTGCGTGTCTGTGTTCCTGTGAAAAAGAGTAAAACATTGAGTGGATTCTGCTCATCAATTATCTGGATTATCTTTCTGATATTTACTGATATATATTTATATCAGGGATGTCCTTTTTCTCTGAATTTAAAGAAGTGCTCCAAGTTAGTTAGTGTAAGTTAGAACGCATAGCAAATTTTTTTAGGTCCAGAATAAGTGTCTGGCAACCGTAGTATGAGTAAAAATTATTTTTGCTACACTAAGAAAGGGAGGCCAGAGGAAGATAAGAGAAAACATGAGAGCAGACCAGTGCTGCATCCCCATGGAGCTGCCCCAAGATTCACAGCAGCAGGAGGGAGGAGGAGGAGGAAAAGGGCACCAGAAGTAGCTGCATCTTTCCCACTTAGTGGCACAAACCTGGCAGGCAGGAGGAGCACAGCCATTTTGCTGCAGCCCGTTGCCACGGGCAACTGTTTATTTTGCCTGTGGAGCCAGGTCTGTTTCGTTGATCATTTTGTATCAGTTGTGAATGCAATCCCAGTCTGTTCAGAGGATCTGTGTGGGGGAGTTTTTACAACCACTGAAACATTTTATAACACCTGTTCCTGGACTATTTTTGTGTGTTAGATTCTGGTGCTTGAACCCAGGGAGCTGAGGGGAGTTTCCAGGTGGTGGGCCTTCTTGATTTTAAAGTGATAAATCGTATTTTCAGCTTCATACTATCTTCAGTATGAACCCTATTGGTTTTATTCATTTTAGCTATGCACTGGTGGTAAGGGATAGTTTAGATGTTCTTAGTAATTTTGAGGTTTGTTTTGTGGGTGTATTAAAATTAATTTGGAACCTGATAATGGTTATTTGTTATATTCTATACCACTTTTAGGATTAATAATGGTTATTTGTTATATTCTATACCACTTTCAGGATTAATAATGGTTATTTGTTATATTCTATACCACTTTCAGGATTATTCTGACCAGATTTAGAAATCTGTGGTCGGGTTATCTTGGTTTGCACATTGCAAGCACTGTAATTCCTTATTTGAGTAGTTTTGATATTTGGGGTCCCAATTTTTGACAATGCAGTTTTCATTTAATATAAAGAGAACAGATGTGTCCTTGCATGTGCTCTGAACTTCGTTTTATTTTGCATTCTCCATTCATTTTAAGTCCTTCCCTAGATGTGATTAGAAACAAAATAAAGTGGGGTTCAATTGTGATATTTTTCAGTCTCAATTTGAATACATATTTCGTATTTGCAAATGTGAACAAAGTATCAATGAGCAAAAAAGCTTACAGTTTAAAATTCATTACAAGCTACAAGATGTTCCTTTTTTAAAAACTAGGTATTGAGGTGATGGATTACAAAAAGAAAGTAAATCAGCAAACATTCCTCAGTGGATTTATAGTAATCTTCAGGAGTTAAATTTTGACTTCATATATTACTTCAATATAATGTTTATGACTTCATGTTTAATAACATGACATGGACATTTATAACCCAGGTTAGTTATTAAATGGTCAACCATGGAGTGACTGATTACTGAGCAACATTTAGTTTTAACAGCAAAGTAGAGTGAGTGCATATCTGCATACAGATGTAGAGTATCTGCACAGAGATAATTTCATGGGCAAGAAACCAAGCTGCCATGCTGCTGTATTTTGCTGTTCTTGATTTCTCTCAATCTGAACCATACAACTGGAGATAGATGTTAACTCTGTTAAATAAAGAAAAAGAGATGCTAAAGGTTTTCATTTGAAGCATTTATCAAGTAAATTGTTAGAAGTGCTTGCATAATAGATAAGAAAAGTGAGATCATCCACACTAAGCTAGGACTGTAGCTGGCAGACTGTAATTTTATATGCTTGGGAATACAACCGTTCTCATGGTACAGAAATAGTGAATATTTGATGACTTGAAACCCCAGTAACACATTACATCCACGTTGTATGAAAATATTATTTTCTGTTCAAGCTATTCTGTGCAATGTCATGCTCTTCTGTCCATAAACGTTCTTTCATAATTTTTACTTGCACTTAATCTTTTTACACAGTTTCCTCTGAGGAGTAAGATTGCATTAGACAGAATCTGTATTGGCCAAGATACTTAGTGTTAAGATTGGGATTAGGCAATGAGTAGTATTTCTTCAAAGAAAAGAAATATTTAATTTAATTTAACATCTCAAAATGTTAAATAACTTGTGGTAAATGAGATCTTCAGCCTATTAAGTGTTTGACATCTTTTGCTACTGTTTGGCAGATCCATTGTAATAATTTATTTTAAAAAAATGTATGACATGGGTCACCCAATCCTAGGGAGGATTGCAGGGAGCTGTGTCATATATTTGTTGTAGCTGTTACAGTGTAGTTTTGGGGGGAGGTAGTTATGAGCAATCCCTGCGATATTGTGATTGGAATTAAAATAAGTGGTAATTTCCTACTAAATTGTGCATTTCTCATTGTTGTACATTGTTGTGCAGGCTAATGGCAAAAAATATGCTACTGACTGTGTTTTTTCCTCAACTGAAATGGCAGTAAAGGTAATACAAGCTGACTTTGGGAAGTAGTTGTGTGCTTCTACTCAATTTTCAAACTGTGCCTAATAAGCTATTGGTGTAGTTTATAGGCTTCCCCAAAATCATGCAATGCTTGTTGAATAAAATTGTCAGTACTTGAGAATTTGAAAAGAGAATATGTTTTAACCATTGAGTTTTGTGATTTGGTAAAAAGGAAAGAGCCCTATCTCTAAATTGCTAGCAGGAGTCTTGCTGGATGAGTGTGATGGAGTGATGTTAGTATGCTGCAAACACTCTAACCAGGAGACAGACCCTACTAAGCAGAGCAAGGCGGAGGGGGATACATCTTTCCTAACAGACAAGCTTTTTCATAAGTAAAGCATTCAGGAACATGCAGAACTGAAATCTGGTGTGTTTTAGCTGTCTTAAACCAGGCACTGTAATACTTTACTAATTCTCTGTGCGTAAGGTCAAAAAGGAAAAAAAAAATTATTCACCTACCTAGGGCAGTGAAGTCCTGGAAACTAGCTACATGAATGATTTCTCTGGGTGTGATAACAACTATCTTGGTTACAGAATGACTTTCTAGGTTTTACTTGTTCATAGATTCATTTTAAGCAATTGTTTAGCTTTATAGCTAAATAGCTTCATCTGAATTATAAAAAGCAACCTGAAACCAAATCAGGCAGGTATCAAGAGTGAGCCAGATTGTTATAATTAGGATAAAATTGTTATGTATAGGTAAAATTAAATAAATAGCTTGTTTAGAAGAAAAACAAGACTGGGAAAGGGTAGCTGTAGTAGATTGCTGCCTGTTGTGCTTGTGTCAAGTAAAGAATTAGCTGAACTTGAGCATAACAAAAACTGTTATACTTGCCATTGTGTAGTATGCCATTAGATCTCTGACTGCTTCTCTTTCCTTACCTTTCCCAGCTCCAGAAATACTGGTGCTGGCTCTACAAAACTGAATGAGGCATGCTGCTTGGTCTCTCTATGAGGACAGTAACTTTGCTGTGCCTGTTGTTCAGCATTTTAAGAATTAATTTCTAGGAAGGGGAAAGTATCCGGACAAAAACTGATCATTACCTTTTCCTGCTATTCAATGTATGAAACACTATTGAGGTTATTTAAATCTGTATCTGACAATGAGTCTTATAACTCTGGAAACAAATTAGGACCTTAATGTAAAAGAAGATTTCTCAGCAAAGAAGGAAGATGAAGTCACTGCCTTCATCACAATTATTTATGCATGCAGTTTAGGGAGAGTGTCACTCCACACCGGAAAAACTGTAGGAATACTTACTAACCAGCAGAACTACATCACATGGCATCCAGTAGTTATCCTTAGACAGACTTCTGAAAGAATTATTTTATTTTATTTTCAGTGTTTTAAAGGTGAGGAAAAAAATCTGAAATGAAACTTTCTGAAGTTGAAATTAATTTAGAAGAACATGTTGATCAAAACAATATACAGGATATTGAATATAGACTAGTGTTCTAACCTGGTAAAACTACTTTTAGCTATTACTGTTATTGTTATTTCTAACACTTGTAATAGAATGAGTGTGAGTTAATATTGATGCACTCTGTTGGTGGAAGCATTCTTCAGTAGGTGCTTGTGCTTTTTGAGATGGTAAGTAATAGGTATGTATGCAGGAGCAGAGGAAAGACTGATATAAGAAAACTATCTATGAGATTTTATAAATAAAGAATAAAATGAATAATTTTATAATTTTAGTCAAATAATTTTAGTCAAAACAAAACTTATGCTAAACAGGATCAGTAAAGGTCAATCATTTGTCACATAAACTTATGAAACTTCAGTACAAGTCTGATATAAATGGTTTATAAGCATGTCTTTAGTATAAATTAGCATATTCAACCCCCCCTTTTTAACAGCAAATAAACAGAAGCAGGCATTCTCTAGTAAAATAGTCTTCTGAAAGTTCAGATATATTGGTAAGGGGTCAGATTGCTTAGTGGTGTAGAATGATTCCAGATTTTGCCATAATCCAGTCATGCAAAAGATTAGTGTAAAGGATGCCCAATATTTATTATTGAGAGTGCTTCAATGGAGGCTTCTCTTAATCTGTGCAACAAGATGAGTAGTTCTCTGATCAGAAGTGTTATATCAACTCGTTATGTTGTGTCTTTGCCTGTCTTATTTGAAAGTTCTTCTATGATGGCTTTGGATTTTCTAAGTAGTCTGACCTGTTCTTTGAGGAGGAAGGTTTATAAACAGCACTGGCATAAAATTGGTAAAAAATTCTTCAATATTTTTTTCTCCTCACTTAAATGTTGGTTTGTTAGGTTTTTTTTCCAGAACAGACCATTCTATTTCCTTGTGTTTCAAAAGCTACTTTTAACCTGATTAATTATAAATTTATAATGCAAGGTGAAAACTACTATTTTCTTCTGCTAATATGTCTTTAAAATTTTCAGTGCAAGTACAAGATGTGTATACCTAATCTATATTCTTATAGTAATACATGCTGACTACTGAAACACTGATTTACTGATTGGAGTTACTCTAAAGGAAAAAAGAAGTGACTATTTCATGTCACTTGAGATTTTGGGTGATGAAAGTATCTTGAATAAGTTAAGTTCTCCACTCTCACCCAGAGAGTGTTGCCCTTATAGAAGACTACTAGAACAGTAAGTTCACTGGGACTCTGATGTAGTTTTGTAATTCCCCACAGCATTTATATTATCACATTGTAGTCTTAATAATAGCACATAAACACACATAAAACCATAACACAGACTGCAGGTTTTGTTAGTACACTGTTGGGTAAAAGTTTTTATGTTTGTCAGTGTGGTTGATAAAATATCTAGTAACTGTTAGACAGTTACATAAAGAGTGGTAAAATTGCTTAAGGCCAATTTAACAACATATCTGATGTGACATGCAGAAGAAAAAGCTGTGTTTTAACAAAAAATGATGCTTCAAATTTAAATTAAAAGTTATTTTTCTAGATTTAGATTTATTGGATGTGAAAGATTATCTCAAGTAGTCACTTTGTTTTGATGAACGGGAGAGGCATTGGCTCACACAAAGCTTTTGATTTAGTGATAATTTTGACTTTCGAAACTCGAATGGGAATTTTTAGGATAGCTGAATATCTGCAAAAGTCTTCTTTTCTAGGAGGATATTCAGGACTTCATCCAATTTCAGACCAAGAAATAAAGTGCAGAACAACACCATACCATAATATCACACATTACTGTTACTGTCTGTCTATACACCACTCTACTATCCTAGTAATCCAAGCTTGAGTTTACCTGGTGCACAGTCACAGCAAGATTCTGTCATCTCCTGTGACCCTATATGCAGCCTGTTGTGCCTTTGGAATAGAAACCTGATATCCTAGGGAACTGGGATGGTAGCATTTTTCAGTCATTTCATGGCCTCTTAAATTAATTGCAAGATAGAATCAAAGACGAATTTTATACAAATTAGTATTTTATATGTATGTTGGGATTTTTCATTATTACTTCATGGGAATGTCCTAGTATCAAGAGATGGAAATGCCATTTTGCATGAAATTAGCATCCAGTGGACAACTAATAATTGTTTTCCTGCAGCCCAGTAGTATCTACCAACTTACTTGGTAGAAAATTTTCTTTCATTTTATGAAGTATGTGATGCTGGAACTTGTTCTCTTGCTTCCCAGGAGCTTTCCTGTTGTGATAGTTTGTAGTTTATGTTCATGAAGAAGTAGTGTATAACTGCAGATGCTGTCTGGATGATTCATGAAATCAGCTATCAGAAGCTTTGTCTTGGTTTCTGTGTTGAGTTGAACTGTTGCTATTTTCATGTAGCTGCTTTACCAACTCCAACCATTAACAGGGAGTTACTGGTACTAGTGGTAACATTTGACTTCTGGTCCATCATCAGAAAAGACCCTGAAATGGCAAAACCTGCATGTCAGTTGAAAAAGTGAAGTGAGAAAAATTCAGGGTGTATGGACTCATTCTGCAAGGTTTTATGTTAGCTTGCAGAACTTGTAGCTCTTTTCTGCTACATATGGTTGCACTGGAGATGAAACCAATTCAGGTTTGCTTTGGTATAATTACACTCACTTAGGAATCACTTCTGCTTTTTGCATTTCTGCAACAGTTCCAACCCATTATTGAATGTTCTTAATAATAATTACTGAGAGTGCCAGCAAAAGGAGGACTCCTGCTGAAGAAGAACAAATGCCTGAGTTAGAAAACTGCCTGTTTTCTTAAACAAACAGACATAAAGTCCACAACCTAATTGACAGAGAAGATCTTGAATCCTAGCTAAATGACAAGCAGCCCAGGTGTCTTTCCAAATGGAGGGATACTTCAGGAAAATGTGTGTTCAGTGTTGGTCCCTTATGGAAGGTTTATTTTTTTGTGTGTTGCCTAAAGGCACAGAGTAGGGGAATCTAAAGTCGGCAGAAAATCTTCACCAGGGTTTGTTTGGGTTTTTTTTGTTTTGGTTTGGTTTTGTCTTTCTTACTGGTAGAATAATCATGCTGGCCCCCCCTTTACAATGTATGTTCAGGTTTGGAGAACACCTAAGGGTCTGGCTTACACCTTTCTCCATATTGGAAGATTTAAAATCCGCTCTGTTCAGCGATTATGTAAACGAACAGATTATTCTGGAACTGCTACAAATTTGGATTTGGGCATTGTAATTTGGAATAGGTAGGATTTAAGCATTTTGGTGGGCTTCTATATCTGGTTCAAGTGCCTAGTTAAGATAGTGTGACTGATTTATTAGTTTTGTGATTTGAAAGGAAGTATTTCTTCCAATAATATTGCTGCAGGTTTATAAGACCAAGTGGAAACTACTGGTTCTTTGGGTCCTCTAATTATCTGTTGTCAGTGTTGAATTAATTTACAATATATTCTTCACATTACCTTCCTAAATATTGTATAGATTAGCTTGTGTGTGATAGTCTAATCTGCATTGCAGCTGGTAGTAAGGAAGAACAGGTTATTTTATGTCACATGTATTATCTGAGTTGTTACATGTGTTTACTCTGATGTTACAATCAATGTAAAAGGAAACAGAAGGGTTGTTACACCTCAGTGTATTGCCCCTTGTCACAGCAGCATTTAAGCAAAAGAAACATTCTCCATACCCTGGAGGTATGGTCTTGGGTAGGTCATATAAGCTCTAAATATGAATTTGGTAAGTATAGTAGGAAAATTACAGAAGGCCATTCACCCATTCTCGGTTGAGTGTCCTGCACACAAGCAAAATTGGAGACTACAATTATTATTTTTTTCCTCTTGTGGGCTTATGTAAGAAAACACAAGATACCACTGCAATTTGCAGTGAGTTTTCAAAGTGCTCTGAGGGGTACTGGCTGAACCCCTTCATGGGTTTAGGAGGATTGACTACTTCTTGGTTCCTTACTTGGCTTAAGTAAAACTAGTTATGCAAATTTATATTCCAGTTCTATTACAATCAAGACTCTTGGTGCCTGAGTGTTTTTACTTCCTAAAATGGGGGATTATGGCATGTCTTTTAAGAGTAGCCTTTGGAAAGTATGTTATAGTCGTTGACATATTTAAATAGTTTGATAAAAAGTCATTGCTTTCCAGGCTAGGAATTTCTAAGATGAATGCATAGGTTTATGTAACTGTGACACAATAGCTATGCAGGTGAGTTGTACAGTTATTTTGCTTTTGGGAAATAGAAAGTTGGGTCAACAGATTTAAAATAAGGGTGCAAGCTACTGTGTAAGCAGCTGCATGTAGAAAAACTATCTTAAACTGAATTAGAGCTTTTGACCTAAATCTTGGTAGTAGTTAAACTTATATTTAATTGATGAATTTAGGTAAGGAATATCAGAGCTAAAGTAATTTCCTTTCTGTCAGTGTGAATGCCTTAGGTCCTCACTGGCATCACACCACAATTTTCTTGGAGCTGAACCCATTACATCAGATGAGGATCTCTTTTTCTCCTGGTATATAAAACCTGTGATCATCCAAGATGAAGTTTCCCTGCTGTGTTCTCATTCTTTGTCTGCCCATGTCCAAATGCTTTTGCCTTTAAAAAGCAGTTAGGAAAACATCGTCGTGAGGCTGTCTTGTCTGCAGAAAAGCTATGAAGTTAAAGAAGTTACATGCAATGTCTTAGTACTCCCAGTGTGTGTGCATGTGTGTAAATGCATTTGTAGGTACATGTAATGTACATACACATAGAGATAATGTGTACATTACGTGTAAGGTTTACATTATATGATATGCAGTCATGTATATGTAGTATAAACAAGTTCATATTGTGTTTTGTTCACTAATGAAAAAGAAAATGAAGAATAAATACACATAAAATATGCATGGAGGCAACAAACCCATTTTCCGTAATATGTTATTTATCCCTTTGGGAGACTGGAGAAAAAGAAGAGCTCAGATGTTAAATCACAGAAGAGAGCAGAATCAGCAACGTTTTTAATCAAATTGTTAGGAAGTAATTCTGAAAACAGCTGCTTTATGGTCAGTTCTTAGAAATAGAGATTAAAATTAAAATGTAAAAATCTAGAAAATTGATTTGGTTTAAACTGATATTGTATATTTTTTTGCAACCAGTGTTACTATTTTTTAAAAGTACATATTTCTAACTATGTATAAAAGCTATTTGCATAGAATTCACTAAAGTGAAAAATAAAACAGATCACTATATAAAAATTGCTTCTTACTCTCTCAACATTCCTCAAGCTGAGAAAAAATAAATATAAAAAGCTGTCTGTCTGTATTCAATCACGTAAGTATTTAGGTCTGTAGATGAAAGAGGGGGAAATACAAATACAGCCACTGATTTTAGATATTAATTTACTTTCTCTCTAATTTTTTACAATAAAAATATATGAACCTAAAAACTTGCAAGTGATATTTAAATAGACTTGAATATTTTAACTATTGATTATTTTTAGTCTTAAAAGAAGCTGCTCCTGTGAAAGTTTCAAGCAGATGATACTTAGTATACATAAAATACATCTTTAGAAAACCAACATTTGCAACCAAGTTTCAAATGAGGGTCCATTTTGTGGCAAAAACTGATTGCTTACATATTGCTTTGTAGAAATGGCAAAAAAAATCAGTAGTTTTAAAGGTATATGAGAACCATATTGTTTCTAGTATATCAAATATGTCTGCTTGGTTTTTTTATTAGGACTGGTTTTATTTTAATAGTCTCAATGGTGAGCTACAGAGGAGGGTAAATATTGGGATAAGTAACATTCAGAAATTATTGTGGATTGAAAGGTGTCACCACATCCTAAAGATCAGAGAAGTGTTCAGTTAAATGTATATGTGCATGTGCATGTGTATATATGCAGATAGTGTACACACGTGTGAAGTCTATATGTTAGGCAAAATACTTCAGGGGAAAAAAATATTATTTATCACATATGAGGAAAAACGCACACAGAGAAAATCAGATTTTGCATGCTTCCATGTAGTCTGAGGGATTTTTAATTTTTTTTTTCCATTTTTTTTATTTGACTCAAGAGATTGTCCAACATTGCTTTAGCAATAAGAAACAATGCTACCTTTTCTCTGACAGGCTTCTTAGTGATGCAGGAAATCAGTCAGAGAAAAAAAGAGTTCGGAAAGCACCCAACATGTACAAGGTCAGACAATAAAACAGGCATTTATGCTTGTACTATTATTTCTGTCAACAACAGGTTAGTATATTGGAGGTATCTTCTCCTTATCCACATCTTAGAGTCGTCAAAGTAATCTGTTTCTGTACCCAGTGGTGTTCCTGAGGAAAGCATCCCATAGCCCTTTCGAATGCCTGTGCTGTGCTTGGATGAGCAGAGGCAGCTGGAAATTATTAGCATAGACTGACATGTGAAATCACATGGGAAAAGATTCATCTCACTAAAGAAGAGGAATCAGTGCTCTGTTCTGTAGGGGAAGAGGACTTTACAAAAGTGAGCAGCTTTTGAAAGGGGCATGTGGGAACTGAGTTACGTGATTACACTCATGCCATTTAATATTGCAAATCTCATTCTACCATCAATAGATTATATTTAAAAACAGCCTGATGATCACAGATGATGGTTTCATAAGGGCATAGGAACTGCCAAGCAGGAATGAAGCAGTTGTTCCCTTATCCTAGTTCTCCCTCTTAGCTCTCCCAAAATATACAGTGATATCAGGAAAAAACCAGAACATTAATAAGTACATAGCTGTAAATGTTACATTCATAATGTGAAAACAGTGACATTTCTGAATGTGCAAGGTTTGACTTCATTTAAAATGTGTGCATTGTTAGGCTTAACTCAATTGGAAAGGAAAGGGAAAGAGGTTTTGTTTTAACAAATGCACTGTCCTTAAAAAAAACAAACTTGTACTTCATTTTCTTTCTAGCTGCATGGATGTATTTTACAGTTTGCACTTGTATTTTGTGATCTCGTTAGTTAAGCCTCTCTTTGTGTTTTCAGTATTAGTATGGCATATACAACACACAGGTTTGCTGAGCTACCTTGCCCAGTATGTTATTTCTGCTCTTAATTTTAGTATCAGTGAGATACTATAACTGTTAACAGGTTCTTGGTACAACAGTCTTAAGAATTTACAGTTTTACAGACTTACAAACCTGCATCATTTGGGAACTAGACAGAGCTTTTCTTCTACTATCATAAACTAGGTAAGATGTGTTTTTTAAATCTCTAAAAAGGTGAGACAACTTAATTATTGAACTGAGAATATTCACACATGCTTTAGTCATCTCCCTAGAGAACTGTGCATTTTTCCATTGATTTGGGCTTTCATACTCATGAAAACTGGATTGGATTAATAGAATTTCTAGTTTTTCACCTATCTGAGGTGTTTTTTTGTTAAAAAATTAGGTAATGTTCTGGCAATGATGCCCTCATATGAGATGGGCAGTGTTGTCGATGCCCTAAAGTATTGTGCTTATCTGCCATCTACAACTGTTGACGAGTTGCCTTTTTGAATGTCATTTCTCTGCGTGACATTCTGGCAGTCACTTCCACCTGCAGGTGTTCTTCCTTTTTGGTTGTTCAGCTCAAGCAAAACTGGTGTTTAAAATTGTGTACAATGGCTTTTCAGGAAAGAAACAGAACCTGCCTTCCATAATGGCAGTGAGAAAATGCCATATATTGTAACAGCTATGAATAACAGATTAATGTAGGATATATTAAACTAGATAGATAATGTTAGAGATAAAGATACTCACTCCTCTAACCACAGGTTCCTCGAATTAAACTTCTACCTAGTTGTCCTACCTGGACTGTCCATAGAACTCAAGTATGTGCATTTCAGACCAGAGAAAGAACCAAAGA
Source organism: Florisuga fusca (assembly GCA_038090715.1). Lineage (NCBI taxonomy): Eukaryota > Metazoa > Chordata > Aves > Apodiformes > Trochilidae > Florisuga > Florisuga fusca. The sequence continues at coordinate 19,934,496 of JAAWXA010000007.1, forward strand.
ACTGTACCTGGTCATTTATCCGGGTGGTAGAATTACTTCTTAAAATTCTAAGTTGTTATGAATCCTGTCAATTCATTAAACATGCCAAAATTAAGTATTGTGAATTCAATAGTAAAAGCCTGCAACATAAGCCTATCATATAAGACATTAGAAGAGGAATCTTTATGCTTGTGGACAGCAGCCATCCAGTAACTAGCTTCATACTGCATGAAACTGTTTTCTCTTTTGCTGTCTGAAGCTCAGATTAATGTCTTCTGCCTGTAGGAGTGGAAAAGTTTAGCATCTTGCCCATATAACTCATTAGGGCCTTACATTACATTGTGTATGTAATGAACAGATGTCATTTTTGCAGGAAGTCAGTCCATCTGCCTAAAATATCAGTATTTGTTTATTGAAGGTCAATTTCCCTGTTGATTACAGCAATAACCATGATAACTGGCATGCTATTAAGCAAAAAGTGCTCATATGTTTAGAGGCAGGAAGGTATTTGGTGTTCAGAACATCTGTTCCAGCTAAAAATGCAACCAAAATCAGAGCAGCACCTTTTGGTGAGCATTTTGACCACATTGCCTCTCGGTCACTGAATGACCCTCTATTAAGAAAATAACTGAAAACCAATTAAAAATGAAAGAGTAACAGAAGAAAAGTTGTCCAAATGGCAAAGATTTTAGTAAGTTAAGTAGCTGCCTATTTCTTAGTAAGAGTAGAGAATTTTTCTGTTACCTGTTTTGAAAGGGATGACTGAAGTGTTGGTCAGCATAGTTCCCAGTCTTCACTGCAACAGACTAAAACACTGGAGGAGTCTCTGAACAGTCAGCTGGAAAAGTGCAACAAGACACACTTCATTTCTGTGTAGAGTCTCCTATTCCAACAACAGTGCTCAAAGGTGACCTTCCTAGAAATCCCATTCACGTGATTTTAGGCTTTTTCCTATCTTTTGAGAATAATCTTAAACATTTTAAATATCTCATTTTGTATATACATACATACACATGCACTTATAAATACAAATACACACACATGTATGTATGTAATGGAAGGAAAGGTTAAGAAAATCACAGAAAGTGGTGGGGGTGTGAAAAATAATATTTATGTTTCCAAAGATATTCTGTATTTTAAATCTGGGAAACTTGTTTTCTACCTATCTGTTGTATGTGTGCTTATGTGTGTGTAGGTGTACAAATTCTGTGAAGTAGTTTACATAGCTCTCAAGGCATAAATAATTAATTCCTGGAAGAACTGGATAAGACAATGTTAGGCTTGTTTGTTTATGGTTTCAGAGCTATAATCTGTTCATTGTAAAGCATTCCTTTTTTATCTTCAGCCTGCATAAAGGGGGATTATATGGATATAAAGGTGATGGCATTAAGTCAGAGCAAAGAATTCTATCTCCATCAGTGAGAGATGCCAATGGAAGAGTGAAAACAGGGAAAACATACTATACTTTCCCCTGATACTTTCTGAACATCCACTTCTGTAGACAGAGGACTATTATTCATACAAACCAAGGCTCTGCCAGCCCCTGGTGTGTCCAGTGTAAAGTTCGTTCTCTCAAACTCCCTTGAGGTTTTTCTGGCCTTTGCATTTGCACTTACTTTCTGCCAGAGTTTACAGTATTCATGGTCTGTTTCTCCTCTTCATCTGTTCATTGATTTTTACCATGTGGCTTCCTTTGTTTTGTATTTGTTTTCAGTCCACTCAGGTAAAGCCTTCATTTTCTGTTGTCAGAAATTTCCTATAATCAAACCCTTTTCCTGATGATTTTTTTTCCCATTTGGAAATCAGCCAAAATTACTGGTTTGAAATGTTTTTTTTACCTTTAGAACTGATTTTGTCAGCAGGACTTTTTACTATTTTTTACATAAAATTTACAAAATGGTTCATTGAAACAATACTGCATGCTGCAGAATCAAGTGCTTAAAAATTGGAAATGCAGAACTTTAGAAGACAAGTCTGACCTTCATTTGCACCTTTCCAAGTATAAAGTGTTTCTAATTACATAACTTTCAGGGGTATTTTTGCCCCACAGAACTAGCTTTCATATTTTTTGGTTTTTCAGTTTGAATATTTGTCCCTGCTTGTTATTTACTGCATATTGCAAAAATTAGCAAATGAACGCAAAGTTATTTCTTTTTTCTTGCATTATGACACAAAGATTGAAGCAAAAACCTTGACTAGATTAGCAAAACATCAGACCTGATTGTTGGGTGTGTTTATTATATGATAGAACTTCAGAGCTCCCAAAGGGATAAGGGGATGGAAGTTGCACTTCTGTCACACCTGCACAACTTTTGACCCTATCCTTCAACAGCCTTCATGGTCTGTGAAGTGAGGTTCCTCAGTAACTTCTAAGATAGCTCCAGAATGTTTTATGTGAGCAAACAAATTGGTGTAGGATAGTTGATTTCTTATTCTGTGGTGTAATTGACTGTACCCATACCTGTGTTGTGCAGTTGAGGCCTTCCACAAAGGATTTTCTGTTCTTACCATTGAAACTTCTTTGCCCTCTAAAATGCAGTGGTTAAATTCACAGTGCATATTGAGGGCAGCCCCTTGCTTTGCCTGGGAATGCTTTGAGAGTGGCCCATGTCAAACTTCCTCCATTTGCTGTTCAAGAAACTCCATAGGGTGCATAAGTGCAGTCCAGGGGTTGTGTTTTAGGTCAGGTTTAATTTAGGCATGAGTCACCATGTGTGGTTGTGTCTGTGAAGAGTCTTTTAAACTGCCCATTCTGAGCTGGCTTTGCATTGCTTATAAGCAAGGAACCTGATAGGAGTGAGCTGTCATGGCTACATTGCAGCCTGGGAGGGGGAAGCCAAGTCCCATTTCTAAGATGAGAACTCAGTGCAAGCATTATGCTTCAGGTGTGTTTCTTGTAAATGTTTCATGGTGAAGTGTGACCTTTATTTGCTTGCCAGGCATCTCGTGGCTCTAATACAAGAACCTGTGACAGATTGTTTGAACTGAAGAGCCCCGGAGCCCTGCTGTGGGTGAAAAGTGGATCCTCCTTGCTTGGAGTGAAGCATGTCAAGCAAGGGAACAAATAGAGATCTTTTTAAAAAACAGGAAATCAAAACAAACAAACAAAACCAGCCTATGAATAGCAATAAGCAGCAAATAAGGGAGATAGAGTTGGGTATCCGTTTTGTTCAGAAACATATCTCTGTGGTCTGGTTGGTGCATGAGGAATCGACTGAATGGTTGCATCCAGAGAGTAGTAGTCAATGGCTCAATTTGTGAGTAGAGATCAGTGATGAGAAAAGTCCCTTAGGGGTCCACATTGGGACCAGTACTGTTTAATATCAGTTGCATAGGCAGTGGGATTGAGTGCACCCTCAGCACATTTGCAGACTGCAGTAAGCTGGGTGATGAGGTGACATGCTGTCCAGAGGGACCTGGACAACCTTGACAAGTGGGCCCATGTGAACCTCACAAGGTTCAGCAAGGCCAAGTGCAAGGTCCTACACCTGGATCATGGCAACCTCCAGTATCAATAGAGGCTCAAGGGTGGGCATTTGAGAGCAGCCCTGCAGAGAAGGACTTGGGGGTACTGATGAATGAAAAGCTGGACATGTGCCAGAAATATGCTCTCGCATGCAGCCCAGAAAGCCAGCCATATCCTGGGCTGTGTCAAAAGAAACATGGCTACCAAGGTCAAAGGAGGTCATCTCCCCCTCTGCTCCTCTCTGGTGAGACCCACCTAGAGTACTGTGTCCAGTTCTTGAATTCTTAGCACAGTAAAGGCATGGAGCTGTTTGAGTGAGTCCAGAGGAGGGCCACAGAAATTATGAAGTCTGGAACACCTGTGGAGAGAGACTGAGAGAGCTGAGGTTGATCAGCTTGTAGAAGAAAAGGCCCTGGGGAGACCTTTTTATGGCTTTTCAGTCCTTACAGGAAGCTTATAAGAAAGATAGGCACAAACTTTCTAGTAGAGCCTGTTGCAAAAGGACAAGGGGTAACAATTTTAAAATAGAAGAAGGTAGCTTTAGATTGGGCATAAAGAATAAATTTTGTATGATGTGGTTGCCCAGAGAGATAGTAGATGCCTCATCCCTAGAAAAATTTAAGATCGTGTTGGATGGGGTTCTGAGTAACCTGATTTTGTTGAAGATGTCTCTGCTCATTGCAGGGGTCCAACACAAACTACTGAAAAGATTTCTGCTTTTAATGGTTCTGAATTCACACACATAATGAGTGAGTTGAGTCCAGCACCTTCTGGTCTCTGCTATCCATGCTACGTTTGCTGTGTTAGACTTCATCACCTCTGCTGATGCTTTTTGTTTGCTTTCTCAAAGGTGTAAACCAGCTGTCTAATTTCTGCCACATAGTAAATACTTGCTAGTGACTAAGCTTGACTAATATTTGCTGTTTATTAAGAGAATATCTTCACTCTTTGTCTCTTCCCACCTACTATGCAGCTGTATGCAGTAAACATACTGGGGAACTCAAAGAGGATATCTGTTCAGGTCACCTCACAAAGGAACACATTTTATTTTGTCAGATTTAATGCTATAATTGGATTATTCTAGCTCTGTGTTCTTTGCATTCTCTGGTTATTTTCCTTAACAATTACCCAGCATTAGGAAAGCTTTAAAAGCAATGTACATGGAGTTGAGAATTAGAATAAGGCAAAATGCATGTACTTCTGGGAGAGAGGATGAAGCCACTTTGATGTAATTTTACTAGTGGTAGGGCAAAGCTGTATCGGATTCCCAACTGAATGCAAGAAGAAATTGGATTCATAGCAGTTAAAGAATTCAATGCGTTGGTTAATTAATCAGAATGAGTCACAGAGTACTGGTATGAGCTGGTTGTTAAATAGGATGGGAAGGTGTCATTGCTGTCAAGAAGAGGAAATGAAGAACATAAGGGTTGTTGTACAGAGATGGGTCTAATGGGAAGGAGATGTGGCACTACAGGTACTGGACAGGACTACAGAGAGGACTTGCTGTTCTGGTTGGAAGACAGGAATGTGACCTGAGTATTGGATTTAATTGAATTCTGCCCATTAAGAGCAATTGGAGGCTCCTAGTTGTCTCATTACAGCTTCTGACACTGGATTTCTGGCAGAGTTTGTGGGTTTATGCTATACTTTATGCCTTGTAACTGTGCTCCATAGGGGAATAACCACTGTATCCACTGTTACTTATGTTGTGTTTTGGCTACCATGTCAGTGCATTCTGAAGTACATCAACATACTGCCTATTTTAGAACTGACAGTAGAAACATAGAAAGTTCTCTGTGTCCTCTTACAGCATGGCAAGATGTTGTTTAGGTCAAGGTACAGAGGAGAGTCACCAATATGATCAGAGGGCTCGAGCACCTCTCCTATGAAGACTTTCTGAGGGAGCTGGGGTTGTTCAGCCTGGAGAAGAGGAGGCTCTGAGGTGACCTTATAGCAGCTTTCCTATAGCTGACAGGTGCCTCCAAAAAGCTGGGGTAGGGCTTTTTGAATGGGTGTGTAGTGAGAGGACGTGGGGAAATAGTTTAAAACTTGGAGAGAGGAGAATTAGGTTAGGAAATAATTCTTTCCTGTGAGTGTGGTAAGACACTGGAACAGGTTGCCTGAGGAAGTTGTGGCTGTCCTCTCCCTGGAAGTGGTCAAGGCCAGGTTGGAAGGGACCTTGAGCAACCTGGTTTAGTGGTAGGTGTCCCTGCCCTGCAGGGGGGTTGGAATGAGATGATCTTTATGGTCCCTTCCAACACTGGCCATTCAATGGTTCTATACCAGTTGTGCTACCCTGAGCTATCCAGAAATATGACATCTCCAGACTTGAAGCCAAGTACTAATATTAAGTAGTGCTCCCTGCTTGAGGAAGTTTGACCTGTTTTCCTGCTGGGAGATACTGTGATGATGGCATGGCTCTGTAGCATATGATTTAAAGCTATCTTGTCCTCATAGCACAGGCTATGTGTAAGTGTAAATCTGTTAGCCCCTTGTCATGCTATCTAAAGTCCTGCTGTACTTATTTAGACCCAATATATATTACTCCTGATTTGCTGCTGCTTCTGGCAAACTTGTACTGCCTCCATAAAGCCTAGAATTAGTTACACGACTGTAGGATTTCAGGAAAATTGGACTTGATCTGGTGCCTTCTTTAAGCAGCTTTATCTTTTCATGTGGGCTGTTGCAAAACTTACTCTGAACATCCTGCCACTGCGGTCCTGTGTGGCGGAAGTCTTGAGTCTGCACCATGAAAGTCCATTTTTAAGGAGTCTTTCAGTGATTAACACTTCCTTTTCATTAATATCTTCCATTCAGTAAATAAATGAAGTAACTTAAGTTTTGAACACTGGTATCACATTTTTCTCTGGTGATAAATTCTACTTTCATTTGTCCAATGGCTGACTAATGATTTCTTTGAAAGTGCAATTAAAACACTGCCTTCTTCATAAGCACTATTTGTTTTATATGATAAACTTGATTCAATAAATAGCTGTCTGACCCACACAACAGTGATGAACACCTGCTTTTATGACTATCTCTCAGTAGAGACAGAAACAATACCTCTTGTAAAGTGCCATATTCATTCAAATGTTAATACATTATGTTGGAAGGGGTCAGCTCTAAGGTCAGACCAGGTTATTCAGGGTTTTATCCAGAGGCCTGCGCAACATCTGGACAACCTCTGACTGCTACTGATTGCATCTTAGAAAGAGAAATACTAGAGACTGAAAAGAGAAAGAAAATACATTAGAAAACTGATTCTCTGTCCCTGGAGATATTTAAAAAGAGACTGGATGTGGCACTCAGTGCCATGGTCTAGTAACTGCAGTGGTAGTGGGTCAAGGGTTGGACTTGATGATCTCTGAGGTCCCTTCCAACCCAGCCCATTCTATGATTCTATGATTGAATCTATGAAAGCAGGTGTTGTAACTCTGATGTCTTTTTACATATTTCTGTATGACCACTAAAGTCCTTAACTACTTCAGTGTTCTCATCCAGTGTTTAAGAATACACTAATTTGATTAGTTATGTCCTAAGGAGATGTTAGAAAGCCTGTAAGGTAAAACTGCACTGGGTTAAATTAATTACCTGTTTCCTGGCCTTGAGATGCTACAAGTCAGTGAGTGAAGTTATATTGTGTGCTTGCCTGATGAAAGGGTGAAGTGGAGCGTAACCTCCTGCCAGTGTTACTGTATGCAGTTTGGTTAGACTTGGTATCATCTCAGCTTTTCTCTTTCACCATCTTTATTGATGCATTATATAACCTCAGTCTGCTCCAGCACCATCTGCAGAAAGTGTGAAAATTGAAACTCCATTTATTAAAAATAAAGACTGTGAGATGCCTGAAAGTCATACCAATAAGCCATGTACACCCTTCAGATGCACACTTTCCTCTTGAGCTGCACTATTATCCATGCATGGATTCCACAGTCTGGCTCTGGGTTCTGGGGAAGTGTTTATGATCTAAAGATGCAAGAGAGCAGTAGTCTGCTCTTTGGAAAGGAAGTGCATTATTTGATCATAACTGCAAATATAAATTGTCTGTCCTAAGAGCTAAAAAGTCAGAAAGCTTGATTTAAATTCTTATGGAGAAATAGAGATACCCAGTTTGTCTCTCAGTCCACAAGCTGTCACAGATCTTTCTAAAATACACAGAGAACAAAATTCACTAAGAGGTATTCATGTTTTGATTAGCTATAAACAAAAAAGTCAAAGCTGTCTCTTATTTTTTCTGTGTATTTCTGTAGGTGGATCTCTGTTACTGTGTTTTAAAAACACATGATGATGGCTCAGCCACTTTTGGGATTTTTGTGTCAAAATGTAGTGTATCGAAAATGTCGGGTTCAGAAACAAGCATCCTACCTAGGACTTTTCTGACTCTTAGTAAGACAATTGTCTTCTTCATCTGTATGGATCCAGAAATATGTGCATTAAGCCTGTCACAATGCAAACTTGCTACTTAAAATCACAGGATGATTTGAGTTGAAAGGAACCTCAAGAGTTTCATCTAGTCCAATCTCTTGCTTAGAGCGGGGTCATCTGTGAAATCAGACCAGGATGCTCAAGGCTTTATTCAGTCTAGAAAACCTCCAAGCTTGTACAACCTGTCTGGGCAACTGGTGCCACTCCCTGGGAGTCTTGGTGAAAAAGTTTTTTCCTGTGTCCAGTCTGAGCCTGCCCTCTACCAACTTATGCCCATTGCCCCTCTCTTCTTCACCAGGAACTGCTGTGAAAAGCCTGGCACCAATTTCCCAGTAATCTCCTCAGAGGTACTGGGGGATTAGTGTTAGGTTCCCCGGAAGCTCTCTATGCAGATCAAGCTCTGTCCCTCAGCTTCTTCTCATGGGGTGGGTGCTTCAGCTCTGACTAACTTGTTGACCTTCCATTAAAGAAATTCCCTGTCTCCTAAGGTCTTCCTGTATTGTCTGTGGCAGGGTGGCTGGGGGGAGGTACTGCAAGCTGGGTGCAACATAAGGGTTGTTATTAAAACAATATTTATGTGTGTCTCATTATATAAACTTATATCTACAACTCCCATCATAAAATTGAGGCTGACATTTTTATTTGTAAATCAAAGCAAATTTGTGATTTAATTCAGTTTTGTTAAGTTATGATATATAAAATGAAATACTGAGATTTTCGTTACTAGATGAAAGAGTATTCATTGTATGTGTCTCCATCTCAGCTGGTTGCCTAGCATTCCCTTTACAGTCAGTGGGAAAAAAGAAAAAAAGAACTTCTAGTATTTTCCCCTCATCCTGGAGTTAGAGTCTGACATAGTCAAGATTAAATTTAACCTTTAAGGCTCCTGGTTTTACCACTGACTGCAGTGGAGCTCAGATGCACTCGTGAGTGCAGGTGACTGCCTTGTAGAGGCTCAGCTTAGGTAGATAAATTCTTTAGTTTTGGCCAGAACTGATTTGCTTGCAGACCCTAGTGGAAGGAAGGCAAAAGAAGATTCCAGTCTAAACTGTATCTTAATGACTGCATAAATGATGGAACTTGTGTGACTTCGTGAAGAGAAATAAGTGGGGATCTTGGTTCAGAGTAGAAGAAAGGCTATTAGTGACTGAGGTACAATGGAATACAGGTTGGGCTTTCTATGTATATTATGTAAACTTCTGTACAAATTTGAAAACTTAATATAATATCCCAACCAAAGGACAAATCCCTACCCATTTTAAACCCACTAATATTAATCAAGGAAGCTATGTTTATGTGTTGGAGTATTTTGAGGGTGAGTAAAATATTTTTAGGAAGTTTCACTTGAAAATTTCCATTGTAATTTTGCCTGTTCATGTAGATGTAAGTGCTACTTATTAATTGTTTATATTACTGTTTTGAAAATATTTTTACAATAGTTGTTGCATATTCTACTGTAGTTTCCATGTGGGTTTAGGGAGGGGTTGTTTTTTCATTTATTCTTCCCCAAACTTCCCTTGTAATATTTTTAACAAAAATATCAGGTCCTGTATTCAGCAGTCCTCCAAAAGAGTCTGTTTAGAATAATAGCTTCCTTTAAGAGCTTCTAGCTTGTACTTCCTCAGAATAGTTTTTTACTAAAAGATAACAGTCTAAGCAAAATATTAAATGTCCTTTTACTGCCTAACAGTAATTTAATGTGACATTTCTGCATTTTATTATTATCAAGGTCTGCAAACTTATTAAATCATGTTACATGTGATCAATGGATTTATCTTTGCAAACTAAAGTGCTCATCGTGGCATTCCTCCTTTGCTCTGGTGGAATGGAGGTTAATTGTAATGAATCTTGTCAGGTCCTCATTTTCTTTATTTCTTGAAACATGATCTTTACTTTTCCATATGAAATTTGATAAGTGGGCATCACGTAACAGGCACAGACAACCACAGCCATCCCATTTGTTAGGAGAGTTTCTTCAATACGACTCCATCATTTTACAAATTATGAAAAAACTGTCTGACCAGTGCAAGTCCAAAATAACAGAAATGCACTTTATGTAATTTGTCGTGTCGCATGGAGAAAGCAATTGGATGTTGGCCTTAGTCCACCCCATAAACAGTTCAATCCAACTGTATTTCTGTGTCAACTGTTAACATTTAGAACAAGCTTAAAGAGGTTGCTGCTGTACCCTGCATGTTGCAAAACATTTTCAGATTTACTGACATGGAGATTTATGCATTTGTATTACGTTGTTTGCAGTCTTATGGTTTCAAAGTTTTGTTTTGTTGTATGTCACATTGAAAATAACATTTTCCAATGTTATTATAAACCACAAATATATTGGAATTTCTATTTTTCCCTTTAGATGTCCAGGTATCCTTCAGAGCTGAGAGTATACACTGTAGAAGATGAAAGGGAGAAAAAGGTCACAGATATGTTTAAAATAGCTAATAATACAAGTTGCCACAAAACTCATTTAAACAATATTTTTTAAGCATAGTATCCATGCATTCCTTTATCTCTTCCTCCCTCTCAAGCCTTGTTCTCCTGTCATTAGTGCATTATTTAACCTGAAGTTCACTTTTTCTGCATTTTATAAGGCTGGTAGAAGAAGCTTACACCTAAAATATAATAGTTCCCTCCTGTATATCACTTACTAGTGAAAGTTTTGTCTTGACTGTGTTACCATAGCTTTGGAGCTTTCCAAAGAAATAATAGTATTTTAAAAAATAATATATTAATACAAAATTTGATTGGTTTGTAATATGTAATTTGCCTTCTTTTTTTGTTTGCGTGACATAGCGACTTAGATAAATAATGTCATAATTATTTCCTATAAATTAGATTATTTTCTTTTTATAATCTAATTATTATTATTTTTCTTAATATTTTTTCAGAATTACCCACTGCTGTCAGAAAATAGTTTTAGTTGTCAGAGGACAGAAAACCTGTAATAAGAGATACATTAATGATGTGTGAAAGTCATGAGGCAGGGAAATGTGTTGCCTCCCCAAAATGTGTTGCCTAGACACCAACAGTACTTTATCTTGTGCGAGAGAAAAGCTCTGGTGGTGAGATTAAATATCAGGAGGAGAATCTATTGATTCGATATAGGTAAAATCAAATATTTTCAGAGGTGACTTGAACTGGTGGATAACACATATGAACTATCTTTGTTTACAGAAGAGATGTATAATTTGGCCAAAATGTTAAAACAACACATAGAGGCATCTATAATGAGTTGTTTGGGGTGGTGTTTTTTTGTTGTTGTTGTTTTTGGATAAAAGCAGTTTGTGTGGTTTGTGAAGCTGAAGCAAGCTAACATTTCTTCTTATCATTGTCATAGGTCCTGTCTTTCTTAAACGTACACATACTTTTCAGATTCTGGGTGAGCTCAGCTGTGTAGTGACTGTAGGAGATACCTTACATTCCCTTTGCAGTCAGAAAGCTGTTCAGTGCACTCAGTACAGAGCACATTGTGTAACCTCTTCCTCAAGGAGACACCTGTACTTGGTGAGATGGATAGTCCTCTAAATTTCATGGTCTGTATTGATTAGGGAGTTGATTCCGTTGCCTGATCGGTGATATCTAGTACTAGTGGAGATGGCTCTGGGCATTTTGCATAGCTTCTGATCCGGAGTCTTGAAGGGCTGCATCATCTGCCACCATGCAGATGTCTCAGGGCATATCCGATGTCACTGGTTTAACCCTGATGGTCCTCTGCTGACATCTGGTTTAGGCCACTGAAGTGAGATCGAGGTCTTCGTTCACTGTAGCTGAAATCTAAATATCTCACTGGGGTGTAGATGCTGCTTCTGTGTTCATTTGCAGTCAGATAAGTAAAAGGCTGTCTCTGTAATGCTTTGCATGTATCAGGCTGGTTTGTTCAGAAGCAAAGTAATCTATACACAAAAGAGTCTCTTTGCTTATTTCAAGCTAGTTGCAGTCCTGCAGAGGAAGAACCAAAATCTGTCCCACTGGAGATGAAATAGATTTTATGTAATTTTAAATAAATCCACTATCACCTGAACTATTAACATACATACTTTTTGCTTATGAAGGTGAATGCAATTAGCCTTGTTTTGAAATTTAAGTCGTATGTGATGTAGAAATTACCACCCTCATTGCAGTAAGGGTGCACAATGTCAGTCATACATCAGCTTTTCAGTGCTCAGTCTCAGCACCCTAAACCAAACTGAAGATTATATGCAGGGAAGTAGCTCTGCTGGGACCATGCACTGGGGTATTGTTACCCTTGTTCCTGGGCTATGAGGTAGCTCTAAGTGTAGTATATCCTCTTCTTGAGAAGTTAACTAGAAATCTTTTGGAGTATAAATAGCCCTACTATAGATATAAAATCCTAAGATGCAGAGTGAAGGATGAATTCTTTAAATAGTTGTCAAAAGTAATTAATTTCTTGGGTGAAGGGTGAGCATCCAGTTACATTTTTCAAACACCTTTGAAGGAAATAGTAATAGAAAGTAAATTTGTCTCTTCTATGCAACAGAAGAAAGAAAACAATAAATAGATGATAATTTTGAAATAGCATAGATTTCCATGTTTATTCTTTCACTTTCCAAAGCCAGGGTAGTGTCTTAATTCTTTGAGTCTTCTTAATTGTACATTTAGATGTGAAGCTTTATACCTTTGAACTTTATTGATAAAATTCTATAGGAAGAAGTGTTTGCTGCAGGTTTCAGCTTCTGTAGTTGTATTTCAGGGGTGTCTCAGATTTCTTTTTCCCACCCTTTCCTGAAGCCACAGTTTTAGGCAGCAAAAATAAATCCTAATGGGATGTTTTAATGGGTCATTACAAGTAATATTACAGGAATTTGACTATTGAGATCTTTATTTGGATTTTGAAGATACTCAGCAGTCCATTCAGGGCTTCACAATCCCTTCACGAGTCAGTGTCGGTCTCTGTTGTTTACTTGTGATTCACAAGCATCTGATGCCATGTATGCATTCAGTGAATATATAATCTCCAGATTGAGTATTTTTTCAAAAACCATAGTGATTTGAATAATAAACCACTCTACAGCAATCATGACATCCTGAAATAACAATTCATGCTAAATTAAGCAAAGAAAAGTGGCAACAGCTGACAAATGTCTCATTTAGGAAGATGGGAGTTATGTTGATCTTCCAATGCTGATTTCCAGTTTATTAGGGATTCTTCAAAGTACAGTTAATATTTTTAAGAAGTGAGTGCGGTCAATTCTATCACTTTCTGTCATGTTTATTGGAAACATGTCTATGGGACATTTTTTCTGGTAATAAGCTATCTAGTTAGTTAGTTAATTGTTCTAAGAACACCATTTAATTTAAAGAGATCCTTGTGTATCTAATAAAATATTATCATTTACCTGACCTTATTTACATTTCTTATTTTTAAAATATCAAATATCTCTGAAGCAAGCTCATTTTTTAAAAAGGGCATGTAATGATAGGAAAAAGGGTAATGGTTTTAAACTGGAAGAGGGTAGTTTTAGGTTAGACATTAGGAAGAAATTCTGTAGTGTGAGGATGATGAGACACTGGCACAGGTTGCCCAGAGACATTGCCCCATCCCTGGAAGTATTCAAGATCAGGCTGGATGGGGCTTTGAGCAATCTGGTATAGTGGGAGGTTTCCCTGCCCATGGCAGGGCGATTTGAACTAGATGATCTTTAAGGTCCCTTCCAAACCCAACCATTATATGATTCTACTGTATGATTCTATGATTTTATAAATTCCAGTTTGTTGTAAAAAATGAACAAAGTCCTAAACCATTCATTCAGATTAAAAACAATTGTTCTTCTGTTCTACCTCTAAATATGTATCCTCAAGTTGGTATTATTTTAAAGATAATACAGCCGATTTTTGTGAAATCAGTGAACCATTTCAACATTGTTTTTCTCTTAATAGAACCATTTATTATGAGACTAGCTATGAAACTTGAAAAAAGATATTTGTAAGACATTTAGAACATATTTGAAGGTATCATTCTTATCTACTTTCCATAACGAAATATATGCTATAAAAGAGATGGCTTCTCCACTGTCATCAGTGATCTCAACAGGAGAAGAGACAATATTGCATTAGATAAATTTTCAAATTTAAAGATTTATGTCAGAGAGGCTTGTTATAAAGAAACAGAACTAATTTCCAACACAGTACAGATGTTTATGCTTCTCTACCAATTTCTTTTTGTCAGTCTCAGAATACCAACTGCAGAACTAAATTTAATTACAACTGTAATTAAAATTATCTGCCCACATTTCTGAGACATCTGCCCAGTTGAAGGAAGAAAGTGTGATAGAGCTTTGTGTTTTTATTTCAGAAACACATGATCTGTTTCTTGACATAGACAAATTTTTGATTGGTCTCTTCCCTAAATTTCTCTGATCTACAAATCAACATAGTATAAAAAGATCTTGTATCCAGAACTTGTATAGATGTCTGAAGGCAACTGCACCTAATAAATGAAGTTTATCAGAGATTCATAGAATGGTTTGGGTTGGAAAGGACATTAAAGACCATCTAGTTCCAACCCCCCTTCATGGGCAAGAACACCTCCCACTAGACCAGGTTTCTCTGAGGCCCATCTAGCCTAGTCTTGAACGCTTCCAGAGATGGGGCATCCTCAGCTTTCTTGGGCAAGCTGTACCCATGTTTTACCACCGTTCTCCCTAATGTCTAGCCTATATCCTTATCTGTGAAGTAGAAAAGGGAAGAGGAAAGAGAAGGGAAGAAGGTCAGAATGTTTGCTGCTGTTTCTCTGAAAACATTTAATTTTCCATTACTGGTAAAAGACCAAAGACACTGGACTGAGTTGACAGTGCAATGTGTCAGGACACTGGTGGATTTGCCTTGACATGGTCTCAGATCACTGTAACATTAATAAAGTGAGTATTGCCTCACCTTTGTATGAGTGAAAGCTCCATGAACACCATGAATGGTAAAGATTTGTCAAACCTGGGGCAGCACTACCTCAAACAACAGCCCATGATACCTGGTGGCAGCTGGGTGCAGCAGCATTCAGCCTTCAGCAGGGAGAAGCCAATGAGAAGGAGGCAGTGGGATGAGAAATCAGACAAATTTAGCACCATGTGTACCACAGGATGCAAAAGGAAGAAACTTCCACAACTGTTAACATCATACTCCCAGCAAGGATCTCAGGTTGTTCACAACTTGTAATTCCCCCTTTTTCTATTTAAGGAAGAATTTACCTGTCAGCCCTAGGAACAAGAAGAATACTGGATGAAAAAGCAAATCAAATTAAATTAGTAGAGCCTGAAAGAGTTTGGTATACCAATTGTTAAGGCGCTTTGTTGTACTAATTAGATAATTTGGGCTATGTGACTTTTTAAATCAAGCCAAACAATTCAACCAAGTAATTTCTTATCTCTTCATATACATATATATATATAGTGTGTTTTCCCTTTTGTCCATAACAAGGTTTTGAATGTAATGCTATGTTCCATTTTTATGACTTTCAGCAAAGGGCATGGGGCAGTAATGTGGTAAACAGTCCCAGGCAACCATGTGGGAGGAACAAAATAAATCACTAAGAAAGGCAAACTGAAATTCAAAGTGATTTGCAAAGTGAAATCAGAGGATTTCCTCCTCTTATATGGCTATGGCTGGTACATTCGCTTGGATGTGGGAGATAGTAGGCTCAGGAGGGTCTAGAATCAGGTTTCTAATCCTTCTCTAAGTGCTTTAATCCCTTTGATGTGCAAAATACCACTGTGTCTACCACTGCTTCCTCCTCTGGGAGGTAAATGTTATCCACATCAGCCTCAGTCACTGTAGTGCTCAGGGTGAAACAGAACCATCTGCTGCCCAAGGACAAGCTCTTATGTCATGACAGGAGATAACCACAAGGGGAACTTTCAGGCAACCTGTTAAAATATCAAGAAAATCTAAGCACTGATAGAGACGTACAGAGTTGGAAACTCTAGGTGAGATGTGGATTTAATTGCTTTCTGTCCTGTTCAGTTACTGGCTGTTTAGTGGGATAGATTGTCCACAATCAGTGCTGTGGGCTAGGAATTCTGCTGTGGAACCCAGTGAAACCAGTCCATATGGTTGTATTGCTGGGAGCTGTGATAATGTAGCTATTGGTCCTCATGTACCTCTCTGTAATAATAATAAAAAAAAATAATTGATGTTTGCTAAATTATCAGAAGCTTGTTGATACCCATCATAAGGGATACCTAGTTCTAGGCATAATTCACAGGAAGCTCACACGGATATCAGTTTGAACATTTTTTTTTTTTAATAGAGTCAGCTGGTGTTTCATTGTTTTCATGGCATAGATATCACCTGTACCACAAAGCTCTGCTGTAGTAGTCATCTGGAAAGTCATGCCACCAACAACAGGTCCAAGTATTCATAATAATAGATTCATAGATCCAGACCGAACAAAAGCAACTCTCTCAGCCTTTCTTCATAGGTGAACTGTTACATCTCTCTGATGTAATTTTTGTGGCCCTCCTCTGGACTCACTCAAGAAGGTTCATGTCTTTCCTGTGCTGAGAACTTCAGGGCTGGACACAGTACTCTAGGTTGGGTCTCACCAGAGCAGAGCAGAAATTAAGAATCTCCTCCCTCCTGGCCATGCTTCTTTTGGTGCAACCTAGGACACATGGCTTTCTGAGTTGCTAGTGCAAGTTTTCATCTCTCAGTACCCTGAATTCCTTCTCTGCAGTGCTGCTCTCAACCCCTTCATCCTGTAATGGTACTGGAGGTTGATCTAACCCAGGTGTAGGACCGTGGACTTGGCCTTTGCTGAATCTTATGAGGTTCATGTGGGCCCACT
This sequence comes from Florisuga fusca, assembly GCA_038090715.1. Lineage (NCBI taxonomy): Eukaryota > Metazoa > Chordata > Aves > Apodiformes > Trochilidae > Florisuga > Florisuga fusca. The sequence goes on from JAAWXA010000007.1 coordinate 19,951,172, forward strand.
TCTCAAGCATGTCTGGGTCCCTCTGGATAGCATCTCATCCCTCAGGTGTGTCAGCCACACCACTCAGCTTGGTGAGGATGCATTCAATCCCCCTGTCTATGTCTTTGAAGATTTTAAACAGTACTGGTCCCATGCAGACCTCTGGGGGGCAGAGGGGCATCCCTTGTCACTGAATGTCATGGATGTGACCATCCAACCCATTCCTCATCCTCCAAACTGTCCTCTCATTAAATCCATATTTCTCTACCTTAGAGAGAAGGATGTATTGGGGGATCATGTCAAAGGTGAATAAGTGCTTATTTATATTTTTAATGAATGTTTTACATTAATTTAGATCACTAACTATGAGAAGAGTTTAGCTCAGGATTTTCACTTGACTCCTTCAGAGTTGTATGTTATATGTACACCAAAACACAGTTTGACCAATAATGGCAAGAGTGGTGTAAATCAGTAACTGTATGACATGCTGTCTCTGTCTCTATTTGTGTTTTTATTCTAGGTATACACTTCTGGTTTAGCCTGGTCAGGAAGGATGTTTGGTTAGATGACAGGAAAGGTGACAATGCATCCTGTCCTGACAGAAGCTTTTTAACTGTTCTGCAGATCTTAGTACAGGAGAAAAACATCATGTAGCATTAACTTTTCTTTTTAATGTATGGACAAATGAGGTTAGTGTTCCTGGCAGACACTGAAACCTTTCAAATTTTAGGGCATTGCTTACTGAAGGCAAAAGGTTCTGTGATATTCAGCAGGTTTTTGTTTGTCTTAAGGTGCTGCTTGAACAGCACGATAAAATCCTGTGGTACAGAGAGAATGCACATATTTGCATGCACATGACCTGCTTTCCTTTGATTTGTCTTTCTCTGCCTCCTGTTTGATTCTGCAAGCGTGAGGAAATTTTTTTAGCAAGATGCACAAACATCTGTTTAGCTATGCAGCTTTTTCCATCTTAGTTAGCATCTCTGAAAATCTGTAATTACACTTCTGGGTGAAATATGCTGTCATGATAACTTATGCCTGGAATGCACTATTTAAAGTGGTGGGTCCCATTCTGCCTGAATTTACACACAGAGTAGTGGTAGTGCCTGATGGAAGATACTAAATTGAAGCAAAATTGATCTTCCTCTGAGAGAAACAGTCAAAGTGCATAGACTTGGCATAACACTGACTGACTTCTGGAAAAAATGTAAAAGGAAGATACCTGCGTGTGTTTTAATATGGAGATTGCATATTTCCACTTTTTTTTTTTTTTTCCTCATAGGTTTGTCTTTCTTCTAGGCAAATAAGTCTTTTGTTCAGGTTGCACTACTGACCTTTAAACTTATTAACAATAGGGAGGAATATAGGAATGTTCGTGCTGCTGTGCTGATACAAATTACTCAGCTGTAACAGTTTGAGAGTGAGATTGATGAACACTTCAAAGAGCATAACCCAGAAGACTAATCTAGTGAAATATATTCCAGAGAAACATAACTGCTGAAAGATGAAATTATTCTAGGAAGCAATACCTTGTAGTATCTTCATGGATTGCTTGAAAAGATTTTTTGCTGTAATTAGTCTCCTTAGAAAGAGATTTTTTTTTCTTTTTTCTTTTTTTTTTTCTTTTTTTTTTTTTAATTCTGCAACTTTGCTTCAGAGATTTTATGCAGGATGTTTTCTTTCCAGTTCGAATGTGAAACATCCAGACAAGTAGACTGTGTGCAGAATCATACTGATATGACTGAGCACTCAGCAAGCAGAGATCTCATAGGACAAGCTTTTGACTCATCAGTATGAGGTTCATTACATAAACTCTAAAATCCATCTGAAACCAGGACCGAAAACTCTCAGCTTTACATATGTTCACGATGGATTTTGCAGTATTGTAACATTTTGACTTGAAACAGGATGGTGAGCCAGATTACTAGAGTTAGCCTAGTTAAGCAATTTTCACATCTCCCTTTTGAAAATTCAGCTGTGTTCCCATTTTGCTGTTAAATTGTGTATCTACAGAAAATATTTTTTTTCCTGTGTTGAGTTTCACAAGAACAGCTCAATATTTTTAAATGTTTTTCTATTAAGTGCTGAGAAGGAACAAAATCTAGAACTAAAATGCTAGAAAAAAAGATCTTCCCTCTCGTCCCAAACCTGTTTTTTCCCCTTAGCTCTATGCTACAGGTATCTCAGTATTGCTCTGTTCAAAAGAAGAGATTTCCCCCTTTGGACATACCTGAGTATCTGGTTTGCTGGATACTTACCAAGCTGATTTAAGGATGAATAACTTGATCTTGACTGGACTGAAGCGAGTAGGGCACTTAATGTAACCCATAAAGCAGCTAGGTAATTTATACGTATGAGTTATAGCTCATGTAAATGAGAGTGGCTGTGGAAGCAGTTTCTTTGATCCTGAAGGTCTGCTATAGGAGAAAACGGGAAAGAATTAAATATCAATGAGGCCTTGAATGATGTGTGGTGTTCAGTGGTACTTACCTCAAGTTTTGTTTAATACTTTGTGACTCCTGTGACAACAGTGTGGAAAGAGAGGGCTTGCTCTATTACATACTCCTACAGGGATAGTTAGCAAGTAATTAAGAACTAACCTAATGTGTTTCTTCCTTATTTTGCAGAGTTAGAATTTTAAAAATACACTTTCACAGGTTGCTTTTCTTTGTAGACTGGAATAATTTGTTTGTGGAGCCATTGGTGTGTTGTAACAGTGATCTGGTGTGTTTGGTGCCTTCCTCTGTCCTTTAAATAAAGCATTTTATATTTTAGAAATAGACTTTGGAAAGATGAAGCCTGAAAATTAATCTCTGATATAGTATCATTAGGTTGCCTTTCAATGAATGCCTTTAAAATTAAAAGTTTGAAACCTTCTCTTTATTTTGATATCTCTTTTTTTTTATAGTGAGTTATGTGGATAGCCATCTTATCCATTAAAAAAAAGGAGAAATCAAAATTAAAGCCTATATTCCTATGCTACTAAGTGATATCCAGAATTGGACATGATTACAAGTTTTAATAAAAATTTTACTTAATAATCACCATTGGGAAAGGAAATAAGTGTTTCTGTCAAAGGTTTATCATCCTGAGTATTATTTCCATTGGTGAATAATTTTTTCAAATACTCTTTCATGACTTTCTGTGAACCACCTTACCTGCAGCTCATATTTCTTATCTTACACAACAAAAATCTGATACAACTGCACTTCCCTGGAGTCAAAATAATAGGAGCAGTACAAAGAATGTATAATTAATTTCTATCAAGATGCCAGTGTACATATTTAAATATTCATACAACAAATACATAATTGAAGGCAAAACCAGCCTAATTGCAGTTGTGATTAGCTTATCGCCTAAAATGATAAAAATATTAATATTATTGTGTAGGTGAAAGATTAATTTCATATGATTTTGTTTTGTTATTCCCTGAATAGGAATTTGCCTGGAAAGACACATAGTAGTAATATAGTCAGTATTTGTAGACTTTCAGTTGGCTAAACTACAGGAAGGAAAAATTACTTTATATCATTAATTTATCTGATAAATTTTCAGGCAGTGATTCTAGAGCAAAACAAGGTTGGGAATCTGCTAGTGGGAAGTCTGTGAGTGGGAAACATGAAAGGAAAGCATGGCCAGAGCAAGTTGAAGGGAGTGATTCTCCACCTCCACTCTCAATGAGACCCCACCTGAAGTACTGTGTCCAGTTCTGGAGTAACAAAGAAGGATGTGGAGCTATTGGAGCAAGTCCAGAGAAGGGCCACAAAGATGATCCCAAGTCTGGAGCACCTCTCCAATGAGGTCAGGCTAAAAAAGATGGGGTTGTTCAGCCTGGAGATGACAAGGATCCAGGGAGACCTTATCGCAGCCTTCCAGGAGACATGGGGCATGGAGTGATAGGGAAAGGGGTAATGGCTGTAAATAGGAAGCAGGTAGATTTGGGTTAGACATTAGGAAATTCTGTAATGTGAGGGTGATGAGACACTGGCACAGGTTGCCCAGAGACATTGCCCCATCCCTGGAAGTGTTCAGGACCAGGCTGGATGGAGCTTTGAGCAACCTGGTCTAGTGGGAAGTGTCCTTGCCCATGGCAGGGGGATTTGAACCAGGTGATGTTTAGGGTCCTTTCCAACCCAAACCATTCTATGGTTCTGTGATTGTGGAGACATCACTAGAATATATGAGTTGTTAGAGTAACAACAGTAAAACAGATGTCAGTGCTTTCACTAATCAAGAATGATTATTTGTAGACATTTATATCAAAAATACCTTTGCTAACCTTTATTCTTTAGGACAAGTTCAGTGATAGCTTACTTAACACTGTGCTAATGCCTACCCTTACCAAATATAGAAATTTCTCTTCATTACATCAGTTATGTGGAAAAAGCCTCTCATACTGATGTTTCTGTGGCCTTCTAGAAATTCTGAATATGAATTTTTAGCAATGTAGGTTTTTTTAAGCACTTAAAATCCAAAGAGGTCAATTTTTTGCAGATTTCAGAGTATAATGAATATGGTTAGAGTAAACTTTCTTATAAAAAACACGAAGAGGGCTCTAGTTCAGCTTTTTTAAAGTATATTGTTTGCCAGACCCTGGACTTTTATTTTTTGCAAATCACTAATTTTATTCAGTATCACCTTTCAAGGAGGCAGGAGAAATGTACTTTGTTCTGGTAGTATGTAGCAGAAATACCATATGGTATATAGAGCCAATATGCAAATTTGTCCAACTGAACTTTAAGTAATTAATTTAATGGATGTATTCCATAAGTTATCTATTGTAGGTCTTAATGAGATTAATTTTTTTTTTCCTCCCTTAAATGTAAGCAATTAACATTAGAGGAAGATGTTTTAGATCCATAAGGTAAACATAATTTAGGTGTTTTAGATATATAAACAAAATTGTTTGCTTACAGTTTAAATAGAGATTTAGTCAACAACTTTTTACTTCTGAAGTTCATATGGAGCATTATTCTGACAGAATTCTCAAAATCGCAGATTTAGAGAGGACAGTTTTTTCAGTGGTTTTTATTCATATTTATTTATGGAAAGGTGCAGGCTATAAACAATTCGATTATCTTAGTTTTGTTTTTTCTTATGAAGAGTATTTTCAACTAATGGTTTACTGAGTTTATAGTTTTAGTGAGAGAAACTAATCAGCTGGAGGAATCGTGTGTTGACCAAAATGAACCTCTACTGTCTTCCCTTTTTCACTGTGAGGGTGATGGAGCACTGGAAGAGGCTGCTCACAAATGTTTTGGAGTCTCCTTCTCTGGAGATATTCAAAACCCACCTGGACATGTTCCTCTGTGATCTGCTGTAGGTGACCCTGCTCTGGAGCAGCATTGGACAAGATGATCTTTTGAGGTCCCCTCCAAGCTCTAACTTTCTGTGATTTCTGTGATTTCCCTGACTCCACTGCTGTTGCTAAACAAAAAAACAGAAACAAACAGAAAAAACTCTCCTCCCTGCCATTTATTTACAAAAAAACACCAAGCCAAACAAAAAAAATCCCCAAATGATGTAACTATGGAGGGATGGGTGAATATCTAAATACTTCTCTACAAACTGCCTAGTTGTAGAAATTAAGAAAACCTCCATTTCTAGGTTATCCATCTTTAGATAATTTCAAATAATTCTTTTGGACCTTCTTTAATCTTCAGCTCAAAAGGATTGTCAAAACTCTTTTCTGAGAAATAAAGTATTTAAAATAGATGTTGAATTTCAATTTGTTATTTTCAGACTGTAATGTAAATATTTTTGTAAATGCTTTTCCTAATAATTTCTCCTTTTGTTAAGACACAGAAGGTACATTTTGATGTAGGCCTGGATGTAAAAAATAAGATATTGCTATCTACAACTTTGCTTCATAATGAATGGTAAAGGTTAGCACCTTTTGACATCAGGCAACAATCATTTTGCTGTACTTTCCCAATAAAAATTGTTGTTAGTAGCTGATCACTGTTTTATTTAAGGTGACAGATGAAGCAGTTGACCATTATGAAAATCTGATTACAACAGATACTTATAGATAAAATATCTATTTTGTAGAAACAACACAGAATAAATTTATTTTGGAGGTAAAAATACTTGAAAGCAAATTATGAGGTTGGAAATCTTTAAAAGGGTCATGTGATACAAAATAGTCTATGGCAGTAGGAGCTGGGCTTTCAAACACCCACTGTGCAATTGGGCTCAGATATTTTCAGCAAAGAACTATGACTGTACTGAGAAAACATGTAGGACAGAGCTCTCTGTACATAAAAGATAGAGTGTGTAATGACAAGATGGTATTAGGATTAGTAACCCAATACCATCCAACTACACATATATTTCTAATGTGGCAGAAATAATAAATATTACAAATAGATGGTGAATTTCTGTTTCTTCTTGGATTTATATTGATAACTGAGCCAAAGGACCAGATACTTGGTTTGGGAGTTCAAATTGAAACAAAGAAAGATGGAAAGAAAAAAATGTAGGTTGCTTAGATCTGGTAAAACAGAACTGTAAACCTGAAAAATAAGGCCTGAAGAAAATTGTATTAGCAGTGTGTTTTTTCCTTGCAACTGGAAAAAAATCATGACTTTGAGATCTTGGTCTATCCTCAGTAAGATCCTGCAACTGATGGTGGGTATCACAGAATCATTGTGCGGTTTGGGTTGGAAGGGACCTTAAAGGACATCTGTTTCCAATCCCTCTGCATGGGCAGGGACACCGTCCACTAAACCAGGTTGCGCAAGGCCCCATCCAACCTGGCCTTGAACACTTCCAGGGAGGGGACAGCCACAACTTCCTTGGGCATCCTGTTCCAATGTCTCACCACCCACAAATTAAAGAATTTCTTCAACCTTAATCTCTCTTCTTCAAGTTTTAAACCATTTCTCCTTGTCTTCTCACCCCATACCCATGTAAAAAGCCCTATCCTAGTTTTTTTGTAGAGAAGAGGAAATGCCCAGGCTTAGCTTTTTTCTAGGGTCTATCCTGTGGTATTTTTGATTAAAATTCTCAAGCTTACAGTTAGCTTTCAAGGGAGTTAAAAGCTTGGCAAACTAGATTCTTGGAACCTTTCTATTTGAATGTAATTTTTTGAGGCTCTCATAAGGGATATTATTAGAAATCAAATAGCACGTTGTTCATAATTGCCCAACAAAAGAATACTAAATACTTACAAAATGCCCTGTAAATTTGCAGATGCATGATCCAAGATACACACCTTATAGAAGCTTTCACTGGCCATATTCAGTCTTTGTGCAACTGGAAGCTCATTTAGTCTCATCTTAAATATATGTTTTCCTCTTGCTCCTTCAACATTCTTTGTCTTTGATAGCTTTATAGATGGTTTTCTAACCACTATATGTCCTACTTTCAGAAGTACATGCTGTATGTGAAGTGTAACTTCTCACCCTGCTAGTACTTTGCTGCTTACCAGACCCTTTTTTCATTGTCCCTAAATCCTCTCCTGTTAGCAACTAGTATTGAGTCCTGCATGAACAGCTGATTGCACCAGAACTGTTCCTTGTGGGCACAAATTCATCAGATTGCTCAGAGAGGAAGGTCTGTGAAATGTATGTGTTGGAAAGAACTGTAATTAAATTGATATCTGCTGTTACAAATTTATACACTTGTAAGCTTCCCAAGATCAAAGGTGAAACACAGCAATAAATGCTCATTAGTCAGGACCAGTATGCAGGGTGCAAGTTTTCTGACACACCCTTCAAATAGTCTCTTGCCTTCACCTAAGAGCTTATCTCCCCTTCTTCTTGGATCTCCTAAATTTCTTTCCTTTTCCTCTTCTTTTTGCATTCATGTTCTTTTGCCCTGCTTCTGTTTTCTTCTGTTCTTCCTTGCTCATTTTATATTTCAGGGTTAACAAAAACAGGGCCAAGATATCCCTTATTAGAGAGAAGCTATTGTGGCCAATGTAACATGAACTTAGTTTGATATGTAATAAATTATACAGCCTCTCAGAGGAGAGAAAAAAGCTTCATAGAAAGTGTAATTAAAAAAACCATGGCATTGAGACCTTCACACTTCACCTCATTTCCCCTCTGATTTGATTATTAACATGTGAGGATATTTGCTATGGTATTACTCACTGCTAAGTGTCCCATTTTACAAATGTCAAAACACTAAGTGATTGCCTTAAGGAAAATATTCTTCTACTCTCTTAATTTCCCATTTTATGACATAATGGAAGTAAATTATTGAATATATATGCAGTTCTTGGTTTTGTCATCTTGAATTTATGTGGTTTGCTGGAATCAAAACTTTAGCTTTTGGGGAAAAAAACCCACAGTAGTACATTGTATTTAGGCCTTTTATTAATTAAAATTATTTTAAAATAATACATTATTTTTTAAAATTAGAAATATTTAATACATTATGCAAAACTTTTTTTTTAATTTCTGGGTACTTAGTGCATTTTCAACTATTTAGTTTTGATTTTTTTTTTTAAGACAATGTTCATTACCTTTAAATTAAAAAAATAAAAATACTATTTCTAAAAATAGTAATTCAGCTTTTTTTTAAAGAAATAAAGCAAATATGCCAGATGATTGTTTTGGCAAGATCTTATGGATGCTTTCTACTTTCAGAAAACAGAGTAATGATACATTGCTAATGGGTGTCTTTTACTACTGTTGTGACACCCTTTGGTGGAAAACTAATGAAACTCAAAAAACAAGGATGCTTATTATTTTGTTGCATATCTTTCAGTGTCACTTCTCTCCTTTTTAATTTTTTTTTAATTGTGTGTATATATATATATATATATTTAAAATTCCTCAAACTTTGTTTTTATTCTTAGAACATCTTTCATTTCCCAAATCACCAAGTGCTCATCTTTTATTCTTTATCGATGACTCAACCATTCCAGGTAGTGAGCAATTTCCATGGTAATGTTAGGAGTATTGTACTTCTGAGCCCAAATTTTGTGAACAATTATGAGCTTTTGGGAATATTTGACAGTGCTTTCTGAACAGTAAATTTTTCAGTGTCTCTCTCATGGTATGAACAGTTCTTTCATCCAGAAAAAAGAGAGTGTAAAATAACAGAAAACTTTTTACTGTAAATAAACATAACAAAAATTCAGCTAGAGAGGTACAGAAAAATGTTAGTGGGAGTAAGGGCAAGTGAGGAAGGAGAAATATTTTATAACTTATAACCTATAAATAAGTAGGTAAATAAGAAAAATGTAAATGGAGCTTTTTTTTTTTTTTTTTCCATCAGAAGCTATTGTGTGGTATTGCTGCATACCAGCACGGTATTTTTGATTGTCATTATAAGGATCCAGTTCTATTCAATCTTGCCATATAGACAAATTCTATAAAATCAGTGAGGCTAAGTATCACAGGGATTAAGACCATACATCCTTCTAGCATGAACTGGTATATGCCCCTATTTTGCAAGGATGTATGCATGTTTTAATTGTGTGCATTCAAAATGTGATTGCACTCAATGGTACCAAGTAAAATCATAGAATCACAGAATCACAGAATCAGCTGGGTTGGAAAGGGCCTCTGAGATCATCAAGTCCAACCCTTGATCCACTACTGCCGTGGTTACCAGCCCATATCACTGAGTGCCACATCCAGTCTCTTCTTAAAAACCTTCAGGGATGCAGAATCCACCATCTCCGTGGGCAGCCCATTCCAATGCCTGATCACCCTCTCTGTAAAGAATTTCTTCCTAATATCTTACCTAAACCTCCCCTGTCAGAGCTCACAACCATGCCCTCTTGTCTTACTGATGTAAGACATTATGTAAACCAGCACAGTGTTTGACTGAGCAGTGTATTAATTTTTCCAGTCAAAGTGAAAGGTTTACAGAATTGTATTAGCAGACAGAAAAACAGAAGGAGCACGTCTTATTTTTTAAACTGGTTTAATGTCAGAACCCCGTGTATGAAAATGTAACTGACTGCAGGAAGAGTCTGTCAAACACAGATTGTTATTCTAAAGCTTCTCTGCTTTCTTCCAGAAGTGAAAACTTCTTAATAATTTATAAGTATTTGTATAGAAAGCTAAAGGGCAGTTAGTAATTATGGATAATAAAAAAGCCATCCTTTAATTTCTGCTCAAAATAAATGTTCTTTGGAATGGCATGAGATTTGAATTTCACAAAATGCTATTAAAGGTTGCTGCGGTCTGTGAAAATTTTTTGCAGAGTAGACTATTATGTCAAAGCTTGTTTCTTTCATCTAACTAATACCAGTAAAGATGCCAAGATTAAACTCTGCATCTTCAGTAGCTCAGATTATCACTGTTTGGCCATGCTTTTTCTTTACACTCTTAACTGTCTCATGATAAATTCTACCATTTTATAGATGAACTGTTGTAAAATCATTATCAGGTTAGATATATTTAATCTACTTGCACTCACAGTAAATGGGAACTTTTGCTAATTGTCAAATTATTTCATTAAGGAAATGTAATGCATTTATGAGTTATTTCTGACCTTTCTGTTCATAGTGTCAAGTCTCCATTCCACAGCATAACTGTTGAGTACAACCACAGAATTATGGAGGCTGAAAGGAAGCTCTAAAGGTCCTCTACTACAGCTGTCTTCACCCAACAATTAGATCAGGATTTTGTCCATTTACATTTTTAATATCTCTGAAGATGGATATTCCACAGCCTTTCTAGCCAATATCTTCCAGGCATGAAAAGGTTTCCTTCCTATCAAAAGTCTGCATGTTCAGATAGTGCCTGCTGTCTCTCAGAACACCCCAGGGAGGTGTGAAGGGCAGGTGATGGGTTCTGCTGCCAGTAAGCCCTCTGGCTTGCTCTCAGGTGAGAGTACTGTCATTTCCTCTCATTTCCCAACTCTCTTAGAGACAGCCAAAAAATGTGTTGGTATCATTTATCAAGTCTTAGAAAATAATGGCTCTATGATTATTTTTTTTTTGCATCACAACATTTTAAAAATAAGGGGATTATTTAGATATTTCATTATTTGTACTGCATTAGGGAATATGGTGCCATGGCATTTTTACAGGATGTGGAATAGACCCAGAAGAAATGGGCAGCTTCCCAGGGGTAAAAGGGTAGCAAGCAAAAGCAAAAATTAAGTTTATGTAGTGCTTTGGTTTGATGATCATTGTACCCTATTATTAAATGCCTTTTGTGATATATTTCATCACCACTTAAAGTGTGTATGGGGAACTCATCTCAATATTAGAGGTCTCTGGTATTTGTATTGGAGTTAATCAGGTGAGGCTACCTCTATGATCAGTGAAACAAAGCAGGTCTCTTTAGAAAAGGTGCTATTTATCTCATCCTGGAGCAGACATCTAATCAGTCAAATTAATAGCACCTTTCCAGTCACTGGAGAGGAGTCAAAGGCAGTAAGCTCTGATGCTGCATGTTTGGTCAGATAAAGCCACTCCAGGATTTTCTTTGAATTTTGGGATAAGGTCAGTGTCAAAATGAAGTTTTACCTCCTGAAAGAACTAATTATGTTCTTAGCTTCATTGTGCTGAATTTGGTGTCTGCATTTACTACTTCCAGTTTATAACTGAATTTAAGACACTATAGTGAGATGAGATTTGGGGGATATAGGAAAATTGTTGGAGCCTGAATTTGGTCTTAATTGATACCAGCATATATAGAATGGATCATTCATGATTAAAATTCTAACATTATTAATAATTGGAAGTTATCCTAAATAAAAAGTCAGTAACTTTAAGCTAAAATGAAAAAAGTAAGAGGAGTCAAAAGGAAAGAGGAGTCAAAAGGCATAATATGTCTCAGTAGTTTCCTATTAAGTAATCTCCTGAGCTAAAATGTATGATAGCTTAATATTATATTCTACAGTAATATAAATCATAGAATCATACACTAAAATCATATAATGGTTGGATTTGGAAGGGACCTTAAAGATCATCCAGTTCCAGCCCCCCCTGCCATAGGTGGGGACACCTCCCACTAAACCAAGATGCTCAAAGTCCCAGTAGAATGGTAGAGTGGTTCCTCTTCCTGGAACTTTCTGGAATGTAGATGTGGGAATTTCATGCACTGGAAATTCCTTCTGCTTATCTTTTACTAATGGCAGTTTGAAAAATGTGTTAGATGCTAAAATAGCTTACAAAAAATGCTGATCAGAAAAGACTCTTTTTCTTTTTCCATCTATGTTATGTATCTGCTGGCAAAATTTTTCTATCTCCAGGCATTTTCATGGCTTATTTTCATTTTGACAGTGTATGCAAGTGTATGGTTTGTTTTTGCTGTGCTACTGCTTTGAACTCTGTCTGCCTTACTGCCACAGGTCTCGTATTAATTTTTTTTTAGTGTTTTGGATACCATTTCATGAAAAAGTGTTGTCATTTGTGATAAACCTCATTCTAGTAGATAATTTCTTTTGACTGGTAAATTTTAGTTTGCTTTATCAAGGGTTGGTTCTAATAAATGTAACTACCGTTTCAATGTTTCTATACTTACTGATCCAAATTACAATCTCATTTTATTAGAAACTTGTCAAGCCTCTGCAAATTGCAATACTGTGTTGTTTTTGTTTTGTGCAGGCAAGGTTCCATGTACAGTTCCATGTATATGCCACATCATTTGCAAATTATTCTTTGGCCTTCTTTATGTACCTTTATTTTCTGTCTGGTTCTATGGTACTTCATTTCATAGTAATTCTCTTCTTGCCTGAAATCTCTTGAGTGCATCAAATGCCTCAGAACCCGCAGTTTTGGGACATCAGTCTCTCCTGATTTCGTGCTAGGATGAGTGCTTGCAATTAAGAAGTCTAATCTGGACAAATTTGTGTTACTGTTGTAACTAGTGGAATTCAGTTGCTGATTCTGGTGTTCCCAAGAAATCTGCCTGATGCTGTGGCCTCACAAGTTGTACCAAAGCCTGTTTGCTGGCCTTCCATGGCACAGGTTGCATCCCTGCAGCTAAACTTTGTCATCCTTCTGCAAGAGGGAACCTTATAGGGATGGAGATCTGTCTAGAGCTGTCCCCCAAACTGACCAATTTTTGGCAGAGGTAATATCAAACCAGTGTGCATGATAACATTAAAATGGGATGGATAGTCATGGACCAGTTCTTGAGTCTGTTCCATAACCCTATTTGTTCTACTAGGTTAGCCACAGTATCAATAATGTTTTGAAATTATATATACAGAAGTTCAGCTGTTAAATGATTCGTTTCCTCAGGAGAAGGAGCTGACTTGCTCTCAGGAGCTGAAATAACAGTCTTTCCTCTCTTTAGAGTTAGGCATTCCCCAGGACATAGGGAATCCCATATTCATATCTCTTTTAAGCCTTATTTGGAGCTTTGATCTCCTATCTCTGAACCCTTAGGCTTGCCGAGTCAGTAAGTCTCTATCTGTAGTCCAATGAATATTTAATTATTAAAAAGTGGAATAGTGCTTACAGAACACATTATGGTTATAGTTGGAGCCTTCCAGCTGAAAATAATTATTTCAGGGTGTCTAATTTTAACACCTGAATTCTTTGCTATTTTATCTGAAAGAATCTAATTCACTCAGTATTAATGGTGTATAGTAATGGAAAAAAGGGAAAGTGTTGTGAACACTGTGCTGGGGTACACTGAAAGTATCTTGCCTTCCAATTTGGCTTGTATATAAGGAATTAAAAAATAAATGCTTCTGACATGCTTCTTTTTTCTGCATTGCTCTGGAACATCATGTGCCTTTGGCAGTTTGCTGTTCTGGTCTAAATATTTCTGTTGCTTTTCAGCTTTGATCCTTTAAGAAAATTTAATTTCAGCTGGGTTTTTTGATTGTTATCAAGACATCCTTTAATTAGTATGAGTGTGAATTGGACTTTCCTTTACAATTGAGTGATTTATAATTAGCATTTTTGGTTTTTGTTGAGCTGCAAGAGTACTTCACATTCTTTCAATTTTGCTTTTGATAGTTTTTCCTTCTATTCTTTCAAAGTTCTCATTTCTGTTCTGGAACAATGCAGTAATTATGCCCTTATGAATCACAGCCTCTGCCCTTTTAATTACAATTAAGGGAATCCATACATTACTATAGTTTGATGTCTTTATAAATTGAGGCAAGAAGAAACAATGTGTTTTTTAGGAGCTGACATAATTTCCTTTTCTCATCCTTCTTTATTATAGTGCTTATGTCTGCGAAATTCAAGAATCAGATGGAAAATAGAAATACCCAGTTCCTTACCTCCTATTCAATCTTCATGCTTTTACGTAGGAGAACCTTAAAGAAGTTTACATTGTTGTCTTTATTTTCCTACCAACTTTGGTAGGAAATTCTTCTCTCAATTTTATAGCCCTCAGTTAGGTTTTAATAGCAGATGCTTTGCTGAAGTCTCATACTATTAAGGCTTAATTGCATTGAAGAAAATGTACTGCAGCATATCTGCTAGATCATTGAGTTATAACTTGTCAAATAATTGCAGCACAATTTGTGATAGCCGTTCTTTAATGGAGTTTATTCCTCTCTAATTTGCAAAATCTAGTCATTCATAAGAAGTTTCCTTGGCATTGATATCAAGTAGCTTCATTCTATGGTACTGGATAAATTAATTTTGTGCTGCTGGTGAGCACAGCATCTGAATAGCTTGGAAACAGTTTGAGTTTGGTTTCACAGAGCATTGCCATGGTGGGTAAGTGTGAGTAATTTGGTTTTACAAGCCAGACAGGTGTTACATGCAAATCCTTCAAGCTCTCAGAAATCCAGTGTCTGAATGTGGTCACAGAACAGGGGTAAAACTCAGCTATACCTCTACTATTTGAGGCCAGATTAGCAGCACACATGGGCCTCACTCAAGCAACCTGGAAGCATCCTTAGTTTAAGCTGCTGGTGGGCATTTAAATGGGACATTTCCTCTGCTGCAGTGGATGATCACTATCTATCTCATGCTCTGAGTGCTGCAGCCTATGAGCTGTTTGTTTCCAGACAAAATGATTCTTCAAGTCAGTTCTTCAGCTACATCTACACAAGTGATTTAAGAATGCCCAGAGGATGTTGATTACCTGCTGGCAGAAAATTGTACATTCCTCTAGAACTGAACTGTTTCACTCAATAAAGTGAAGTTGTCAAATCCATACCTAGCCTAGGCTACCTCCTACAATCTGTCCACTGGAAATTGCTTGGGACAGTGGTAATTACATGGTCAGAAATTAAGGCTAGTGTTCCATCTAGCCTTTAAAAGATATCATGTTGAAAGGCAGTGCCTGGAGGCATTGTTAAGGCTCTACTTAAATTGATACAGTCAAAGTCTATGAAACCTTGATAGAGTGTCTAACTTGTATGGAAGGTTTGTGCAGAAGCTGAAGTTCACCCAGATGTTTGTGTTCAAAAGATAACTTTTCCTCTGTGACAGAAATTATATTAATCCTCGTATTACTCGCTTGGTTGACTGTCACACCTAGAGAGGTGGTGATACCAGCCTTGGAAATATTACTTTTTTTAGGGGGTAAAAGGTAAAGTTAGATTTGTAAGTGGGGTACAGTAAGGGTATCTTTTAGTTTTTCTTTGATAAAAATAAAAATTAAAAAAGAATCAAAGATATAAATCCTGACTTTGGTAACATGCAAACTGTTCTGTTGCTTCTGGCTGAGTCACACAGTTAAACCAGCAGAGTTACAGCTGCAAAATAGGCTGTTCAGTTGAATCAAGCAAGAGCTTTATGCAGACTTGTGCTTCAGAATTCAGTCTCTAGAAAGCTTGTTGCAGCAATGCGATCTTGCTGATGCTTTTTACTGTCTCTTTTGATGTTCTCAAGTAAAGAAGATGTCAGCTTGAGGAAGAAATGTGCTTGGCAGATAGTGATGTTGGATGTATGAAAAATGAATTTGCATTATGGCACTGTATTCCCCTTGGAACATTAACACAAGGCAGTACAAGCTATTTTATTAAATCACAGATTCCAGCATGTACTCTGTCAGCTCCCCCAAGCTGTTTTATTTTTAGCACTGTGAAGCTGCTTGTCACAGTCCCCCATCTCACCTGCAAATAGTGTGAGAGAAACAATGAAAAATAGTTTATCAGTGACTAGCACGTGTTAGGTGTAAATTGTGACCATTTATAGCAACAAGAACTTTTAAGATTAAATTTTAGTTTAGCCCAAAATGCTTTATTTTCTGAGGACAGCTGATATAATACGTTTTGGTTAACCCCATAATCTAAGATGGAAGGATAACTTCCTGCATATTTGTGACAAATGCTCCTTGAAAAGTATTGAAATGGAAAACATGCTCACCAAAACACAACAGATGATCTACCCCTTGGCACATGCATTTGTTTGGTTATGGATAACCAGAGTGCCATTCCCCTGTGAATGTTTCACAGTTGGTTATTTTGGCCTTGGCCAGGTTTCTGTCTGGACAGACCTAAATACTTTGGGTCACTTATAATGCCTCAGGTGGAGAAAGAGTCCAGGTGTCTAAAAATCTCAAGAAATAACTCATATAAAGTACTTGAGGGACAAGAGGACCTGCTGCTTCATATTATAGCCAACTTTTATGTGATGGAACCCCCAGCTTTTCTTCAGCCACACATATGTTACTTATACCGTGGGTTTTATTTAAGATTCCCATGGCTACATGACAGCTAAACTGAAATCTGTGTTTAAAACTGAAGCATATTTTGTAGGCTACATAGTTGAGTTCTCTGCCTTTCTATCAGTACCTTATGAATTCTGGTTTTAATTCTTTAATCCTGACCAAATTACTGACCTGTTGGACTGAGTCAGATGTTCAATATTATTATTCGGATCTCAAAGGCATAAGTCTTGCTTCTATTTTATATTGTGAGGTAAGCAACTTGCTCCAAAAAATTGGATAAATCGTATAAATTGATAAATTTGCTATATGTAAGTACAAAACAAAATAAAATTATAACATTGATTTTATAGTTTTTTTGCATTCATCTTGTGATTTTAAGTGAGGTGAAAGCCTTTCCCACTCTTAAAACCATATGCAAAGTAGAGATGCTTTTTTTTTTTTTTCATTGTCTCTTCTACACAAAAAATGTCTGATGCTTTTGTTCTTGATGTTGTGGTTTTGCTCTAATTTTTCTTAGTAGCATTTTCCCAGAGCACTGATGTGACATAATTAAGTCAGTATACATTTTTTGAGATCTTACGTATCTGTAAACACCATGTTTCCCTCCCTTCTCCACTGACTAATGATAAATAAACTAGACACTGAATTTTATTTATTTTGGTGTACTTGATGGGGGTTGCACTTTTGCAACTGCAAATGTAGGCTTAGTTTCTGCTCTAAAGATCTTTTTTTGTCACGGTAAATACAAGAAATAGATGACAGCAAAAAGCAGGAAATCCATCCTTTCACCATTCTTTTTTTGGCAGTGGTCACTGAGATCAGACAGCAGGGAACAGTCCTGGTGAAAAGTTGAGGCAAGGCTGGTCTTGCCTTTCATGTCCCTTCCACATGGAGTCAGCCACTTAATATGGAATCTCCAATCAGTTCTCATTTCCCTTATGATTAAACGGAATTTCCTGCATTTATATTTGTGCCCATTGCCTCTTATTTCTCCCTGGACTAGAGACAGACATCCATTTCATTTGCAGCATTCTACAAAGTCATAAATGCAGGATTATACAGGCAATAACTCAAATATTTCTGTGGTTTATGACCTACTGACCACATTTTGGCTATGTAATACATGCAGATGAAGGCCATGGTGTTTACTGAGCTGGGGCTGATTTTACTCACAACAGAAGTGCCACCAGGGTATGATTTTTTAGTTCCCAGCACTTTGATCTCCCTTTGTTGCCCTCTTAAATTCCCAGAATTCCAACACTTCAAAACTTCCTCTTAGTATGACAACACGTTTGTAAGGTAGTTGTATTTAAACTGCTTGTGCTTCAAAAAATGCCCCGCAAAGGTGGAAAGGGGAATGGGCATTGTGGCAGTCAGAAGAGGTTCGTCCCACTGGTTAAACCACTGACTTTCTGTTTTCAGCTATCTGGCAGTCTGTACTGTCTTTTAGCAGTAAATGGCAATAATGACTTGGTGGCAGAGAACTTTGTGCTCTGTATTAGTTGATTGTACTGGTCTCCTGAACCAGGGGTCTGTGCCCAGCTCTACATAACCAATAGTGTAAAGGAAACACAGAAATTTAAACATTAAAAAAATCTTGAATACAGGGATTAGTCCAAGAATTAGTATTTACATTAAGAGAAGCATATTAGAATATAACAGTATCTTTTGAAATTCAGAGCTTTTCTTGGAAAATTATAAGAAAATACTTAGTTTTCTTGTTATGGAAAGATTCTGTAAGGGAAGAAACCTTTTTAGCTGCACTGCCACTTGTAGATGGTGCAAGTCTGCTTATGGAGATGATCCTGTTCCTTATCTAGACTGGTTAATGAGGAACAGGTTTAATGTATTTTTTCCTGTTTGACTAAAAATAATCCTATTACGTATTACTTGTGACTTGCTGCTTCTCATTCTCTACCCTGTATCTTTCCAAAGGAAGAACTGTGTTTACATCTGAAGTAGTATAGCTGATGCTTGCTGAGGATTCCTTAAGGGGATGAGGTATAGCACAGATACAGATTGCATGCAGTAAGTGTTACAATTTTACCAGTATAATTTTTGGTACAATTGTTTAATTTTGACTGGAGAGACTCCAAAGGCCTCATTTCTGAGCAGCAACATGTTAAATTGTGAGTGACCATGAAGAGAGGTAACAAACGTTTCTAAATAACTTTACTTTTATTGTAGATTTAACAACAAAATGGATGAATGAGCAGCACACTCCTCAATGAGTATTTTTTTAAATAAATGAATGCACAAAGTTAAATCTTGATTTATGTGATTTTCTGATTGTGATAAATATGCTAGATCAGAGATTTGTGAATATTCTTCTAACTTGTGAAGCCTTTGAATTTGAAGATGAGTCCTCATTCCATTGTATGTGCCACAATTTGCTGTTTCTCCTATTTTCAAACAAGAGATCAATTTAGTTAATAAGTAATGCTTGCTCATATAGAAGCTGATACTGATTTTACAGTTACCCAGATAGGCTGGAGTCACACACTGAACATTTTTTACCTTTTACTTCATTTGATTTCAATATAGAAACAATGTATGGGAACATGATAATGAGGGAGTATCCTTAATGAAATTAAAATCTATGAATCTATCGTTTGGAATGCTAAAGAAATTGGTGCGAAATAACTCTGGGTATTAGTAATTTTTAGTTCCAAATGTTTGTCAGTTTTGTTGTCTCTGTTTCACTTATTAGCACCAAGACTGATTCAAAAAAATAATGAAAAAAAAATAAAAAAAGCAAAACAGTTAACAACAGTGGTATTTTTTGTATTATATATATAAACTAAAACTTTCACCATACATTAAAATGTAAACCAAAGTGACAAACCAAAGTGACATAAGCCAAGTAGAAACCGGAATGCTGAAAATTGATTCAATCACCAGAAAGAACTGAGGAAAAATCTTTCTTTACAGAAGCTGTATGAAATCTTTATTCCCTAGATGTGATAGAAATTGAGCCTCAAGAAGCAGTGTTCTCTCACAGTTAACTGTTCTCCTTTTCCCCTTTTCTTCATGTCTTGGTGCTTGTCTACATTGCGCTGCCACTGCATCCCTCAGCATTTTGGCCACTCTGCTGACTCACCTCAAAACTTTCACAAAGTATAATAGAAATAACCTTTTGGATTCGGTGTGGAAGTCATTGCTGTTTCAGCCTTCCAGTTGGACAGAGCAGTTAAAGACATAAAGGACAGCAGTGTTGTGTCCCCTCTGTGTTTACTAAACCACCCAGAGTAACTCCTAAACAGTGTTTGGGAGAGAACCATCAGTTCTGATCGTGTGAGGATGGTATTTCAATCTGCATTCTGGTCCTGCAGCTGTGTGTGTGGGTGCACCCCCTGAACTTGAACTTAGCAGCAACCACTAATTCTGGTAGGAGCAGGATTAGTGCAGTGCTTACTGAGTGACTGCTATAAGTCAGACGGAGACCCTGAGTTCAGTATCATGGGAGTTCAGTAAAGCAAACACTCATCTCTTCTGTGCCTATGCTAAAATAATCAGAAATTCATTATCTTGGTATGTTGTTTTCTTCTTCTGGCCTTAAAGTAATGAGCTGTAGGAGAATACTATCACTTCTGGAATCTCTGCTGTGCTGTATACCCTCCAGAATGTTCTAGGTAATGAAAAACACTTTTTTCCTTCCGAAAAATCATTGAGAAAATCATGTCCGTATTTCTGTAATTTAAATACTTAAAAATGTATTTTTCTTCCTGAAAAATACAGTAAGAGAGGTAAAAACAAATTCAATGCAGGAAAAAGGATACTGTGATTAACTAAAATGTAAAGCTGTATGAACAAGAGAGGAGTGTAATTTTTAAGCACTCTTTTCTTTTATCCTTTCTCCACATTTTCCTACCATCCATTTTCAGAAAGCACATATTGTACTAGGTGGTCATAAGGAGCTAATAGGTCAGCCAAGTGAGGCAGTGCCAAATTGCAATGTGTATTAGGCATAAAATCAAGAAACTCAGGTTTCATGTGCTTAAAATGGGCACCAAAATGGTTACTAAAAGTAGAATGGACATGAAATAATTTTAGGGACAAATCAGGAAAATGGTCCATTTCTTAATGAGTAGGGTGAGCATTTTCAATATAGTTTTGGCACAGTAAATTCTGATCCACCGTTCTGTTTCCAATGTTCCACTCAGTTGCTAATATTGGAAAACAATCAAACTGCACCATATCAGAGAACTGAGAAGCAATTAGAATTTTCCTGAAGTATGGAGATGATGATACACAAAATTTCTTACTATGTGAACATAATATGTATTATAATAAATGTATCTAAGATCAAACCAGAAGTATCCAACATAAATAGTTCATACAAAACTACTTGGAAACTTCATTTTGAAACCTTTTTTTCTTTTGCTACTCAGATTTCCTGATTCTTGTTAGACATAAAGATGAAGTGGTTTAGTTTTGTTTTGTTTGGGGTTTTTCTGTTTTGTTTTGTGGTTGGTTTTTTTGGGGGGGGACGGGGGGTTTGGTTTTTTGTTTTGTTTGGTTTGGTTTGGTTTGGTTTCTTTTATTTTTTTAATCTTTTCTGCCTCTGTATATTGTGAGAACAGCTGGGAGCAAGCCAGTTTTTGCAGAACCAATGAACCAAACAACCATTTGAGTGCATCATTTCCTTCTTGTGATGTTTTTTACCACAGTGGTGCATAGTATGACATCCAATTCAATGTCCAGATTCAGATATCTAATGTTAGATGTTAGTTTAGAATGTTCATATAAAAATAGATCTCTGTTTCCCGTATACTTGGAAAAGATCTCAAATTCTTGATATGGTCAATGCAGATCTACGTAACACAGGTCAGCAAACTTTGCAAAGCTCTTCATCCTATTCGGTGAGATAATTTGCTCTCTAGACACCACTGGTGAGGATTCCCCAACAAAAGCATCTTAGGGTATTTGGGATTCTTTAGGGATCCAAGTTACCTGCAAATAATTTGGCTGGCAGATGTAACTTAGGACCATAGAACTCTATCAAGCTGCCAGGCCAAGCAGGTTATCCCACAGCAGAAACCCAGCATCTTGCTCCTTCTCTACATCTCCAGGTCTCCCATGTGTTTTACTGAGCTATATGAGGGATGAAATGTGGATACAGGATAGTCCAGTAGAGCTGGCTGAGTTTGACTGTCCCCTTCTCTGGAGACATTCAAAACACTCCTGGATGCATTCCTGTGGCCTGCTGTAGGTGACCCTGCTCTGGCAGGGGCGTTGAACTAGATGATCTTTCGAGGTCCTTTCCAACCCCTAACTTTCTGTGATTTCTGTGACTGTCCTACAAGTGTTAACAGTGGGAGTTGTGACCTGTGAACACAATAGATCAAATCAGCCTTTTCAAAGATAGCCATTATGTCAACAGAAAAGACTCAGAGTAAGAAGATGTGTATTAATGCAACAGTCTGCACATAGAGTCTCACCTGGAACTCGTTTGCTTAGTTAATCCAGAGCTCTTTGTTTCCCTTTATCTTCCACAAAAGCTACGATTTTGTGTCTCTCCTAGCAGTGACAGAGAGAACCTTGTGTCTTCAGAGAGACTTATGTGGAGCTGCCACTTGCACAGTACTTTTTGGTATCGGTTGTCTTGAGGGCAATCAGAAATGTTTTTCTGCTTTCTGGAGGCAATTAGTCTATTATCATCTCCATGTGGCAAAGAATCTAAAACAAAACAAGCCAAGTGTCAACTTGTATTTTATCCATAAGATATTACAGATACCTTGCAAAGCTTTTACTGTAATGTTTTGAAAACTTCTGATTTCTTCAAGTACGGGACACAATTAATTTCTCCTCTTCTGCATCCTAGAGCACAGAGGCATTTTCTAAACATAGCTGTAAATCTGCTAAACCAAAATGAAAGGTAACCACTAGCTCTCTGTTACAAATGTCTTGCTATTTTATTGTTCCATATAGAATTTTTTAAAAAGGTGTAAAGCTGAGTGCTTTGGTTAACACATTGGCTGCTTCCCAGTACCCTAGTGATGATATTCTGTGTGTGAACATGTAACATTTTTCCCTGGGGTGTCCTCCAGTCTATACAGAACTATGCCTGTAAATTTCCTTATTCTGTGTAACCATGAAACAAAACAGAAATGAGTAACAGGAAGATAAATGGTCATATGCTTATTTGTGATTCATAATTTAAAGCAATATGATATTAGCAACATCCCTCTCAGAAAATGACAGTAAGCCAAACTGTGAGCAAACAGATATAAACAAACCATATGGGCCAGATCCTGAAGTCTCAGGCAGGCAAACAGCAGCTGTGCCTTAGTTCGAGCACTTTTGTGAAGCACAGTTGCAGGCAATGATTCCCTTCACCTCACTGAGCTGGCCTATAAAAGACAAATCATTGCTCAGCTTCAGAGCTCTGAACTAGTGCTTCCAGTTGGAATCTAGAGACACTTTGGTCAATAGAGAGCACTGCACTGGGAAGGATCCTTGGTCCTGTATCAATTGACCTTCTTTGCATTGGCTGTCTACACTGTGTTTAAATTTGACATGGACATGTATCAGTCAGAAACCTTGGACAGAAAATATTTAGAGGAAGCATTAGTGCAAAAAGGCTGACAGCCATTGGTGTACACAACACAGTGTTGTTCATTCACACCACTAGAGATGAATGGTTTCCCATTAAAAAAAAAATAAATCTAAAATCTGCTTCACCTATTTCTATACATCAACTAAAATAATTTGACAACTGAACATGAGGAGTAAACCCAGAATAAAATCACATTGATTATTTCAGTTCAGCCACAATATAAAAGCTGTTAAGCAGATGGGTCTTCTATGATTATCCTGAAATATGTGATTACTCTTTTATTCACAGACTAGCACCTTTTATGCATACCAATTTAAACTTGGATTTAAAAATGTGTTTAATATTTCATATATATTTAGTTCTTTAATGAATATGTTTTTGTTTCTCTGCAATAGCTTTTCTGATGCATATGCAAAAGCTTTCCTAGAGTCAGTATCTTGTGTTTATTTCATTAGGAAGCACATAAGCATATTTGACAAATCTGTTCCGTTTACAAACTTTTGAAAAACCGTGACCCAGGTCAGACTTCCCAAACATTCAACTCATTCCTCGACTGAAAAGGGACCCTTGAACTGACAGCCTTAATCCAAGGTTCATCACGAAATCTTGTGAGCCAAGAATTTCTCAGAGAGGTTGCCACTTTATAAATTTTATTTATTCTGATTGCAGGTTACAAAAAAGGTCACGTTGCATTCCAATTAGTTGCTAGTTGTCAGTTTCTACAGTTTTCATAAGCGAGCAAATACAAAATGTAAATGTGGTTTCTTGTTCCTTTTTGTTTTCCTTAATCCTTTTCTGGCAATAATGTGTTTGCCATGCAACTCAAACCTTTCACTCCAACACATGCTGCTTTCATATATTTTTCTACAACTTATCCCAAGGAGAAAAAAACATGCTCCAGCCCATTTCTGAATGTACTTAGAGACATAAATTAATGCATTTCAATGAGTTTGGGATAGATAAAATGATACCTAGAGAACTGAAGTGACATTCTCCAAAGTTACCAAGAAACTTGGAATCTAAGGCTGAGATTTGCACATTTTCACGTTGCTCCTGAAACACCTGGGTGTTTTTCCCCCTGCTTAATAAGAACTGGTTTATTTAGACTTTATAATCTTCATACTTACCATTTTTAGCTGTGCAAGTCTTTCAGTTAATCATTATGTCATTTTGCAGTAAGGACAGGCTTTGTACAATAATCACAGTGGGCTTGCTAAATAGGGTCAACATTGTCTATTGCCACAGATACTGACATTCTCCAGTTTCTGTGATTTTTGTTTGTTTCAGTTATGACATTTCTATCTGCGCTTTTTTTCATTAATGTTGGAATGGAAGTTGAGCTTTGTCATTACCAGGAACAGGTCAAATACTAGTTTTTATCAGTTCCAATCACAATGGGTTTTTTTTGTCCTATTCACTGTGTTATTTTAACTTGCTTAATGTCCAGTTTAAAATCTGAATTCATGTTTCTTTCTGAACAGCTGGATACCGTAAAATTGTTATTTTTACCTTTGCATTTGCAAGTATGGAATGTAACACAGTTCTCTCTTCATTTAATACTCCTCAGTGTTTTCACTTAAATCTGTGGATGAATGTCCTGTTTTGATGTCACAGTTGTTTAACTTATTATATGTAGTCTGTTTATTTATTTAGCATTAGATATTTTAACATTAGATGTTAAAACTCCATTTTATGGTTTCTTGATCCTCATTTTGCTTTTTTAATTTAGAGAGAAAATTATATTTCCTACATTAAAATAAATTGTGAAAAATAGAGAAACATTCTTTTAAGAACTGACTTTTTTTTTTTCTTTTCTTTTCTTTTCTTTTCTTTTCTTTTCTTTTCTTTTCTTTTCTTTTCTTTTCTTGGCATAGATAGAACATCACTAAGCTCTTCAGAGAATGCTACACTTACTCATGTTTCCAATTGCATGGCTTTTTTTGGGAGCCTGCTCATTAAAACTAAAATTACTTAGATTTGATTTAATTTTATACACATGAGAAATCCTAGCATCCCTGTAGCTTTTGATTTTGTGAAAGATAGGATTTACTCTAAAATAAGGTGCCTTTTGGTTGCTGCAGAGAGTTCCCATTAGGAAAATGGGAAAAGATGAAAGAAGGAAGTGGGTGATTATTGTTTCAGCAGGATTCAGTATAGCCTGTGGTTTCACAAATGATCATAAATTGGTTTAGGAATGTGATTAGGAATTAGGTGTCCATGACATTCAGAGGAGGAAGACGACAAAGGAAAACTTTAGACTAAGGTGGAACCCAGCTCTAGTCTTTGTAATACCAAAACTGTTCTTCAATTAATTTCCACCCTTGCAAGTGACCATCCTGGAGTGTTGATGCTAGAGCATTATTTACTTAGCACCCAGGGCCTCTGTAACTTCAGGCTCATCTCATTGTGGGAACTCCCCCAGTTTTTGTTGTATTTTGTTTCTCACTAAAAGTATGGGTAGTGCCCAGCATCTCTGGCACTGTGCCATGGTGAGATGTGAGAGACCATAGCACAGATGCAGCAGAGATGTGTTTGCTGCCATAATAATGCTGTATGTAATTGGTTTGCATCCAGTTATCACTACTGAGGCTTTACCTCCTCATAGTCAAACATGATGAGCTAGTGAAAAGCAATTTTTTTCTCTTTATTAAATTCTGGAAATTTCCTCTTATTGGAAACTCCCTCTTATTTCCTTTTATAGATGCATTAAAAATAACCAAAATGAGCCCTGGTATTTAAGGAGGGGGAGTGTTGTTTTGGATATGAAGCATATTCCATTACATGAGAGTTCACTTGGGGTGGATCTTGATGATCTTGAAGATCTTTTCCAACTGTAACAATCCTGTGAACAGGTTGTTATAAACCAGAACATAAATCCAACCTGGATATCTACGTAACATTTAGTTAGCTTCTCTCTCCTCCTCATTTTACTGACACAGATGTTCTGGGCTACGTATCATATGTGTTGAAAGGGTACATAAAGTACTGAACATCAAGAATTATACATTACATGGAAAAGTAATTCAAGTATGTAATACCAGAATGGCACTGGAAACTGAATAATGAATTTTATGTGATGCAGTAGTTATTTTGCTGTGTTGAAATTCTTACAGCAAATACAAGGTCTCAGACATCTTGGGTGCTTTTTATAATGAGATGTACTGGGATAGCACCCATATAAATCTTCTTTCCCTATTTATATCAAAGAATAAATATTTTGTAAAACCTGTAACTTGCACAATCATTATTCTAAACTAGAGATGAAAATTACTTGGTCCCCAAGTCCTTTCACATTTCAAATGTCTCTGATTTTGGTATTGAGAATACCAGTGCTTTCCTTTATTCTCAGATGTCTTTCTACCTTTTCAAAGATGGGTTTTTCACAGAAGCTATTGATATTTTAAAATTCATCTCTATGTTATCATCTCCCATAGTAAGGTATTTCCTATAAGGTACATGCGATGTGATTTTCAAGAGAAGCTGTGTTAAGCACAGTCATTATGAGCAAAGTCCAGCCCGTTAGACTTGCTGATAGGGGTGATGAAGGTACCTGAATCAAATTCATCCAAGATACTAGATTAGATCAAGTGTGACAACTCAGTGACAAGCTAAATTAAAAATAAAGCTGTTGACATAACAATAAAAAAAAAATCTTGTGTGAAGAATTAAAATTATATCAGTTTCTAAAATGTGGGATGAAAAGAGGGGATATAATTTCAAGTGGCTTGATACTGAAATTTCTGCCTTCAGCTCTTACCAAGTCAAGCAATCTCTGACTCACAAAGCAACATGAAACAAAATAATTTAAGTGCACAGAAAAAAAAAATTGAACTTTAGAGAATGTTCTTAAATATTTTTTTTACTAGTTTTCTTGCTGCTACATTTATATTTTTAAGACTTTTTAGGATGGCAGCTACAGGATTTTCGTGTTAAAAAGTTGAGGAATATCGTATTAAAAATAAAAACAAAAGATATTTTATCTTATTCACTCTGTGGTTTTGGGTACAATCATGAAAATTTAAAATTTGTTCTGCACTAGGAAAAGGCAGATTTGAAATTCTTATTTTTTTTTTAAATCATATGCATTGGAACCTATTAGTTGAATAGCCACTGAGGCCGGTGAACTGAACTGAACCCTATTGAATGCTTGGAATTTAATTATCTTAAATGCTTTATGTTTCTACACAGTAGTTCAGCACTGTGATTATATAAATAGCAAACTGTTCAGTTAAAGCACTGTTAACAACTGAATAATCTCATAAATCAGAAAGATTTTTAATTAATTTAACCAATAAGTGAAGAAGCTAAGAAAGTTTTGGTGGTATTCAGCTTTCAAGAAAAGATTTAAAAAACATGATGAAAAATATAGAAACCTGTAAAGTTCTAGAATTACATGGTTTCACAATTTCAGCCAATGACAGTGTGATAGATACTTTTTAATCCCCACATTACCCTTGCAGAGGAAGGTAAAGGGAATAAGAGTGTGACTTTGAGTTTGAAAAATCAACTAGAATAGGCTTACTGAAGTAGTAATAATGATAGTAATGATGCTAGTGAATTACAAATATGTAAGAATGGAACCCACACTCCTCAGCTGGCAATTACTTCCCAGCCAGAAAAGTCCCAGACCAGACTCAGCAGCAGATGGGGTGTTGAAGTCCAGGATCCTGGTCACAGGTCACTGAAAGCCTTGGAACAGCTCAATGGGTCCTCAGGTAGGCAGGGGGAGGCAACCTGTCTCTGTAGATGATGTTCTGCTCCAGGAAAAAAGAAACCAAAAAACAAAAAAAATCAAAATAGGATCCCAGTAGCAGCAGAGTGGGGGAGGATGAACAGGAAAACTCAAAGTGCCACAGCCTAGGAGAGTCATTTGATGGTGACCCCCTGGGGCAGGAGCGCTGTGATTGGTCTGTCATCCATCCTGGAACCTGCTGGGGGGACTTGGGTGGGCAGGACCAGGGCAGCTTGGCCCTGGGCAAGATTATCCTGATCCTCTCAAACCAGGACAAAATTTTGATCATATTCAATTTCAGATAAAAGCTTTAAGAAGCATTGAGAAAAAACCTGGAAAGTTCTAGAAATACATGTGAATTTTAAGTTAGTGTAAGATTATCAGCAGAATCGTAGAAAAACTATTTTTTTTTTAATTTATTAGAGTATTTTTTTATGTCTTGCATGGATGCTTTAAGTTTAAACTGCAATACCAACCGTGGTATTTTTTTGAAACAGAGAAGGGAGTTTGCTAGTGGAGAGAGTACCATGAGCTTGCCAGCTTCAAAACCACTTTAGATCAGGTGTATTAGTTTGACCCTCTCTGTATCCCTCTTTTCCACTGCTAAAAATTGTGACTTAGAAATGCCAGTTTTTCTTCACTGTGTTATGAATCCAATAACTTCACTGGCTGAATCCAATGCAGTTCTTATAAATGTCCTGTTTCAAGTACTGAACTGCTAAACAAGGGCAGACATTTATATTTGATGGTGTTATTTACAGTCATTTAAGTGGTCGCTCTTCACAGTTGCTCGTTCCTGTCTGATATCAACCATTTGAATTGTATCAGCCTGACTATTTGTGAGTCCATGAGGTGACCTGGAAAATTTCCTCAATCCTACTAAAAATTAAGCATAATATCTTGCTATATTACTTCCACAGTCAAGTTCACATTGGTTTTCAGAAACTTTTGTGTAAAATGATGAGAAGGCAAGAACCTTCTTGGGCTGGCTATTTTGCCAGAAAAATACAAGTGAAACCATAGCCCATGATCAAGAGGCTTATAATTATTCAGTCTTGTGGAGGAGCAAGGTAGTGGAGAGGGGAACAAGCATCCATCCGACTTCATGGAAATCACAAAAATGGAGAGATGGAATTGCAGACCTTCGCAATTAAGTTATGCTAGGTTATATTGTTTTTTAGAATCACTAAGAAATTATTTCACTGTTGTCTGACACTGAGCAATCTATGGCACATTAATTCTCATTGTCCCTTCTACAAGTGTGGTAAACAGAGGCTTAATCACATTACTTTAAAAATCCACAAAAAAAAAAACCCAAATTAATTTTCAGTGTGAATAAGGCTAAACTAGACTGGAGACTATTAGGAAAAGATAAATACTTTAATCGAATAGCTCATGATGAGCCATTTGGTGAGACCCATCCAAAATAGTCTTTGACCTGTACTTGATTACACTGAGGCTCTGTGAAGGACATGAAAAGTCCCTTGGGACTGAAGAAGCTGAAGCACAATTTATAGCCTGTGATACTTTGAGAGAAATATCAGTATTTTCATGGTTCATGCTGATAGAGGGGGTACAGGTATGAAAGTGAAGATGAACACTAAGAATTGCAAATACTGTGAAGAGCAGGGTTAGAATTCCTAACACAGCCGAAAATGAGATACCTAAAGCCACCAAGATAAATACCATAAATACAAGAACAAAACTCTACTACTTTTTAGTAGGAAGAAATATAAAAAATCCATGAAAAAAATATAAATTGCTGGGCATCAGTAAGAGAAACATCTGAAGGTAATAATGTACCATGAATTCCAGACAAATTAATAGCATGATGTATTTTAAAGGAGACAAATCTAATTCTTTGCTAAATTAACAGAGACACTGTATAGGGAGGCTGTTATTTCACCTACATTCACTGCTCTTAAGATCTGTTCTAAGCTATCTAGCGATAGCTCTAGCTATGACTGCTGTGAAGACTTTTGTTTTCCCTTTGAGCACTACTGCTTAAGAAAGTTATGAATAACAGGAGTGACCTATGAAAAAGAGATTAAAATAATGAGCAATAATGATCGCTCTAAATAGAAAAGATCATAGGGAGACATAAAAGCTGTCATCCAATATGTAGAAGACAATTCTGGAGAAATGCAATCGATTGCCATAGGAAAGAGTAATAAGAGGTCTGGTAGATCTTCTGATTTTAATTTTAGGATAAATTTTAATCCATCTAGAGGGGTATTCAGTTAGTGGGAAAACAGAGTTTGAAAAGCTTTCAGATTTCCTTACTTAAATATTTTAATAATTTGATTTAAGGTGTTATAAATGTGTTAAAAACTGCATGAGGGATTGGATTAGGGTCAAGAAGTTTTACATCTTTAGAATAAAAATGGTAGGAATAGCACAATCAGTACAAAACATTAAATAGAGGAGTTTAAGAACTGCTGTAAACCACTTCAGTGATAAAGGTTATGAGTGGACCCACTATAGTTTCCACTCCTGTCTGCAGATTTTAAACCCAAACATTAAAAGACACAAGTAACAAAAAAAGTCAGCATTCTAGTGCATTTTAGCTATGAATAGACCTGACAGTTTTATTGAAAACACATTTAACTTTCAACAATACATTTGGAGCCAATTTTTTAAAGTAAACAGGAAAACACAAACCATCAGAATTTCAGAATATGAACAATCAAATATCTTGATTTAGACTGTAATAGAAAACCAACTCTTTTTTTTTTGTTGTTCATACCTTTATTGATATCTTACATATTGTAGAATTAAAGAAAAAACTGGAACAGATTTACACAGGTCTGGAAAACAGCAGAAGTATAACTCAGAGCCTCTTCACAATATTATTTAAAATAGAATAAGACAACCTCAGACCTTACAAAATTCTGACTTTGTGGCAGTTTAAGATCTGATAAAGCCACTGAGATTGCAAAAGTATCCATAGAAGACTTCATATTATAGAAACCACTTAGGAAAATTCCTTGTGAAAGCTATAACTTTGAGAAAGACTTCTCTGAGCTCAGATTTTCTTAGCTACAAAAGCCAAGTGACCTCATGCCATTGAAATGCAAGAAATAAAGGCAAGAATATTTAATATTATGCTTAATTAGTTTTTCCTACCATGGCTCAGAAAATAATATTGCTGTATGTTGGTGTGTAAGCATGTCTATGTGTCAATTTATATGTATGTGTGTCTATAGATATATCTATTGATTCGGTATACACAATGGGATGTTTACTTTTTTCTTTTTATTGATAGAACTTGGAAAAAAACCAACAGATACTATGGCCTTCTCTTTCTCCCACTCTATATGCAATAACAACAGTTTTCTGTTCAGCCAAATATTTCTAGGTAATGCTTATATACATGGGAGACATAAGGACAAGTGCTGATTTCTAAGAATTTTGCTTATGTTCTGAGCACAAGTGGGTGCTTGAGCAGAATATGCTTTTACTTTTTCTGTTAACCTAGAGTTAGGCAGAATAAAATATACTGCACAAGTTCCAGAGGAGGTTACAAGGGAATTTTCCTCTCTCCCAGTTATCTCTGATATATAGATATTTATGTATCCCTTTCTTACTAGGCTTTAATGTGTTTACTTCTGAGTGTACAGTATTTATATGCAGTTAAACTCAAGCAGTAGCTGTAGAAAAGAACATCTGGCCCTCTTCAGAAGTCTTTTTCTCAAAATCATATCTAATATCCAATAATGATTTAATGTAGCGAAAGACCAAGTGAGCACTGATGAGGAGCTGTGTATATTTTAGATTAATTGTGTCTTGTGGGCAGTATAACATATGCTTCAGTGTACAGAAAGCTAAATTTAAGAATGCAGAAATTGCTTCTTAAGAGCAAATCAAAGTCACAGCAACGAAGTGATCTTAATCCCATCTGCTGTCAGGAAAGAGCCAAACATAAGCCAAGAACAAATTTAGAGTTCTCCTCGATCATTTACCAACATAATTTCTTGTTTTGTTATATTAGAATTGCCAACTGTAACCAAATGGTTTGTAGGCAGTATAACCATAGAATCTTCAGCCTTGCTTAGCTTTTCAAGTTAATAATGATAGTGACTGTTGTTGGATTTGTTATTTATTTTACTTATTTAATTCACTGTTCTTTTTTTTTTTTTTTTTAAGTACTGATAAAGGAATGTGACAAACTATTCCCGTCATCTGCAGTCTAATAGTAATTTTATTTGATTTATCCAATTTTCTCTTTTTATTTTTCCATGCAAAGAAGTGCTCCTTCCTGAAAAATTCCCATAGGAACATTGAACTTTTTGTCTACATTCATTTTGGTAGAAACATTTCAGGCAAAGAATATTGAATAGCTAAACAGTAGTTTACAAATATGTGAACATATCAGTGGAAAGTATCTTGTATCATTGTAGGCAGTAAGAATTATATTCTCATTCCTTCAGTTAAGGATTAGCATTTATTCACATTTAATGGCAATCATTACTTTAAAAGAAAGTAGGGAGTTCCTATAGAAACAATGTGTATCATTCCCTGCCCCCCAGTTAGCCATGTTTGCCTCCCTCCAAAATCTGTGTGGATGCTCTTGCTAATCTTAAGGGCCAGTGCAAGTTCACAGGCTTCTGCTGGCATTTCATTATTGACTCTGGTGACACATGAAGGGATGATATTAACATAAGTACACAGCAAACAATAGGGCTCAACTTCAGTTGCCTAAATAATCTACATTCAATGCTTAGAATAGAAGCCTGAATGTAGACCTTCACTCTTGGCATAAGAAGTACTCTTTTTTTTTTTTTTTTTAAGTTCAATCATTGCAGTGCCATGTGAAACTGGCGATGTAACCTCTGCTTCCCCTGTTCCTCAGGGCTCTGATCAAATAGAATAGATTTGGTTTTGATGCATCAACCATAGCTGTGCCCCAGGACCTGGGGAATGCAAAAAAACCCCAAAACAAAACAAAACAAAAAAACCCAACAAACAAACAAACAAAAAACATTAGGAAAAGACAGACTAATCATGCCATATATGACCAGTTCTTGCTCATACAGTGTGTCCTGTGACTGTGACATGAATAAGATGGATCTTGCTAGGCTGCCAAGTTTTGCATTTTCCAGAATCTTCCTGAGCCTGGATTTAGATATTAGACTTTTTCTTTGTCCTCAGTGCATCTTTTTGGATTCCCCACAGGACACAGGCACTAGCTTTTTGAGACTCTCATCATATGAATGGAAGAAAGTGTTTACTGACTCATTATCAGATTATACATCCAGGAAAGGATCCCACAGTTATGAAAGTGAAACAATGCCAATATTTTTCAAGGCTTTTTTGCTTGTTGGCATTAGGCCAGCCTATTGTACTCAAAACAAATGTTCGTTGTTTTGAATTTGGTACTTCATGCTGTAATAAAGAAAGGAACATTTCAAGAAGTGTTGATCTTACTAATATCTTGCTTTATTTAAGAAACAGAATACTTTTGCATAAACAATCTTGCTTGGTAAGAAATCCTGAAGTCATCAGTTCTGCATTTGTTTCACTGAGCTAGCTGCTCCCTCTGGACCCAGAGCCCCTCACGCCATGCAGAAGCCTTACTGCAATTCTTCACTGCCAAATAACCCTTTCTAAGTACCTGGACATGAGGATTTCTCCTTGATATTGCAGCAATATTTCAGTGAACAGATGGGCTTGTAATACTTGCGGGGTGCTACTCCCTGAAGACACAGATCAAATACCAGAGCATCACAAACTATTGTCCATGGCAGACATTTGTAACAAATCCATGGACTGTTTCCATAGACTTCTATTAAATCAACCTGCATTTGCTAGGCACCCTTTAGAGTTCCTGTAAAGCAGAGGCATTCTTAACTTTCTCCCAGGTATTCCCTCTGATCCTGGTCTTCCTCTTTTCCAGACTAGAGTGAGACATGCAGCCTTTCTAGAAAGTTACAAGGCTTGATACCTGGTTTGTCTCCTGGTGTCAAGTGTTGCTGCTGCTCTTTGTCTCTTTAATGATATATTCACATATAATAATACTTCACGGGTAGTGGTTCTTATGAGCATTGCATTATAATACTCTTAAGTGCTGTAACAGAATCTTACTAAATTGTACTTATTATGTTGAGTAATTTTATATGGGAAGATATCCTAGAATCATAGAATCATTTAGGTTGGAAAAGACCCTTATGATCATCTAGTCAAACCATTAACAGATCCATCATCTGTGCTGCTTTCTTCCTCTTGAACTTAAGTCTATCTAACCCTTGGAACAGCACCAAAATCATGATACTGATATTATTCTTAAAACAGTATTTCTGAGTTGAGATAATAAATAGCATGCATATATACTATTTATTATATATACATATATATATATGTTAGCCCATGTCAGAGAAGTCAGCTTTTGATCATAGCAGTCATGAGAGTCTAGCTAAAGTGTTGCATGAAGTCTCTCATTTCATTACTATCAAACAGGATCTATATGAAGTCTCTTATTTCAAGCACTAGGAGAAAGAGGCTTTTTCCCTGTTGACAGTGAGGCATTTTAAGACTTAATATTAAAATATGTTATTTGGTTGTATCATGTCCTTTGTAGTATCTTTATCTTTACAAGAACTTGTGAGCTTGTTCTGTAGCATAACAACTTTCTGGAAGCCAAATGTGTTTAATAAATTTTCTGCATGCTCTTTGAGGACACTCCTTGCTACAAGAGTGCTAATAACTCGTTCACTTTTCCTCTGTCCTGTGCCTCTCCATTTATTGTGTTGTAGAACTCTGTTTATGATCTATTAGAAACTTAATTCTGGATGTGTATTGTGCTGAGATACACACAAATTTAATTTCTGCAGGTGCTATTTCCAGGGCAGAGTGAATTCCCCATTTTTTTCATATACTGCGGTGAGACTGACAGCTAAGAAAGGAGACCAAGTTGCTCTCCTTCATATAAAAGAACAGGAGGATTTGGCATTTGTCAGGAAGGAGGCAAGCACTTACCCTGTGCAGAGATAACCTCACGACTGTCTGCCCTCTGAGCAGACATTACTGAGGAGGTGTTTTCTTTTGCTTGGGATCTTTTTCTCTTAATCAATTGATCTTTGTCTGGGATACAGTCTTGTTTGAATGAATGTTGAAAACTTGAATGCAAGAGTCAGGAAAATTTGCTATAACTTCCTGTATGATCTGATGTAACTTGTAATTTTGGCTCTGTGAGAATAAAGTCCAGCCACCAAAGGTCAGGTGCAAGCATCAAGTTTTATTTGACAAATAACATAAGCAAAGTGATACAGCCCCATGAAGATATGGCAAATATGTTTTAAGGCAAGAGAGAGAGAGGGGCTGGGGGGGGGGAGTTGGGCTCGTTTGGGAGAGGAGAGAAAATAATGACGGGGAGAGAGAAAATAGTGAGAAAGAGAGGGCTGTCACCACCCACAGATCCAGTGGTGTCCAGTGATCTTTCTGCTTCAGGATGGTGATTGAATTCCAGATGGGGCAACGGTCCAGTGCCAGGTGGTGGACCGGTGGTAGGTGATGAAGAATAAACACTTTGGTGTTCCGTACATGTCCTGAATTTTCCACCACTCTGGTAGCTGATTCCAGACTCCGGAGATGTAGCCTCCAAAGTTTCCCACTGCTCTCGAGGCTGAATCAGGCCTCAGGAGGGTCCCCCTCACTCCACCAAAAAGGCTGTTGTTGGCCAGCCCGTGGTTGATAGCAATCATTGACCATTTTTAGTCAGTTTGCCTGAGGCATCAGTTCACTGCTGGCTCCACTCAGTGTGAGTCTACCCCCAGCATTCCATTTGCCAAATTGTCATTTGAGGTAAAGAAAATTCAAAATTTCACCAAATGGAACCTTGCATTTCCTATGACCAGACTGTGAGAATGCAAGTACAAAACTCTTTACCCTATTGGCATTCCAGCCAGTCGTGTTAGAGCCTTCCTCACACTAGTTTAAAGAGCCTTTACATAATGGGATGTAATATGGCTTTGTGAATCTCTTCACAGAATTCTGAAAATAGCAACCTTACTTCCTCATCTGTAGCACAGTCAGATCAATCTCACCATTTACACTGATGATTAAAGTTCTCTGATAAAACTTCACAACTCTCCCAGAAGAATCCTGTAAATAAAAATCTACAAGGCTGTCCCTGTCATATATGGGATATATGGGCTAACCCATGGCAAGAGTCCCAGGTCTGCCAACAGAATCAGGAGTTGTTTGATCAATGCCTATACAGACTTGCACAGACACTCTCATGTCAGATAAGACTGAAAACCCAAGGTACCCTATATTTACTGGACATTCTATTTTCCTACTTCATAATCCCTAACTTAGAAATTGCAGGATCTATGTAGTTTGAAATGCTAACTGAGACAAGAGCTGAACTGGCAAACCATCTTGGCCATAGGCTTTTATTTCAGTCACTTGAGTCATTCCTGGCTAAGTTTTTCCAAGTCTCAGTAAATACACTGGATGATGGTACATGCTCCTATTGCTGCCTACACTTGTATCCATCTGTTACCATGGCACTATTCCTACTTAGGAGCTGGTCGCACCATTACACTACATTACAGGTGCCAAGTGAATGTGGGTTTAGGCAGTTACAAAAGCTCTTCTGTAGGCTATCTCTGCTCTAAGATAGAATTGCCACATTGATGCCACATGCTTCCTTATCTCATGACATCTGTTGAAGCTGAAATGCCAAAAAAATTGCATACATATAAAATGGATCTCTTTTTTGCTTGTATATGTTGGCAAATTTTATTGCCAGTTGCTTCATGAGATCACATCCTTTTCCGTATACAGACTCTCCTTGCTGTTGTTTTTAAAGCAGTTTTATGAACTATAATGTCACCAGGTTCAATCACAGCCTCAGATCAAATTCTGCTCCTCTCCTAACTGTAGGCAGGGTAAGGTCTCATAGTCATTACAAAGTCTTTGCAGTTTTGGGACTGTGTTTATGTGTGCTTGTACCTGAAAAAGACTTCCCACAGTAGAAGATGGTGTCTTGCACTTCTGCATTTGTAGTTTGTTCATATTCTGGCAATTTGAAGAACATACACTATCATTATTTATTTCAAGGCATTTCCTCCCAGAAAAGAATGACTCACCTGAAGGTATGTTTCTTTGTATGCACACACACGTTTTTCCATCCCCATAAAGCAGTTTATTGGTTAATCTCTGAGCACCACAAAAATCTTATCTAAGTGTCCTGTTGGTTGGCAGCTTCTGTCAATGTTAGGCAGTCATGTCTGTGCACATTGACTGTCACTTCAGATGCATGAGATTAATCAGTGTCTTTTGTAACACCCTTCTGCAAATGGAAATTCTTGGTACACTTATCTCTTCCTCTCACTGTTTTCTTCCTCTTGCTTTCTGTGCATGTAAGTGAGGGAGACACTGTCTAAGGACTTTTATCTTTAATGGAAATGCTGTTGAATTAAATTAACTGCTTAAATAAACATCAAATAAGTTCTCTAGAGTGGAAGTGAGTTAATATTTTCTGAATGCTGGCTGAACAAAAAAGTAAGATTACGTCTTGGCAGTAATTATAAAAACTAGTCCATAGCAAGAAAAATATTTCAAAGTTGAGACATTGCTAAAACCATTGCAGAAAAGTCACTATTGGAACTGGGCAGGAAGTTTTTATCTTCACTACTCTAATGTATTGACATTTACAAAATATTCCCAAGAATTTTTTAGAAGAGACAGTTTCATATTAATTCTTGACCTGATTCAAGCAAGTGTTGATTCTTTCATTTCTGTGAAGTCTGGAATTCTTTTTTTTATTATTATTATAATTTCCATAAATAATTAACATTGAAAAAAATTAATTCAACATTTGTATTGACATTTAAAAATGTAATGGTAGTTCTTTGATATCTTTCTTAGCTCTGTATCTCTCTCCTTAATTTAGGAATATCAGTATTTGCTGTATTTCTATAAGCACTCTCTTACATACTTAGAAAACACACTTCTTGACAAAAATTTTATAAAAGTTGATAATATTTCTCCAGGTAGTTTCGGGAATTGCAAATTATTGTTTTGGAATGGAAAAAAAAAAGCACTGATTGGAAATTCTCAGATATTTTCTGATATAGTACTTGAAAACTGAAGTTGATGAATATTCTTGTTTGTGGTGGTGTTTCAAGACATAAACTTCCAGTCTATCAGGTAGAGTATTTCAAAAAGAACATCCTGAAGCTAAGTTATTCTTCATACTCTTTTTGTGTGTGTATATTATCTATGGAGGTTTTTAATTGAGCCTGCAAGAAAGGCTTTGAGATAGTAAGAAAATACTGTAGCAATTCAATTAAAAATACTAACTTCAAAAACATCTGTGTTAATATGTAGTCATTTCTTGATAATTTAGAGAAAGTGCTGATAGAATTATTTATGGAAAATGTATCCTACAGAGAATATAGCTCTTTTGGATGGAACTACAGATATGTTGCTCAACACTTTTTTTTACCCAGTTAGGATTTTGTTCACATCAATAAATAAACTTATGATACAACATTTATAGGTTTTAGGTGAGAATACGTCACAGCATGACTCAAGCCATGTGCATCTCCATGACCAGGGCAGTGATTCCAGTTCTGGTGTACCTCAGATCTAATTTACCTCTTACAGAAGTGAACAAGAAAAAGTTTCTCTGTTCAGAATTGATGTCCTCTGACCTTATCTCAATAACAAGAAAAATGTGTGAATAATTCTTTCAAGCATCTTTAAAGGAATTTCAGTAGGTGGCTAAAACCAGTGAAATCCTGCTTCTGTTAGCCACTTTTAATAGGAGTAAGAAAAAGGAAAAAGCTTAATTTGTCTGAGTGATAACCAAAGAAATTATAAACATTCCTCTCCCCCAGAATCCAGTCAGTTATTTTTCCTATTGATGCTAAGGGTTCTGTTCCTATTAATTACTGTGAAAATGCATTTTGTGATGTGGCATGTCATGCAAACAAAACTCAATACACTCTATCAGTAAGCTATTATGCAGTTTGAGTACTGAACTATTTTCAAAGATGCCTAATCACATTTTCTATTTGTTTGGATGCACCTGTGATTTGTTGCATGCAAATATACTAAGTTAGCTCAAATTTGTAATGGGATTTCTATATTCACATTGCATGCATAAGAGACAGGTAAAAAAATAAATATCCAAATGTTTCCACTGCTTATTGTTATTTTTCACTTATTTCTTAAGTTTACTCATGACCATAGTTAAATGTCATGTTACATGTCATAGGCACATAAAACAAAAGTGGATACCTGTGTATCTCTGATTATACTTGTAAAGCTCATTTGAACTTTACCTTAAGTCAGAATCAATTCTGTTAAAAAATACATGGTTGACTCACTGAACTTAAGTGACTTCTGAATTTCTCAAAGAACTTCATGTCCAGCTTGACAAACCATGTTGTGAAGAAGGCTGCTGTCCTGTTGGGTTGAACAGCAGTTTTAAGAACTCAAAGTAGAGTCCAAGAAAAAGTAAAGATAAATCTGAGTATTTCAGGGTTTCAGCTAACCTTCAGTGAGTAACCAGCACATGATCACCTCTTGCTGAAGCATCAAATGTTACCCACTGTCAGAGACAAAATGCCATGTGAAGCAACTTACAAGCTTGGTTTGGAGACAATCTAGACTAATTTTCAGTTAGGAACTTCTGCTGGCTATCCTGAAATAGGGTTGGAAGGCTTAGGAGACTTTTCTGGATGAGGTAGGTAGAACTGCAGATTATTGAAGTTGTTCTGGGAAAGTATTGCCAGATCTTGTCATAAACTTGCTCAGATTTTAGATAGATACATAAGTTTGGACCCTGAGTATAAGTATGTAAGAGACTGTAAAAGACTCTCATAACTGAAATTATTCCTTCCAAACATAATGTGTTTCATCTTCCTGAAAACTGGAGATCTGGTCTATGGGTCTTCTTCTAGATTACTAGCAAATGTGCCAGATGTTTACGTATGCATATGCTCTTTCAAACACACATATTTCTGTACTCTACAAAAATACCATTATGTAGTTTTCATGGGGAAAAATTAGAAGATATCAGTGTCTCATCTATTACAAATAAATTTTTTGTCTGTATTTGTAAGAAACTTTTTCAATTTCTTTTCTTCTACCAACTTGACTCTTGATTCTAGACATATTCTGTATGTATAATTTCATGCTATTAATTGTTTTCTCTTATATGGTATAATTTACAAATTGTGGTTAATGACCAAACCACATTCTTCAGAGTTTGTGCTTCGATCTTCCTCGTGGTGGTTCAGAGCTTATCGTTAATTTGTGGCAAATTAAATATTGAATTAATTCATTCATAGTGTTCATTCAGAAGTAAATTGTATTTTTTAATTAGAAGGGAGAATCCATCAGTGAGTCTGTTTTAAAACATATGCTTCTCCTGAATACATTGAAATATTTGATCAACTAGTTCAAGGAAGTTTTATTAGGTGTGTTAAATTATGTTTTCTCACAACATAGTGGATATAATGAGATAGTGAGTAATATAAATTATTAGTAAAATAGTTATGAGTCATAGAACAATCACTGGCCTGAAGCTTTCTATGCTGTTCATCATTTGTATGCTCCCTGGTATGTTTTTGGCATGTACAAACTCATATGGTCATAGTTGGCCTAATTGCATGTAGAATATTCCCAACAGACAGTCAGGATGAGATTTTTCTAGTTTGGGTTGAAATCTATTAAGGGGAGTGGACCAGTAAAGCCATTTAGACAGGAGCCTTGCTGCAGCACTTGACCTCTGTGATAGAGAATAAACCCTGACCCGTATATTTGTAGATGTGGCCATGGAGACTTGCCCATAAGGAAGAGTGACAGCACAAACAAATGTGATTTGTACCTCTCTTGAGATAAAGTGCTGTAATGGCTCAGCAGGGTACAGATTTAACGTCTGATTTTCTCCCTTAAAATGTACCAGGTCTGTGTTCTATCTAATTTTAAGACAGATAAATAAGACAATGGTTTGTGCTCCTGAGATGCACACTTCTTTTCATATGCTGTAAAATTAGTTAAGGGTAACAAGTCCAGATATATTTTGTTAAATGACACTGACATCTGTTCTGACTCTTGTAGCTGGGATGGTGTTTACACACTTGAAGAGGGGGAGATAGATTTATGATTCTGTGGTTCTTTGTTCTTTTCTGGATTTTCCAGAAGAGAAGCTGGGCTTCAATGCCTTCAATGGCAGTGTTTCTAGGACATTCACATTAGTATTTTTCATCATCTTCTCCATCATCTGTTCTATAGTGTGATCTGCTGAAGTAACTGTTTACAAACAGAGCTGATTCCATTTAAGATTATGGTCACTTCAGGTATTACAATAGGATATTTCTGTTTTCTAGCAAGGTTGGGCATTTTTGCAGTGGATACCAGTAAACCGCAGACCTAGAAAGTTAAAATTTGCATGTAAATGAAACTAAAGCACATAAAGCATTGAAGATGTTATTTTCAGACACTGTGGGCTGGCCAGATCTGATTGACTTCACTTAAAGTGTTTTCTATTTGAGGAATGTTTATTGACCCTTATGCAGTTTAAATAATCTGATTTTTCACAGGTTCTGCACAATTTCAATACCTTACAACATCCATAATATTAATTTTAACTCATTTATTTAGGATGAACTACAGCAGACCTACCTTAAATCCCAGTGATTCTTTAACAGTTCAGATAATTTTTATGGGAAACACATAACTTCAAGATGCCCATCATGATTTATTGACATTTTTTTCCAGTAGTAATTACTGATGTGCATTGAAACACACCAGCGGTTTTTGAATATGACTACAGTCACCAGTGTACTTCTGTTCTAGATGTGTATTGCATAAATCAGCAAATACGCTTACCACCTCAAGAGTGGATACTGCACCTAGAGATCTTTTTGTGTAGAAATAATAATTCTATAGCAATCTTTTCAGAAAGCCAACTAGAGTTTGTGCAGATTCTCTCTTTAAATCCTTTTATTTAGAATGGCCAAACTCTCCCTACATAGAATTTTTTAAAAGCCTTAGAAAGAGTCATTTTCCTAGATGAGAAATAAATATATATTTATAAGTATTATTATTATATATTATCTGTGGCTTTTCTGGAATACCATAGAAAACAGGAGTTTATAACATTTATCATCGAATTACTGGGACATTTCCTTTTCTTTTGTTTCCCTTTTCTACCAAATATAAAATTGGATTTGATCAAAAGTAATATGAGGAGGAAAGAAGAGGAGCTGCAGACACTGAACTATAGAACAAATTCTGGGCTTGTGTCTGGTTTACTAGGCAGTCTAAACTAAATTGTAACTTAGCCATTTATGTTTTTATTATTTAACAGAATGCTGTCATGAGTAGCTTTTTCTTATGAGCTTTGTGAATTCAAGTCTGAGCAGAACTTTGACATCCTGAAATGAGCAAACTGTCCTAATGCAACACATCATCCATGCAGAACAAGAGGAGGAATGATGGAGTCAGAAGGAGTAATCTTTTAGAGAACATAAATTAGGTTTGCAAAAGCTGAGGTGAATTGGTAATAAATAGCCTAAATCAGAGGGAAAAAATAAGGGAGAGAGAAACATTTCTTCCCACTTCATCTGTTGCTGCAGCAGATGCTTTGTTCTTGTGGGTTTTTTCACCTGAACTCTGTAGATTAGGATCATGTTTACTTATATCTGGCATGACATTTGCATAAATTCACAAAGGTCTCAGTTTCACTGATGACACTTTTAACTCTCAACAGGTAAATGTGTTATTACAGTCAGACACTGCTTATCTGTGGATCTGTGCACAGTGATAAACTATCACCTATGAATGTTGACAGAATTTATTCTTGTAACAATGATTGTAAAAGGGGTAGAAAATGGCAAATTTGCAATTCATTCTTGTCACATAGATTGCAATGAGAACAGAAAATATCACAAACTTAATTTGTTCTGGTGAAAAGTATCAAACCACAGTCAGAACAGAAGATAGCACAAAAAATTGTAGCTTTTCTCTGAGCTTCCTAAAATGCAATCTCACTGTTGCCCTCAGATGACATTTTCCAGGTTCCCTTGATCTGTTCCATTGTACAGTATTTTTTTGTTCATTTTCAGTGTCTCATTAAGAATAAACAGCATTTTATAAAAATGTAATGTAATCATGCAGGGTTTTTTTCACATGGAGACATTTTAGAAATATTTCATGCCTTTCATCATGGTAAAGGTAAGATAAGGTGATGACACTTTCCAGCTAAACTTGGGTTTTCAATGAAGTAGAACCAAAGGCTGTGAATGGTTTACCTGGACTTCAGCATATCCTCCAGCAGTGTTTCCTCCAGCATTCTCCAGGAGAAGCTGTCCACTTGTGGCTTAGACTGCTGTACTCTTTGCTGGACTCAAAGAGTTGCGGTGAAAGGAGTTAAATTCAGGTGGTGGCCTGTCACTGGTGGTATTCCCCAGGGCTCAGTTCTGAGACCAGTTCTGTTTGATATCTTTATCAATGATGTGGATTCAGGAATTGAATACACCGTCACTAAGTTTGCAGATGACACTTGGGCTGGTGTCAAGTTGGGTGGAAGTGTTGATCTGCCAGACAGTAGGAAGGCTTTGCAAAGGAACCTGGAGAGGCTGGATGGGCTGAGCCCAGTTGTAGGACACTTAACAAGGCCAAGTGTCAGGTTCTGCACTTTAGTCACCACAACCCCATGCAATGCTACAGGCTTGGGGAGGAATGACTTGAAAGCTGTCCAGACCTGGTAGCGTTGATTGTCACAGCAGCTGAATATGAGCCAGCAGTGTGCCCAGGTGGCCAAGAAGGCCAACAGCATCCTGGCTTGTTTCAGAAAGAGTGTGGACAGCAGGACTAGGGGAGTAATCATGCCCCTGTACTTGGGCACTGGTGAGGCCACATCTCTCATAATGTGTGTTCAGTTTTAGAGCCCTCTATATAAAAAGGACATTGAGGTGCGAGTCCAGAGAACGACAATAAAACTGATGAAAGATCTGGAGAACAAATCTTATGAGGAGTGTGTGAGAGAACTGAGATTGTTTATTTTGGAGAAGAGGAGGCTGAGGGGAGACCTTATTGCTCTCTAAAAATACCTGAAAGGAGATTGGTCTCTTCTCCCTAGTAGAGGAAATGGGTTCAAGTTGCACCAAGGGATGTTTAGACAGGATATTAGAAGAAACATTTTCACTGAAAGGGTTATCAAATACTGTAACAGGCTGCCTAGGGAGGTGGTTGAATCACCACCCCTGGAGGTGTTTAAAAGCTGTGTAGTTGTGTGCTTAAGGGACATGGTTTGGTGTTAGGTCAATGGTTGGCATCAATGATCTTAAAGGTCTTTTCCAACCACAGAGCTATTCTGTGATTCCATGGTTCAGTCTGGGTCAGCTTGAGAAGTGCTGAGTGGCATTTAAGAAAAGTAGCCTGAGTTTGAAATACTGCATGATTTTCAGTATGATTTTTAATAATTTCTAGAGCTTTGTTTGAATTTTTTATTTACTTACAGTCTTTTTGTTCAGACTGGGTAGGACAGATTTTCTTACCTCCAATAATTATAGAAACTCAGTGAGTTTATTTCTTACTTGGTTGCCCAAGAAGCTTTCTCAAGTGTAGATGCTTCAGATAGTCCTTTTGACAGAACAGATTCATTTTCTGACACAGTGATCAAAACTGATTCCTACTGAGAAGAAGCTCTTAAAAATTATGTTTGCACATCAGTATTCAACCCTATGCTTTGGCAGTAAAGTTTTTACAACAGACTCATAATGATTTTTTTTTTTTTTTTTTTTTAAATCAAAATAGCAAGCATACAAGTTCCTAGAGGGTTCATCAGGTTTTAGAGAGGAAGCACTAAAAGCAGTTTAGCCAGTCCTACAGATACATCTTTTTCTTAAAGTGTTTTATCTTACTCACTGCTCTTATATAACACAGTTTACTTACTGAAGCATGAAGGCTTAGCAGACTGGGCAGCACTCTTTCTCCTGTTTTAAATCAGCAGTTTTCTAAGAAGGATGTTTAGCAAT
Organism: Florisuga fusca; assembly: GCA_038090715.1. NCBI lineage: Eukaryota > Metazoa > Chordata > Aves > Apodiformes > Trochilidae > Florisuga > Florisuga fusca. The sequence goes on from JAAWXA010000007.1 coordinate 19,995,947, forward strand.
AGAATGAGAGTATTGGGTGTTCTTTGTTGTTTACTTGGAGGTGCCCAAGGATCTCTGAGTTTTGTTGTGCTTTGTTCTCCAGCAGCTGAGTTTCCCCCTCCTTTTCAGTGCTGTCTATGAGCAGTCATCCCATCAAGCCTTGCACTGTGGTACAGATTTTTCCCATCTTTTGTAATCATTGAGTTTTGCTGGTTTATTCAGATTTTTGTTAAAGTCTTAGACAATTTTCTTCTTTTATTTGTGTAAAATGAACCTGTCAGATAGGTTACACAGGTAGATTGGCAGAATTCACAGGTTCAGCCAATGATAAGATCTAAACAGACTCACGAATGGTGAATTTTATGAATCTAGCTAGGCATTTGGGGTTGCTACCAAAATATACCTATGTAATGGACAGACAGGAAATAATTAATTGCTCTAAATTTAATTTTTTAACAGCCAACAGTGTAATTTGAACACTTTTGTGTTGCAATTACTGCTTCAACTGTAATTTAAGTGCATTTGAAGCAGAAAAGAAAATTATACTGCAAAATACCTGAAAGGAAGGTGCTTTAAATTCAAGCTTTTAAAAAAAATCTGCTTAGTTGTCTTTGCTGAAAAATTAGAATATTTGTATCCCAATGTCATCTTAAAAGAAAAAACCATTATTTCTGAGATACTGGATTTATATTAAATGCAGATTATCGGAGGACATAATTGTCACTGCATTGATGTACAATAATTCATTTCTGCACTCTGGAAACTGGTTCCAGTTCTGCCCTTGAACACAGATGTGAACTTTCCACTTCATGGCCTAAAGATATTGGGGGTTTTTTTGTTGGTTGTTTTGTTTGTTTGTTTGTTTTCTGAGAGAGCTCTGTGAATGGTTCATTTTACTAGCACACTGTGTATTATTCTAGTGTCAAAGGCTTGAGAATTGATTATATAGACTGCAATATAGATATAGTAATTTCTGTTATGCTTTAGAATGAAATTTGAATTCTTTGTGCTGTACATCTGGAGTTTGAGCTTTGTAATATTCTCATCATGGATTAATGTCTGCAACTCTGGGTAACCCATCTTTACAAAGGCTGTGGTTATTTATCGTTTTTACCAATAACCAGAATAATTGATTTTTTTTTTTTATTCAGGCAGATACCTTTTTTTACCAAAAATGTTTGATTTCTGTTTTGGCTTATATGATTTTAAAATAAGAAATAATCAAAATGTCAATGAGAATTCCTAATTTAAAATACATAGCTGCATAAAAATATGTGTAATTTTCTATTCCACAGATATATTTATTTTAAAAAAACCCAGCAGGACAAGCATGTTTTTAAATTATATCTTGATTTTACACTTTACAAATTAATGTGATAACAAAGTATCTAAATTATGCAGTTGTCACTAAGTAAATAACTAAGCAATTATTTTGAATAGATTTTCCAAAGGGCTGGGTAGTTGGTGTGGTTTTTGTTGGTGTGGGGGTTTTTTTCTGGAAATTGTAATAATATTAGGGGGAAAAAAAAAACTAGAGAAACCAGCAAATCTGTAGGATTCATAACTTTATTTATTTATTTAAATATTTTTAGTTCCTTGTTTTCAGACCATTTCATATATGAAAGATTATAAATAGCAGACAAAACTGAATCTGTAGCTGAAGAAGAATAAAATGACCATAAAAATGCGTGTAAAATTTTTGCCTAGTTTTTTTTACACAGAACAGTGGTGGGTGCTGTCTGGATAAAACCTTCACTTTACTTTAATCACCTGAGTTCCGTTGGCTGAATCTGGATAGCCATAACCTAGAGTCCAGGGGTTAGCACATATTTTTTCATTAACAGCCTTTTTCCAGAAAAAGAATGCATTTTGTATATTTAAGACGTCTAATCCAGATGACCCTTTTTTTTCAGCTTCTCTTCTGTCTTCCCTTTTTGTCTATTTTTTTTTTTTCTCCACAATACTAGAAAGAGAGGAAAGAGAACTGGAGAAGAAAGTGGTGCAAAACTTACGAAGAAAGTTTCCTTTTTTTGTGTAGGTTTTTGTTTTGGTTTGGTTTTTTACTTTTCACTTTACATTGAACAACTGAGAGCTATTGACTTCTATGTCATTTTTATCTGCAGATGTTTGTTCATGACTTAATAGGGAATCTACAATTAAATTAATTAGAAGCTGACATCATCCTAGAAGACTGCATCGTGTTACCTTATCTATGATGTAAACAGGTTCTTTAAAAGAGTATTTCAGGAGTTGAGCAAATACTTCAAGAAAATTAGGACATTAAAACTGACTCAGTGACAAGATAAGATCAGTCTGTCCCAAAAAACAGCAACTTATTTGATAGATAGCTAATTGTAGTCCACATGGGAAATAACGAAGAAACAAAAGCTAACAACAGAATTGCCATTTATTTAGTTTGGGTTTTGGTTTTTGTTTTGGTTTGGGGCTTTTTAGGGTGGCTTGTTTTTTGTTTGGTGGGGTTTTGGTTTGTGGTTTGTTTTTTTTTATAAGGACTGAAAATTTTTGTTCACTTTTGTGAAAGATGTTAATATTTTTGATGTAAGACAATCATTTATTTCCCAAAAGAGACATTCATTCTTGTTAATAGAGTAAAAATAGAAGTTAACCTTAGAACCCAGTAACATTTAATATGAAAAGTATTTTAAAATATTTATAAAAGCTTTCTGCAATTTGCAATATATCTAAAAGTTTTACTGTGGACATATTACTACCAAATAAAATTTTAAAACATGGTTAAAGACCAGCCATGCTTTCAAGATGAAAATTAGGGTTCTATGCAGTGTCTGCTAACATTGTGAGAATAATACAGAGGGGATGTTAACCACAAGAATAAGGTTTGTTAAATCTGATATAAGGTAAAAAACCAGTAAGTCTATTAAAGTGCAAATTGAAATTGCTTGATTTCAAAACAAGGACAGTCGTATTTGTTGTATTTTTTAGCATTATTTTTTAGAGTTTTATTTATTTTAAAATGGAAGTATCTATGAATGTGCTGAGTGAGTTTGTTTGGTGTCCTACAGTGTTCTGCATGCATGCATATGCATGGAATGTCTGTATCACTCAAATATATTTGAGTGAAAGATTTTTGATTTGCCCTTTTCATGAAAAATTGAGTATCTTAGAGCAATTGACTGAAGATATGGTGAAGGATTCTCTGTCTTCTCATTCAGAAATCCTGAATCATTTTAACTGACTAAGTAGTGGGTTAATTAGTATTAAAGCTGAACTAACAGTTGCATTGAGAAGATTTTTTTATATATTTATAGAGATGAAAAAAAGTAGTGAAAGAGCAACTAAGAATTGCAAGAAGATCATTTAAGGGGGTCTTTATTTTTTGCTAACTATATAGATTATTTTTTCTTCCTACTTCATAATCACTGAAGCAGCACTGTGTATTTTGAGCCATATGAAAATTTTACAATTTTACAAAAGTTAAAGGAAGTAATCTTCAAGTAATCTTCAAGTGTAGGAAACAGTTGGCATTTTTGTTTAGAAATAACTAGAGTTTTTTATTAAAAGTTAGTCCTACAGAAAAAAATTCATAAAGTAGAAGTAAGGTTAATATTTTTATTAAATTATTTATTCATCCTTGAAGTGAAGTTTGTCTGGAGCATCGTTTGCTGCAGGCTCACTCCCTAGACAGGACTAGATACATTAGTTAACCCACCAATGGTGTTTCTATCTTGAGTTAATGTCACGTAGCCTGCTCTGGGTATTTGAGTATCCAGGGCAAAAATTTAAGCTCCTCAGATAAATATTAAAGTTTAGTTGAGATGATACTGGATAGAGCTAGGATTTTAAAAACTCATTATATTCTTTTAAGTATTTTCATCCTGGTCTGTCGCATTTCACTTGAAGTGTGGATCAGCCGCTTCCAGTTATATGAAATACCATGTGGATCCCTCTTTGTACAAGGGACTATTCATGAAGTAATGGACTAAGTATGATCAAAAGGCAGACAAATTTTAATCTATCGTAGCAGAGATTTTTGTTTATGCAAAGCATATTGTTGAAATGAACTACACGTTAGTTTTAGGATTCTCTGGTTTACAAGAACAAACAAAATGCAAACTTACTTTTCAGTATAATTATGTGTGTCAGTTCTCTGTATTTTTATTGGGGGTGAACAAAATTTTAAAATATTTTACAGAAAATGGTTGAGATGTTTATTAATATGATCCATTAAGGTTCAGGTAAAAGGGTTGTATTTGTAGTTTGTCATCAAATATATGTTCTGAGATGTGATAAAGAGCCATTGAGCACTAAGTACTCTGAAACATTAAGAACAGTTCTTGCTTTTACTCCAGAATTAATCTCATCTATTTCCACAGCTCAACCCTAGTTTTTGAAAAAAAATTCTTTTCTTTAGGGACTCTTCATGAAAGGTCAGCATTGAACACAGTACTGAATAGACTTCAAACTCTTCAAAGGATGGAATTGTTTGTTTTCTTAGTGCCATACGTGACACAAAACATTTTGTCAGTTCAGAACAAATAATAGCAATAACGGGATGGAAATACTCACACTCTCTCCTGACCAGCTGTGATGGGAATACTGATTCAGCTGCTAGAAGGCATAGAAAACAGTTATTCTCTGAGACTGCTGTAATAAAGTGTACAAAGGAACACACTAGAGCTATTCAACATCTACATACAGCCAAGAAGGACTACAATAACCTAAATTATTTAAAACTCAGAGTAAACTAGTTTGTAAATAACCAATTATTAAAATCTGTCTTTTATTATAAAATTATTACTTCAGACCCTAACACAACCTTAGATTTGTTTTATCCATATGATCTAAATGGAATAACTACAGGTTAAGAATAATGTAAATCAAGGTCATATACTGCTATTAATTAATTCACGACAGCATGTTCATTTGTCATAGATGAAAGTAAATAGATTTTGTTTTAACCATCTAGTTGGGAATCTCCTTAAAAAAGCCTGTGAAACAAAACATCAGTAGTAAAATTGTAGTCTGACTATGATTACCAGATATACCCTGAAATATATTTATGACTGTAATTATTATCCTCTTATCCTGGAATTAAATACTGAATCTCCAGTGTCTTTTGTGACTGAAAAGTGAGATACCAAAATAACATTGGATAAACTTTGTGGATTGTACAACTGCTTAACATAAAGATGGTATGATCATTGATGTGTAAGGACAAGAAGCTGTCCATGTCTGAATTTCATACATGTTTTTTGTAAAATTAAACATTCAAAATATATTAAAGGGTTAAAAAGCAAAGAGAAAATTAAGTGAACATCTAGTTCATGTTTGGTTTATTGGCTTCTTGTTTTCTAAAATTTGTATTAGCATTTAAGGCAATATCATGAATACCTGTGACCACCAATATAACTTGCACTATTGACTATGAGTAGTTTCTTGCAAGACAAGGGAACTGTGGTGTGAGCAACGATAGGTCTGGTTCCCCTATGGATCCTCTTACCTTTTGTGGACTTCAAAGGGCACACTGAGTTGGGGTCATAGGGATGTGTTTTCTTTGACTAGAGGACAGAAGTTAGCTGCAGAAGCACTTTGGAAAAACTTGAGATATTACAAGTTAGCAGAGAACCCAATATCCAAACTGAAATGCCACTCCATACATGTAACTCTTAAAGTGTTTGTATTGGAAATACAAAAATAAATACAAGCTAGTTTATACAAAGCCATATTATATACACTGGAATGTTTATATGCAAAGGTGAAAGCATGAAGTATGCACATAAGGTAGATATTGGTTGGTCTCTTTTCCTAGGCAACTATCAACAAGACAAGAGAGCATGGTCTTCAGTTGTGCCAGGGGAAGTTTAGGTTGGATATTAGAAAGAATTTCTTTACAGAGAGGGTGATCAGGCATTGGAATGGGCTGCCCCGGGAAGTAGTGGATTCTCCATCCCTGGAGATATCTAAAAAGAGACTGGATGTGCTTATGGTCTAGTAACTGCAGCGGTAGTGGATCAAGGGTTGGACTTGATGATCTCTGAGGTCCCTTCCAACCCAGCCAATTCTATGATATTCTCTACTTGAACTGAAGAAATCAACAGCAGGATACGTATTTTAATGAATCTTTTGTAGAGATGGAAAATCAGAAGGACATTTATTATGTCAGAGACTTTTTAAATGCTACGTTGAAAAAACATTGACTGTTAACAGGCTTTCCTAACTACTTTTATAGATTCATGAAATAAAACATTCAACCCATAGATTTACAGAACATCATTCCCTGTGAATTAGAGGTTAGTATTACTACAAATTTTTATTGTGGGAGCACCTGGAAGTTTTTCAGTGTCATCATGACAGACACTGCAAACATGGAATATAGTTGTCCAGAGGAGCTACAATATCTTATATTTTTTTCTTGCACAGTTGTAAGAAATTATTTATTCTGTTTAAGATGACATTTGTGGATTTTCATTGTAATCCAGAATTTCTCAAAATGTATACAGGTCTTAATCACCCCGATTCCACTGGAGTCTTTGAGGATCTTCAATTGACTTCTTTGGTGTTTGGATGACCGTGTCCCTTTGTTGGTGTTATGGTCACAGGGACTGGTTTTACTTTGGTGGGAAAAGCAGTGGTCACCAGAGGCAGTAAAATGCTTGATAGGAATTCCTCTGTGTGAGTTGGGTTGAGGAGGAAGGCTTATTCCTTTGTTTTGGGCAATCTACAGCTAAGCCACCAATACAAAGAAGGGGTTTTAGTCATCTTGGTATGACACTGCATGAAAAAAATGCAATAAACACCTTACAGTGGAGTTAGATGCAGTGAGAACAAGTGTTATAATGTTCCCCCATCCACAATAATAATTTTTAAAAAGTTATTTTTCAACAGCTTTGCTGTTTTTGCATTGATGATGTTGTATGCGCTAGGGATACATTTTTGTGCGTTGCCATCATAATTCTAAGCCTCTAAGGGCCTTCAGCAGAATAACTAAAGGAAATTAAAGTGTACACACTGTACACATAAAAATCCTATCATCTATCAAATTTAATTACTAAACTAAAAATTCCCAAATAACAGAGCAGTTTCTAAAGAGACACAAAATTTGAACTTTCTTCTGATGGTGCTGGGATGAATGTTGTGGTAATGTAAGAGTGTACAGAGTTTCACTTGAGGAAGTAGGTCATCCCTGTGTTGTCATATTTTGTATTTCATCTGTTCATAATTGAGTGGAATATTCAGCAGTCCCATCACTACTAAAATTAAGTAGCATATAATTCCTGACACATGGGAGAAATGCCAGTTCCTCTGGACTTTTTTAGTAACCTGCTGCAGGATTTACAACTCTCTTCTTTAACAGTTGGTGTGGGAGAAAGAGAAAACATCAGTGACAACAAACCAGCTAACGGAGTGCTTTTGTATTTTTTCTTTTCTTTTGGGGAGACAAAGCAAAATCTTAGGGTATTAGGAATTAATTGCTGATTGCTTTATCACTCTATAAAATCAACCTTTTATTTTGACAGGATGACAGTAAGGTAGAGAAGGTTGGGATGTACTAACACTTTAGGAACCTAGGTGTACTGTTTAGCACCTTTTTGATATCTTATGTTGTTGTTACCAGTCCAGTGTCCAAGATGTGTTTATTCAGAAATTCAAATTCCCTGAAATCTTATGTTAGTGAGCAAAGACAAACTTGAATGGAAGACATAAAGCATAATGAAAAACAAAAAGGAGGGGAAGATCCGAAGAGTGGTTCCACATAATCACTGCATTCAAGATAAAAGCTCCAGAGCAGATTTTGAGGGGGTAACTGTGCACCTAGCATATTGGTGAATGCTATCTTATTATGACTGTGTGTTCTGCAATGTCTTTACTCTTTTTTTCTAATTTGTTGCAGTTCCTTCCAATTTTCAAAAATCGAAGTCATACTCAATATGTCAACTGTAGACAATGAGTACCTGGTCTCATCAGCTGCACTCTTGCCCTGTGATCAGTGGACACAAACAGGCTCTTTTAAAATGCCAGTCTTTTTATCTAATGTCCCATGATAGGCGAGATTAACTGCCTTCCAAACAGATATGTGTACAATACACATCCACAGTTTAGTGGAAATCCTACTTTCTCACTCATCTCTCATAGGTAGTGTCTGCCGCAGTGTTGTGAACAATGCTGAGCTTCACATAAAATTTACCAAACTAAAGAATAATTGATTAGACTTTTCTGAGTAATTATACAGTAATTCCAATGGATTTTAATTTATGTAACTTGAATATGCCTTCTAATATTCCGGAATGCATCTTTCTCCCTCTAAAAGCATGAAATATAATGCTGTTAAGAGATGCTGACAGATACTTAAAGCAACTGAAGGGGAAAAAAAAAAAGAACAGGTAATTTTTAAGGGATTTAATGACTTTACTCCAAAGTGTTTTATTTTCCATATGGCAAACTAAAACAGCCTTCAGAAACATAAGATTTATTTTATTAGAATCACTGTTTTTCCTTCAGGAATTATTAGAATTCCCATAATCTAAAGCACAATATTGTATGCTGCAGCCATAGCGTAAAATAGATTTGCTTTTGTTGGTGTCTGTCAAACACCAAATTAAAAAAGGCCATACAGCAGCATGCAAAAATTGCAACTCATCAAGCAGACTGAATGATATGGTGTCACAGTTCAGAACAAATACCAGCACTGTCAGTGGCAATGACTTTTAACAGGCAAAGTTTAAGTCCCTTTTGTGGCTTTTTTGTTTTGTTTTGTTCTAGGTTGCTGTTGCATGGTCATTTTTTTGCGTTGTTCAGATAACAATCTTAGCTTGATTTCAATTTCAAACAAAAAAAAGTAATCCTTTACTTCTGTTGAGAAGCTGCTTCTTTCTGCAGAAATTTCTGCTTGTTATATTTTGACACTTTTCATTTACCTGAAACAGCTTTTGTGGATTTCTATGATCTCTCTTTGGTGGCTGGTAGATAGCTTGACATTTAAAGGCAAAGTAAATAGATTCATAGCATTTAGCTATTATTTAGCTAATAATATAATGCATTCATCTCATGAGTGCCATTTGTACAACTAGTAGGATTTCATGAATCATTGACTGATTTTGTTGGCAATTCCATCATTCAAATTAACTGCATTTCTCCGTTCCACCATTCCCATTGATTCCAACTCAAAACTGCAAATCACTGTTGGCAAGGAAGGTCTTCTATTTTCAAACCTAAATTTACCCATGGACATTTTAAATTAATTTTGTTTGCAGCCAATGTACCTTTCTTCCTATACAAGTCATATTTGTGGGATTCATTCCCTGGTCTAAATCGGTCATAGTCTTCTAAACTCTTCTCCAAAAATTAGCCCTCAGACTAAGGATTTGTTTTCACATCCTTTCTCCACTTGGGGTGAAATCCAAAAATATATTAGGATCCTAGGTGATATATCAGACAAAATGTATGTGCATAAATACAAGAGAATGATCCTTAAAAACTGTGCAGTATCTGAAAACCTGTCTGTATTTTCCTGATCCCTGCATGACAATTTTTTGATTAATCTAATTTGACTAATTTGACTAATCATTCCGTAATGGCACAGGTTCAGTTATTACCCTGAAAGCCAGGTGTGCTCCATGTCTAGTAGTTTCACTTTTACCTGTACAGTAAGTTATAATATCAAAGAAAAAAATAATAAAAGGTTTGTTTGACACAAACAAACCTCCAGAAAACCCATATTGCCTTTTAGTATATAGCCCTTTTCTTTATCACAATTCAGCTTTCTCTCAAATAATTTTCAAAATTTTTACAAACTGAGTTGGACTGTCAGATCTGCAGTTACCAGGAACACTTCTACACATTAAAAAAAAGTGGATGTGAGTTGAATGTGAGTAAACTGCATGCCTCTGTGGCTACATGTAATCCACCTAGATTACATATATCTCTTCGCTGCTTGATTATTTTTTTGTGCCATTATATTTTTAATGGGTACTGTTAGACTATAATCATGTATTTCCACATCCGGAATGTTTTCTGTTCTTTGTCTTCATTTCCTAATGACATTTGCTTGTCTTCAGTCTCACTATTATAATAATTTGGGATTAAAGCACAAATTATGTGAACCAGGGCTTGAAATCCAAAGGAGTCCTAACTGCACTGTAGATAACTTTTTGTCTACAAAGATACCAAATATTTTGTTGCTTGTTGAAGTTTCCTTTGCAGAGTTTGACTTAGCTCAATATTTGGCAATTCCTTCTTCATTCCTGCTTTTTCTGATCTTCAGAACAGAGTTTGCTGTGTTTATCAGATAGCTTTTCCTCTCTGGATGGACTCTTAGGTTAATTTTTCTATTATTTCATTAAGTGGCTTATTCATATGAGATCTTGGAAAAAATCTGTTTGTGAAGCTAAAATTCAAATCAGTTAAAAACAAATATCCAAATTAAAACTGTTGTAGAGTTTCAGAAATAGTTAATACTAGTAGTTATACCAGAGATGCCTTACTTGTAAATGTTTCTTGTGTTTTATAAGAAGTATACTCAGTTCTACGCTTAGTAAAAAATTATTTGAGTAATATGAAACATTTAATGACTTCCTGCACTGCTCCTCCCCTGATTTTCTTTATGAGGTAATTAGGAAGAAAACTCATACTTCTATTTTCATTGTTATATTATTTTTTTTTAATTAACATGTTGTTCGGTGAAGATTCTGGATACTATTTTTTCATAGGTTTGTTTCTTAATACTTTTTCATTTCTATGTTGGTTTTATAATTTTGTTTTACTAACAGCAGTGAGGAGAAAGAATTAGGAAGGGATAAAGGTGTAATCTAGTCATGATAAAGGAACTAACTGGTACTTATCTAGATGAAACTAAAGCATCGACCTTCTGAAGTAGCTTGGAAATGGTTTATGGGAAGAAAACTGTTTTTATCTTCATGGATATGTTATTTTGAGCTACTTTTAGTGAGAAAAAAACCTTTTCATTTACCAGTTAGCAATTGCAAAGAGTGGGTAATAAATTTATCAACATACTACATACAGTAAAAAAACTTTGACTTGCAGGGGGATGGAATAATTGACCTATTATTTTTAACTTGAAATTATCTAACGTTGTGGTATGCAAATACAAGGACAAAGGAACTGAAATGCCTGAGCTTTTGCGTAACAACTGAAAAACAGACATTCACAATGAGTGTTAGATATATGCCCTTTTCATTATGACATTTGTTTATTAAGAAACTGAATTAAGAGAACAGAGCAGCTGTGACACAGCTGCTTTGTTCCATCCTGCAATATGGGGTTGTAAGGATTGCTGAAAACACAGGGAGAGAGCCATGGATTCAGAATATAAAAGTCCACTTAGTATCACTTGTGATGCAGATAATAGAGTCTACTGCTGATTCAGGAACCAAAGGGTGTAAAGAACTCTGTAAAGAACTAAGAAGATTTATCCAGTGAAGACTTCTGAAAGAAAATGATGTCCGTTTTCCAAGTCCTAATAAATTTGGCTTGACAGGCTAACTGAAAAGATAGCCTTAGGAAAAAACTTGCATTCAGGGCATGAGGTTAACTGAGGAAAAGGCAAGTCTAAAACTGAAGCATATGACTTCATGGTACAAAATCTGATTTTACAGAGAACCATTCTAAGAGAGAACCAAGAGCTAGAGGGCTAGTGATATAAGAAGATTTTTATAGGCTCTTTTGTGAACAAATATCCACATAATTGTAAAAAGTTAGGTCAAAATTTAAAACATACAGCTTGGAAGAAGTGTTTGGTGTGCCTATAGAGCAATACTAAAAACGGAAGTGGTAAACAGGTGCAGATATAAAAAAAATCCAAGAGGACAGTGGCAAGGGTCATTCAGTTCTGCATATCTGGACAATTCAGGGTCATTTCACTAGCATCACTTGGAGTAGTATGGCAGGAAGGCAAGCCTGGGACTTCCATCTCTTGGCAACATTTGGTGCAGTTTGCCTTTTCTGCTCATGTGAATTGTAATTTACTTTTTGAGAGACTTGGTTTACTTTGTGGTCAGCACAAAGCACAGTTCTTGAGTTCGAGACCTTTACCCTGGGGAGAAGAGTCTAGATAGGGACAGTGAGCAAAGCTGAGAGGAAGCAGTGTCTGGACAACCATTTTGTGTTTAAAAAACTTAAAACTATCAGTGAAGTTGCTAAAGTTGTTATAGGCAGTTCAAAGAACGGAGTCAGTGAAAGATTTAAATGAGGGAAAGGAAGTGACTGAGGAGTGAGTGTCTGAGCAGTGAGTAGGTCACAACTAAAGAGGTACATAATGGAAGCTACATATCCAACAGTGCTAGGAGAATTAATAAAGCACAAATTTTAATGTATGGAAAAGAAACAAACATAGAGACCTTAGAAACTGGATATGGATATAGTGTAAAGAAATAAATGGCATTTATGGCACAAACAAATGGCACTGCGAGAAAAATGTGCCTTCATAGTTTAAACTAATGTATTATTTAATATCTGTATAGCATGTATATGAAATCCAGCAAACTCTTGAACCATGAATTCTTTCAATGTAGAAGCTATATAATTATGTTTCTGTGGAATTAAAGATGGTTAAGGCTAGATTCTGAGAAGCCTAACAACATTTAATTATCATCTTAGTCCTATAGACCATGCTGGCAGAAGCTATATTAGCACAAATAGAAATGGTACTATTTCTGCTTACTTTGTGAAATGAGTCTTTGTCAGGCTGATTGGTGAAGGCAAAACTCACCCTCTTTTTATCACGTTTAAAAGCTTTTTAGCCCTCCAATATAATTAATTTAAAAATTGATCTTTTATAATTATCTAGTCAACTTCTCATAATGGTCTTTACACTATTTATGCAAAAAGAATGAAGGTCACTGTGAAATTTGATCTTGTTTCTGTATTTTATTTATGCCAAATGTTATCTAACATATTTATTCATTTATAGACTCCAGATAATACTAACATCATGATTTTGTGTGGGCCATTTTTTTTCCTGGTATGTTACTTCTTATAAAAGACAGCTCACAACATACTTATGGGTTCCAACATCGTTGTCATGGAAAAATATGTCAGAACCCATAAAAAGGAAGTAAGCTACACTAAAAATTACAGAGAAAGCCCTCTAACAGAAACATCTGAAAGAAAACTAAGTTATATTTTACACATTCTTTAAAAAAGAAGTTTCTATTATTTGTATTTCTTAACTAGTGACATGTACTTGGAGCAACTTAAGTCCTACAGAGGAGAATAATCTTCCCTGGAGGATTACTTTTTAATGCTTTTCTTCCACAGAAAAACTAAACCTAAATTATATTTAGTAGTCTGATACAGAACCACATTTAGTTTGGAGTTTCAAAGGTCAGAGTAAGTATTAGAGGCTTTGTTGCATTTGGAGACAACTGATTCAATTGATAAACTGCATCTATTGTGACAATATTGCCAAATACTTTTAAGAAATATTGGTTTTCATCAATTACAAGGACTCACTAGCCTGATAATTTTCTGTAAAGGTAGAGTAATATATACACAAGGGAATTGGTAGGTGACCTGAATGTTAGTGCATGCATTCTTTCATTTCTTTTGCCTAAAATGAACTTTGTCAGACAAAGCACACTAAATAAACTCTCTCTAGTTGCATTTCCAAAAAGATAGCCCACACGAGCTTTTCTTGCTAAATTTTGTTTCACGTAAAATTGTCATTTCACCTGCAATTCTTGTAATTTATATTTCACCTCTTAACTTAATCAACAATTGTTTTCAAAGCAGGATCAATTAGTGATCTGATTATTTGAAAAAAAAAAAAAAAAAAAGTAAAACAGTATAATTGTAAAGCTATTTAAGAATGGATTTAGATCTGAAATATGCAATCAGACTTCACAAGTTGGAGTTTTGATGCTTCCAGAAAGTGTTTGAAACCAGCTAATCTCAAAATGTCTGAAGTCTATGGATACTAAAAATCACAGTGTCCCAGACATGCCCACTGTGCACAGAAATTTTATTAAGCACCAATGTTCTTAGCAATATCCTGGTTAGGATGAGACCTGAGCACATAAGCTCCATCATCAGAGGTGATAAGAGAGATGTCTGACTTCTGATTAATTATCTTGAAAAGCCATTTGTGTTCATATCACCATTCCTTACCACTCTGAGAAATCAATGACATTATTCTGGCATCACCAAGTGTTAAGCACTCTTGGCAGGATAACTTGCCAGTGCATTTGCTGAAGTTAGGTCCCTCTTTACACTGAAAAAAGCAGGTTACATGGAGTCAGAAGGAAAGCAGGGAGTCTGGTGCTTGCATCCCTGTTGCTCTGACGTTCCTTGCTACCAGGGACAGAGCTGTAGTTCTGGTCTCTGAGCTTTTTATATCTTCTCATTTATTACTTGTTATAACATGTATTATTTGTTAATATAAGATGCATTAATGTTGCTCAATTTGCAGGCTTCTTCCAGATAACCATTCTTCTGACTAAATGCCACTAGTTTTAGGCAGCTCATTATATGCCATTAGATATTCTGAAATATTCAGTGCTATCTAACTGATAACTGACCAGTCATCTCTACAATCCTAATATTTTCAGGAGCATTACTAATAGAACAATTTTGCTATGTCTTTCATGTGATCCATATTCAATAGGCTATTAAATTCTCTAAAATTACATACAATAACTGAATTGTTGAGACCTTCCATTGTCTCAGTAGAAGGAGTTAAAAACAAGCATGCAAAAATTGTATTGTACAGCATAGACTTATCTTTCAGTAAAGCTCATTTTGCACTAGTGACGTAGAGCTTCATTATCTGTTCTAGTATCCAGAAGATTCTGGGCTTTTTCTTCCCTTTCAGTACTATTCTGTGTTTTAAATTTCCTTTTGCTATGCTAAAGAAGCTTTACCCCAAATCCCACTGGAAACAGTCTGATTACTCCTCTCGTGTAGTAGCTAGGCAACTGTCAACAAGATCTTCTGCCCAGATATAATCATTTGCCCTTTTTTTCTGATTTTCTGGGATGAAGAGTAAAAGGAGCCAGTGTGCAGCAGGGATTTAGCAGTAAAGAGATCAGACAGATGATCTTCTTTTGGGGTTACAGCTCTATTAAATTTATACACTGATACATATACACAAATTCAAGAGCAGAGGGTAACACAGAGTCATGAGTTCCAGTTGGTCCCCTTTGACTTAGATTTACAAAATTAGAGGGACCTAGTCATAGATCTTAGAGGCATTAGAAAACAATAGATGTTAGAAATACACAGCCAAACTTTGTACATAAAGCTCATCAGTGCTTTGGAACAAGGTAACTGCTGTTAGTATTCACAGTGTATTTTTATATTTGTTCAGCTTGGCTTTCTGGAACCCGATGGTTTATTTCTGTTTGAAAGGTGCTACAGTTCTTCCTGCAAGAGCAGCAAAGAAAATAACTTCTCAGTATGCACAGCATTCAGATTAAAAGTATTCAACTGTATTAGTTTAAAACATCATGTGATGTTAGTGTTAAGTTTTCGGATAAGTAACTTCCTTATGTTTGTTGTGTCATAGGTGCAGGAATGGCTGTGCTTGAACTGCCAGACCCAAAGGGCAATTTCAGGACAACTTGGGGATATGGGCAAGGTGCCACTTCCAAAAGCTGTCCCTTCACAACCAGTATCCAAACCACCTGCTGCTCCTCAAAAACAGCCTGTGCCTGCTGTCTCACTGTCCCCTCAGAAGACTTCCACACCTCCTACTCCAGCAGTGGCAAAACCAAAAGAAGAACCAGGAGTTCAGAAGGAAGTTCCAAAAAGTCAGCAGGGGAGACTAGAAAAAACATTGTCATCTGATAAAATCCAACAAGGAATTCAAAAAGAAGATGCAAAACTTAAGCAGGGAAAACTTGTCAAGGCACCCTCAGCTGATAAAATCCAACGTGTTTCTCAGAAGGAAGACCCAAGACTGCAGCAAACAAAACTGGCAAAAACAGCCTCAGCTGACAAAATTTTGCATGGAGTTCAGAAGGAAGACATAAAACTTCAGGAGGCAAAATTGTCAAAGACACCTTCAGCTGACAAAATTTTGCATGGAGTTCAGAAGGAAGACATAAAACTTCAGGAGGCAAAGTTGTCAAAAACAGCCTCAGCTGACAAAATTTTGCATGGAGTTCAGAAGGAAGACATAAAACTTCAGGAGGCAAAGTTGTCAAAGATACCCTCAGCTGACAAAATTTTGCATGGAGTTCAGAAGGAAGACATAAAACTTCAAGAGTCAAAACTGGCAAAAACAGCCTCGGCTGACAAAATTTTGCATGGAGTTCAGAAGGAAGACATAAAACTTCAGGAGGCAAAATTGTCAAAGACACCCTCAGCTGACAAAATTTTGCATGGAATTCAGAAAGACCCAAAACTCCAACAGGTTAAAATGGCAAAGGCACTGTCAGCTGACAAAATCCAGCCTGCTTCTCAGAAGGAAGATGCACAGATTCAGGAGGTCAGATTGTCAAAGGCAGTTTCAGTGGATAAAATCCAACATGGAATTCAGAAAGAAGATCCAAAACTTGAGAAAATCATGAAAACTTCATCTATGGAGCAAATCCAGCATGAAGGTCAAAAGCAAGAATCAATACTTCAGCAAGAAAAACTTTCAGAGTCACTTTCAGCAGATAAAATTCCTGCAACAGTAAGTTCAGAAGAGAAAACCCTAAGCACACTGGAAGAAGATAAAAAACCTGTTATCCCAGAAAAAAGTACACCAGATCTAGAGGATAAAAAAGAACAAATTACAGCTGGGGCTAAAGACCATGTTGAACAGAAAGCAGAAGTTGAAGCACCTTCTAAGGAACTGCAGGCTAAGAAGCAAGAGGATGTAAAGAAAGAGGGTTTGACAGCTGGGATTTCTCAAATCGTTTTGAAAGAAAAAGCTCAGGAAGAAATTCCTGTCCAAACAGCACCTTTGCCAGGAACTGAACATGTGGAAGCAACGAAAGAAAAAATAGTAAGTGGCTTTCTACTTCCCTCCCTCATTCTCCCTTGCTACAATTTAGAATCTGATCCTGGCAGACCCTTTATTTATTGCCTGTTTGCTCTTTACTGTTATTCTCAATACAGGAAGATGCTAAATGATAAAATCCGTGACTCCCACTGAGTGAAAGTTTTACCAATTAGTCCAGTGCTCTACATGCAACTTGCGTGATTTTCAGTCTCAAGCTGTTACGCATTTGAAACTAAGGCAAAGTTGCTATCTAATAATTTTTCCAGTATTTCTGACATATTTACATATTTCTGTAGACTCCTCATATTTTGGTACTTAATTGTTGAAATTGGAGTGCTCTCATAGTTCTTAATCCCAAAAGGGAATAATCTCTGATGATAAAGTGGGCAGTTTTTTACAATACTTAAATGTAATAAACTTTGTGATGCCTGAACACGGTATGTTAAAGTAGGCAACTTTTACATCTTTACTATTTTATTTGCTTACCTCATGTGGACAGATACTTTAGGTAGGGTTCCTGATGGGCTCTCAAGTCATATGAATGGATAAATTTAAGACAGCCTGTAATACAGCTCTGCATTTCTTAAATCCATTTGCTGATGTGAGTTCACCAAAAATTCACTTTATGAGCTGAAGTGAGTAATATACATAATTTGTTGATAAATGAAAAGTGATGAGTTTTTTATCAGCACTGCAAAGTAGGTGCTGATTATTATAAAACAGTCAGGTTGAAACTCACAGATTAACATATAAGTAGTTTACTGTATCTATATGACCATGTTACCATGGTCAATTGGACATATATTTATGACTCATCAGCTATGTATATGTGCTCATATATATATATATGTATAAGTGCTCTTATTACTACCTTCTTATGTTTACTGAGGAATGATATTGTGCGTAGCTTCAGTAACCAGGTAGAAATTAATATATTGTAAATTGATATCATTCTTCTAAGACATGCCAAAATACAAAAATACAAAATACAAACCAGGGAGCCACAATAAGGAGGAAAAGGCTTATCAGTAAGCAGGTTTTTTGGACACAAAATTTGGATCATCTACAATTCAGATATGGGTTAAAGAGTTTAGTCAACCAATGTCTTTTTTTTCCAGTCTCTGAAATATTTTTGAGATAATGTAGGCATCCTTATTTCTTCTATAAACAGAATGACCTTTTAAAAATCATGAATTCCTGTGATAAATAAGATTTCTGTTCTGTGAAACAGAATAGAATCTTGCTAACTATAAGCAATTAAATAACCTGATAAGACTTCTTTTGTTTTTAATCAGATCTCTTTTAATAGATTTCTGACTGAATTCGATAACCAACTGAACTTTTTAAAGTACTGAGCTTCATGTTTTCAAATAAGAATACTAAAAGTAAGGAATTTTAAGAACAAATAATATCTCTAAATCAAAAACTTCTAATGCAAAATAGTTTTATGATGTATTGACATTGACATTGTAAATATGCCACTGGTATACTGTGAAAACATCCTACATTAGATTATTTTTACCTTTAGTTAAAGAGGTTGCATTTTTAAACAGTCTTATCCAACCTGCAGCTTTTATAAGTCTCCTTGCTACTCATGTCTCAACACGATCCTCACATCAATGTCTGTAGTAGAGCTAAATATGCTCCACAATAAAACCTCACAGTAGGCAAACTTTCAGAAAAAATGTCATTCAAATATTCAGAAAGGCCCAGTGCTTCAACATGTATCAAAGTACTTCCCACTTTATAAGTTTTGGGTTTTTTTTCTTATTGATTAAAATACATCTTTCATTCTCCAAGAGTTGTTGAGTATATATATGATCCCTAGCATTGTTTTTGTAATTTTTTTGTTATTTATTGGAAAGTTATATGTTCAGGGTGTGTTTAAAAGTTTTACAATGAGGGCATCTTCATGTATGTGATGAACAACCCTGGAGAGCATAAACTACTGGTCATTTAAGAATAGAGGTAGCTAAGGACAATAACCTAGTTATAGGTTGTAGGAAACAGGGGGAAAAAAGCACAAAGACCCAATATTATTTATTATAAAATGCATGTACATGATCTTGAAAAATGATGTGCAGGATAATTTTTGTGTGACATATCACAGGGCAGACAACTATACTTACCAAAATGATAGAAAATAAATTCATATCATGGTAGCCTTAAAAAGAAAGTTGAATCCTTCAGACATTCATTTTTAGTATAAAAGAAGTCCATTCCTGTTTTAGATAAATAACTTCTCCTTGCTGTGCTAAGAGCAGTCTTTCCCATATCCAGTTTCCTGTTATTCACAGTAGCAATGTTATGGCACTTTGGTTCAACAGCAGGGAGAACAATTGCAATATTCATTGTGATCTCCTCTGCTTTGGTCATTGAGAAGGTGCTACACACTGGCCTCACAGTGGCACCATCACAATACAATAGGAGAATGGTTTAACTTGTCTTTATAACCAGTTGTTGTCCACCTGTTTTTCTCCTTGTGAATAACCAAGATCTGAGCGATTCACTTTCACTAGATGGGCACAGTCTCTCCACCAACTCCTAGGAGACCTTCTCAGCTTGAAAAAAGTTCATTTATCTTGGTCACAGTATGTTCAGTTGCATATGTATGCGTATATATGTATACATATGTATGCATATGTATGTACATACAGGAAATGAAATAAAAAATCTAACAATCAAATGTAATCGGTGAAATTTTAGTTAGGAACCTGATATTTTTAGATGGAAAAATCCTTTAGTTTTAATGAAATGTCTCCTGAAATGCATTTTTTTTTTTTAAACATAGCCTGATAAATTCCCCTTAAGAATTTTCTTCTTTAACAAAAATGTAATATGGCATACAAAAACTAGAAATTTTGACTATACTTCAATGCTAACTTTTTAGGAAGAGTATAATTCTGCCATAAAGGGCTGGGCAATATCCAAGAGTATATATTTCAGTATAATAAGTGCTGAGGTCTTTTGAGTGGTGATGACTTCCCCAAACTTTTGGAGTACTGTATGTTTCTCCATATTAATATATAAATTTCTATAATTAACCATTGTTGTAATTTCCTTCATGTATGTAGTCCATATTATTTTTCTGTAACTCAGCATATATATTAAGACTGACTTTCAGTAAATGGTTTGCAGTACCTCCAAAAGCATTGACTTATATTAGCAAAGTTGATAAATGCTACTTACTGATACTGTTTAGGGCCATAACAGATATGAAGATCACATCATATTATTAAAGTCAGAAGACTTTGGGGTGCTTGTTCTCAAACTGTCAGTGCAGGTGGGGACACTTCATAAGATTTCCAGCTTAAATGATAACTAAGAAGACCGGTCATTTGGACACTGGGCTGTTTTGTCAGCTGAATGGCGAGGTATTTTCACTAAGTACAGAGCATTTCACAGTTCAGAAAAGCAGTAGGGAAACTGGTGTGGAAATACTTGCTTTAGGATATTAATTGTATTTTTGTTGGCTAAAGCAGGAGGTGAAGGTTCTTGTCAGAATGGTGTAGAATGATCCGGAAGCTAGGAGAATAACTAAGTATGTTTAATTAGGGATGAGAGAGAAAACATTATTTATGATGCTCAATCAAGTGTATCTCCCTCGTTTACTTCCTTGTTTCCTTTGATCAATAGGCGACCGTAATGCTTTCTTCCTCACAGTTAACTTCTGTACCAGCAGCTTACCTATTAATTCCAAATTTACTGAGAAACTTCTTTTTTATGAGGTACTCAGAAAATGTTAGTATAGTCCTGAACCGCAGATGTGGACATTTTCCAAATTGCATTAAATCATACTTCAGTATTCCATGTATGCTGATGCATGTTACAGTGTGTAATGATTAAATCAATAGAATGAAAACGTAGGTCCAAAATTTGAGGAGATTGACAGATTGCTAGACAACTATAAAAGATTATATGGGAAAAGAAAGGAGCAGACCTCAGAAATACTCCAGGCTGACCTTTGGCAAGCTCTATTACTTTGGATCTAGAACTGTGTAGGCCATTTTGACAGATAGGTAACTAAAATCTTCGTTTACATTAGCCCCCAAACGACTTGTCCCATTCATATGTGAACAAATGATGGGTTATAATCAGTAAGTGTTCTTAAACTAATTACACACAGTGCCTGTTTATATTGAAAACTAGAAGATCATCATGCAATTAATAAAATTAGTTGCCACTGTGCAAACAACAGCCATGCAAAGCATAATTAGAGCCAATGCAAAAAACTCAAAACATGAGGAACTTTTTGTGACATTTTTATAGCTTGTAATAAAAAAAATAGTGCTCACTCTTTTATGGTTTAATTTTATTCTTCTTGGCATCATAATTTTTCATATGAGAAATAATTCATCTCTCCGAAAAAAGATCACATGTATATAATTGCCTGGAGACATTAAGATTCTATCTATAAATATATACATACACATATGTATTTATTTTTTTAGGAAAAAGAGGATGACAAATCAGACACATCAAGCTCTCACCAACAGAAAAGTCCACAAGGTCTGAGTGACACCGGCTATTCTTCTGATGGGATATCAAGTTCACTTGGTGAAATTCCAAGTCATATTCCCAGTGATGAAAAGGATTTACTCAGAGAAACTAAAATAAAAGACACTATTTCACAAGAAAGTCCACCAAGCCCTTCAGATCTAGCTAAACTGGAAAGTACAGTACTGTCTATTTTGGAAGCTCAGGCAAGTAATCTTTCGGGTGAAAAATCTGCGAAAAGCAAAGAACTTTATGAAACATACGGTGAACAGATGAAGGATCAACTTAAAACAAAGCCTTTGCCAGTCACTCCAGAATCTTACAGTTCTGATGAGGAAGACCTAGGAACTATTCAAGAAGGCGGAGGAACCGCTGCAGAAGTTAGCAAAGGAAGTGCTTCCTCCCAGGCAGACTACAAGGTAGAAGATGCCAGAGATGACATTTCAACAAGAAGGCAACGCTATGACTCTGTAGAAGACAGCAGTGAGAGTGAAAACTCACCTCTCCCAAGGAGAAAAAGAAGAGCTAGTGTTGGTTCTTCAAGCAGCGATGAGTACAAACGAGATGACAGTCAGGGATCAGGTGATGAAGAAGAGTTCATTAGAAAACAGATTATAGAGATGAGTGCTGATGAAGATGCCTCAGCTTCTGAAGATGATGAATTCATTAGAAATCAACTCAAAGAGATCAGTGTAACTGAAAGCCAAAAGAAAGAAGAAGTGAAAAGCAAAGCCAAAGGAACAGCTGGAAAACATAGAAGAATGATACGAAAAAGTAGTGCAGGCTATGATGAGGATGCAGGAAGAAGGCATTCGTGGCATGATGATGATGATGAGACTTTTGATGAAAGCCCAGAGCCAAAATACAGGGAAACTAAAAGTCAAGACAGTGAAGAACTTGGAGTAACTGGAGGAGGAGGCCTTCGGCGTTTCAAAACAATAGAATTAAATAGTACAATAGCAAACAAATATTCTGAAGCATCTGAACAACAGAAAGGTATTTTGTATTTTGATGAAGAGCCTGAGCTAGAGATGGAGAGTCTTACAGATTCACCAGAAGATAGATCTAGAGGAGAAGGGTCTTCTAGTTTACATGCTTCTAGTTTTACACCAGGGACATCCCCTACTTCAGTCTCATCACTTGATGAGGACAGTGACAGCAGTCCCAGTCACAAAAAACTAGGAGGGGAGAGCAAACAACAGCGCAAGGCCAGGCATCGGTCACATGGTCCTCTTCTTCCAACTATTGAAGATTCATCAGAAGAAGAAGAATTACGGGAAGAGGAAGAACTGCTAAAAGAACAAGAAAAACAGCGGGAATTAGAACAACAACAACAACAGCAACAGCAACAACAGCAACAGCAACAGCAAAGAAAAAGTTCTAGCAAAAAATCAAAAAAGGATAAGGATGAGCTAAGAGCTCAAAGAAGAAGGGAACGTCCAAAGACTCCACCAAGTAATCTTTCTCCTATTGAAGATGCATCTCCAACAGAAGAATTACGACAGGCAGCAGAAATGGAAGAGCTGCACAGGTCTTCCTGTTCTGAATATTCACCCAGTATTGAGTCAGATCCTGAAGGATTTGAAATCAGCCCAGAAAAAATAATAGAAGTACAGAAAGTTTATAAATTGCCTACTGCTGTCTCTCTATACTCACCAACAGATGAACAACCAATTGGACTCTCAAAAGAAGAAAGTCGTCAAAAGACATTGAAGAGTGCTGAAGAGGTATATGAGGAGATGATGCATAAGACCCATAAGTCCAAGTCATTTCAAATTGCAAATGAAAAAGATGAAGTATTTGAAAAAGAATCTTTATATGGTGGGATGCTAATAGAGGATTATATTTATGAATCTTTAGTAGAGGATACTTACAATGGAACTATTGATACTAGTCTTGTAATGAGACAAGATGAGAGTAATGAATATATGCAACAGAGAGGAAAAGATAAAAAATTAAGGGCCTCAGAACAGACCTATGAAGAACCACAGAAAATTACTGATCTACAGAAAGACTACTATAGTGTTGAGACTTTACATTCTATTGTGCCTCAAGAAGATATTGTTTCTAGTTCTTATATTATGCCAGAAAGTCATGAAATAGTTGTATTAGACAGCACAGTAACTTCTACCACTGAGGAAAAACAGTTGTTAGATGCAGAAGCTGCTTATGAAGAGTTTATGAAAAGACAGAAAATGCAGCTAACCCCCGGGTCCAGTCCAACACAACCAACTTCAGGTTTTGTTCCCACGTCTGATGCAAAGATACCTAGTGTTGGAGAAATGGTGGATAGTACATCTTTAACATCAAGCACTACTTCAGCAATCTCAGATGTATCACCTGTCAGTAGCACAGCACTTTCTATCCCCGATGTTAAAATAACACAACATTTTACAGCAGAGGAAATTGAAGATGAATACTTAACAGATTATGCCAGAGAAATTCAAGAAATACTTTCTCATGAAACATCAATTTTGGCATACTCTGAGACATCAGAAGGTGCTGCATCAGTTTTACCTTCTGATACAGCTTCTTTAACATCATCTACGTCTTCAGTTTGTACCACAGATAGTTCATCACCGATAGATAGTGCGACCACAGGTTATGTAGATACAACAGATGTTCTAAATAAAATAGCAGATTCTGAAGGTGTCGGGATAGTAACCCAGGTTTCCTTAGCATCTACAAAAAAGCCCTCTGAAGTGGGCATGCTTTATGACTCTGCTGCTGGAGTCATCAAAAAGCCATCAGATATGGAAAGTGTAGCCCAACCTGCAGTTTGTTTGCCTGAAACTACACCTTCAGAAGTGACAACCACAGTTATAAAACCCAAGGAATATGCAGCTGATGTCATTACTTTTGATATCTGCAAAGCAGAACAGGAAGCAGCTAGAAAAATTAGAAGTACAGTAGAGGCTGATGTTGTCAGAGTTCATCATGAAGAATCACAAAAAGAATTGGGTGTAGGTATGACAGACATTCATTTTACTAGTGCTACATCTGAGCAACCACCTGTATGTGTTGTATCAGTACCAGTTACAGAGCCTGCATCAGAAACATCTTCTGTACCTGCTCCCAGTGTTGTAAGTAAGAGCAGCCTGGCCTCTGTGCCTTTCTCAGCTCCTGCTGTAACACCCAAAGTATTCTCACTTTTTAGAAGCTCTTCTTTGGATTCTTCTGCACAACCTTCTCCACCCCCACCTCCTCCTCCTCCTCCTCCACCACCATTGCCTCCACCTATTTTACCCAAGCCAGCCATTTATCCTAAAAAGAAGTCACAGATTAAGACTTCTGCAGCAACAGCACCCACAGTGGTACCTTCAGTCACAAGTGTTCCGACACTCGAGTCCACTGCTGTATTAAAGAATCATGTGGTACCTGTCACAAAAACATACACTTCAACACCTCCTCCTGTACCACCCAAACCGTCCTCCATTCCGGCAGGGCTTGTTTTCAGTCACAGGCCCACTGAAGTAACTAAACCTCCAATTGCTCCTAAACCAGCAGTTCCTCCGCTCCCAATATCTGTTCATAAGCCAGCAGAAACACAGCCCAAACCGATAGGTTTATCATTGACTTCGAGCATGACACTGAATTTGATCCCTGCAGCTGAATACAAAGTAGCATCTCCCACTTCCCCTTTGTCTCCACACTCTAACAAATCTTCACCAAGGTGGACAAAACCCTCACTGGAAACTTATGTTGTCATCACATTGCCATCTGAGCCTGGAACTCCCACAGAAGCTTTAACTACTCAGGCTGTTACCAGCTGGCCTTTAGAAGCACCTTCTAAAGAACAGATTCCCCAGCCTATGCAACCAATTTTTACTCCATCAATGAAAACAATGGAAATCCAAAGTATGGCAGATCAGAATATGTATATTTCAGGTGCTTTGCAAGCTATTCCTGTCACAACACAATCAACTTTGGAAAAAATACCAAGTTCAAAATTAGAAATAGTAACGACAGAAGTAGCCAGACCCCCAGTGTCTGTGGTTAAGGCCCCAGTGCCTGGTTTTGGTCTAGGTAGTGTTGCTATTACTATACCTCCAGAGCCACTACATATAGCAGATCAAACCAGGTATAAAGAGAATGGAAGATTCCATCCTTTAGGTGATGTCATAGATCTTCGCACTTTAACTAAGATGGATATTGAGATGAAAGACAGCTGTATGGATCTGTCTGCTGTTTCCATGGACATAAGAAAGCAAATGCCAGCAAGTGATACATGTGGGCGGCCAGTGAGTACTGTCCAGCCAGCTATAATCAATCTTAGCACTGCATGTATTGCAGATCCTACTCTGTCTATAGTCACTGAGACAGTAACTGTAATGACCTGCACCACCACTGTAAGCTTCACTGCCAGTAAGGACACCTTTGTGGATCTGGGACATGCAATGACAACACCACTCCAGCTAACAACATCAAAACATTTTGAACCTGCATACAGAGTAACAGGGAGCCAGCCATTCTCTGCAGGTAGAGATGAAGTGCCAATAAATTTATCCCTAGGTACATCAACACATGCAGTGACATGGGGTACTACTACAAAGCCTGTTACTGTACCACCTGTTGGTGTTACAAACGGTTGGACTGATCTCTCCACTTCTCAGGAGCCAATGGAGAGTGAAGCAGTTGACCTTAGCACTGCAAAATCCCACAGAACAGTAGTAACAATGGATGAAACTACTTCAGGTGTCATAACAACAGTAATAGAAGATGATGAAAAGCCTGTGGATCTGACTGCAGGGCGAAGAGCTGTCTGCTGTGATATGGTTTATAAATTGCCATTTGGTAGGAGCTGTACAGCACAGCAGCCACCAGCCACACTTCCTGAAGATCGCTTTGGTTACAGAGATGACCATTATCAATATGATCGTTCAGGGTCATATAGCTACCGAGGAATAGGAGGTATGAAACCATCTATGTCTGACACAAATTTGTCAGAAGCTGGACTGTTTGCATACAAAAGCAAGAATAGCTTTGATTATCGAGTTGGGGCAACTGATGCAGCAGTAGATCTTACCTCTGGAAGAGTTACTACAGGTCAGTATGACACAGCAGCAGATCTTTCTTTGAAATATAATTTTGATGTTCCTCACCTCATTTCAGGATGATTTTTTTTTTGTTATTTTTCCCTTCTTTCTGTTGTTTTGTTTTCTTTCGGACAGTGTGACAAATTATTCTGGATTACACGTGCTTTTCATTTCTTCATTTTATTTATGTGTTTTGCAAAGAGGTGCCTGCATGTGCCTGCATGTTCAGAAATGCTGTTTCCTTCACATCTAAAGTAGATCGTTAACCTGAAGATTTGCATGCAGTTTCCCCTTCCCATTTAATTCATCAAGATGGAATGACTTTCAGAATCCGCAAAGCAACATTCTTTTGTGGGACTGGACTGTAACTTTGCCCTGTAATTTCAGGTGAGGTTATGGATTATTCAAGCAAGACTACTGGTCCTTATCCAGAGACTCGTCAGGTCATTTCTGGCATCGGGATCAGTACACCACAATATTCCCAAGCAAGAATGGCATCATCTCTGGGTTCTCAGTTTGGTGTTGGAAGTGTTTTAAGATCATCCAATGGTGTTGTTTATTCTTCAGTAGCAACTCCAATCCCATCCACATTTGCCATCACTACACAACCTGGTTCTATTTTCAGTACAACTGTCAGAGATTTACCTACTCTCCAAACAATTGACTCTGTTCCCTCTTTATCAACTTTGCAACAGAATCAACCACTCCCAAGGTCATACAGTTTCTTGACAACAGTGGCAGCTGAAAAAGATAGTGCAATTACTGCTGTCGATTTGGAGACAGGGTTACCGCCTCTTGGTCTAGAAACTGTTACCACTGAGCCAACTACCTTGATACCAGCTTTAACTACAGCATCTGAAGTTTATACAGATGTGATTGAAGATGAGGTTGCCCTTCTTATTGCCCCTGAAGAAGGCAAACAGCAGCAGCTTGATTTGGAGCGTGAACTTCTTGAGCTTGAGAAAATCAAGCAGCAGCGCTTTGCAGAAGAGCTGGAATGGGAGCGCCAGGAAATTCAAAGATTTAGGGAACAAGAAAAATTCATGGTGCAAAAAAAGCTTGAGGAGTTGCAATCCATGAAACATCATCTCTTATTTCAGCAAGAAGAGGAACGACAAGCTCAGTTTATGATGAGACAAGAGACATTAGCCCAGCAGCAGTTGCAGCTTGAACAATTCCAGCAACTTCAACAACAGCTACACCAACAGTTAGAGGAGCAAAAAATTCGTCAAATATATCAGTATGGTTATGACCCTTCAGGAACTGGCTCGCCACAAACTACCACAGATCAAACGCTTTTGGAAGGACAGTATGCAACTACAGAAAATGGCCAGTTTTGGCCTACTGATGATGCAACCACTACTGCTTCAGGAATGTTGGGCATTGAAATTCCACAAAGCCAAACATGGTACACAGTTCAGTCTGATGGCATTACCCAGTACATGCCTAGGTCTGGTATCCTAAGCTCTGTTTCAGAAATGTCTCTTAAGGATATTGATGTTAGAGAAGAGAAACAATTGAAAAAGAGAAGTTCTATGCCAAAATTACGTGGCCCATATGAGGAGCTTGAAGAGACCCTGGAAGAGGAGCCCCGGTGTTTCAAAAAGATAGTGGACAGTGGAGTGCAAACTGATGATGAAGATGGAGCAGACAGAGGTTACACGAACAGGAGACGGAGACCTAAGAAGAGTGTTGATACAAGTGTTCAGACAGATGATGAAGATCAAGATGAATGGGATCTTTCTAGCAGATCCAGAAGGAAGCCTCGTGTAGGGAAATACAGTGAGGGTACCACTGAGGCAGACAAAGCTAAACAGTTCTCCAAAGTATCTAGTATTGCAGTTCAGACTGTGGCAGAGATTTCAGTACAAACAGAACCTGTAGGAACAATAAGAACACCTTCAGTCAGGGCCCGATTAGATGCTAAGGTTGAAATCATAAAGCACATTTCAGCTCCAGAAAAGACATACAAAGGAGAAAGTCTGGGATGTCAGACAGAGGCTGAGTCAGATTCTCAGAGTCCTCAGTATCTGTCAGCTTCATCTCCTCAGAAGGATAAAAAACGCCCAACACCATTAGAGATAGGATACTCATCCCACCTTCGTCCAGACTCCACATTGCAGGTAGTCCCTTCCCCTCCCAAATCTCCCAAAGTTCTCTATTCACCCATTTCACCTGTTTCACCAAGCAAAGTTATAGAGTCAGCTTTTGTACCCTATGAAAAACCCATTACTGATGACATCAGCCCTCAGAAGATGCTGCATGCTGACATTGCCAAGGTTCCGCCATCAAGCCCAAAGGCAGCAAAGATGATGCAACGTTCTATGTCTGATCCTAAGCCCCTGAGTCCCACAGCAGAAGACAGTTCCAGAGCTCAGTTTCAGTACACTGAGGGTTTCATGGTAAGAAGTATTTGCTTTCCTTTTTTTTTAAGTGTAATTTTGCAGGTAGCAGTACAGCATGAGGGCTTACACACTCATTTGCAATCCTTGTGTATGTTTCCTTTTTGCACACCTTCCTGAAAAAAAGCAGTGGTTATTTTCTTCGTTGACTTGCGTGGTTTTTTGGTGTTTTTTCTTGATGTTTGATAATCTGTGGTGGCTTTCAAATGCCGAATAATCTAGTTATACCTTCCAAGAGTCCCGCAGTAAGCAGTTAACTCACATATTTGTGTGGATATTAAACATTTCCTATGCTATTACTGCTTGGAACACAGTCCTTGGGAAAACTGCCATTGGCAGTCCATACCAGCATCATTCTCTAATGCATGATTAGCACAGTGCATAAAACTGTAGCAGAAGTGTTGAAGTTCCACATAGAGGATTTGTAAAATCACCTTGAAGAACAATTGCTCATTAGTTATAGTTGGGTTTACTAGATGTTGGAGAGCAGGTATAATATTGTAAAATAACTTCCAATGAAACGATTACTGAGAAAAAATTACTAAATTTGCTTATTTCATAGATATATATTTAATATAACTGTAAACTTTGTGTGATGGTTGATAAATTCTATAAACAGTTGATTGTTTAAAGGCCTTTACAGCAGATTTTGATCACAAGCAATATTCATTAATGAGACATGAAAATGGATTGTTCATAGAAGCCTGCATATTTATTAACATTTTACCTTGAGCCCAAACAGTAATGAGCTATAATGTTTTTATCAGAATGCAGCCATCAACCAGCAAATAGCCCATGTCTCCAAACACTTACAGTGTAAATAAATGAGGTGGACATTTTCATGGAACATGGGGTGAAAGTAGACAAGAGAAAATGAAAAAATTCCCATGGATATGAAGTGGACTACACCATCTGTATCATGTGGTATCTGGCAAGGAAGCTGCTCTTTAAACCTCTTGTGACCACCATGTCTTATTTTGTCTCTGAAGTTAAGTTGAGCATTAAGTCTGTTATACCTCTGTGATAGAGTTTTTGTTAATCAAGTATCTAAAGTTCACTTAGCTTAGTGTGACATCAGGTACCTGAAATTTAAAGGAGGAAAATAGATATATAACAAAAAAAGAAAATATTTAGAGTGACACCTACAGAAAGCAATCTAATGATAGCAGCATTCTCTGATTCTATGAAATATGGGCATACATTACTTTTGCAGTTGCTGTATTAGTTTCAGTTCTCAATTGCTCAGTACAGTTATGTTGTGAAGGAGGGATCTGCAATATAAGATCTGAATGATCTCCTGATTTCCATGAGACTTGGTTTATCTTGCTGACCGTGAAAGTAAGATGTTTCCTCAACTTCAAAATATTTTTGGCAGCAGGACTGTTTTTTCATTCTTCATATAGTGCCCATAACAGCTAAAGCCCTTATATGTTAATTCTCTGTGTACCTTTTTGTGCCTACTGACTGGAGAGCTCCTAATTGCAGAATTATAAAAAGGAAAGATTAGAAGAGATCCATTATGTCATGCAAAACAATGAAGATGAGTGCGGACAAACTTGTGAAACAGCTTACTCTGGAAAGGAGAATTTACTAGAGCTGAACATAAAATAATAAAATGGAAATGACAGATTGATCTTTCACTACCTTAGGGAAATAAAGTGTATGTATAAATATTTTTCGCCTGGACAAATATCTCATAATTTTTTCAGTAGTTCTTGTCTCAGGGTCATGACTTTGTCTGCATTCATAAACATTGCAGGTGAAAAGGGTTTTCATGTATATGTTTCACAGGCTTCTTTTTATGATAGTTTCTCAGACAAGTTGATCCTTATTCAAACAGTGTGACTAAACAATTAAGAATAAAATCAGTCTCCTTCCAAGGATTACAATGAAATGATAACTTGTCCTTCAGGCAATGCACTTTCACCACTCATTGATTTCTTCCATTGAAAAATGTATTTATTTCAACATTTCAAGAAAAGATATTATGTAGACTATAACTAATATGATTAATTATGCCTTTATATTATAGAACTGCTGCTTTAATTTAACTTTATTTTTTAATGCACCTTTTATAGGAAGATCTTGCAATGTTTTATCTAAGCTGGTATAAGAGAAAAGCTGAATGATAACCTGGCAGGCAATCACATAATAATAAATACCGACTCTAGCTGTGTCAAGGAAAAATTGTGAAGTGTAAGTTGTCAGCACCAAAAAGGTTGTGGAAGCCACCAATCTGAAAATGATACTTTGCAGAGATACCTAATTCTCCTGTTTTGTAACTTTTGTGGCACTTCAGCTCCCAGTGACAATGAGCTCCCCAACTGACTCTAACAGACTGTTCACAGTCCAGCAAGGTAGAACTCCACAGAGTGCAGAGCCAAAGCAGTGGTTTCCATGAGGACATTGGGAGGAGTTTGTAGAAATTGCAAGTGGAGATCAAAATCGATCCATTCAGCTGCAACAAAAAATGCAGAGACAACAAACTAATGCAAAGACACATCTGTCAACAGTCTGTCAGCTTCAGGGTAGAAATTTTACATTGAAGCTTCAACATTCACAGCAAACTCTATCAATCTGTTTATTAAGAGAGTTTAAAGAGGCTTTTATCAAATCTTTCATCGACTGAAATTGCTGCAATTGTTAGGCAAATATAATTCAAAGATGTGTAATATGGTAAAAAAGATAATGATTTCAAGCAAAATCCTGGAAAATTGTTTGTTTGGGTAAGAAGTTCAGGACTTAACCTGTTGCTGTAATAAGAGCAGAAGTGATTTATACTGATTTTGAAAGCATAGATTTCCTTAAATAACAAAAATTTTAAAGTAATTGAAAGAAATGAACTGTGATATATCTTCAAAAGCTTCATGAAGGTTAGGACTTAAGTGATTTGTGCTGTCCTTTACTGTGTCAGACATGCTGTATATCTGGGCAGTGAAGAGTGAAAGCAGGGTAGTTGCTTCCAGTAAATGAAACCTTCCATGTATCATATCCATGATGTTTTGCTTGCTTATTCAGGACCAAGCTTGTATGACAGTGAGGAATGTTCAGCCTGGTTAATGAATAGAGGTAATTTCTTGGGGTTGGATATTTTTGTTTACCTTCTGCAGAAGCACAGACTCTCTTAGTGTCATGACAGAATTTCATGTAAAGATTTCTGCTATTGCTGGAGCACAGGATGTCAGTGTTTCCCTTGGTTTCTTGCTATCTGGGCCTAATTCTAGCTAAAATGGGTTGACACTTTGTTATATAGCTCTTCTACAATATTCAGAATTGTTTTATGGCCTGAGAAATAGGCAGTCACATTTTTGTAACTGCAAAAGTTTTACTGAAATGACTTGAATTTTCCATTTTAGACCCATGAACTGCTACAGGTAAAAGGAATAACAGTTTTTTTCCTGTACGTTGTATTTCAATATAAAGGAATCCTTATCTTTTGCAGAAACCTCTGTAAGTAAAGACAGGTGTGGAGTGAGGAACCGTCTTTGGTAAAATGATTCTAGAGTAACTGAGATTTAAAGCACAAAGGTTTTTTTTTTTCCTTTGTTTCTTCTAAGTGATGTCTGTTTGGTTCAATAGAACTCTTCAGGCACTGGTGACAACTGGTCCTTCACTTTCACTGTGCACGCAACTGTCTTAAAGAACAGTCTGGGAGTGGCCTGATTAGCATAACTCATTAGGTTAGCATGCAATTTATGAACAGCACGGGTGGATCTGCCAGACGGTGTGTTACCACACTCAGCAATAGGCTAAGCCACCACCTCTGGTAAGGCACACAAGTTCCTGCATCCCTGAAGATTCACCTGCAGCTGCATATGAGGCTGGTTTATTTCTTATGGACATGAGATTTTGAGATTGAATTCAGACTAGCACTCCGGAGAAGTTGTAGATGGACCTATTGAGTTCCTTTTGGACTTAAATATCAAGTCACACACCTTTTGTGTATGAGTTTCAAATTCACTGTAAACTGAGTTGAAAAGAGGATCTCACTTGTATCTAGAAACAATTCTAGACAATCTTATCCCTGTGTGAATAGTAAAAGAGGATTTACCTATCTTCTCCTTATAATCACTAGGTGATTTTAACTAGATTTAAGATTACGTTTGCTTCTAATGGTGTGAATTATTTACACTTTAGAGTCCTGTCCATATTTCAAGCTACTGATGCATGTGCTGTATTTGAAATCCTGTGGAATAACATCTGTGTGACTCAAATGAGGCATCTTTTTCCCTCTATTAGATCTTCAAAACAGAAAGACTACCCCACATTTTCTCAGCATATCATATAAACATCATTTTCTAAAGCACATTTAACTGGGTCAGTCTGTCTTGCATTATCCTTTTAAATTAGTCCATTTCACACACTCTCTATTCAACTAAGGGACATTCATGCAAAATAGAAAATTACTATGTTATTGAAACCTTTATTTTTCAAATAATTTCAAAATTTTTAAAGAATCTTTTATAAAGCATGAAATTTATGGCAGACATGACAAAAGGCCTAGCTATCCTGTCACTTGGGCCTTTTCTTACCTGCTGTCAGCTTATCCACCTTCCTTTTAAACCAGCTCTTATATACACATTTTTAAAATGTCCTTGGCCACAAATCCATTCCTCACTCTTCCATGAAAGACAAAGAATGAAGGTACTGTAATTCATTTTCACTCATTTCCAGCTGATTAGTTTATCTTAGTTATCCATTACTGAGCTACTTGGAGTTTCAGGTGTGTAAAGAGCGCACTATCACATTCCCTGCTTTCAAGGGAAACACAGACCATAAATGTGTACAGCAGAAACAAGCAGGCACAGAGGTATGACATAGGGGCACATACTGACCAGAAGGAAAGCACTGATTGCTACAAAAAAACATAGAAATAGATCAAAGCAACTGATGCTAAAGTATCTAAATATTATGGTGTTGTCCCAGAGGAGCCAGTGGTTGGTTTGGAATGATTTTCCCTGCTGGGATTTGAGCACATTTGAGATGCACTTAGAATGGAGCTACCTACTTAGTCTTCTCCAGAAGGAATCTAGGTTCCCTGTATGAAAACCTCCCTGCAAACTGTAGCAATGTGCACTAACTAGAGACAACCATTTTGTTCTTGTCAAAATATTCCAAGTTTCATCTTATAATGAAATACAAGCTATAATTCCAGCACTTTTCCTCATAATTTTATTAAAATAATTTTAAATTTGTAAAATATTGACTTGATCAGCCAAATATGCCACTTGGAAGTGATCAAGACTGGCAAAATCCATGACAGTTCATATGTCCTGTGTGAATATTACTTTAAGAATCCCCAAAACTGTGGTACTTACAAAACTTATGATCAAATAGAATTAAATAGAAAAAAATATTCAGAACAGCAAAAAGCTATTCTGTGTGCATCTTCATCCTTCTCTGTGTGTATGGTTATCCTTCCTCTGCACATGTGGCCTCTGAGATGCTCATTTAATACAAATCAGTGTATTTTAAATTAACCCTGTTATGTTTTGTTTTTTTTTTTTAAATTATCCCCCTTCTTTTTTAGAGGACTTCTAGAGAGGACATCCACAACATCCCCGTGCAACCTGTTCCAGTCACTTACCACCTTCATAGTAAAGAATTTCATCCTAATATCAAATTTAAATCTTCTCTCTTCAAGTTTTAAACCATTGCCCCTTGTCCTCTTGCTACACACCCATGGAGAAAATAAAAGTCCTGCCCCAACTTCCATGTGGGCCCCCTTCAGGTATTGGAAAGACACTATATGGTCAACTCAGAGCCTTCTCTTCTCCAGGCTGAAAAACCCCAACTTCCCGAGGCTGTTGTTATGGTGGGGGTGTTCCAACCCTATGATCATTTTTGTAGCTCTCCTCTGGACACACTCAAGGAGCTCTATGTCCTTCTTGTGCTGGGGACTCAGTACTGGACACAGTACTCAAGCTGGCATCGCACAAGGGTCGAGGGGAAGAAACAGCTCACTCGACTGGCTGGTTATGCTTCTTTCAATGCAACCTAGGGCAGTGGTTGGCTTTCTGAGCTTCAGTCTCACATTGGTGGCTCATGTTAAGCTTCTAGTCCACCATCACTCCCAAGTTCTTCTCCTCAGGACTGCCCTCAATCCTTCCTCCCCCTAACCTGTGTTTTTGCATGGAATTACGTTGACCCCAGTGCAGAACCTTGCGCTTGGCCTTGTTGAACTTCATGCAGTTTGAATGAGCCCCTTTCTTGTACCTGCCAAGGCCCCTCTGGATGGCTTCCCTTCTCTCTAGCCTGTAGGCTTCACCACACAGTCTGGTTTTATCTGCAGACTTGCTGAGGATGCATTCAATTCCAATGTTCATGTCACCGACAAAGATGTTAACTAGCACTTGTCTGAGTACTGGCCCTTGAGGAACACCACCTGTCACACATCTCCATTTGAACACTGAGCCACTGATCACAACTCTTTGGGTGTGACCAGCCAGCCATTTCCTTGTCCAATGAGTGATCCATCCATATCGTTCCAGTTTAGAGACAAGAATATCATGTGGGACACTGCTTAATTCTTTTTAATATGTTTTGCATATTAAAAAAGTTATTTGTTAAGCTAAGTAACTATTCACAGTTATAAATTAAACTAGATGTAGGCTTTTGGATTTACATGTTGATGCTGCAAAATCAAATTTAAGTAGTATGAAACACTAAGAAAAATAGTCTCTCCTATTGATTTCTGACTCCATCACAATATTATTTATTGATACCCTAAAATTTTTGCAATTACTATTTTAAATTGGAAGTAGATATGTTAATTCAAATTGGGCACTGTCAAGCTGAAAAGAAGTTTTAAATAGGTCAAACAAGAATTTTTAATAGACTTGACTCTTTAATAGTTCATTTGAAACTTAGAATATGGAGAAAATGCTCATATCGTATTTGCAGACCAATATAGGAAACACAATTACCTTGGAAAGCAGAATTGTAATTCAGAGCAATGTTCCAAATTCAAATTCAGTAGTGATAGAGAGACTACAGATACAAAAGGAAAAAAAAAATCAGGTATATAGGTCTTTAGGAAGTACTGAAAATGTTCTGGTGTAGCAGCAAAATTCCTGGGTTAATGTGACTTAAAAATAATAAATACCTCCTTAAAAAAAGGCAATAGCCTAAGTCCCCCGTGTCTTGTTCCTTCTAACCCTTAGGTGAAATGCAATTTGTTCCCCACTTTACTTTCCTCTCTTTATATTTCTCTTCAGAAGCTGAGGGAGGTATGACATCTTCCTTGACTGACACAAAAGCACAGACTAATTAGTTAAGGTTTGAAGGATTGGAAAGATCATGTTTAATGTTAGATATCAGTGGTGCAAAATCCCACCTGAACTAGTCACTGTAGATGCCTCCTATAGTCTGCAGGCAGAAGTATTCCAAGAGAATAACAGGTTCATCTACTTGTTTTATGTTTGTATTTTAAAATATTAATCCACCAATTTCTGCATTGACTACAAAGAGATTCTTGTTGACTGAGACTGGATTTAAACACGTGAATCCCATGGTCTCTCTGTCCAGGGACCTGGACAGACTGGATTGATGAGCCAAAACCAATTGTATGAGGTTCAGCAGGGTCAAGTGATGGTCATGCATTACAGTCACAACAGTCCCTTGCAAGGCTATGGGCCTGGGGAAGAGTGACTGGTGAGCTGCCTGGCGGAATAGGACTCGGGAGTGTTGGTCAACAGCCAACTGAATGTGAGCCATCAGTGTGCACAGGAAGGCCAACAGCATCATGGCTTCTATCAGAAAGAGTGGCCAACAAGACAAGGGAACTGTACTTGGCACTGGTGAGGCCACACCTCAAGTACTGTGTTCAGTTCTGGGCCTCTCCCTACAAGAAGAACGTTAAGTTGTTGGAGCTTGTCCAGAGAAAGGCAGTCAAGCTGGTAAAAGATCTAGAGAAAAAAAAGTCCTATGTGGAGAAGCTGAGGGAACTGGGATAGTTTATTTTAGAGAAGAGGAGGATGAGGGTGTACTTTATCCCTCTCTGTAACTACCTGAAAGGAGGCTGTATTGAGGTGGGTTTTGGCCTCTTCTCACAGGTAAATAATACAGCAAGAGGAAACATCCTGGAGTTGCACCAGGGGAGGATTAGACTTGATATTATGAAGAATTTCTTTACTGAGAGTAGTCAGGCAGCAGAATGGGCTGCCCAGGTGGTGGAGTCAGTATCCCTGAAGGTACTAAAAAAACATGTAGACCTGACACTTCAGGACATGCTTTGGTGGTCATAGTGGGGGTTTTTTCTGTGTTGGTAATTGGACTCTGATCTTAGAGGTCTTTTCAAGCCATGACAATTCTTTGATTCTATGTTCTTACTTCCTACTTTTTATTTCATTAAAAACTGCTCATTATTTACTCATGTCCTCTATCAATTCTGCACAGCAAAATTTATTATTCAGTTAAATTTTGGATTGTAAATTGTTTTCTAGGTGCCAAAGCTTGTCCCAGCATACTGTTAATGTGAATGGCTGCTAGCAGGTGGGCATCATAGTACAGAAAAACCTTGGCACCAATTCAGACTTTCAGAAGCTATCCTATCAATAGTTCTCAAATCTGACCTGGAGAGACCAAGATGTTTTCTCCTTCATGCTTATCAGTTTCTCTAAATAATTTCTGAAATAAGAAAAAAGAATTCTGAAATAAACCAATAAGGATTTATACATTCATAAGTTTTTCAGAAACTCAAAAATGTTTTACCTGCTGCAATATTCAGCTCAGGGAGTAGGATCCATAATGGGTAATATGCTTACAGTCTCTGTGTTTAGAATGAAGATATGAGACAGGAATTAACAGTAGCTTTCATCAGCCATGTTGAAACTTCAAATACAGGGCTAAGTCTGAAACATTGTCACAGGATATGTCTTAGACATCTCTCTGAAACTGATGCAGAGTCTGAAATCACTTTCTTCGTATTCCTCTCTCTCTCTGTATGAGACTACAGAAGAAGCCTGTCTTTTGGCTCTTCTCCTCCAGAAATTCTTGCTTTTTGTACAGAATGAATTCATGTCTCAGTTCAATTTCTGTTCACATTCTCCATCTGTCCATATCTTCTCTCTAATCTCCTTGCTATACCCTACTTCATTTTCCCTGACAGTTTCTCTCTGACACCTTCTCTTATCCGATCTAAGTGGCTCCTATAAAAATACAGCTTTTATAATCTCACCTTATTCACTCTGCATGCTGTTTTCTAATGCTGAATCTAGCTCAAGCATTGAGTGTTATGCTGTTCTTACACTGCCTGGGAAGCCTTTTCCCTTGTGTAGGTTCATAAATGCCAGACAGGCTAAATGGACTAGCCATTAGCCAAAAGTAAAGGATTTGAAATTAAATAGCTGGTATGGAGGAAGGCCTGAAGGGGGATTATACTGAGGATATCCTCTCTGTGTGTGAGATGAGAAGTTTAATGGTCCTGATTTCTCTAAATTTATATTACTGCTTGATACAGACAGTCAGCAGTTGCCAGAGGTGAAAAGATGTGAGAAGTGATGGTTGGGGTGGATCAGATTGAGAGTTACCCACCTAAAATTTAAACCTAATATAGGGAAGGTTGTTATGATACGCTTGTTTATTTTCAACTACTGTATGGCATTAATAAAAGACAGTGAAATAAGCCTCAGGAAATCATAAAGTAGCTTGGAAGTAATATTTACTCCATAACCTTCTGGAGCACATCTTATGTAACCTCTTTCATAGTTGTGGTTTAACTGTACGTATATGATGGTAACAGTGAAATAAAATCATACTTCTTACCAAGTTAAAGTTGGAACCAATGACTTACTTTTACTTTTATCATTTCTAAGTTCTAATCCACAGCAGAAATATCAGTTCCTTTGATGAAGAATGTAAAAGAATTAGTGAATTTATCTTTTGCTCATTTGATTGGTGATGTAGCATAGGGTCTTTTATGGTAATAGATATTTCTAGATATTTCTAGATATTTCTTCAGGCAGACAATTCTTTTGACATCAGAAGAGTAGGCTGCTCTGAGTCCTTATGTTCCTACAGTCTGTTTGAACATTGCTTGTCTGAGAGAACCATAACCTGGACAGAGGAATCTGGTTTTATCCCCTTTTTTCTGTTTCTTCCTCATTTGGCCCAAGACCTCCCCAAAGAAAACAAGAAGTTTTGACAATATTATAAAATAATACTTTTATTACACATACAAATAATTTATATTTATTTATTATACTATATTATATTTTACTTATGTCTTTATTATAATTATAATTTATATTTATTATATATATTATATATATGTACATATATAATATGTAAAAAAGCCAATGGCTTTTCTTGAGTGAGGATATTTTGCAAACATGATTATTAGTATTTTTTTATCTTTTAATATTTTTTTAAAGCTTATATTTAATAAAAATAAATGCTGCAGTTTTTACTCTTTCACACCTTCCACAACATCTTGACAGTAAATCCCTTAGAATGTCAGTGCCTGTATTATCTAAGCTCCTCAGCTATCACAGTGACTGAAAAAATCACCAAAGAAATGCATCAGGAAGTTCATGTGAAGGATATGTAGTCCCACTTCCATCTCAGTGCTGGCTTTTCAAAACTAGAACAGATAACTAACAGGCTTGTCCAGTTGAATTTTGAAATTCTGTAAGGATGAAGATTTTACTGTTTCTCTGGGCATCCTGTTCTGAAGCTTCACTGTTTTCATGTTAAAGAATGCTTCCTTTCTCTTCTGCATCTTGTGCCTTCTTGTCCTTCATTCTGCATCTCTTGAAGAGTCTGAGTCTGTCTTTTCAGTAGTGTTGCATTTGAGAGTTGAAGACAACACCTACCTGTTTTTTTCCAGGCTGATGAAGCTTAGTTCACTTAGCTTCTCTTCGTAGAAGAGCCACTCCTCTCAAGCCCTGATCATCTTACTGAGCCTGGATTGAGCTTTCTAGCTAAAATTTTCAATGCTTTGGGTGGATATAAAATGGGATGGAAGGTGTATGGGAACCTTTCCTCAGTCCTGTGCTTCTAGTTAGTGGTGTTGTTCTCAATTAGCTTGAGTGCAGTGACACTTGAAATGCTGTACTGTGTCCCCTCAGAAGCAAATCATGTTCCCTTCAGCACTTTCTATGCAGCATTCCAAAGGAATGCACACTATTGTTCAGGAAACACTAGCCTATGGCCTCCATTAAGCTCTCAAACTCAGTAATTAGTGTTAGGGTTAGGGTGGAATGTTTGCCACTAAAATCTCTTTCTTGTTTTCTAGATGCTTTTTTGGCACACTGAAGTTTAGAGAAATTGTCTTTTCATGATAAAAACTGGAATATAGGAAAGTGATACATAAATTCTGAGATGCTAACACCTCAATGTCATTATAGAGAGAAATGAAAGTATTTGTAAAATATCTTAATGAGGAATTTCCTTTAAAAATATGACACAGAGAGTATTTCTACATTTTATACTAAAGAAAATAAGAAGCTACAATTGAAGCATAAGTGATGGAGCACTGCCAAAACATTTTTAAGTTGCAGCACCATCCCAGATTTAAGTTGTCACTCAATGTGGTTTTATTCTTATTGTCTTTGAAAATGATTTTTAGAATCTTAATGCTGGAATATTTTCCTCTGTTCTGAAAACTGTTTTGGAAGTTCTAGGGTTTTTTAAGCATCATTTTAAGCAAATGTCTTTATTAAAGTAGCTCTAAATTTTCTTGCAGAACAGTGACTCTTAACTAATGGCTTTGACTCCTATTTCTGCCTTGGTTTACAAACTCTTCAAAGATTTGTGAGGTGTATGGCCCTTTGCCTTGAAGAAATGCTAGTCTTCCATTAGAACTCAGTAGCAATTGTTTTTAGTATTTTTAAGCAAATAATTTTGTGTGCAAATGTAGGCCTGTTTTTCAAGTCCTGTGGAAACAGGAAAGTTTGTTTATAATCCATAAATGTCATCTCCAAGTAACAGGGAACAATATTTGTTAGAAGAGGTCATCATTTTATTAATTTAATGTTTTAATATTAAATGTATAATAAGATATCTGCATTTTAAGACAGATAAAATTTAAGCTAAGTGATTAAGATATAACCTAAGGGGAGAGGGGGGGAAGGAAATAATAATTTTTTTTTCTATCTTCTATAATTAATTGTGTGCTTAATGTAGAAAGCTAGTTAGAAGGTAGAAAATAAATTAAGAAGCAAATTCTGTGTTTCTATTTCTTATTACTTTCCCAGTCATTCACATCCAGTTCAGACTGGTTGTGCACATTTCCATTTTGTTCAACCTGTGTAGCCTCTCCCTGCATTCTTCATACTTTTCTTAATTCTCCTTTCCCTCATTCTTTCTTCGTATCATTTACTAATTGTATTCTTTTTGCCTTCTTTTTCTGTTTCTTTGTATAACTTCTGTATTTTTCCCATAGAGTCATTACTTAAAGCATGTTTTGTGGCTACATGAATCTTTTAACCCATTACCAGTCAAAGCAATCTCTGGCGTTTTTCCTTTGTCAGCCAATTTCCACCTTAACCACCAAGAATACAAATGTTATCAGAAGGGATCACAGAGATCTGCCATCTTATTGGTCAAGCTCAAAAATAAAATTTAAAAAATGTTACATTAAAATTAAGTGTGGAAAAGGAGAAGAAGCAAACTAGCAGGCATGTGTCCAGCTCATAATAAAGCCCTAATAGCATCGTTTAGGGATGTAAAACTGGCTGTAAAGAAGCTATTTGAAGAACTACAAGTCTTATATTAATATTGCACTTCATGCAAGATAACACACAGTACTAGCCTTATTCCCCACTCATCTACATACTGTCTTCAGAAGAAAAATTGTGTCCACTGGTTTCCCAGATTACTCTCGTGTATGGACACAATTGAGGATGGAGAAAGAGAAATGTGGAAAGAAGGAAATACTCCACAAATTTCCTCTGAACCCTTTGTGATCTGTTACAATGACTGAAGTTCAGAACTGAGTGTGTCAATTGACTTTTAGAGCTTTTGTCTCAGAGACTGTTGTATTAACTAGGTAACATAAAGCTCTCTGAAGTTAATAATAGATCAGCCATAGATCATGCCTTGAGGAAATTAGATTTATTTTTTTCTCTCTCTGAACTGGTTATTCAACTATTTCCAATATGAGGAGGCTTTTTTTTTTTTGCACTTTCTTCAAAACAGAATCTCTCAAGGGTGATTATTATAAAAAATGGAATGCCCAAATAGATGGAATCTGAGTAGCAAGGAGAAAAGGTGTTCATTCAAATGATTGAAATAGTCTCATTGGGATTGTGCTGGTAGAAAATACCCTTTAAATCTCAATTTTTTGTCAAGGAAAAAAATGGAGTTTTATATACTAG
The DNA here is from genome assembly GCA_038090715.1 of Florisuga fusca. Lineage (NCBI taxonomy): Eukaryota > Metazoa > Chordata > Aves > Apodiformes > Trochilidae > Florisuga > Florisuga fusca. The sequence continues at coordinate 20,038,101 of JAAWXA010000007.1, forward strand.
GGGAGAAAAAATTAAGTGATAGTTGGCCATCTGTCAATAGAGAAAAAGTAAAAATGAGGCCTTAGTAGCTGGCAAACTGAAAAATTAGGCACTGATTCTCCTGAAACATATTTTTTCCTATTCAAATTAAAAAAAAAAAAAAAAAAAAAAAAAAAAAAAAAAAAAAACCAAAAAACAAACACCTAACAAGCACACAAAACCAGACATGCTTTGTTTTTTCCTCTACTTCTCATCCTATTGGAAATATTTTTGGGGGAAAAGAAAATGTTTTTATTAATGGAGAAGAATTTCCAATTATCTGACTTGTTTTAGAAGTATTAGCCATACAGTCAATAAGGTAAATGGTTGGAAGTGACAGACAATAATAATTATCTCCATATTGCTTCAAGGCTTGGAAAGAGTTCAATATATAAAATAGCTCTGAATGTATATATTGAACTAGAGATATTAATAGCATAATTGATACTATAGAAGTGTCATTTTGCATGAGGTTTATGATTCTGTTTTTATCAGTTTCTAGTAACTTATTTTGATGTTCATCCTAACAGTACCATTATGTTACATGGACACTGGAATAAGCAATAAATTAAGTACAAAGGTGGAGAAAGAAGAGTGTCCTGTTCACAAAGCTTAGAAATTCAAAATAAAGTATGTTTTATCTGAATTATACCAAAGACCAGCTAATTATGTAATCATGTACATCCTTTAAAAATATATTTCTGATATTGTATCTGAAAATCACTGATGTCTCTGGTGAGTTTTCTGCTGAAATTAAAAGTATTACTAATAATGTATTTTTAAGCTCTATACCATTTTTTGAGGAAATGTGTTGGCTAGCTATTAAATCCAGCACAGTGGCTTTACCCATAAAAATGTTCACTTTTTAATTTTTTGGTCTGAAGACAGAAACGATTATACAAATATTTATCATATATTAAAAAGTATTCAGTGCTTTAAGGAAAATGGTGGGACAGAGTACCGTTGTTTTTTTCTCAACCTCGTGTTTTTTTCTTTGACCCTCGTGATCCCTCAAATTTATACTGAGTATGACGTGTATGGGATGGAATACTCTGTTTGGTCAGTTCTGGCATCTATCTTGTCTTGGGACTCCCCAAAGGAGGGGTTCAGGTGGGACCTCTTTACTCTTTCTGCAGGGTAAAATGTTCCTCAGAGCTGAAAAGTGTCCTTGGGTCTGCATACCAGTGCCTATAGTCAGTACTGACTATAAACATCAGTCAGTAACTATGTAGTTACTGTCTGATGTTAGTTATAGTTTATAGTTATAGTCAGTAACTATAAACATCCAGTGTTATCAGTCCTAGAAGCAGACACTGTCTGAGAAACTTGCTGTTAATTTCAGCAAGTGCAGCTACTTACAAGAAACTTATCTGAAAGCAAAAGTACAAAACAGAAAATCACCTTTATCCTGGCCCAAACCAGGACACAAATAGTGTCTTACATCCAGGTATGTAGTGTTTCAGGTAGGCATTCCTCACCGCTAATATTAAACATACCAATATGACCCGTTACTGAACAGAGACTTTCAGAAATCAGATGCATCAAGTCTGTTCTTCTTGTCTTTCCATCCTTTGCTTTGCTGTTTTCAGAAAGCCAAGATTTTTTTCCAGGGTGGTTCTTACCTTGGGGATATTGGGGTGCAGCCACACCTGAGTCAGTTTTTTACACCCAGCTAAAGTTGGTCCTTGTAAAGTGGTAGCACTGTTCAATGGATGTGTAGAAGAACCCTTTTCATGCTCAGCCATTTTTTCATGTTTTCCAACTAAATATTGACTAGTAAGAACATCTTTGACAAACCACACTTGCACCCAACAGTTCTGCTTTCCATGGATACATCTGGATCTGGACAACATTAAATTACTTGACTACAAAGCCTGATATTTTGTGAATTGAAAATGTCACTAGTATTTTCAACAACTATTCAGTTTGGATTGTCTGGAATGATTTTTCAGCCCTTTTCCACTGGTAAATGATTGTGGACATCTCAGGGTCTCAGTCATTATCTTTGCTTTGTAAACTATGTCTACTCTATAAGGTCGACTTTGGACTTTCAGTGTTGCTAGAAACTTTAAAACAGTTTGAATGATACATAAAAACGACAGAGAAATTAACAACACCAAATTTGTATTCACCTTGTAAATATTTTTTTACTATTTCTTTCCAAAGTTTCTATAGTGAAACTCACTGTGACTGCATGTTTAGGGTATTTGGAATAGTCCATATGTATGTAATCAAGCAGAGCTACATTTGTTTAGATTTATTTTGGCCTGTGTTAGTGGCAGACAAAGAATGGTTTGCAACAAGAGTAATAGAGGCTCTGAAAATAAACAGGTGGAAAGAACCTTTTTCCTTTTATATCTGCAGTTAAAGTATATCCTAAATTGCAGGTCAACCCTAAGAATTTTCATTTTTATGTGGTGTCTTGAAACATAGCACTTGCTTTAAGCTTTGCAAGTGGCACAACTTTTGTATTAATTTCTGTTCTTTTCTGCTGCCTTTATTTTTAAGCTCATTAGTATTTAAAAGTAAGCTTGCCAAATTTGCATCTTCCTGTCCTGCTTGTCAGAGTAAACAGAAATGGGAAGAGGAAGGTCATGATTCTAAAATAGTACAATTGCTATTAAAATAGGAGGCAGAAAATTCATTAAAAGGTTACTGCTTTCTTCTTCTCCAACCCTACACATTTGCATTAAATACCACATTGCCTGCAAGGCTGTTGTCTGATTGAATTTATCCAGGAACAGAACACTTCCCCCTCTGAAAATAAATCTAGACTTCAGTGTTGGTCATATAAACCTTATTTAATAATTGCAAAAACAATCAGGTATAAAAACTATACCCATTTATATTTAAAAAGAAAAAAAAAGATGGTGGTTTTACTAATAATCAGACCTTTCTCCCAGTTTTATTCACATCCGAGCTAATCAAGATGCAGTTGCATGTCCTGGGTGGATTTCTTTGGTGAAGACCTCATGCCAATGTCCAGTCTGCTTTTAAATAATCTCAAATGAGAAGGAATTTTCCACTTCTCTTTCCCATCTCTCAGTGGATCAAATTTGGTCTAATGTTAACAGGCTACAATACATATGCAAGGAAAACAGAAAACAAAGTTAACTCCATGTTTTAAAAGGCTTTTTTTTTATTTTATTTAGAAATAAAAATTATTAAAAAAAATAAAATCAAAAACGTAAGCAGATAATGTAGTGAAAGCTGTTTTTCTTCTAGGAGGTGTTTTGTTTTGTACTAGTGTAGCTTGGAGTGGGATGGGAGGACAAGTGTGATTTTCTTTAGCTTGTGTCACTTGGAAATGGATTTATTTCAAACTGGAAGTGCTATTCTTGTATGAGAATAGGAATATGGAGTATTGTGTGATCTGGCTACTATGCTTTCTTGGTATAGAAAAAGTAAAATGGAAATTCTGGACATACTGTGAGTGATTTTCACACTTCATAGTTTAGCCATCTGTGGCGGGCGATCTATTCTGTTTGTTTGCTGTCAGGCTCAGTTACATTCCTTTCAAAAGGGAGAGGATTGGTTGGCTGGAATCCTCTGGTGGGACAGACAGAGAGAGGTTAGTCTTGCTCCTGTCCTGAGAGTAACTGAGAATATTTTAGAGGGAGTTCTTATATTTTAGAAAAAAGAGGAGTTGAGGGAGAGGGGAAACAGAAGTTTCAGGCAAAAGTTCAGAGATACTGAGAAATGGCAAAGAGGAAAAGAGTAATCGACTCAGAACCCAAGCGGATGGAGAAGGCAACTTGTTCAGCTGAGGCAGAGGGGATTATGCAGAATTTGCTGCAGACCAGGAAGCTGGGAAGTTGTTGGGATGGAATGAAACCTGTCAGCAACTGAAGAAGGTTTCCCAACTTTCTTTTGTTTCTATTCTGCCTTTTGCCTCTTTTATGTTGGAATAGTGTGTAAAGGTGGGATTCTGACAACCACCTTGAAGAACTACTGGTTCTTAGAGAACTTGAGCTTTACAGACCAAAACAGAGTAAGAAATATTCTTTATACAATAGAATATGTTGTATTGGTAAATTTGATGGCACTTTGGGAAAGAGGGGAAAGGAAGTTTGATGCAGGCTGTTCTGCAGATGCACGATGGTATGCATGAAGTCAGGGCTGAGCAGAAATGGTGAAAAGAAGGCTCACCTGTGATGCTTATAGAAAAGCCTGAATTAAGTAGTTAAGCACTTGATGAGTTTGTCTAATCCCAATCTTACAGTAGGACTTACATGAGGAGCAGGAATTCAAAATTCTGCAGTTGCTAGGAGTGAGAGTGACCTCCTCTATTTTGAGATATTCACAGGTGACATCTATGTTACATGTGGCTGTTTCTACAGTTGGTAAGAGAAACAGGTGTGATTATGGAGCAAGATGACTTAAAATAGCACTTTCTTTCAGTTCAGTAGTCTGGAGGACTAGCTCAGATTAGTTCTGTACGTGTCTGTGCTTGGGCAGATGAATCCTCACTCTTGTGAATAAACAAGAGCTGTGGCACAGCATGTGGAGGGAGTCTTGTCAGCTGCCATTCTTTGGAGGAAGCCAGTAGTGAAGGAGAGGCAGAAAAAGTCAAGATCTTCTCCCACCTTTTTTTGCTTGTTTGTTTTCTTGTAAAACAAGGTTAATATTTCCTTTCTTTCAGAGGTAGAGAGAGTTTTGGTGTTGGGTTTCTGTTGTTTGTTTGGTTTTTTGTTGGTGGATTGTTGTTGGGGTTTTTTTGCCATTGTAGATGAAGGTTTGCAAGGTAGTCTAATACCTGTTGAAATTAGATGGTGTTAATTCTGCATATGTGTATCCTACTGATAAGTATAAACTGTTCCGAATTTTTCTCACCAGTATATTTTGTCTAGGATTCCCAGATTGCAAAGAATTTTTAAAATATGTTCTCATTGACTGGGAAAAGACTATAATTCAAGAAAATTTTCCATAGATGAGATCTAAGCTTCAAATAAAATTTACTATTCTGACTGAGGGGAATGACATAAAATTATTTGTGTATTAATAACTGATAGTAATGAATGAGCCCATGCTAAAGATACTGCATTTTGGGCAAAAAGATTCATTCCAAGGACATTGTCATTCCAAGATGAAGATGATGATGTCTTTTTCTGCTGCCACAAGTAGCTTCGTAATAAATTAATACTGCATCTAATAATTACTACTTTGGTACAATATCCTTTAATATAACCATTTTGAATTACCAGTGGCAGAATCACATTGCTTTTATATCAAAACATAATACTGAGGTACAGTTCTGGGTCACTAATTAGTTCAATCCAAAACCAGGCTGTGCTGGAGACACATGCACATGTTTGCATCCTTTGCAAAAGTATTTGTATCTTAACCTAGCATGGGCAATGAATGGTCCACCCATTTCATAGAACTTCTGATAACTTTTCACAGGTTAGGCTGAGGATGTGCAGTTCTGCTTTTCTGTAAAATGCCTGGTAGACTTCCAGTGAAACAATAGGGGAGAGAAAAGAAATTATGATTGATTAAGAAACACTAATTATGTTATAGTGTAGTGTGCTATGCTAAAGTGTAGAATCTAGTCACCATGAATCTACAGACTTCGTCTGTCTTTACCTCATAGCAATTCTAGCTTTGAAATTAGTGTTTTTCCAAAGTAATTCTTTCTCTTGCTCAGCTTGCACTTATGCAGTACATAGAGTTCCATATATCTTTTCCCCTGTTTTGCACTTTATTTCATAACCTTTTGGGTTGTCAAAACAGAATATGCTTCAGAAACTTTCATAAGTCATGAGGAAGATAGCATCTGTATAAATCTATTCATCTGGATTCTTTTTTCTTTTAAACAAAAATTGGACTAGCTTCTTAAAATTCACAAGTAGTTTACAGATGAGGAAAGATTTTAGTTCACAGACTAAATGTCTTTGAGAATGGGTGAAAAGGCTTGTGTTTTCAGTGAGCAGAAAAAGCAAATGGTGTAGATAGAGCTTGTAGATATAAGCTAAAGAAATGAAAGCACAGCTTGTGAATAATGTGTGTGTTTTCTGCAATCACTAAACACACAGGTTTGGAGTATTGTTCCGGTTACAATATTTAAAGCCAAAGTTTCAAAACATTGGATTTCATTCTTCTCACAAGCTGACTTTCTGTTGGTGTATTTCTGTTTTTTAAAACTTCTGTTTCTCATTTTACTAGTATAAATTGAGGGGGGGACCCCATTGCCCTTATAGGCAAAAGTCAGTCCTGTTCCAAATGAATCACAAATTAGTTTGTGCAAAACTACCTCTTCTATGCAAATGACTGAGAACGACTGATGTGCCTACTCACACAAAGCAGATGAAATGTAGGTTTAGATCCCCTTGAAAACCAGTGTGTAAGGGCCCCATCTGTCTGTATTTTCTATATTGAATTTCCCTTTAATTTCTTCTTTCTCTCCTTGAGATCAAAAGGAGCATATGGCCTTCTGTGTTTTTAACTGATGAGAGTAGTTGATATCTCATGTCTCGTCAGCTCTTAGGAAGTGTAGTGTGCTACTCCCCTTGCAATCGAAGTGAAAATGGTGATTCTAAACAATTCCACTGAGAAAATTAAAGGAGCAAGAGAATGGAAAGTACACAAGTGCTCATCTGAGGAATGAGTGTCTCTGACACAAATGAAAGCAAAAGAAGACTGAAAAATGTGTATTGTTTTGGAATAGACTATTTCTAAAAATTTTATATTGGCTTTATATAAAACTGATATAACTATACTGAAGAGCCTCCATAGTGGGAAAAAAAACCTAAACCCTGAGAAAATCAGAGCAACTGGCATCTCAGTGCTGCTGTATAGTGATTTACAAACTAGTTTTCTGCCTGACTGCTCAGCCCCAGAGCAAAATACTTGCAGAAAAGAGAAAGAAAAAGAAAAGGGTTACATTAAAGGAAAGCTCTAGTATAATACTCATGAAGCAGGACATTTCCCTGCCATACACAAGGAAAAATTCAGCTCATCAAATTTGTCTTCTGTGCCCCTTGACAGCAATGACACATAAGGCAAGGCAGTACTGGTTTGCTGATTGATGACTGGAATTTGTTCAGAGCATGTATTACTCCATTTTCATCACTGCTGATTAGAGTGGCTTTTATAAATATATGTTTTAGTATATTTTTCATACTGTGCACAATTTCATTTAATACATTGGCATGCATTTCTCAATCTGTTGCTAGTCATGAGTTTGCTAAGCAAGCTTATTGACTGTATAGTCTTTGAAGATGAAAAGTATTATTTGCATTTTTTTTCTGGCAATCGGGGTACAGCCAACTTTCCACAGACATTTCAAGGCTGTTGCCAGTCAGTATCATGTGCTTCAGGAAATCTGACTCTGTAGAGAGTAAATTTTTGTTTCTCTAGAGAGCAGAATGGGATTTCCACCATTCTGTAAAGTCTACAGAGGATTGTGGCAGAGGAGTGGCTTAACTTAGGAACCACTTTACCTTTGCTTCTTCATAACCTCACAGACTGTAGGTAATGCAACATCACTGTCTCTATTACATAGACAATCTAGTTACAGAAAACTGTAACAAAATTGCTATTATTAGAGTTGTACTTGATTTGTGCATATGCATATTTGTCTACATATTGTATGCAGTATTTGCAGGATTTGTCCCTACTTATACAAAAAAATATAAAAGCAGGTCTATTATTTAGCTCTAAAGAAGACAGAAGAAGGTTGTTTCTTTGTGTTGTGATCACAGAAAATGTTAAAAGATAATAATGAGGGTTAAATATTTGCAAAAACGCAAAATATACATAGGAGTGTATGCCCAATTGTGAAAGCTCAGCTCTTTGAGCAAATGAAGCTAATATCCAAGCATGGCTAGATAAATAGAGAGGAGGATGCAAGAACAGCACCGTATTACCTTCAAACAATTTCAGCAGAGAAGAGGGGGAAAAAAGTTGAGTAACTAGAATCAAACACAATGGCTAGAGGTAGAAATTTTTCAGCAATCACCTGAGCTACTCAGTCCCCCAAAGTAAACAATTGTTTTTAAACAGATAAAAACAGTGGAATGTATTAGAATTTTCTAGTGCTTGTCTCATTCTTGTAGTAGATTCAAGTCCTGCTGTCTTTGTCAGCAATGCCATCAAATTGGAGACAAAATTAGGTAGAAAGAAGTATTTTCAGAAAATTTCACAAGGAATAGTATGGTCATCTCAAAGGATTATTCCAAAATCACATTGCAATTTAACAGAGTTCTCAAGCCTTTGTCCAGATGACCTCTGAAAATGAAAACTCAGAAGATAAAGCCCTTGGAGACTAATGCGCATTGACAAGGCAGAGAAGGAAAGTTCTGCTAAATCTTTTTGCACAAAACCTTCAGTTCACTGTTTTGAGTTCCTCTCTGATGTTATCTTGTCACTGATTTGCAAGACAGAGGCATGCATTCTTCTCCTATCTTTGTTATCGAAGTGTTGTTAAGTTTAAAAATTGTGGGGAATATTGCTTCTTCTTCAATTATTTATTCTGTAATATTGGATGAGAGAATATCTGTAGCTTTATCTCAAGCAGAAGCTTTGGAATTGTTTTGGCAATTGTTTTTTGAAATTGTTTTTCAGCTTTGCCTCAGAAACAAATCCGATTACCATTGTGTCCATCCTTCAAGAGTGCCCCAGATTAGAATGAAATTCTTTCCATATACAAAGATCAGCAATAAAGTAATAACATTTATAAGTTTGTCACTGGAAAACAAGAAGCAGAATAATTCACTCCTAGTTCTTGGGATTTACAGACAGCATTTAGAGTGATCATTTTCTGAACGCAAAATGATTTTTAAACATCAGTGAGGGTGATAGTAGATGCCTAGAAGTAAAAGCGCTAGAATGAAAAAGATGGAAGATGTGATAAAATATAGTGAGAATCTTCATGGCTTATTTAGTCAGAGAGCTTGCTAAGGTCACCTCTTTGATGTCTAGCCTAACCTTTAACCAGGAATTGTTGGGCATAAGAGTTCCTGCCTGCCTTTGATACCTTTTTTAATTTGGCTCCAGAGTAGTCTCATGAAGGTTTCTCATCTGTCTTTCCTTTGGAGACTTTAAACCTAAAATGAGCATAACATTATAAATTCATTACAGCGACCAAAAATAAAGAGGTTGGATTAGACAGCACAACTACTGTTTTCCGCTCAATTTTTTTGTGGTAAAGAAATAAGAAAGATCATCACTAGCTCATATTTTTTCTTTGCAAATTAACAAATTAAAAGGAATTGCAAAAACTAAGCAACTATTCTAAAGTTACATGCCAAAATATTGCAGTTTAACTTCCCTTAAACCAATTAATGCAGTTAACCAGTAGTATGCTAATATAACTGATTATGAGAATATCCAGGAGGAAGAAAATACAACACATTGTATTACATTACTGAAATACCATGTTTATTTGTTGTTATTCCAATGTAAATATAAAAAAAAATTACTAAGACTTGCCTTTTGTAAGAATTGTAGCTGACAACTTGAAGTCATCACTACTTTTTCAAAAGCAAATTATACATCTTACTGTAGTCTACTAGTCTGAGCTTCTGTCAACAATGATATAAAATTATATAAATGATATAAAAAACATACAGATTTTTTAATACAATACATCAGCAGCTTCACTGTGATATGAAAATAATAATTCCATAAAGTGTTATAGATCTTCTAATGAGTGTGTTATTAATAGCTCTTCCTCAGCACCGGTGGCCATCTGTGACTGTTTCACCATCTGTGATTGCTATTTCAGTTTGGGAGGGAGAATAGCAGTGGTATTGGACTGAATATACAATATAAATTAATAGCCAACTCTACCTACTGCAGATTATTAATTTGTATTTGATTATAAGTACACACTGAGCAAGAGAAAATTGGTTTCTTTGATTTGTTGGTACAACATGGATTTGGGAAATGGCCACAGGAAGCTGAAAATAAAATTACATTGCATTTATTGTAATCTGAAACATGCAAAAGTTGATGTGATTTAGATGAAGAGCATGACAAGAGCTTAAATGGTACTTGGAAAGGCACTGAATATTTCTTTAAGGATCTATTAAAAATGATGTGTTGATTATTGTGGTTTATTAAGGCTAGGTAACCACAGCAGCAAAAGAGGATTGTCAACACTTTTAAAAAACTTTTACAATTTGTTGACAAAATATTTGAATAAACTGAGAAGGTAGTAATTTTTAAACTTCTAATTTCATTTAATCTTTTTGACTTCTTGTCTGAGTCAAAAATAACTTAAGATGAAATTCTGTTTTAATTAATATCAGTTAATGCTTGCTGAAGTGTTGTGCTGGCCTGCAGAGGCAGAAGAGTCAAATTGGCTTAAATTATTTCTACTTCCCTTATTAAACTGTTCTACAGAGTTTCAGTATTTCGCTATTAACATGACTGGATTCTGTAATGTAATTATTTTTAGTGCATGCATATTAGTGTATCCCTTTTTCTTTACTAAAGTACAATTTGTAAGAAGTGGTTCGGGAGATAGGGTGCAATTTCAAAATCATTCAAATGCCATTTCTTAATGTATCTATGTTTCGTGGGAGCCTAAAGTTACTTCAAAGCTAAAAAGAACTATTCCAAAACCCTACTAATTTAGGGTGCAGTTTAGATTCTGTCTAACCATTTGTGTTGCCTAGCTCTCTAGTCGATGAAGAGAGATAGTCATCTCCAAGAAATGGTTCATAACCCTAAGGTAGATCTGATCCTTTCCTAAATGAGGGTTGATCCACCATTAACTGTGGGGAGGTCTGTAAATGTGGACTAAATGAACTTCCTGTATTTTTAGACTGCTTAACTTTTTTCAAGTTTTAATCTGTAGCTTTGGAACTGGAGCAAATTTAATAAAAGAAAGTCTTCAGTTAACTGAAGAAAACTCATGTCACTATTGTAAAGCACAAGAATCTTCCCTGAAAATATATGTGTAGCAGCAGAGGTGAGGCAAAAATTATAAGGTGAACTGGGAACCTGTTGAACCAACTGTGTTGGCACTAGAATGTCCTACTTTGGTATCTGGATTTCAGTACTAGTCATAGCTTCTCAGTGTGTACTTGTTGTCTGGCTCAAACACTTACTTCTATTTATTTGTACAGATTATACATATATTTAAACGCACATTTTTAATTATATGGATGTAGATATAGGTATATATGTACATTTATATTATATATATTTATTAAATATTATATAAAAGGAAGGTGTGTAGATCTCTATATATTCCTTTTCCACACAGTCATTGTATATATGGATGTATAAGTAGAAATTAAAAAAACCCTTAAATTACAATCAGTTCAATTTCAGGAATATAAAGTAAATTTTCAGTCTTAGGCTAAACAAAGCCCTAGTGAATGTCACTATTATTTTGCATTAGGTTGCTTATTTTCTTGAACTCTATCAGACTAATGCCAGCATTCTTTCATGCTGTGTGCTGCTTTTTTCAAAAATACCACAAGCTTCCTCTCCATTAGAGAAAGTATGTAGTTAAGATATAAAGCCATATGATGAAAAAAAATTAGAAGACCTTGTGATTTATTTGAAATCAAGCCTCTAGAATAGTGACTCAGTCTTTTATTGTTGTTGTTATTGTTGTTGCAGACAAAAGGTTCTTCAAGTATAACTCCATCAGGAACTCAAAAGAAGGTGAAGAGGACTCTGCCTAACCCACCTCCAGAAGAAGCAACACCAGGAACTCAATCGCCGTATACTTCTGTGGGATCAGTTTCACGCAGAAGGATTTGTAGGACCACCACTATGGCCAGAGCCAAAATTCTTCAGGATATAGACAGGGAATTGGATCTGGTTGAACGCGAATCAGCCAAGCTTAGGAAGAAGCAAGCAGAGCTAGATGAGGAGGAGAAAGAAATAGATGCCAAGCTGAGATACTTGGAAATGGGGATTAATAGGAGGAAAGAAGCTTTACTTAAAGAAAGAGAAAAGAGAGAGCGTGCCTATCTCCAAGGAGTAGCAGAAGAACGTGATTATATGTCAGACAGTGAAGTTAATAATACCAGGTCAACCAGAATAGAAACTCAGCACGGTTTGGAAAGACCACGCACTGCACCCCAGACAGAGTTTAACCAGTTTATGCCACCACAGACCCAGCCAGAAACACAGTTTGCCCCTGCTACAAGCCCATATGGTCAATATCAGTATTCATCTCCTGCCCTGCCTACTCAAGCACCAACTCCATTTACACAGCAGTCACATTACCAACAACAGCAGCCTTTGTATCACCAGCAGGTCTCACCCTATCAGACCCAGACAGCTTTCCAAACAGGAGCTACTATGTCCTTTACTCCACAGGCTCAACCTCCGCCATCTCAACAGCCATCATACCAACTCCCATCACAGATGATGGTGATACAGCCAAAACCAAGACAAACTACATTATATTTGGAACCTAAGATAACAACAAACTATGATGTAATTCACAATCAGCCTCTCATGATAGCACCAGTTTCAACTGACAGTAGTTATCCAGTTTCCCAGCTGGGCAGTAAATACTCTACCTTGGACTTAAGGATAGGACTAGATGAGAGAAATAGCATAGCAAGCAGTCCTATATCAAGCATATCTGCAGATTCATTCTATGCAGATATAGACCACCACCATACACCCCGAAATTATGTGCTGATTGATGATATAGGAGAACTTACTAAAGGAACAGGAGCACTTGGGTCCAGTTTTAGCCTCCATGAAAAAGATCTGACTAAAACAGATCGACTGCTTCGCACAAGTGAGGCCAGGAGAGCACAAGAAGTGTCAGACTTCCTAGCACCACTGCATACTTCTTCTAGGTTACATTCCTATGTTAAAGCTGATGAAGATCCAATGGAGGACCCTTATGAGCTCAAACTTCTGAAACATCAGATAAAACAAGAGTTCCGTAGAGGTGCAGAAAGTCTTGATCATCTGGCTGGCCTGTCACAGTATTACCATGCAGAGGGCAGCTACAGGCATTTTCCAAAATCTGAGAAATACAGCATAGGTAGACTCACTCTTGAAAAACAAGCTGCTAAGCAGCTCCCAGCAGCCCTCCTTTACCAGAAGCAGTCAAAACACAAGAAAGCTTTGATAGATCCCAAATTAACAAAGTTTTCACCTATCCAAGAAAGCAGAGACCTTGAGCCTGACTATTCGAGCTATATGACTTCTAGCACTTCAACACTTGGGGGAATTACTACTAGGGCAAGGCTTCTTCAGGATGATATCACTTTTGGCCTTAGAAAAAACATCACTGACCAACAGAAATACATGGGACAACCACTGACTTCATCCATTGGAGCAGGCCTTGGGACTGCACTAGGCCCAACAATGAGATCCACATTACAAGATGAATCAGACAAGTCTTATAGCAGTGGTAGTAGATCTAGGCCCTCATCTAGACCCTCCTCAGTTTATGGGCTTGATTTGTCATTGAAAAGGGATTCTTCCAGTTCTTCTTTGAGACTGAAAGCTCAAGAAGCTGAACCCCTAGATGTTTCCTTTAGCCATGCAGCACCTTCTGGAAGAACTAAACCCACCAGTCTACCTATTAGCCAAAGCAGGGGAAGGATCCCAATAGTAGCGCAGAACTCAGAGGAGGAGAGCCCACTAAGTCCCGTTGGCCAGCCAATGGGAATGGCAAGAGCAGCAGCTGGACCCTTGCCACCAATATCTGCAGATACCAGGGACCAGTTTGGATCGAGCCATTCATTACCTGAGGTCCAGCAACATATGAGGGAGGAGTCACGGACTCGAGGCTATGATCGAGATATAGCCTTCATCATGGATGACTTCCAGCATGCCATGTCAGACAGTGAAGGTAAATTAGGCCTCAGACTGGTATCTTACTATCACAACGCAAATCCTCATTTCTACGCATGTGTCTAATTTTGTTATACTGCAAAGACTTGTTCTTTTTCTGTTCCTTGGTGCATCTTCTGTGTATCTACATTTTTTGGGTTTGATTTGTTTTGTTTTATTTAATATTTTTTATTTTATCCTTATAGTGGTTTCTGAATGGTGTTAAGCTATTCTAGCATGCTCACTGTATTATTGTTGATTTGCTTTCCTTTTGGATTGCTTGTGCATTTTCCTTTTCACATGTGGCATCTACCTTCCTAATGATACTGTGTAGAATATTCCGTGTATGGTACATACCTTATCATCAATCTTTATGTGGAGCCTTCTCCAGTGACTGTGAATCATTGAACTTCCTTGCAATAGTTTTTGTTAGGATTTGGAAATAGTCTCCCAAATCCTCTAAAAAGCTCTTGTAATTTTATTTGCATGAAATTCCGTGGTAGATTTAAAGAACTGATAATTCCATCTCCTGATGCACCACTTTAGATCTGCATTTATATAGAAATAGTATGTTCATCAAGCTCATATTGTGTGTTAGAACCATATAGAGCTTAACATGATAGCAAAATAACATTCTACATATAGTATGTTAAAAGCATCCTGTCATGTGGAATTTTTGTGCATTCAGAATTGTGATAATGTAAGATAATTTGTCATTTGGATGATGCAAGACAATCTCATCCTTCAATAAACTTGCATAAAATATTTTACTTCTATTGATGGATTGTGCAGCATAGCTAGTTTTGTATGCACCCATACAATATGTCTGCCAAATAAGCACAAGAGTTTATCTCACTTAGGTTCATGAAAGGAACCTTTCTCATGTATTATTAATCATCCAATTAAAAATGTTTCTTCTGAATAATCATCAGAATGTTAAAGCTGATGTGAAGTACTAAATAACTGCAAATTGTGTATCAGTTTTGTTGGAGTCAGTTCAGACAATATATTCTAATTTGTTTTAAAAATCATAGTCAGTTTGAAAGAAAATGAAACTAATGTTTGAAATTGTATGCACTCCCTTAACTTTTTCATACGTGTATTTACTGCACAATAAAAGAGACTTTGCATGCTCTATATTGTCTGTAAATGGCAATGATTGTCTCAAAAGACACATTTGCATGATTATGAAATAGTATGGTTTATTTTTCAGGTTTGTATTAACCTCAGGGTTCATTATTGCATTACTACTTTTCTGCATAAGCTGAGTATTTCATAAGAGTTAGAAAATTTAATCTGTTTCTGTTGCTGGATACTACCATGCATTTAAGTGGGTTTTTTTTCTGTGAGTTTAGAATCATAGAATCATTTAGGTTGGAAAAGACATTTAAAATCATTAAGTCTTTTGATATTTTTAGATGTTTACAAACTCCACATGAAGTCTGTGTTTCAAAGGAGGTTCAGAATTGTCAGCCTTTCTTTTATCACAGGTTTAAGTCTTACCTTTGCTCTTAAATTCTTAGCACATCGAGTCCTGTAACTAAATATGAAGGCAGTTGAAAAGAACTCTAAGTAGCAACTTGTATCATTGTTAAATAAATAAACATATATATATGTTTGTACAAGGCATGCATGTTACATATTAGGTTTAACATGTTTTAATTTTAAATTAGTCACATATTCTAACTCTGTTCACAGGTTCCTTATTAGACTGACATGTCCCTGAAAACCAAGGTTTCCCTTCCCAGCAATTTATTTCTAATTTATATCAAGCTTTTGTTTCTTCACGAATAACTTATTTTTGCACCATTTTATATAAAGTCTTGGAAAATCAAAGTGCTTTTTGACATTATTTTTAAATATGCTGTCTAAGAGCAACTAGCTTGAGTTGAAAATAATTCATACAATTTGCATATAAGTTTAAAAATACTCCAAAGAAGCAATTACTGTTCCTCACAAAGTTATGGCCTTCCTTTCCCCAGACTGAAATCTTTAGTGCCCTGACAATGGACAACTATTCTGGAATGTTGCATCCAGCCCTTTAAAACAATTTCCTTAGATTTCCTTTAATGAAACCTTATCAACACCATGCAGCAGTAACAAAATCAGTCTTAAGCACTATCTTAGGAAAATTCTTGTGCTAAAGCTTTTATTTTCACCTTTGGAGACTTTTAAAAATTAATGTAGGTCAAAATATTAAATTTATTTTTTTTTTCTTCAGTTCAAATTGAGAGATATGCTTGACTTTCTGTTTATTTTTATGAGTCACATTCCATAATAAACACTAGGAGATAATATGAATAGGACTTTGAAGTTCAACCTTCTGATTTGTACTCAGTACACCAACATATTGTAACAAATCTTAAAACCATGCTTCAGCACATAACACCTACAGCAGAATTACATACATCAGTGTCATTAGTGTCAAAAGAGAATGACATCCAGAGGTTCTCACTGAAAATAAATAGCATTAATACCATGCAGTCTCTGATCCAGTGAATAGCTCATTATTAACCCCAAAGCTGCCACAGTTTCCACAAACTAGTATGTTGAAGATAGTAATTTTCAAGGATGCTGAAGAAGGTTTATAAATGTAAATAGTCCCTGTTGGTCAGATGAGAAGATGCAATATGTACCTTTTCTCACCTGAAGGATTGTTTTGGGTTTTTTTCCTTTTATATGCTAATTTTTTTGTTCTACTGTAGAGTTAAGAAGTTTAACATTGAAGTGTGAAGTCATCAAGACATAACACAAGCTGACCCCTTGTAATTTTTCATTTGTGGGATTTAGAGTGATCACTATTAGTTCTCTATCAATATTGCCTTGTTAAAGAGTGTGTGATTAGCAGCATGGAACCTTACTAACTCCAGCAGGAGTTTTTAACAGGTGGAACCATGTGGCTGCATATTGGTAGTCTTAGAAAAAAGGATGTATGCTCTGACTGTCAGTGATTCATCTTGACTGTTCTCACATTTCCAGGTGAAGCAAATCCCAACTAATCAAACCAAAACCAATTAATTGTGTGTGTATGTACATACGAGTGTGGCGTGTGTGTGTCTATATACACATACATACATACATACATACCTTTTTTATTTTATATAAAGTACAAGCATTCATCACAGCCTGATGAAAAAGTAGGTTGCTCTGAACTGCAGTATGCTGTGCTACACAATGTGCTAGATTTTCTCAAGAAGAAATACAGCAGAAGTTATTACAGCCGAGAGAGGAAGAGAAAAAAGTCTCTTTGCTCAGCTTATGACACAGATTGCAGTAGTGGTCATGAGAAACCGGGGGCAGAACAATGCGTTAGCTTCTTCATGTAAGCTTCAATAAGAAGTTCTTTCAGGGTGAGTTATGAACCAGCCTGGCATGTGCAGGCACCAGTCAATAGGCATAAATATGTAAAGTGTGAAGGATTTGCATATTAGATTATAATGGCTTATTGAGAGCAGTTAATCAATAACTGATAAGTAGTCAGACAATCATCAACCTGTAATAATGCTTCTACTTAATTCATCTATTCTGATCTAAATAATATTTTCAAAACATTTCTTACTAGATCAAATTTTTTCTCAGTTAGTAAGAAGGAGACTGCATATATTATCTTAACAAAGATAAAGAATTGTCCAAAGGCCTAATATAATATGGGGTGTAGTTTTTACCACATACAAAATATATTTTTTTAAAATCATGCATATATATTATTATTCTTTTAGGAGGAACTTAATAAAATAGTAGTTAAAACCCTAAATATTGTTTTTCCTCCCACTAGATTTTTTTCCCAATTATTTGTTAATCCAAGTAGATCATGTTTAACACCAAAATAGACAAGAAAATGCACATTACTAGCATTTTTCGTATAAAATTCTTTTCTGTGTCATGGACCAATTGCATTCATTCTTGTTACTATAGCAACAGCTGACCTGTTTAAGATTTGCAATTTCAGGTGGTTTTGTGGAAATAAATATTGTCTTTTGAATTCCAAATTTATCACGATTAACAAAGCATAAAATTCATACTTTTATTGCAGTCTAATTAGCACTGTTTTGGTTTACACTAATGGACAACAGAGATGTGAATCTGTAGGTTGCATAGTGGAAATATTAAATACATAGGAGCTGATTCTGATCCCAATGGAGTGAAACCTGTGTCAGCATAAATTCGTTTATTTGCAAAACTGATTTCAATGAAATGGTGTTATTTGGCCCCCAAAGGGCACCTAACACAATGGATTTTTTGCAGTTTTAGAAACCTGTAGATTTAAGAATATTAGACTTAAGGAATTATTGTAGAAAAAACATTCTGGCTAACTTTGAATGCCTAAGGAAGGTTCATGTGCCAAAACTCAGGGATGGAATTAAAAATAAGAACATTTGAAGTATTCCTGCTTAGAAGTACAAAGAGTAGAGATAGCTTCAAATCTTTTTTTTTTTTTTTTTTTTTTTTTTTATTATTTCCAATATATTTTGAACATACTCAGTTCAGAAGTTTCAAAACCAGTGGAGGTTGGGTTTAGAGGATTGGTTCCTTGGGTTTTGTGTTTCATTTCTTTATTTTGGTTTTGGGTTGGGTTTTTGTTTGTTTGTTTGTTTGTTTTCTCAGACTACTGCAAAGCAACTAATTTGACCTTTTTTCATCAGAACATTTAGAAAAATGTGAAATCTGTAGTATATTTCTGAGCTGTCAGAAGGAAGCAAATGGCTTTAGCACTAGGCAGTGAGTTTCTTCTGGTATTTAATATCCATAATTTTTAGCATAAACGGAATCTTCTCACTTTTCCATATCACTTACAGCTGAACTATGCCTGAGTTCAGTGTCTCAAGTCTCACCTGTAACTTTGCTTTAGCTGCATGGCCACCTAGTAACCACTATGCATGTTTGCTATGCACAATGCCCATTAATGCCCTTTGCCCAGCACTGGATCAGAACATTTGACCTGTCCTTGGTTTTCAAAGCCTATCATCTCCGTCGGGAAGAAACAGATTGGTTTGACAAGCCCAGGGAATCTCGTTTGGAGAATGGACATGGCCTCGACAGAAGGCTGCCAGAGAAGTTGTCCCACTCTCGGCCACCAAGTCAACACCAAGATCAAATAAGCTATCAAGTAAGCTGTGCCTTTAGTGTTATAAATGTTTGATAATTTAATCATACTTTCTGATAGTGTAGGGAGTACAGGATTAATCAAATTACAGATCCATTCAGCTGAAGTGCTGTTGAACCTGTGTATTTGTCATAAGTACTAGATGATGAAATAAGGAGAACATTTTTCTGCAATTCAGTGTTAATTTAGCAGGTTGTCTTTTGATTTTTGAAACATAAAATAGCGGTTAATCTGCTAACCAGAACTATCCAGACATTAGGTATTCCTATTAAAAATAAAATTTAAAAAAAATAAAAAAGAAGCCAGTCCCATTTTACCTTATTAGGTTTATCCCATCCAAATTCAAGCATCTTCTTTTAGTGGTTTAGGGGAAAGGGTTCTTTTTTCCTGTTGACACTTTTTTGTTGGTCAGTGTAATCCTAATAGTCTGTGATCAGTCACTGTATAAATCAGCAAGACTTTATCAATCCAGTAATTAGAATGTTTCATTTATTATAATGAGAAAGAAAAATGCATTCCACTTTTCAAGCTTGCCAGCCTTGAAATCTAGTTCTCCTTAGGATACCACCAACTATCCTCCTATTAATGAAGTTTATATACTTCAAATCTTTCACATTTCACTAGATTGTTTCAGTTATAATTTTTAGTGATTGAGATTGTACTGTGTTTACCATGAGATACAATGGATGTGAGAGAAGGTATTACATGGCCCCTTTGTGGCACTTAAGTTTATATTACTCAAATTACTCATATGACACACAAACTGTCATGCAGTCTTTGAAACTTTTTCAATGGTGAGCTTTTTCACTGACATTTTTGAGAACAGTATGTAGGTTTCATGAAATAAGGATGTAGGTTTCATGAAATAAGGATGTAGATTTTATGAAGTAAGCATTCAAATATCTTACAATACAAGGTGTAATTTATTTTTCTTTTTCCCTCTATCTCTACTGTGACTTATATTGAGTTTTAAGCAGGCTAGGTTGTCCTGAACCTGCTCATTTCTTGTTGAGAAAGAGGGCTTTACAATATACAAGTTTTTCAGATCTACTCAAGCTATTTCAATCTATTCAAGTAACTCACTCTATGAGCCAATTTTACTGCACAGTAAAGGACAGCTGTTAATAATGCAGGCAATAGATCAAAAACTGCCTATCTGAGAACTTTAATTTTCATAAGAAACATATCTTAGCATATATAATTGTATTTGACTACTGCAGTGCCATGAGGTAAAATTAAAAATTTGCCCTTCACATCAGGTTTGTACAAAAGGATTATGTTATCCTGAGCTCTGTGATATGGAAGGGGTTGGTAAGATGTATTTTTAGATCTCCAGAGCTTTTGTCCCGGTAATCAGTTCCAAGACAAGTTCCAAAGACACAAAGGTTTGAAGTAGCACTACATTAGGACCAGTTGAAAGACTTTGATAACCTTCTTGGCAGTAAAGTTAAGACACCTGAGAATTCCTGTTTTCTTGGATTATTTCCATAAGAAAATACAATTTGTCTCCCTGAAACTGTTGTGATATCCCAATGTTAATATGGAAATTGAGGTACCACTCTTGAAATTTTGCCAAACACATTTTTAAATGTTTTGCAGAATCTGGAATGGAAATTAGAAAGTGAACATGATCTAAATGATTCTGTGTGGTGCCACGTAAAGCCTCTGCAGAGGAAAAGTGATGTGAAAGGAGGAGCTTTAAAACAGTTACCTCTTCATCTTTTTTTGCCCAGGGAAGCTGTAGCTGCCCCATCCCATGATGTGTTCAAGGCCAGGTTGAATGGGGCTTTGAGCAACCTGATCTAGTGGAAAGTGCCCCTGCCCATGGCAGGGGGGTTGGAATGACATGATTTTTAAGGTCCTTAGTAAAGAGTTTTAAATACAGAATTTCCAGTGATCATAGATGGGTCTTTTTAACCCCTAAATGAAAAAATAAAATCTCAAATTCATCTTATGACCAGTGTATACTCATCAGTTTAACAGTTTTCTAAGCACAAAGTGAGGCTAGGCCTCTAGAGGCACAACCTTTTCAATTTTAATCCCCTGCTTCTGAAGACCCTCAAAAACTATGTGCTTTTCTTGGTTCATAGGTCAGTACAATTCCCTTGAAATATTTAAGTCACCCAGGAGAAACAGGACATTTCCAGGTTTAGTGCAATTGTTAAAATGTCTAATCCAATGAGTTAATTGTTACCCAGCCCCTCACTGTAATTTGAGATTGAATTTAGCAGGTAAGTTCTCATTTTTAGTGACTCAGCAATATTATTCTCACTGCATGTCAGGATGAGCCCAAGTTTGTACTGTCTTAATTGCAGAAGCAAAGTCAAATGACTGCCATTTTTTTATAAAGAGAAACTTTGTTAATTTTTTTCTCAAATACTTCTTTTGCAAAATATCTTCATCAACAGCATTCTATCAGTAGGAAAACTTTTCACATTTAGGTTTTCTAGAGAGCTTGACATTTGTGCTCTGCAAAGAGGAGATAAGAGGAGATGTAATGATTCAAAAGTGTAAGATTACCTTAGCTATGGAAATTCACCTGACCAAAAGATGAATTATTACATTGTAGCTGTTGCTATGGATTTATGGACTTTGTCTAGAATACTAAAATACACTTGATGATTTTTCTTTCTTAAATACATCATTAAAGAAATTTATTCCTCTTAATTGTCCTCTTTACTTACAGAGTACCCTTATATGAAGTGTCCATACAGTTTCTAAGTCGGACAAAAGTTGTAAGAAAAATGAAGTCTATATTTAAACTGTTTTTCTCTAACTGTTAGAAAACCTCAGCACATTTATTTTCCATTCATTCCTTCTTTTTTTTATTCCTTTTTTTTTTTTTTTTTGGGTGGGGGGGAATGGGATGACACTTTGAACTAGCTAATACCATGAAATACATGACCAGAGCTTAAAGCTTAAATCTCTGGAGGAAACACTTTATAGTCCCATTCTCATTTAACTCACTGGGATGCAGTCCCCAAGGGCCATCAGAGCCATGTGCAGAAAAGTGTGACCTGAGTTCTATGTGGGCTTAAGAGCACAATAGGAGGGAAGATACACTGGCAAGTCAATGTGTCTGATCACAAGAGGATGACATGAGCTGAAAGAACCATTGGTTGAGTGTACCACATGCTCCCAGAAAGATGAGGGGAGGATCTCCATCACAAGGACTAATGGCAGGAATCTTTGGGGGGTTTGGAGCAAATAAAGAGAATCAAGTCACCCTTTGCCCTGTGACTTTAGTCTGGTCTTGGGAACTTACATGTCCTCCATTCCTGCAGCCTTGCAGCAGAGAGTGCCCATTCTGTGCCACAACTCAGATTTATGCTGTTGTGGTTGTGCATCTTAGTGGGGTCCCTTTGTGTCTTCATTGGGGTAACTGGGGGAACAGTTAGCTGGAAGAACCCCCTGGAATATATTCAGGTGAAAGGATTTCACCTTTAGTGAAAATTAGATCTAAACACTTGGAAACACAAAATAATTCGTGATCTATAGGGTTTCAGATATACTAGTAGTTTTCAGACAGGTATCTATAGATATTAGTGATTAAAATTAAACCAACAGAACCAACATAACTGTTATTTCTATTAAGTATTTACAGCAACCACTATTTTTTGCTATTTATTCTGCCACTTTCAGACAAATTCTATTCTTTAGGTAAATGCCTAATAACATGATCAATTTAAGTCCTGATGCCCACCAACAATAAAAATAATAAGCTACCCTGAATGCTAATAAACTTTAATCCTTTTATTTATAAGTATACGAACCACCAAGATTTATAATAAAATTCTGGAAGTTAAGATAATGAGGAAGTAATAGGCTAAAGTAGGAGATGGTCTGAATTTTCTGATAGGTTTGTCAGCAAACCATGTACAGTATGACATTGGATATTCTTGGGTTATTATATATTTTTTAAAAAGCTATCTTGCTAAAGAAAAGTAGGATAGAGCAATTAAAAAAACATGATTTAAAGTTTATGAGCTGCAATGTTTCTCAGTTAAGTTGAATTACTTCAAAATCTTGAATTATCCATCAAAATGGATATCAGCTAAGGATCTGTTCAAATTTGTATTGCACTATATTGTAGTATTTTTACTTAATTGAAAAAATAGGTACATTCTTTCTGTTGTTTTAGAATTTTATGTTAGCTATGTGTGACAAAGACATTATTTTTACTGTTAGAGTTACTGAAGTTCTGATAATGTCATTGAAAACAACAATGTCCCTATCCATTTACAAGCTTGTAAGGCTCATGTCACTTCATATACTTCTCATAGTATTAGAACTTGTGTTCTGGCAAAATTCCATGATAAACCCTGAAGTCTGCCTGAGCTCATGTTCTGATCTATTCTGGGGTACTCGTCCGCTACCAAATTCATGATCTCCTTTTGACTGAGATTAATTACAGTCAGTAGTACTCTCTGTGTGTTACAGGAGGACTTCAGCCCTGTAGATGCAACGTCATGCACTGGATAAGAAATGGAATTATAACAAAAGTTGTATAAACTCTTCTGCTCACCATGGGATTGAGCTAAATGAGTCCCCCGACTTCTCCATTTCCTCTCCCATTATTTATGTGTGCTATATATTAATGTTGTAAATTCTCCAGGGCAGAAATTCTGTTTGAAGTGCTCAGTTCAGGAGGAGTTTAATCCCTTTAAATGCTATTTAAATATAAATAAAAGTCACAAACTCTTGGCAGCAGGCTGATGATATACTCAGATTGCTCCATATCCATGCTGACTAATATAGTCCCATTGGTTCCTTGAATCTGCCTCCCCTGGGTCCCATCCTGTTGACACTCAGCCAGGAGCAGTCACAGGCAGTCATCCTCTCTTCTCCCTCTGGGTGCAACACTCAGGCTCAGCACCAATGTGGCAGGGGCAGAGAGGTGATGGATTTCACTTCACTTCTAAAAGACCAAAGGCAAAGAGGGTGTGTGATAGCTGTGAGGTGCATAGGTGTTTCAACAAACACTCTTACTTCAGAGGTGTTTTGGTGTGGCCTCACAGCAGTCATCCCTGGGTTAGTCCCTGCTGCGTGGCCCCTCCTGTGTCTGTGTCACTGGGCAGGTGGGATCATCACAGATGGAAACCTGGCTTTTTCATGTGTATTGTAGAGTTGTGTTGCTTTCAGTTTGACATCTTCCAATGTCAACCCAAGTAAATGTTGCACATTTTCAGGTGGAATATAGTCCTAAAGGTTTTCAGCTAAGCTTTGCAATTTTTTTTTAAATTTGATGACAAGTGGTATGTTTGAATATATGCTTTTTCTGAAACTAAAACTGTTACTTATGGCTGCTTACATGTTCAGCTACCATTTTGATTAGGTCTGTATGAACAGGCTTTTGTAATAATTACAGAAATTATATTTAATTTCATTCTCTTGAACATCAGTGTTACTAGGAATTAATGTTAGAGAAGCTGCAGAAGGCAGTTCTATTCTAGTTAATAGAAAATAAGAATCAAAACTTAAATCATATTCAAATTTATTCTGGCTTTATGGAAGCAGGTACACATTCCCCCACAGAAGGCTTTTGCAGTCTGACAGATGTCTGGTAACATAGTTATTGATGAAATTGATGTCTTCTTATCTTTTTGTGACATGCATGTTTGTGTTCCTCAGATCAATGGGAAGCCCCTGCAGTACATTTTCCCTTATGCAAGGCTCAAACTACTGAGAGACCCAAAGGATCACACAGTTTCAGGTAAAAAAAAACAGCAACCTTGGTTTAACCTAATAATTAATTTGATTAGCATGAACCATGCAAAAGATTTGCAATATTAAAAATAGTCCCTGTGTCATATGCAGCAGGAAATTCAGTGGTCATTTTCAATCTTGCTAGTTCATTGTAACAGAAAGCAGCAGTATGGAAAAAAGGTCACATCTGTTCAAGATACATAAGATATTCAGACATTAAGAATAGTGGGAAAATATGTTGTGTGTCACATATGAGCAATCTGCTTTGATGTTGCTTTGTTGATAACTCTGTGCAATCTCTGTACAGGAAGTTTCCATAAAATAGGCTTCTGTAGGTGTTCAACATGTACAGGAAAAAGAATTTTATTTCTTCTGTCCTGAAAGTATTCTACAGAGAGAAAATATCAAATCCCATTTTCCAGTGGTATTTTCATATAGAAGCATTTATCACAGGGCTGCAGACTTTTCCCTAACACTAACACGAATGTTCATATAAGTCTGAGTCTGCTTACAAAGGATATGAAAATGGCAAAGGTTATTGTCATTCATCTCCCAGACTGTGAGCAGAAATGCAGAGGAATGTTTTCATGTATCATATTGTAAAATCATGGTTTTAAGCAACCTGGTCTAGTGGGAGGTGTCACTGCCCATGCCAGGGTGTTGTAACCAGATTATCTTGGAACCAAACCATTCTATGATTCTGCAAAAAGGCTGCCGGTTACAGTAATTATCTAGCACAGGTTAGGCTTGGTTTTGCTTTTGGAATTGCACTCACATACAATAGTGATGAGGGATTGAAAGCTTTCTGTAATATGCTGTTTGTCTTCTTTCAGAGATACATGCTTTAAGCAGCTTGGTTGTGGAACCATCAGACTTTAACTTGTTGAAATAATTCTTAATAGTGCATGCCAAGCTGTTTCTATGTAGAACTAATGAGCAACTGCCAGCTCTGGTGTTCCCTCAAGCATTAAGTGGCACGAACTTACTTGAATTGCTAAATATTGTTTTCACAGGGTTTCTGGCAGTATAATCTTGATCATTTCCACCCCCAGTATCCACCTCACATTTAGGGTGTTAAATGAGCGTTCTGTGTTCATTACGAAGTATTTACTTGCTAGTCAGTGTAACACCCACTGATGATTTCAGAGTACAGAAAGCCTCCTCTTCCCACATGGAATGGAAGAAGCTGTGGGGTCTGGCTGTTGTGGCAGCCTCCACTGCCCCAGGCTCTTACAGTCCACAGGAGCTCCTTGACGTCCCAGGGGAGATACTTGCTCTGCAAGGTGATGAGTAATGCTGTGATCCCAGCTACTGTCTTATTCACCAACAAGCAGAACAGCAACCACACAGCTGTGTATAGCTCATGATTTAATGTTGCTGAAGGTCTGCCCTCCTCTATAAATTTACTCACCCTAATGCCACATAAAATGCCAGCTACAAATTCTCCACTAGCTCACATGCTGGCAGCCACAGTATTTAACTGTGCATCAGGGTAAATGCCTTGTTAGCAATGGCTGGAAAAGCTAAGTGTAGATGCTGACTTCCCATTTGCTAATGCCCTGTGCAGCATGGGTTCTCACTTCATCAAAATTATTCACTCAGGAGCCTGTTAAGGTTTCGAAGCCCACACTGGGATTGCTCACTGCTGTATATGTGCTACATTGTACCTAAGTTCTAAGTGGAGTAAGCAAGCACAGCCCTGTCTCTGCAGACTCAGTCATACTTTTGGGCTTTAGTCAAGATGCACCCTTGGAAGCCTGAAGAGACTTCTATATAGATTTCCCTACAAATATGCTTTAGAAGCAAATTGTATATAAAAGAGCCAAAATGGAATAGGGACCAACAGGGATAACCTGAGGGGGAGCAGGCATTGACCTCTTCTCACTGAAAACAGATGATAGGACCTGAGGGAATGGTAGGAAAATGTGCTGGGGGAAGTTTAGGTTAGCTGTAAGGAAAAGGTTTTTCACCGAGAGCATGGTTGAGCAGTCGAACAGGCTCCCCAGGGAAGTAATTATGGCACCAAACCTGCCTGAATTCAAGAAGCATTTGGATGATGCTCTCAGGCACATGGTGTGATCCTGGGGGTGCCCTGCACCGGGACAGGATTTGGACTTGGTGATCCTGACAGGTCGCTTCAAATTGGCAGATTCCATGATTCTATGAAATTGTTGTATTTTTCACTACCTGTACATCTTTGAAGTACCATGACTTCTTGAATTTGAACTTCCTTTCCTCCTCCTCCCTCAATATCTGAAGGATTCAAGTACACAGAAACTCTCTATAAATATGCAGTGTTTTTTGCTTAACCTTCAGCTTTCCAAATTGTCCCTCCCAGAGGCACACACTTGGCTTTTTTTCACTTTTTAAAAACTCTATTTTGATTAACTATTATCTTCAATCTAATATCAAATGTCTTTGTTTATTAGCCAATCAATGGCTATTCAGCAGACCCTGACTTAGAAACCTGTTATACAGCAGAGGTTACTTAAAATATGGTTAAATTAAGCAATGTTTACTCTTATACCAGTATAGCTAACTCATTGCAAGATTATTGGATGTTAATCTAGACGCTGTGGTTGGTTGCTTAACTGGCTAGTTTCTTAGTCTTTGTTTCTTTTCTCACTCTACTTCTCTTCCTCTCCTTTTCTTCCTTCCTTTCTCTTTCTTATGAGAAGTACCAAAATGAGGTATAGAACTATTTTATTTAACCACTTGCCTTATTCTTGTTGCATAGGCACAGGAGGTTTTTATGTTATAAAAATCAACAACCCAAAACCAAAGTTCACATGGTGGTCAGCTCTCCACGAGAACAATAATCACTGCCCAGGCAGGTATGGGAACTTGTTGCAACCATCCTTGCAGTAGCATCTTCAGCTGTGTCAGACAAGACTCCTTCAACTGCTGTGTTTCTGAATTTTTATTACCCAGCTCGCCCCTGGTCCTGTGTGACCACAACAGCATATGCATCAGCCATTGTTTCTAGTTATCGTACAGTATCTGCAAAAGATCCTCTGCCTTAGCTATGCACAAAAGCCTGTTCTATGGGCTCATTTCTGCACATGCAAGAACAGTCCCTACTGATTATTTAAATTATCTACATGCAGTTTTTTCAGTTCAGCAGCAGGAGCTGTCTGGCGAGATACCTGAGACTGACAGGTTCTCCTCTCAGGGAATTAACAAACGTATCATAAGGAGACAAATAGTGTATCATTTAACTGGTGTCTGCACAGCAGGACCTATCAGGGGAAATCTTCCAGGCTGTCCATAATTCCCATTTAGAGAACTCCCATAACCATTGGTTGGCTGCCTTACTGGGAAAGTGGCCCAATCACCACACTGAAGAATTCCTGGTCCAACCTGGGCATCAATGACTCAGTGTGCTGGATCAGCCCAGGTACCCAGCTATAACTGTACCACAGCTGTAACTATCACGGGCAAGCTTGAATTTCATTCTAGTATCACCACTGTATTTTGAATTTCATAGGTTTTATCAGACTTTCTTACCATAGTGGAGTTTACTGCTTGATTATGGACCCAGAAATTGTCACATTATGAATATCAATAATAAGAGTAGTTCCAAATAATTTAAAATCCAGTATTTATCACTATGTATTACATGCACATATGCTTTGCTTATTTACTTTCTTGATACATGTAAACTGGCTCTGAGGTACAGATGCCTTTGATGCCTCTTACCTAATCTAGCATGATTTTGAACACAAAATATTTACTGAAAAATTTAGTATGAGAATGAATTGTGTAAGGAATGAGGAACTGGGCCAAAATTGTGATGGTAAGAGAATATTAACTCTGAATGAAAAATGAATGTACACATGCAACCAGCCTCTTGAGGGTTCTTGTTTCTTTATCATATGCCATCATCTGGAACTCACAGCTTTTCTTTCCAAGGCATGCAACCCTGATAGGAGGAAGGAATTGCCAAGGTTTTTCTTAGCAAAGATTTATTATTTACAAAAAAAATTGTAAATAATAATAATAAAAAACAAAAAACAAACAAAAAAACCCCAAAGCAAACAAACAAAAATCCCCCACAAACGAAAGAGATTGGGCATCATTGTTATACTGAGGTGCCAGAGTAATGATAGCAGTTATCAGGGAAAGGTAATATAGTGGAATTTAATTCTGCAGAAACTCACTCTTTTGACTGAGAATCCTGTTTTCCCATTGGAACCTTTAGCCCAGCAGCAAAAACACTGCCAGCATTTTTTCTTCTGTTTTTTAAGACATCATGGTTATATTTGAAAAAGTGAAGAGAGGACAAGTCTATTGAAGGTAATGAAAGCACTGGAAATGCCATTGGGAATATTGCAAAGATAAAATCCTACATAGTGTTATTCCTGATTAGAAAATAGGTACATCTAAGTCACAGGTAGTTTTTGCTGCTTTGCCTCACAGAGCCTGAGTCACAAGTAACTTTTTAGTGTCCAAAGGTGGGATATTACGTGTTTCCAAGGAGCATGATGTAGCTTTGAGGAGGCAGATTGTCCGTCTTGCAGAGCATCCTCTTCAGTTCTCCAGAAAAAATAAAAGGGAGAGAAGCAATTCAGGGAAATCTGTGAACTTTAGAATAAAGAAGAGAATTAGACTGTGGGAGAAGACTGTGTCTCTAATCTTCGCTTTATCAATACTGTCAATGAAACTGCTGAGAGGATGATGTGGTAGCTGTAACATTACACACACGTCAGAGATGCCTCATGCTCTCCCTAGGGATTATTAACTCCTGCACACAGCACAACACTTCTGCAGCATGCCAGCTCATAGGCTGCTTATACCAAGAGACAAAATAAGAAATTGAAGCTTTCTTATATCAAGTCCTCACCACAATCTCTAAATAAAGAACTGTATATATTTAGAGTACTTACACCTGGAAGTTCAACTGCTTCGTTTCTTACAGCAAAATACTGACGTTCAGTGAATATGTGATTACTAAACACTTAAAAAACAAATATAGTCACAGTCTGTGTTGAATGTGATATAGTAGTCAGAGAGGGTGAGAAGTGTAACCCACCTCTTGTTATCATACTCTTTTCATAGAAGATTACATATCCTGTTTCTTTGATTTAATGTTGTGAAGAACTGGGATAATACTTTGCACAAAAAACCAATACTCTCCTCTAACACTCACCTATCACTGGGGAAGGATTTAATCCCTAATTAATGGCCATTATTCCCTCAAACAATCTCCCCTTGTCAGAGACATGGCATAGAAGTTAAAAACACGTAAACAGAAAGTGACAGAGTTGGTGCAGCCCTAGACTGTCAGAGATTTTCCAGTGAATACATATATCAATAAGTGATAACAGGAATAAAAATAAAGGGATGAAGAGATGTTCATTTCTGTCTTAATAGCAATCTTAGAAAGAATGTATTACTCTTCAGCCTTTCTAACTAAAAATAAAAAAGACCAGTAAGAACTTTTTGTATTTCTTAGAAACATTTTGTAGAGATACAGACCATATATTATGTTTGTTTTTCTTCTCTCTGAACTAACTTAATATGAAAAGCACTATGTGAATTTAAAATACTTTCCATTAACTCTTTTTGGCAGCTCAGTTGTTTATGCATTTTTCAGTATATGAAAATCTGTTGAAGGATGTCTAATGAGATCTCAAGATGAGTGGAGATAATTCAGAGGGCAATGTGTCTACCGGTCATAAAGGTCAAACTTGCTTTCATAGCTCTCATGCAGAAAAGGCTGCAGAAACAAATCACTAGAACTCTGAATGTTATAGGTAAGTCGGGCCTCAGGTTTCCATGGAAAGTCAAGAGGAAAGCAGGCACCTAAGAAGGAGAATAACAGAAGCCAAGCCAATAAAATAAGCCAATAAATACAGACTGGCACTTTCTCATGAAGAATTAGAAGAAGAGACATTCAGGGAAGCATATCATTGGTGAGACAACTTTTCAAGGACATTAGAAAAAGTTACTAACGTAGAAATAGCAATTTAAGTGTCACTTTGCAGGTGAGGCATAAATTGTCTTAATGACTCTTGGAAGAAAATGAAAACTCTGCTCCCTGCTCTGCATAGTGGCTATGAAAAATGTGCAGAGGTTAATAATAACACTAAATGAGGCAGTTACAAAGGGCAATTAACCCCAACACACAAAAAACCTGCTTTTTGAAGGGTTAATTTCAACAAACAGCAAGGTGACTAATAAATTACTATGCACTTAATTCATATGCTGTTTTTCTTTTACAGCAGTTATGCTATATGTATATTAATATCAGAAGTATTAATTTTGTGTGACATCAAATGAGTAGGTCACAAATAACATACAAAGTCTTACAAGATTTATGCCTATTAAGAATATATATATATAAAAAATAAAGCAAACTAATAAGTTGTCATCCTCCCCCTTTCAAATGTGGAAAAGTTAATTTTCTGTGTTGCTTCCTTTTTTTCTTCTTTCTTTTTTCTTTTTTTTTTTTTATTATTTTAATTTTATTCCCAGTCTAAGCCAGGTACAACAGAAGTAAGGTGCTTCATTACTTAAAAGCATGAGTTAAAATCTAACTTAGATGAGAAAATATTGGAGGCAGTTCCCATTCATTAGTAACTGATGTCATCAGCGGGAGAGCATGTGCAATGAACTGATGATTTCAACCTGTGTCTTAGCAGACAATTCTTATTTCCAAAAACAAAGCAAGCCCTTATCCATAGTTTGGATGTTGGTAAGGAATGAAATGTCAGATGGCCTCACAATATGTCCTAGGGACAATCTGGACAACTTCTCTGTGATACCTCTCCTGAAAATTAAACACAAGTTTCTGGCTGTGCTGTTGCCAACTTAGGATCTTTTCCAAGCAAGGAATGAAAAGTTAATTTGAAGTTTAACACCAGCAGAACTGCAGTTCCTTCACTTGTGTTGTGTAATTTATGTGAATATTATAGTTTTTTAAGGAATGACACCCCAAAACTAGACACTGCCTCCTTGAGAAAAGAAGGAAAGTTCAAGTTTGTTTTTTCCTTACAAAGTCTTAAACAATTGTAGTTATTTCTTGTTTTGAAAGAATAGTATTTTACACTTCATAATTCCAAAAATTCTTCCTCATTCATGACAGGTACCCATGCAACACAGTTTCAGTTGATTCTTGCTCAGGAGAGGCATTTGGGTGAGATATTCCTTTGGTTTTCCTTTAAGAGGAACTTGTAAATGTGCAGAAGCTTTACCGGGTGCCTGTTAAGCACAAGCAGTATTGTGGTTCCTACAGATTCCTCAGAATTTTAACCGAGAGCCTGAAGTTTTCCTCATGGTGTGTACACTCCCCGTGGTGTCTCCTGTCCCCAGAGGAGGGGTAGAGTTGAGTAGATGCTCTTTATCAATTGCCAACACACATTTTCATTAATATCAGGTGTATTGTCATGTATCTACAGCTTGTACAGTATCTGTATCTGTAATACCTGGATGTTATCAACATCTATAACACAAGATCAGCACACAAAGCTGCTAAATCCTCAAGTCTTTTCCTGGTATTTTCCTTTAAAAATATAGATAGCTTCAAAAGCCAGAGATCCTCTTCCAAACTGTTAAATAAAACCACGTGGTTTGAAGTTTTGGTCCCATATATTAAGAAAACAGTTAAAAAAGCTTGTTGCATTCACCTAGAACTGATCTATTGTTTGCTAATAGTATCTGCTAAGACATCTGCTAAGACTAATATGTGAGATTCATAACAAACCAACTACCTTGAGGTATGCCACCAGAACATTCTTTGTCTAAATCATTTTCCTCTGATGACAGGGCTGCCTCATACTATGTGGTAAACATCAATAAAATATTTTCAACTTTTCCTCCTTACTGAGAAGATTAATTAAATGCTTGAGCTAAAACCAGCAACTGTACCTTTTTTTTTTTTTTTTTTTTTTTTTTTTTTTTTTTTTTTTTTTTTTTTTTTTACATTGAAGCCATGAACAAGCTGACATATTGGCTGAAGAGGTTGTTTTTCACAGTAGATTCATCCTCATAAGAATCTTTAAAGTTTGGAGAAACTGGGCTGAAATTAGAGTATTGCAGTAAGCTGAGAGAGACTTTAGACTTCAAATATTTTCTTACATTAACATTTAGCCTGGAACTGGGATGTAAATGTCTGGATGTCTGGGCAAATTTTTGAGTTAAAACCTGGTTGGATATTTGGGTTTTGAATGTGGTGGTTAATGCGCTGTTCTTTCCCTGAAGGCTGGTAACGAGTACCAGAGAAGACCCTATTGTGGGACTTGCCCTGTACCCTGATAGAGTACATCAAGCTGGGGGAATACACTTGAGGGTGAGCCTGCTATTTGGAGGGACCAAGACAGGCTGGAGGAGTAGGACAACAGAAACCTTGTGAAGTTGAACAAGGACAAATACAAATACTGCACCTGGAGAGAAAGAGCTCTATGCTATGATGTAAGAAAGGGACTGACCAGCTGGGGAGCAGGTCTGCAGAAGGGCCCCTGGGGGAGGTCTCTGTAGATATCCAGCTGCACATTATGTGCCTTGGCAGTAAAAGTGGCCAACAGCATCCTGGGCTGTGTTACCAGAAGCATGGCAGTAGATCAAGGGAAGTGACTGTTCCCTTGTGCTCAGGACATGTCAGACTGTGTCTAGATACTGTCTTCAGTATGCCCCACCATCGACACAAGACTTTGGCAAATGGAAGTGAGTATAGCAGGGAGTCACTGAGGTGTTGGGGCTGGAGAATCTGCTCAGAGAGCAGAAGCTTAGGGACGGGGCTTGTTCATCCTGAAAAGACAGTTTTTCTGGGGGACACACAGTATCAGCCATTCCATACCAATGAGGAGCTTATCAACAAGAAGCCAGGCTCTTCACAGTGATACGTGGCAGGAGGATGAGGGGATATGGGCATTAGTTGAAAAAGGAGAAGCTAATGCTAGATATAAAGAAAATCTTTTTCTTCATTTAATTATGAAGATGTGTAAAGCTAAGGTGTTTTGTGACTTGCTTAAAAGTCCTTACATTTTAGAATGGGAAGGAGTGTGTAGCCTGCTCACTAAATAAAGCTGTGTGGGCAAGAAGAGTATGACAAAGAAAGGAGAAAAATTCTGAACAGATGAAGGGTGCAGATTGTGTTTTGACTAATACAGTTCTGATGATACCAAGACTAAATGGTCTTTCTAGCCTTTGCTAAAAAGTCTTGATGTGCTCCAGGGTGTAAGTTTACGATGAATAAGGTCACTATGTCTGCATTTATGAATATGTTTAAGAAAATGGTGTCACCACTGGTGTACCTTACTTTAGGATAGCACCATCACTACACATGGGCAGCATGAGCTACCATCCATTAGGTAACAGAACAGAGCAATATTCCCAATCCTATCCTCCAGTTTAACAGTTTCATAAAAAAGAATATATCATAGATATGTCCTTTGTTCTTCTCCAGTATCAGTACCGTCATTATTGGAGACATAATGCAAACTGAAGGAGAGGGATGTGTCTCTTGCTTCCTTCTTAACATAACTGAATGTTGGGCAAGTCTACACAGCAACCTGTACAAGATGTTTAGCAGGTGTAAATCATCACTGCTTACCAAAGATAACAAAGCTTTCCCTAATTTATTAAACATCAGAACAGCTTTACTAGATCAGAGATAAGATTTGTTTAGTCCTTCATCATGGCTCTGACAAGGTATTTAAGAATATCAGGTGCAATATTCTCACACTTAGTGAAGCACTGATTACTTCTTTGCATTTAATGCAAAACTACTCTTCGCCCAAAGAGTTTTGTTTATTCATTGTATTATTCCTAGCATATACACCTACATATCTAACAAATTACATTATATTATATCCTTTTTTTTATTTACATCCATTTACATGAATTATCTTGCTCTTTCTTAAATGACAAAGC
Organism: Florisuga fusca; assembly: GCA_038090715.1. NCBI lineage: Eukaryota > Metazoa > Chordata > Aves > Apodiformes > Trochilidae > Florisuga > Florisuga fusca. The sequence continues at coordinate 20,072,569 of JAAWXA010000007.1, forward strand.
AGATACAGATGGAAGAGTTCAAAACTAACATTTTAGACAATGAAGTTCAGCTGTTGGTGTCATCTATTAAGCCATTGGTTTCTATCAGTAAACAGAAATTAATATCAGTGCCTACTGGTTTTTTTATAGATTTAAAGTGTCAGTCCCCAGATGACACCATAAATTCTGGTGTGACAGATCATCCAAAAAGAAAAGATCTGTGTATTTTCTTCTTGAGTAGGTATTATAAGTGCTCCAGGATGCTAATTTGTAAAACATTTTGTGATCCTTCAGGATAAGCAGTGTGCAAATCAGCATGAAGCAGATTTGTAGATGATATAAATCAGTGCCCTGCTATTAAAACAACTGGAGTATATTTTAATTTCATCAGCTCAAGATTTGGCCTCATGTATATTTTATGCTTTAATTGTAAATGGCCAATAAGTGGAATAACTGAGGAGGCATAATCATGTTTCTAGGAAACAACTTAATTTAAGCTAATTTCATTTAGAAAGTGCCAAAACAATTACCCTGAGCACAATCTTGAAAGTGTCATACCTATCTAGACAACCATGCTTTTAAATGTATCATCAGTTTGTATATTTTAGAGAACTGTATAGGAATAATAATGCAAGTAAAAATTTGGTTTGGGTTGTATTATACATACCACTTTTCCTTCTGCTTTCCAAGTGTGTGATCTAACTTGGTTTTGTTTGCTTTGTAAGGTTTCTTTTCCATCTGTTCTCCAGACTGTCAAGATTGCTTTATCACAGCTATGCTGTCTAAATAAATAGCTTGTATTTCTTCACAGGACTTTTCAGTCTGAAGTCTGCAAAATGAAATCATTGGGTTTTTTCCGTGGCTGACAATTCTTTTTCATATAGGCAATGGAACATGCTGTAAAATTGTTCTGGCAGATAAGGGCCTACCCACACCCTAGCATATGTCTGGTCCAGATAAGGCTGGAGGAGGAACATGGAGATAATGTCTAGTAAATGAACACAAGAGGAAGGTGTGTTCTGTCTCTGTTCACAGTCAAATAGAGTTGGAGGACTTTGTATTCTTTGATTTGATTAATAGTTCTCGTTATAACATGGCATTTTGGCATACTGCAAAATCTTTCATGCCTAATGTTTTGTTTTCATTCTTTATCCTCATGTATTTTTCTAATTGCTACCATTGAACCTACCTGAAAAAGGTCACTGTTGTGCCTCATTCCTATGAATCAGACATCTGGTTTTGAGTTTTGTTACTGAAAATATTATTAGAAAGTGATGAAAACCATAGTTGGATGTGATTTTTTTCTTCCTTTGGTGGTATGTCTGTGCAAAATTAATCTTTATTTTGTGGATTAAAAATACCTTCCATTTCAAACTACTCAGAGACGTGTTGTGGCACTCATCTGAGTTTTATGATTTCAACCTTTTTTATTTCCCCCATTTTACTTCTGTATAGTTATAACTTCAAAGTACATAATATCAAAAGGTAGTAAAACAGCCATGCTTTAACACAAATGCTGATTTTCAACTACCATATCAAAGGCTTGTGCTTTTAGAAATCAAATCAGTGACATTTTGAAAATATTTTTCTTAAAAATTGAATCACCTAGAAGTCTATTAAAAAGTCATCTAGCTCTATTTCTAGCCGTGACAGGAGCTGGACTGTAACTGATGCTCATGCTTACAGTTTCCAATTTGCACAAATTCATGTGTAATTACTGAAAATCTGTTATACATTCTAATCGCTTCTTTACTTTCTTTGCTCATCTAATTAGATAGACAAATGGTTTCATACTTTGAAATATTAGCCCAGAGGAATATTTGTTTGAGTTAGCACACAAACAGTGTTTGCACAGAGCTTCTGGGTCATGCACCTGCATGTTTGTCCCTGTGTTGAAGTTGTTGCTAAGGTACAGGATGCTAATAATTAAACAATCACTCCCTGCTTTTAGAGATGGAATTCTATTTACTTTTGTAAGAGAAAACATACCTGGAAAATTAATTTTCACCCGTGTGTAAAGGCAGAACCACTAATACCATCAGCAGCCTGATACACCTTGAATTCTTCAGTTTTTCTCTGCTTTTTTTTTTTTTTTTTAACTTTAATTTGTAACTTTTTTAAGGGATTATTGACTTTTGTTTGGGAAGGCAAGTCTAATTGTTGCTTAGATGCTAAAATAGTTCCATGAAAGCTGTTTATACTTAATGTCTGTAGTGGAGATCCTCAGCTTAGTCATAAAAAGATTATAAGATTTTATGAACTTCCCTATGAACAGAGCAACAGGAACAGATTTGCATACTCTTTGTTATCTTCATAATGGAGAAAAACAACCAAACTATAACTGCCCAGGTTATGGTCAACCTATTCCAGCAAAATAAATTATTTTGTGACAGCAGGGTCATGTTTCTAGTCTTTGTGCTGTTTTTGCTACTGTGACACAACAGAATATACAAGGAGATATGACTTCATAGTCGTCTGAGATACACTGAGAGGATACACAAGGTCAGAGTAAGTAAGTCTAATTGGACACAAAGTACCTAATGGCCAAGCTAAGGAAAATAAAATAACAATTTGTTTTTTCAAACTGTTTTGCAGTGATGCTTGACAGGTCACCAGTGACAGAATTTTTTTTAATATACATATATGTGTATATATATATATAAATATAATTAATATGCACCAATGAAACCATTTTGACAGCTCAAAAGATCTTAAAGGACAAATAAAATGACCTATTTAAAGTAACAAAATATGTTAATTGCTAAAAAATCTTTTGGCCACTCAGTATTATTAATAATTTTATTAATATTCTTCTCAAAGTCCGGAATTCTCTCTTTTTCACACTTGAAATCTTCCTCAAAGATTCTAAATGTGTATTTTCAGCCACATAAGTCACTGGATCACAAACACATCTTTGTTTGTGTATCAAAGTTTAAAACAACTTTGATTGCATGATCTATCTTGTTAAAGTTTAGCATTAGACTTTCTGGGTTTTGGAGGTTTGGGGCTGTTTTTGTGCTTAGCATCTGAACGCTTTAGTTCAGATTAGATAGAAGTGTAGGATCACAGCCTTGGGAGATCAGTAAAAAGAATTGCAATTAATTAACAGTCTTCTAGCTTTGAAGCATCCTAAAAAGGATTGGATCTTAAATATGTAAAATTCCCATTGAAGAGATGTTTTCCTGAATATATTTTCCATAAAAATCAATGCTTAAGGTTCAAAAATATGCCCTCCCTAATTCAAAGCCCAGTGATTTGCTCTTTGATGGTTAACTGGTCCTGTCTCTTCTAAGGAAGAGAACAGTAGTTCATTAATCTGAAAATCTAAAATCGAAAGATGAATGTCTGGTTTAACAAAATAGTCTGAGAGATGGAAATTAAGACTTAAAGATATTTTTTAAATTAACAAAAAAATAAAAAAATAAAAAAAAAACCAAGGGGAAAAGAGACCTGCGAAACCATATGATTGATATTTTTAAAAACTGTCTGCATGCAAGGTGGTACAATGGGCAAACAGAAGTAGTAAATTGAATATTTTCCATATATAGAGTAAAAATACGTTTGAAACCATGTCTTCATGTAAGAAAATACATCAACATCCAAGTAACATTTGTTTTTCAGACATAACAGAACACTTAAAGTTCAAGAAGTAACTCATTCATTTTGACTGCCAGGAATGGAATGTTTTGTAATTTCAGCTGAAGTATTTTTCTAGTAATGTTTTTACAGCATACTAATAATGAAATACAATTTTCTAATTAAATACAAACAGATGAATTTAAATCATATAACCCATGATTTTTTCCAGCAAAAACATGTGCAAACACACACACACCCTTCTGTGACTGCCTCTTAGCAAACATGCTGCTACCTAAAACACATCAGTCAAACATTTCACTCTAAACACTGCAAATATAATCTTTTCAAAGTGTCGAAGAATAAAATTCTGCAAATATTATATATAAATTATAATAAATATATTTCCACATACATATAGATGGGAAATAATCGATGAGTAATGTGTACAAACACCTTAGAATTGCAAATCAGAACCAGTATGTCAGCTATGATTTTCAAAGTTATCTGGCACAGGTATCCATACAACTGCCTCCTACCAATTGCCTTGTCTGCCTGCTTATATGACAAACAACCTCTCTGCCATTCTGTTACAATTAAGCTGTAGGAGGCAGAAATAATATCCTGGATTGAGCCAGGAGAGAACCAGTTTTCATTCTAGGATTTTTACTTTCCAGTTAACTCTTCTAAGCAGCAGCACTTGCTGCAATTAACAGCATGTTTTTCAGTCAGTGTCTGCTTCTAGGACTGATCACTCTCAATGTTTATAGCTATGGCTAGAGAGTGGTCCAGCATTTGTCACTGCTTGGGTCTGCAAAACGTCTTATGCTCAGAAAGAGAAAGGGAGGAAAGGGCTCAGACCTGTAGTACCTCTGTGGAGCGGAGCAGAAAAGTGACTAAACGAAGGTTAAAGGTGACCAAAATTGGCCAAACAAAGTATTCCATCCCATATGTGTCCCAAATTTATACCAATTTTTTGGTATAAAATTGAAGGATCACAAGGGTCAAGCTGCTTTGTCCATGGCTGGCCATCCTGGGAGGATTCCGTTCATTCGTCTGCCTTTGATCCCAATCTCTTCCCTCTTGAATCTGTGTTCCTGCACCCACCTCCTGCCTGCTGCTGACTCCAGGAGCTCAGCCTGGGACGTTTCTTGTCCTGCTTTGCAGCCTTGCTGGTGACGTGAGCATTATTGGAGGGCAGCATGATAGTGGCTTTGTATATATTTGTATATATTTCATAGTTAACTTTTTCATCACTACTGTTTCAATAAAGCTGTGAAGTTTAGTTTCTGACCCATAAGCCTCTCTCCATTATTCTCTTTCCTTTCCCTGTAAGGGAATGAGAGGGGTTAATAGAGATCACCTGTCATTCATTTAATTGCCAGCCCAGTGTTACACTGCAACAGGTACTAGTATAGAATTTAATGAGAAAACTGAATTTGTAGAGTTGCTACCATACATTTATTATATCTTTATTATACATTTATTATATTTTATTATATTTCTTTAATGTAAAAAATACCAATTAAAAACAAATATTTAAGGAAAATAATAGTATCTGTCAAATACAGATTTATGTCAATATGCAGGGTTTGCTGCTAAAGCTCCATGGTCTGCCTGTCACCATATATATATGTGATTCCAAAAGTTCAGTTACTGTAATTTTTCAGCTAAATTGAATGCATGTTTTAGGCATATGATAAAGCTACATTTAAATCCACATTTTACATGGATTTCTAGCAATTTAATATAATTAATCTTCCAACCATAGTCAGAAGTTATTGGTGACATCTAGTAACAACAGATGAGTTGCTATATTAATTTCTTTCCAGTGAATTATTCATTGTTGCATCTCTGTTTACAGTTTTCTTTTTCTTTTGATCACAGGCAATGGACTGGGAATCAGAGTTGTAGGTGGGAAAGAAATTCCAGGAAGCGGAGGGGAAATTGGAGCTTACATTGCCAAGATCTTGCCAGGCGGCAATGCAGAGCAGACAGGAAAGCTGATAGAAGGTAAGAAAAATGTATTGTCAAGAAAATGAAACCATGAGAGAGTTGGAAATTCAGTAGAATTATTTATAATACACATGATTGTGTATTATTGTTTGGCACAACAAGTTTAATCTTGTGCAAGGAGTGAGGGGCATCAGAGACCCCCTCTAAGCCTACATGAGTCTTAAAGCAGAGAGGACTGATAGGAGGTCGCTTTGTGACTTCTGCAGCCAGAGAGAATCACCATAATGAGCAGGATTATGGCATTGTGCCTACATGCTGTCTGTACTGGGGGTAAGACTAGAGTCCAGCCATGATAATACATCCAGCACAGACCATGGACACCATGGACATGCTGTTTTTGAAGATCTTTGTTCTGTCTTGATCATCTAAGTATCTATGTTGGGGATTAGTTACCTTTCTTAGTCGCACAGATAAAATGGAGGACAGATCCAGTTCTCTCTGCTACACACACTAATTTTTTTTGAATTCCCCAAACTCAGACTTTACTGAATTTAGTTTTAAACTAAAAACTTTAGGTTTTCAGTGTAAAATAGCATCTACAGAAGGACAATGAATTTCATCTACTACAGACCTGTATTTTAAGAACTGGGAGTGTCTTCCTCATCTTATTGACTTTAAGCAGACTGTATTAGACTACACATCTTTAGGCGACTATAGATAGATTAATAATTACATTTTCTTGAATTATTACAAAGTTGATAACTCTGTCTGTTAACAATTTGTTTCTGTTCATAATAACATAAGTGGAGGTCCTTTATCTGTATAGCTGTTTTTTATTTCCTTTTTCATTTGAATATTTCTATGAAACTAAAATGTCAGTTTAACCATGGACAAAAATATAATAAATTTCTTTCTAGTTCATTCAACCAGTTACTCGTATTTCTCCAGCAAAATGAGGTATCCAGACAAAAAATAACAAGAAAAAGAAGCAGAAAGAGTAATTCTCTGAGTTGGAATGCAGTTCACAAAAATTTTACGAATAGTAAATATGCAACAAAAATCCTGATTAAATCAAAAGTACTTTGCAGATAGAAAAGCTAACTTGATTATGTAATGTATTCACAAGGAATATTTTTAATATGTTCTTGGATTTACAAAGCGGTGTCACCTACATTCATGCTCTCTGCTCCTTTATTCATGCTTCATTGTTTCTTTTCCAATATTTTAAAGACATACACAGGAGAGATCACATACAACAGTGTCAGTGTCAGTTGAAAGCTGAATAGAAGAAATGATCAACAAAAATATCTTCCTTTTTTACATATAGTTGATTCTGCCATTTATATTATGTGGGTACTACCTCTATCATAGAATAATGTTACTTCTTGCACACAAATGGTGAAAGAATTTACCTCTATTTATTATATTTTTAAATGAGTATTTGTTTTGGCTCTTTCCATCCAAAGGGTAGGTCTTCCATAGCTGTGCTAGATCATTCATGCATTCTCTTAGTGCCAAGCAGGTAAAGAGGAGACTGTAGCTATTGAATATTTTCCTGCAACTGGACATTGCAAGAAAGAGGATGAACAGTTACTTCTTGTAATTATTTCCAGTCTTCTAGTTTCTCTTGTCAGTAACTTTTTCACTCTCCATATAGCTGTATTTTAACAATGCTCAAGAGTATCTGGGACTTAAAATAACTACAGAAGTTCAGACATGGCAATTTGCTTTTCTGTCTGTTCATTGAGTTTATTTTGAAGTTATCTCTGCATTTAATAGAAAGATGAACAGGACAGTGAAATATTTATTCCTTTGTTTCTTTCTCACATCACATGATCAGTCATTGTTTTGTCCTGACCTTTATGAAATTATCCTAGACTTGGGCATGTTGGCATAAATCAAATCCAGCAAAACCACTATAATTAATCTGCAGAACTTGTCCACACAGTGTCCCAGAATATGTTGTCCTATTGACATGATACTTTGTCAGAGAGAAAAAATGCTTTCTGCAGAATGTACCGTTACTATAGCACACAAGAAAAACCTTTTACCTTACTGTAATTTACCTTTAAAATCTTGCCATTATATCTAGTTTACTTTTTGTGTCATTTTATATGGCTGTCATAAATCAACAAGGAATATTTGGCTACTTCACTATTAGTTTTGCTTTGCTATTTCAGTGGAAACATGACTGATGTACATTTAATATCTACATTTCATAAGAGATAAAATTTGTCAAGGTCTTCAGTAATTTTTTTCCTGATCTGTGTAAATCCAGACAAATTGTTTATGTTGCCAATATCGCTGATACTGTTGTGTCTGAAAACAGAAACCAGCCTTAATTTCGTTTTTGAGTAATTATGTGTTTTTTACATCACATAGAGAAAAATGACAATTACAAAATAATAATTCTTTTAGTAATAATGAGTCACTTATTCTGCTGAAATGCTCTGATTTCAAGTTAGAATGTATACCTATTCATCAAGTAAACATATACTGATGTCATCACAAGTTAATATCTTGACTCATTAACCTTTCTAAAAACATGATTCACTGCAAAAATTCCCATTTAATGAATCTCTCTAATTTTAAAAACAGAGCAGCTCTGAAAATTCTATCAATAATATAAGGAACAAGGATAGATTTTCCATGCTTATGAAGGATGGCAAAGTCCTACCTGCTGCCTGCATGACTGCATCTATGAAGAAATGACACAGTTAGAATTACAAATAGCATTCCTTTCCTTAGAGAATAGCAATCCATAAAGTTTAAATACCTTTGGTGGAGTTTTAGTGCTGAGAAGTATATTTATGGTTCTGACTGGCAAATATCAGTCTTCTTGGTTCTCTCACCTTGAATTGCTTTCAGATGTCAAAAATATCTCTGATTCATCTCTCACTGGCATTACAAAAACTGGAGGTGGAAGACTTTTTCCACTGAGCTCATAAAGTGCAGAGACTGTATCAATTTGATAGATGTGTCTGTGCTCCCGCTCATGTTGACAGAGACAGTTCAGTTATATTCCACCTGGTAAATCTACTGGGTGAATGACATTTTATACTTCCAGTATTATTCAGAAACAGATGAACCTAGAGTAAAGAGCAGAAATTAAATATTAATGTGTTAAAAAAAAAGGTTACAAATTTGCTGGATGTCCTTAGCGTACAAGTTTTCTTATTGGACCATTTCAAGAGGCTGACTGGAGAGTCTGGGAACTGGTGAACCATGGGTGTCTTTGTTCCAAGTTTTCAGTCAGGCAAGCATATTGTGTTTCAGTGCTTAAGCCAGCTGACATTTACCAAGATGAAGAAACTCCCTGACTTTCCAGTCTCCTGGCAAGTCTGGCAAACCTGCACAGCCTAAAAGCTAATGGTGAACTTGATTTGTGGTGACCTCACTGCCCTCATGGTCAATCCACTCAACACCAGTCCTGTTTTTTAACTTGTCCAAAGCTATATGGGTACATGTTTATTTTAATATGTGTGCCTCATTCAAATAGTATCCTCCCAAACTTAAAAATACAAAAATCATATATAGTGAAGACAAAATTCTTCTTATTAAAAATACTTAAGTAGCACCACCAGTGCTAGTTGCTATTTTATAGCAATTGTAACAATGTAACATTTCTAGCATAACACAAAAGAATGCCACCTACCTTATGAGTCACAGAGAGTCGCTGCAGAATTTTGGTATATAAACAGTCCATACTAGCAAAGAGACGTGCTCTTCAATTCAGTAGAATTTTACATTTTAATATTTAATAAAAATATTCATCATACAGGGATATTTTAAGCTTCTCCATCCTCACACTTGTCCAATAGTACTATGAAAAAAACTACTTGATGTATGAACAGGCAATGCAAGATAATGGAACCCTGCTAAAGCTGTTAAGTAGGTAAGAGAAGAGAAAATGTATTTTTATTTGAGACGTCTAAGTAGTTAATGGTGCTGTATCACTCAGTCCAATCCTTAGGCACTTGTTTTGATCTAGATTAGTAACCACTCACCTTAGGATGCAGGAAACGTTGCTTCTCAAAATACCATGAAGTTCTTCTAAGGAAATGAGTCCAACTGTCATTGCCAGTACACGTAGTTAATAAAAAACAAAGTCATGATAAAGTTATAAGGAGGTATATGTGATGGTAAAAAAGGGAAGACACTATGTTAGGCAGAAATCTACTACAGATAACTTACTCAGGTGGCCACCCAGAAATGTGACTGAAATATAAGCAGGTCTAGGAAATGTGGGATCCCTATGTAGTACCTTTGGGTGTAGAGATCTGGAAGAAAACCAACAGATTCATGGTGTGTGAGCAATCTCTCATGCACAGTGCAGTCTTCATTAAATGGAGGAAAATATCTTGAGTATTTATAGTATCTACGTTTCTTCTGAGGGGAATGAAAATAAGGTAAAGAGCAGACTAGAGAGGAGATGGTTAATATGGGGAGAGGATTAATTGCATTTTGGCTGACTAGTATAAGTAAGATGAATCTGGGCATAAGCAATGTTGGTTAGAGGCTGTTGGAATGTTAGCATCACTGTTTAATCTGAGAAGTACTTCCTGGGTTCTGGACAGTAACATCTTTCAACAGAAGCATATTTCTTACTCATCCAGGTGAACATGCCAACTTTCAGAAGCTGTTTTACCTCAGCCATGCCTCAAGGATGATCATGTCTTTTCAGATCATAAGTTTTCAATTATAACTTTTCAAATTTAAAGTCCTTAAAGCTGACACTGGAAACACGTGATGTCTTTCAAGTCCTCTGAGAAAAACAGTGGGATGTGCAACGGATAATTGACTAGTCCATGAAAGGATTATAAAGAAAATGTTAAGCATAATTTTTCTACAGCTTGTTTGAAACACTTTGAAAATAGTTTGGATAGCACCAAGTGCTGAATGAGAAGACCAGATCCAGGTTCAGAAGGTCTTTTGTATGTGTAATAGCTGTTCATCTTATCAAAACTATCTCTTATCATATCATAGACATGCTTTGGATGTTGCTTGGAAAATGGAATGTGGCTGGAATGGTCATGGGCACCTAAATAGTTGGAAAAGCAGAACAGAAGCAGTAAGTCACTATCCTTCCCCCTATTCCTCTTGCTACACTTTCCTCTTAGCCTTGAGTTATAGATGAGCTCAAGTGTAACACAAACTGATCTTGGTCATCTGTTTGTAGGAATTGCAATAGGCACCAAATCTTTCTGAGTTTTAAAAGACTGTAGTGAGAGCTGCTTTCTGTTTAGCCAGCTAAAATTAGAAACATTGATTGGGGCATTACAGTGAAAAGAGATTTTCCAGTCCCCATGATGGCAGGGCTAGTGAAGAGCCAGCATCCCTTCTTGTGTGCCTCTGATAATTACGCTCCTGGCAGAAAGTAGATAGCATGATGAAGCTGGAGCATGATGATAAGAAATTAAAAGGAACATAAGAAGGGAAGAAAAATTCTCAAAAAACTTTGGATATGGTCTTAAATGAACAAAAATAGTTTTCCCATCCTACACTTCCATTTTGCAGTTTGACTGCTTTAATTTATTACTGCATCAGAGAAAACAAAGAAATAATTTTACCCTATTCTCTGTGCATTAGTCTTAGTGATTTATTGTGCTGTCCATGCTTTTTCTGTGGGTTAGAAGAGAGAACAGCTCGCTCTCAACATATCCCTTGGGCTACAAGCTCAGGTTTATCTGTCCCAGCAGAAACTGACTGTATCAAAGGAAGTGTGCACAAAATAAAAGGCAATGCCTGTTATAAAACATAGCTCATTTGAAAGCTTTGCCCCAAAGCTCTTTAGCAATGACTTAACCTAAATCAACCCCTAAATGCCCGGTATCAGCCACAAATCTCCACTTGTGTAGTTGTGCTTTTCTCATCCATGTATTTTGTTTTGCCTTGTACTTCTTTCAGATAAGTAATAATAAATATATGTGCAATGTCATTCTTGCTAAGTGTGGCTGTGAGCATTGAGCATATAAGAAAAATACTTCAAGATATTTAGAAATAAATGAAAGAAAAAATCTATTCTAAAATGAAGTGGAAAAAACTTGCCAACCAAGTGTATCACATACATGTTACAGTTAGCCTTGTATCTGTTAGAATGAAGCAAGGAAGGAAGAAAGCTTTCTCATTCTGGTTTATCCATTTCATATGCAATCCTACTAAAAATGGTCTCAGTCATGTTCTTGACATGGGCAGGAGGTGAGTTGGGTTGAGAGTTCAGTTTGCCCATTTGCTGCAATAGGAGAAAGAAAGAGGATCACTGGTAAGAATGGCATTGATGCTATAACTACCTTTCAATAGCATTCCAATAAGATACTTTTAGAAGGCACTACTAGCTGTTGTAAAGTACTTATGTGGAGCTATGCCATTAGTAATTATCAGACACTGCTTTTGACAGGTGTTATTTTTCAGAACCTTGATGGATATTTCCTGTTAAGAAGAAAATCCAGGTACTTCTTGGAAAGAGTCCTCATTGCTTTCAGAGAACGTGCCTGAATCCCTCTTTCTCTGAGCACGGCAGAAAAAGCACAGATCACAGGTGCTTTGATTTTCTGCCTCTGTTGTTGGCACTTAACCAAGTGGTCCCAGTCTTCCTCACTCTTCTTGGGTAGCTCTTACTTTATTCTTCCACTGTGAGTACTATTAAGGTTCATTTGCCTACATAAAAGAGTTTAATTACTTCTTCCATTACTTTCAGTGTAATTTGCCCATTCTTACATCAGAGACATGGTTGCAGGGCAGACACTGACATTACAACATAACAGTGTATTAAAATCAAGTTGATGCAGCTCTATAAGAAGATTCAGTTGTGTTTCCTGGTTTTGTATTCCCAGTACACAATGGCAGAGGTGACAAGGGGGAGGCCATGACTTTTTCTGATTTGGCCAACACTGGAGAGAAAAATAGAGATTGCAGAGCCAGCTCATGCAGAGAGGTGAATCTCAGCTACAGAGATGGCTTGAGTTGGTAGCCACAAGATGTTCAGGGATACAGCTACAGCTTCAGTCAAACAGAGGCAGTCTGTCTGGGTCTGTAAGAGATAGACTAGGAGATACATTCTCTAGATCATGTTACACCTGATACACAGGCACATAACAAAAGCAGGGAGACACAGAAACTGTGCCTGCCCCTTTGCATAGCAACTACTCTCTCTGGGGGCTAAAAGAGAGTTGAATTTCAACTTCAAGCATCAAAAATATGTGCCTGTATTGCTCTGTGTCCTGCCTTCTGTTTTCAAGGACTGGCTTCTGTGTAGCAAATTTACAAAGAAAACAGACAAATGTAAAGCTTTTCGTACCTAAATGGAGACAAACTTGCCTTACCTATGGAAGTAATAAAAGCACCCTCCTGTTCCCATTGACTGTATAGAAAGCCTAGGTATTTCACTACAAACCTGAAATATAGATGCTAGGTGCCTTTCTAAGGCATGCTGGAGCACGTCTCATGAAACACAATCAAGAATATTTAGTTTGTTGTTTTTAAGGAATAATATATATATATGTGTGCTCACATATATGGGTATTCCAAGAAGAAAAATCTTATTACAGTGTGAAAAAGTCTTTTTTTTTAACACTGAACTGTGTTGTTTGATAGTGAATTTCCAGCTAAAAATACCATTATTCCTTTTCCTACTGTGCAGATTATTGTAGGTTGAAACTAGCAGACCACCAATCTGATACGGTTTTGGTGGGAAAAAATCCAGTGAAATTGAAGCAAGGGTCATCTTGTACAGGTGAAATATGCTCTTTGGTTCCAAAAAGAGCATTAAAGCATTTTGTATCTACCCATAGCTATTTTAACCTTCAATCCCATTCCTGAAATCTGGATTTTCAGGAACACTAGGCCAGTCTTGCCTCCTCTTGGGAGTACTGTTTTAATGTAAAAGACATCAGTTCAAGGCCCAAGGTGATTTTCCCCAGTCAGGATTTGTTCTCCTGAAAGTCAGATAAACAAATAACCACTGTCACTAATATGTCTCACTGTTTACATGACACACTTCCCAGAAGTAAAGAGACATCCAAACAGCACATTATTATAGCAATGAAACTCAGTATTGTAACCACGTGACTGTCTTTAATCACGTGGAATTTTAAAGTGTTTTCTAGATAGGTGTATGCACAGTTGAATCCTCTATGAGGAACAGTATTAATTATTAATCATTTACTGTAAAGAAAGAAGGACTATGGAAAGTGGGTTGTAAAGAAGAACGTTATCTGTGGTTTAGGTGGACTTGGATCATGGTAGTATGTAAGACTTGGACTCAAATTTGGAATTCTTGGTCACAGAGCTTTACTTTGGGGTTTTTCAAATTGACATGTCATTCAGAGAAAGGCGTATTTTCTGTAAGGATTGGTTAATACAGAGAGGGGAAATTGAGAAAACCAAGATTTAAATTATTTAGATTAAATAAAACAATCTTTGGAGGTACTTAGAAGGTAATAAATCTGTAACCAAATTAGTCCAGAATTTTACAAGGTTTTCTAAACAACTTCTGAAGCATCTGATATCAGCTGTTTTCAAAGGAGATGCTGAACTAGGCTGTGCTTTGTTCTAACCTAATCTGATATGACAGTGATTTTTTTATTCAATTAAAAGGGTAAAGGAACATGAAGAACAGAACTGACTCTGCAGTCAGTTTTGCAATATAGTAATACATATATAATAATATATAACTATTATATATACTTATTTATAAGTATATATATTAAGTATAATAATATACATACTTTACAAAAGAGGAATGTTACGTAAATTAATATGGAACATGTTTTAGAATCCATCTTAAAGAAAGAAAAAACCTTTGAGCACTCTCAAAGAGGTACATAAAAACCGTTGCAAATTTCTTGAAGCCAGTTCTGTTCCAAAACTTAATTAGATGAACCTTAAGGTATGGCTGGGAAAATCTCATATGGGAATCTTCAGGTTTCTGTGAGATGAAAGGAGAAGATGATTTTATTAATTTAATAGAAAGAAGAGGAAAATGTTAATTAAAAATTACTGCTTTTTATCCAGATTAATAATTTTTACTTCAGTTCATATTTGAGACTTACCCTATAAAATTAGATAGTTATAACTTCACATTTCTGTATGAAACGGTTGAAAACCCTCAGTTTGTCATATACTTGTAATAACACAACTTGACATGTAACTGTAATTGAAGATACTGAAATGCAAATTATCTAAATTATGAGTGACTAATATTGAAATTATTTCACCAAGCAAATTTTGAGTATCTAATCTTACTTTTGTCCTGCATTATAACAAAACAAAATATTTTGCAAAAAATAAAACCTCTTTAAAAGTTTATCAAAATGGATCAAAGAATTTCATTTAAACCTTGGTGCAAGTAGATTATAGCAAACCTTTTCCAACTTTGAAAAGTTTGCAGTTTAAAAAAAATAATAATAAAAAAAATTGTTGGCTCAAAAGTAGGAAGATATGCTGGTTTTTACCTACACAGATCCTAAAATATTTGAGACAGGACTCATTGAAATATGTATTATTTTTCACTGCCTGTAATGGGAGTTCCTCAGGTTCAAAATGAGTATTTGAGATCTCTCTAAACTCAGAAGCAAGCAGAATTCCATTAAGAACTTTGGGTTTTAAGGTCCATTTGAAAACTTCTGAAATTACCTTACAGGTGCATTAATATATTCTAGGTAACTTTTCAAACTGTTTTTTTATAAGTACTTAAGTCTTAAACTTTCTGGAAAAATTGAATTAGTCTTGATTTGGATGGTTGTGGGGTTAGAGTATCCACTGATTGCAGAATTCAAGGCTTTACATTCAGCTCTCTAAGGCAGCAATCTTGTAGCAAATAGCCATTTGTTTTGGATTTTGGAGATCAGATTTCAAGAACAATACATGGTAGACTGAGTATTTTTAGGTCAACATGTACTGACATTTCCTTTTCTTAGGTGTAACAGCAGAAGCAAACTAGAATATAAAATGTAAAATACTTGGAGGCAAAGAGATTTCAGGCTGCTGATCTTGATGTCAGACAGACGTGGGAGGCAGCAAGTGAATTCTCCAGGGTCTGAGCTCTGCTCAAGTCTTTTGAAAGGGCTCAGTGTGTGCAAAGTGGTTCACACCCCATTTGAAACATGCACATTTTAAGAATATTTCCAAGTTTACACATATATATGGTGTATCTGACTGCTTTTAAGTAAAAATGTAGTGATTCAGTACCTACCAAGGGAAGAGGGAACCCTAGTTCTTGACCTCTTGTAACACAGATGACATTGTGTTTCCGATACTTCTGGGTCTAAGGAAGCTGTGTTTGAAAAGGAGCTGCTTACTACTAAATTCCATTAAAAATAGGCAACTGGACCCAACATATTTTGAACTGGATCTTGCTTTCTATTTTGCTGTTTGTCTGTCTCCCAAATTATAAACTCCCAGCTATTATTTAGTGTGATAGTTCAGGCACTTTTTGGGAAAGTTCTTTGACTTGATTTGTTGAAAAAGGTTTTTAAAACAAAAGTTTTCAGTTATAATTAGGCACATCTTTGTTTATGTGTAATTTTTCAGCTGTTGTTTTGAGGCCAAATACCCACTCACATATACTGGTTAGTTCAACCTGAGACATAAAGTTACAGTATCTAGACCCTTCATGGTACAATTTCCAGTCAAGTAACATCCTCTTTAAATCAGTTGTGGTATCGTGTATGTGGGATCAATTAAATGCCTTAAGAGTAGGAAATAGGAAAGAAAAACTAAATTGTTATGGTATACTCATGGTCTTTAGAAATAATGCAGTATGTAGAATTCCATTGCATTCTTAATAAAATACATATAAAATAAATAAAATTAGATAATAGGAATAAAATAGTTAAATGTTGAATTGCTCTTCACTGGCTATCAACTTGCCTGTACGTTACGTTTCTGTTGGAAGGCTCCCTGTTTTGCTCAGTATTTAATGTGTGGATGTAGAAAAAAATCCTGCAGCTGTGTCCTCAAGAAATACTATAAAGACCTATAGGATCCTATAGTTTAGTATCCAGTATTGATTATACATGGCACAATATTAATTTCAACACTGACCATTTTTAAATACTTTTCTCCGTGATATTTAGCCTGAAAGGACAGCTTGTTAATTTTGGAAGTCTAAACACTAACACAGTCTTCATTAAAAGTGTGATCATACCAATAGATTAAAAAACAATCAAATAATTTTGCTAAGGCTTAAATTCTTGCATATTTCCTAGTATATTCTAGCTAAATTTCCTGCATTTTTTTCCACTGTTTTCAATTTACATGACAGATAGTACAAGTCACATGTTTCCTATCCTTTCCAAAGCATGTCATAATGTTTTACCTCCTCTAAATAAGCATCTTGCATGAGAAACAAATGAAACCTTGCCAGCTGACTTGTCTTAGCCATATTATAGTTGATCTGAACTATATTCCAATTTGTACGGAATTTCACAGTTGCAGGCTGAGATTAATAATTCACCTGAAACAAAATTGTCATGGTTTAACAATATAATAATATAGCAAACACTTAAGACTGAACACAGGAATAAATATGGTAGTGTTCACTCAATGAATAACTTAGATAAAACACTGACTGATTATATCTGTGGTTTTCTCAGAGGCACAGCATCCCTTTATGATTTATAGCTATAAAGAATGTTATAATGTCATCCTCAGTAAGTAGCAAGTAGTCCTCTGAATCTGATTATGGCAAAAAATTCCCTGTGAAGTCTGTCTTTATGTTGCTCAATTGTAAAATGTCATGGGTGTTTTTCTCTTTTTCCTGTTGATATTGCTGAAGTCTTTTTTATTATTATTATTTTATTTTTAACATTCATTTTTACTGTTCATTATCAACATTCATTTTTTTAACATTCATATATCTGTAGCATTCACATTTTGGCTACCATCTTCCACAGCACAGGTTACATGAAAAGTAGTTGCTCATTATTCTCTTCTTTGTGCATTATTAACATAACAAATGGCAACAAGAGAGACTTACTACACATAGGACACACACTAAGTGTTCATAATAGGGAAGTGTCAGATATGTTAAAATAAATTAAACAAATTGTTCTGAAAACCATACTTTGTGTGCTAGTGCAGTCACAGGACTAATTCTGAGGGCTTTGTGCAGGCTAGCTAGGTGAACGTCTTTTATCTATAGATTTGAATTTTATATTGGACAAACACTGAAAATATAGTACACTTCAATATATATTTACATTGTATAAAAATGAGGGCATTTCCATTAGGACGCTTTCTTAAAAATTGTTTCCAATGAAACTGGAAAACACTCCAGTCATCATCTGACTGTGATCCTCATTAGAGCTGAATTTTCTTTAGACTTTGGGTTTTACATTGACTTTCACAAAAGGAATTGTTTGTTAGTGTATTGCTATGTGACAAACACTTGAAAATTAAGTAGTAGCTTCTTTATACGTCTATAACATAATAACCCTATTCCTCTTTGGATGTAGGCTGTCAGTCCAAAACAAAACATGCAGAGTGACCATGTTTTATGGTTTTGAGCCATGTGTCTAGCAGGAGCTGTCCCTGCCCATGCAGGCAGGGAGCAGAACTAGGTGATTTTTAATGTCCCTCCCAAACCAAACCATTCTATAATTCCATCATTCTGTGACTCTGCACTCATTTAGGTCGTGAATGAAATTTAAACAGTTTGAGTAACAATAAGCTCTCACATGAAAAAGGTGTGAAAAGTGTCAGCCTTCTGATATTAAGGAAATAGAAAATACTTCGCAGTTTTGATGATAAAGTTTGCTAATAATGTAGAGATACTGAGTAATGAGTCTGTAGCCCTGTGTCTACTTCATAATGTCAAGATCTCCACTGAAATATATTAATAATTCGATTTAATAATACTGTTCTTTGATGTAAAATGATCTTTCCACCTACCTACGTAGTGTTACGCATGTACTTATAAGTTGTCATTATACGGGACATTTTCCTGAGGACTTATACCTTCCAAACTGGAAGGACGTGCTAATGTGAGAAGTAATGTCCTAAGATGATACAGGTAATTTTCTTGTTGAGAAAGAACAAGACAATCATGTAGAAGTAGTGCTTGTGCTACAGTTGTTCCTTAGTCTGTGGAAGCATAAAGGATTGCCTGGGGTTTTGGTTTGGTCTGGGTTTTTTGTTTGGTTTCATTTGGGTTTTCTGTTTTGTTGGTTTTGTTTTGGTTTGTTGGTTTTGTGTGGTTGGTTGGTTTTTTTGTGTGTGTGTGTTTATTTGTTTTCTTTTTCATTTAATAAATTTATTCCTAAAAGACCATCAGGGATCAAGTAGAGGTCCACAGAAGTATCTTTACAAAAAGAGCCTGGTAATTAAAGACACAGGGAAGATGTTTGAGTTCTTCTTACTTGTTCATGTGCTACCTTTCTGCTCTCTTCCCATCCCAAACAGGCTCAGCTCAGCAGGAAGCATGTCCAGAATAACCTTCAAAGATACGTACCCAGACAAGCAGGGTTGGTTTTGCTACAGCACACAGGCCCTGTTCTATGAGGGTTCAGTTTTTAGAAGCAATGTGGAGTCTCAGGCCATCTCTCTTTCTGACCACTTTTCATCAGACCAGGGAGAAGACTCCTCTAACAACTGCTGTTTGTACCGTGGCACCAAGGTTGCCTTGGCCCAGGCCAGTGACACATGGACAGACCAAATCACAAATGCACAGTAAATTGAGACAGTCCTATGTTGGATGGTCAGGCTCCATGTTAGCTTCATTATGCTGGATACAATGTAAAAAAAGACCAGGCAGGCACTGAAGAGGACACTAGAGTGATTTGGTTAGTGCTAGAGCAAAGGATTTCTGGAACTGTGTGGAAAGCGATGGGGTGAAGAGCAAATTCCCATGCACATCGTTTGTGTTCATCATACATATCAATAGTTAGAATTTGTTTGCTTGGGAAAGATGAGTACCATTTACCTGCCCAGGTGCAATCAGTGGCAGTGCCGTTTAGTGCTGCTGATCAATCACCTCAGTGAATAAATGGTTTGAGTATTTCTTAGTAGATAATCTACTCAACAGAACCCCATGAAGTTAAC
The DNA here is from genome assembly GCA_038090715.1 of Florisuga fusca. NCBI lineage: Eukaryota > Metazoa > Chordata > Aves > Apodiformes > Trochilidae > Florisuga > Florisuga fusca. Next base: position 20,092,120 of record JAAWXA010000007.1, read on the forward strand.
CTTTAAGATGACACAGTAAAAGGAAATGAGTAATCCTGGGTGATGTTCATCACCGTGTGAGCACTGAGCTTACTAAATGAGTTCTGCCAAAGTGTGGGTGAAATGGAGTCAATCCGTATACTTCATACATTTGCTGCTCATGAATGGTTTTGAGAGTGCTAAAAAGAAATAAGTATTGATTTATGTCTAAATAAAGCAAAGCTTCCTATTACCAATTATACTTTTCAAATGGGTATGTAGTGACTCATTAAAGAGGACCAGAGCTCCTGAGATGTGTGTGAAAGAAAGGACAAAAGGAAGCAAAACTCTGGGCAAGGACTTAATGACTGCTGCTAATGGGGAAGTAGAAACAGTTTTAGTCTCAGATAAGAAAGGCAAGACAGTGTTATTTTTCTTATTCGTTCACTCTACTATTCTTCCAAGTATCAGCCTATCTCAGTGACAGTAAGAGGTCTGCAATTCACACAGTGGAAGCTGACTGATTAGGTGAAAAGTAGGGGCTTTCTTCTGATGGAGTAGCTGCAGAGAACATGAGGCAAGAAAAAAACATTTCAAACTGTAAAGGGAAAAGTGAAGATCCAAAGAAGGAACTGAAAATACCTTCAAGCACCACAGTAGGCCTTGTTGAGTTTGATGCAAACAGACTGGTAGGTGTGATAAGAACAGCTTTACAGCAGATGAGTAGTTAGTTAAACACAGAATGAAAGACAGACTTCCCTGTCTGGATAAATGCCTTTCAGTGATGGGCACCGATGGGTTGCAATGCCATCTCAGAAGTTCTGTCTCTGAATGGAGACTGGCTGGGGGAAGCCCCCAACAGCTAGTAGCAGATAAACACTTTTCTATGTTGCCTACAATGTTCATACATATGGAAAAATTTGGTGCCACCTAATGGACAACCCTCCCTTCCCCACAGCCTGAATTTCAGGTGTGTCAAATTCTATACAGGAATGCTTTTGCAAGGGATCAGTAAAGGCTTGTTAGCTATATTAATTAATTCTTCACCCTAAGAACTTCTAATTATGTATCTTGGGATATAATTTGCATTTTTTTGAGGTGAAAACTTCCTAAGCCCCACAGGCAATACAAGGATTCCTGTTTTTGTTTGCTTTGAATTTATGAACTGGGGTCATTACACAGTTTCCCCAGTTTCAGCAACATAACAACACATGAAACAAAGTTACTGCATCTAGGTTATCTGGTGGTTCTTCTAGGTGAAATTCAACTATCTCTTTTGTCAAAATGAGACAGATTATTCTAGACCATCCTTAAACAAATTTACTGCTAAAGCTCCATGGGCACAGCTAGCTGTCTTAGTAGAAATCATAGAATCATAGAATGGTTTAAGTTGGAAGGCATCTCTTAAGGTCATCTAGTCCAACACCCCTGCAATAAGCAGGGACATCCTCAGCTAGATCAGGTTGCTCAGAGTCTCATCAAGCCCTTAACATCTCCTGGGATGAAGCCTCAACTAATTTCCGGGGCAACCTGTTCCACACTACTCTCATGGTAAAGAATATTTTCCTAACATCCAATCTAAATCTATTCTTCTCTAATTTAAACTTAAAACTTAAATTCTCTCATTAGATTAAAGAAATTAGATTTGAATAATCTCATAAGATTAAAACTTAAATTGCTTAATTTAAGTTTACTCTGATTTATAAAAAGCCAGATTAATCTGCTTTGTTAATTTTAGGGAAAATAATTATTGATTTTGGCAAAAAATAAAGAAATGCCTTTGAAATGGTGATAAATGGAAAATTTAATAATTCCTTGGATGCTTTTTACCAAAGGAGAATTACTCAAATTCCTCCATCCCTAAAGCCATAGTGTTGTTTTTACTTTCCTTTTTTGTATTCAGTGAGTTTGTGGGATTTTTAGTTTCAGCTGGCATTTTTTACTACGTGTGTATTTTTACCTTATTTAGACCTATTTTTACATAACTGAAGCACAATATTTCACAATTATAATTGCTCAGTTTGGTGGGGAGGGTGTTTTTGGATAAATTTTCTCTAGAAGAAAGAAAATATTTTTATGCAGTTAAATACAAGATTTATTTTTCTTCATTTTACCTGGGAATGAGCAGTTAGTGAATTGATGTTAAGTAGCAGAGATTATTGTTTTACTTTCTTACATCGTTTCATGCTAATAATTTTAAAGTACCAATCCTGGGAAAAAGATTTTGACCTGTACAAAAGCTTTGGTGAAATGAAAACAGTCTTAAAAGATTAAACAGTGAAATGATCAAACTCCTTTGTCCTTGTTGAGCCATTATCCACATTTGAGCTCCAGTCTACAGAGCTGAAATGTCAGTTTAGCACTTACATTTGACAGTTTAAGAATAATGCTTGATATCTCACTTGGGGTATGTTTTTGAAGGCGAATAGGCCCAGAGAAGATAAAAAGTGAGGATGCTGTGACAGTTTGGTGTTTATGTGTGTGTTTGAAGTGTAACTAGTGCACACAAGTTTTACAAAACAAGCAGAGGTCATTGTAGGGATAGCATGTAGTTGCTAAGTTGAGACTATGAGACCATCAAAACAGACAGGTTTACTACTGTTGTTGCTAAAGGGCCAGAGGGTGCCTGTACAGGCAGCAGTTGTTGCTGCACAGCAGCAGAAACAGGAGGATGTGTGCTTGCACTGCACCACCAGCATGCAGCACTCATCCTGCCAGAACCTTCCCTGCCCCTACCTAAACACAGTTTAATCAAGCCCAACTCCTACACCTTTGACCCAAGAAGACTTAAACCAAATCTTGTATTATTCCCTACAGGTTTTAGCCTGCTCCATTACTTCAGTAAAAAAACTCCACAGTGCCATCAGGAGACTTGACAATGAGTGCTGAAACTACCAGCCCTGTCCTTCTTTTCATAGAATCATAGAATCATAGGGGTTGGAAGGGACCTCGAAAGATCATCTAGTCCAACCCCCCCTGCCAGAGCAGGGCCACCTAGAGTACATCACATAGGAACGTGTCCAGGCGGGTTTTGAATGTCTCCAGTGAAGGAGATGCCACAACCCCCCTGGGCAGCCTGTCCAGGGCTCTATCACCCTTACAGTAAAAAAATTTTTTCGAATATTCAACTTGAACCTCCTATGCTCCAATTTATACCCATTACCCCTTGTCCTATCGCTGGTCACCGCTTTTGCCTCTCATCAGCTGAAGGAGAGGCCTTCTTTTGGTGCTGTCATCCTAGGGGTAGTAACACTGGCTTCCCCCTGAGGGAAACTGCTTGAGGGGCATGAATAATATTTCTAGAGCTATAGTTATCAGTAAGGTGATGTGATATCATACCCTTGTTGTTTGTCTTTCCTGTAGCTTCTCTCCTGCCCTGTCTGGCTTGGAGTTGATACATTCTTGGTCTTTGCACATTGGTTTTTTTGTGGATCCTGGTTCATATATCAAATTTTTATCCTGTGACTTGAATTCCCAAATTTCATCACAATATAATAAAAAAGCTTATTTGAAAAAATACATACAGGAGGTGAGAACTACATAGAACTTGCCAACAGTTTGTATTCTGCTTCCTCAGTTTTCAGGTTATGTTATACTCAGAAATGAGGTACTAGTGAGTAAATTCTACTTTATATTTGAATAATCACATAATGTCAGAACTGCAAAATTACCCCCAGGATACAGAAGATGATTATCTGACAGAGTTCCTATTAGAACACATCAAGTAAAGGTCTCACTCTATCCTATATGACAGTGATATTTTAAGGTCTTCAGCCATTTTCATTAAGGCTTGACTTTTAATTAAACAGTGGTGTTTGCTAACTGTGAGTACGTTTCTGTTCCTCTGTGTGCATGACATTAAATAGCCATCTAATGCATAACTGTGGCCTCATTCTCAGCATGATTTAAGTGTTTGAATTATCACAGTAATTCCACCGTTTTCTCAGTTGGACTCTAGACCCTTAGTGGTGACCCTACTGGATACCAGCCAGGCCTTCATCAAGCCTGAGCAGACGCCCATGGTAGTGCAGCTCTGTATCAAAAGAGTCTCTGTCTTCAGGAAGCTCCAACAGATGCATCAGGTTGGGCATCCCCCGTTAAGAATAACTTTCTTTTTAAATTAGTTATTTCTCTTTTGTGCTTTCTAAATAAACCCATTCACTTGTATACATGTCCTCCTAAGCACCAGGATGTGTGTATCCAAGTGTTATGTCCAGAGAGCAGAGTTGTCTTCTTATTGCTCTCCTCTGGGATCTTAAGTTGGCAACTATGTAATGACCTTGGAGGTGTCTTTTTCACACTTTTAGAAGAGCTGATATGATTGTAATCTTTTATTTCTCTAGCCCATACCTCTGTGAGTCACTGGAACATGTTGCTGGATTACTCCCTGACACTTTTTTTCCTTATCTTGGGACCCTATGGCATCAGTCCTGGTATTATCTTCCCACAATTGTCTCTCTATGGTTTCGGGTTTAGTGAGGCCTATGCTAAAGTGTGGCTCTTCAGGTTTTTTTTAGGCTGCTTTCTCTTTACAGAGCTAAGTGTCCTGAGAAGGCATATGTAAATGTGCTGGGAGCTTGATGACTTGCTAACGTGACTTGTGGCAACTAGAACACCATAGAGTAATATGTATTTGCTGTTCCTTTGATGTAGTAAATCTGAAGTGGTTTGAATCCAATCTTTTCTTCAGTCTTTCGTTAATGAAGGATGTTTGGGTTAAAACCCAGAAGTAATAGAGAAGAAATAGGAGGAAGAACAGAATGTCTTGAATAAATCTTCTGTTGGTACATATAGACAGGTCTGTCTTGGATCACCTCTGTTGAGCTTGACCTTGGCAGAGATTCACCTTGCTAAGTGTAAGATCAGGTCACGGGTATTTCAGCAGCAGACAATGGGTCTTGTTCTGCAGGAGGTGTGGGTAATTTCACTCCTTCTCTGTTGAAGACAAATTGTTCAAGCTTCTTCTTTAGTCAAATCTACAGAAGAAATTTTAACACTGATAAGTTATGTCTTTAGATTTATTTAGAGGCTAATTATTTAGACAGTAGAAGTGTTTTATGTAGACTTTGACATTTTTGTTGTAGTAATATCTACTCTTAAGAAGACTAGAAACTAAGTAATACGGAGTGATTTCTTCAGACACACACTTTAACTTCCACAAGTGCTATATGCTCTCATCTCATGACGTCTTTTGCCTCTGCAAAACAAATTTTCAAAACCAAATATCACTTCATCTTCAGTTGTAATTTGCAGAAACTAGAATAAGCAAACTACATTTTTAATGTAAATGATATTTTTTTCCCCAAAAATGGAAATTGTAAAAAGTCCCGCTGAATTTTGTATACACCAGTACTGATAAATACAGAAAATAGACAGGGATATACTAGTCTAAATTCATACTCAACATTACACTCACATGCAAATAATAGAGTTTTATGTATTTACCAATCATGAAGGGGACAGCAAAGTGAAATTGCTGCAGCCTAATTTTTTACTGATTTTTATTTGAATCTTTGTGTGGCTTTGTATTAAATGGATTTGTCCTTCTACTGTATAGATATTATTATAAATTTTTGAAAAACAATCTGAAATTGTAGTAAATTACTTTTAAAAGTGAGTGGGTTTTTTTTAACACACGTTGGTAATGAAACATTTAAGACTTTCAGTTAAATTAGAGCTCTCTACAAGAAGCTCATCTCTAGCAAAAATGTTTCTAATCTTCCAGGTAACATTACTGAAAATTAAATAACTGTCCTAGTTGCTCTACAGTTTCAGTAAACAGTATATTTTGAAAAATATTTCTTTTTCTGAAACTATGAATAACTACAATATACCACAGCATTTTGTTTAACATAATAAAATTGATCATGTCTGCAACCCTAATGTAATTGTGATGATAGAGGTGAAAGCAGTATAAATTTATAATTTATATCATAGTTATTTTCATAAATATGAACTCTAATCTTTATTCAGCTTGCTCAGAGCTTCAATTCAGGTAGCACAAATACATCCAGATCATCACTTGTCCTAGCATGGGTCAAACTGGACAGTATTCTACAGAATTATGTGGCAATATCTACAGAAATTTGAAGGCAGAATAAATTATAGAGGTGGTTAGTGCTGACTTGATAACTGCAGCTGTACCAATCTGTGGTGTGGTGTATAGCTGCCTGTAAATGCCAAGTACACCCCGAATACTAGGTTGACTTGCTCTGGCTGTACTTTTATCAATAGCAGTCATGAGGCATAGGCAGGTTCATTGTTATCATTTTTATTTCATGAACAACATATCAATTTTTAAGAATTGTGATTGTTGTCTATATAATAATTATTGTAATAATGGAAAATACTCAGCCTAGGAGCAAAGATGAATGAGAGAGGAAGTTAAGTTCTCTACAAAGAATAATGAGTTTGGTGTGATTCATGCCCAGCAGTACAGGAAAATGCATTAACATTGACTCTCAACAACCTATTTTTACCCATCAGAAAGATTTAGAAATAAAAGAAAATAACAGGACAACATAGACCATAAAGTAATTTAGTGTTGAATGTCAGACTGCAAATTGATATTGTTTCTCCTGTTCTGAGTTCACATTTAACTTTATAGCACTTTCTGGGATTTCAAAGTGATGTTTCTGATCTCTGAAGATCTAAAAAATGGAAAAATAGTAGTCTGAATACATGTGTAGTCTGATTTTTTAGAGTCGCAAACTCTTAGTGACAGCAAACAGCAGGTTTCCCACTTCTCAGGCACCTCCAGTATACCAAACAGAAGACTCTGCAGTGTAACCATGTCTGCAAAGTGACTAAGATGAATTTTCTAATATTCTACATTGTGTCACAGAGGGGAATAAAATCCAAGAGATGTTCAGTGGCTCAGTTTAGTATTCCTTTGATGATTTTCAGATCCCTTTCCTTTTCAACTTTAATCATGCAGCTCGTTCTTATCCTAAAGATGAATCTGAAGAAAATATGGAAAATAACAGAAAATAGGTAGAAACTGTGATACTTATTGTGTCTTCAGTTGACAGTTAGAAATCGTAATGCCAAGATCTGTTCCTTTTGCATATTGCATTATTTTGGGGGGCTTTTGTATCAAAAGGAATGTTATATACACAACCACATTGAATTAAACGGTACAGCTTTTTCACGTAGGTGGTGGAGGACTAAGGATATATTTGCTGACAGCAGCCATCCAAGCAGGGTACGAGCTCCTCAAATATATATTTATACAAATAAAGTTTCTAAATTCTGTGTCACTCCTGGTGTAAAGAAATACCCAGCAAAGTTTGGTCCAAGGCTATTTTACAGTCAGTATCTAATAATTTGAGTTTTTTAAAGAGAGTTTGCATCAGTGTTTTGCATTAGTGTAAGTCAGGAGTAAAGCTATCAGAATTCCTAAAACCCAGGTGAGTAGAAAGGGAACCAGTGTTTGGGTCCATGGCAGGGAGTGTTCACAGCCACAGTTGTTGAGCAGTTTCTTTCTCCCAAGAAACAGACCTCAAATTACTGGTCATGAACACATATTCTATATGCACTAAGGAGATCCACTTGTGAAATGTTTGTAGATTAATATGTTTGGCTTAACTAGAAGCCTTCTAAAGACAGTTATATTTGATGTTATATATATATGGCAGAAAATCGGGGGAACTGATTTTATTCTTAATTACTATTGTTTCGTTCCAGAGCTTTTAATTGAGCCTAAAACCAGATCTAATCTAACAAGCAAAAGCAAGATGATGCTTTTGAATGATGGCTGGTAAATGAAAGGGGCTACATTTTAGGAAAAGACAAATCTATTTTGACAGTGAGCAGCTGCCTTTACTGCCTTCTGAGTGTCACTGTACTCATTCTGCACAGTTTGTGTTTCTGTGAACTGCTGAAAAAGTAATGGTACATTCTTACTGAGAAAAGTTATGTGCAAATCTGATATTTCAAATTCTGATTCATGCAGTCCTGTGGAAAATTTTGTTTTTTCATTGTAAAATATTTTAATCTGCTTTATTCCATTAACAATTCTCATTATTTTTTATTTAGCAGCATGTTTTCCTATGAATTTATCTCCACATGTCACCTCATTATTTTTCCCATTTGTTAAATGCAACAGCAAAGGATTTTGAAATAAAAATATGACCCAGGTGAAGACCTGTTTTTTTCTGTGTAAGTGGTAGCAAGCTAAGTGTTTGTGGTTTTCCTTGCTGTGTGGATGATGTGTTTTTCAGATGTTTTGTAATACATTGCTTTTAGTAGACTATTAAGAATTCAGTATCTTGTCCCATTAAGCAATTTTTTCCCTCTAGAGCCTGAGGCTTGGATGTTGGACATTTGTACATTAGTGAAAAGCTGATGTCTTTGGACTCATTCTTATGACTAACTGTTTTAAAATATGAATGCAGCTCTCAGAACCTCAATTGTAACTTCCAGATATGAATCTATAGTTTGCTTTCTGTAAGCAGTTTATTGTAACCAAAAATATTTCTCATCATAATACTTCCCACATGATTTATAGAGGGACTAGCTCTTCAAATACTGAGGGTAAAACCTCCCTATAGTGATACCTTGCTCCATACTGAGTCTCCTGGCTCAGTCCTGGGGTACTTGGAAGACACAACAGGTTATTTTTAGCCTGTTTATCATTGTTCTCTTCCTATCTTACACAATGAATAATGTTCAGCCGATTTGTCACTTTTTCATACTATAAGGTATAGAAGAAAAGTTTAAACCTGAATATTTTTGAAACGTGGAGGTACATTTTATTTTAGAGTCAGTTAGCCCGACTGCCTTTGTCTTGTATTTTCTTAAGTGACAAAGTAGAGAAAATGTATTTGAATTTGAATCACATTCACAATATTTGTACTTTAATCACATTCACAAATTTAGTCCCATTTTGTGGCTTAGCTTCTTAGAGCAATGTGCCACTTTAGGGAGCAGTTATCTTCCAAGATCATGGCTGTCCAGGAAGTGTCTGATACATAAAATGTTTTAGTTTCTTGCCCTGATGATAGGTGTGCATGTTTTGATATTGCAAATTTTTTTCAATACTATGCAACCCAGACTGTGGAGAGTGCATGTATAGTTTGAATCATAAAGAAATTAATCTCCTGACTTGTTTCAACAGGTAAGTTATTGCTGATGGAATAACAATATTCAACAGTCTAACCTGTGTGAAGTGAAAGGGCTTTGCTAATGTGTTGTGCCATTTAAACAACATTCACTGAGAGTCACATCAAAGCTTCTTGCAGTCTACCTGATACCTCTGTCAAAATCTGACCACTTGACCACATACTGCTTTTCCTTCTTAGGTATGCAGGTGCTGGAATGGAATGGCATTCCCTTGACTGGGAGAACTTACGAAGAAGTCCAGAGCATTATTTTTCAACAGAGTGGGGAAGCAGAAATATGTGTAAGACTGTGAGTTTTTCCCCATCTTTCTGTTTCCATTATTTTTGGCTTTTCATGGCTTTTTTTTTTTTTCTTTTTAATTTATAGTTGTTAAGGTGGAACCTTTGTTAGCATGAAGCTTCAATGTAATAATTAACAAGAATTCACTGTGAGTGTGGGAGGTCTGTTTGCTCTTTTGCTTTTTAAATTCACAAGGAAAGATAAGCTGAGGAAGATGTTAGTAATTATGCTGTTATAAACAATGATATCTCCATTGTCAGGCCACAGTCTCCTCTCATTGACACACATACAACTCACTGAATTTACTGAGGTTAGGAAAAAACAGTAATTTAGCACTTACTTGACTTTTAACGAAATCTGTATCCTTTAGATGAAAGTCACTTAAGCATCATGAGAAATGTGTACACTTGCATTCAGTCCATTAAAGATTTCACCTTAAAAGAACCTTTTCTTCTCAGGTCTTTAACAGCATTGCAAATATGTATCAGCTAAGAAGGGGCCATGCTTGGGAGCTGCTTTCTGTCACGAACCACTATTCATTTATCTACTTAATACAATAATGAGGGTATGAGGAAAGAGTTTCTTTTGTCTCAGGCTTCTCATAATTTTCTTTAGGGACCTGAACATGCTCTCAGACTCTGAGAATCCCCAGCACCTGGAGCTGCACGAACCAGTAAAGGCAGGTAAGCAATAAGTTGTTGCTTTGATACTGGAGGACTGAGTAGGAGCTGAAAATGTGATATAAACTAAAGTATTAGCATTGTAAACTCAGGTGTTACATCACAGATCTTGCCGTGGGCAAAAAGGGGACCACACCTTATACACCAAGCCAAACATTTATTTTTGTGTTTTTTCATTATTAGGACAGTTCATTCCAAAATGACACAATCTACATATCTAATTAGTACAAAGAAAATCTCAGTATCAGCACTGCAGCTAACCTTTGTTATCCAGGGAAAACCTCATGCTAGTTACTGTTTATCTATTCATGCCACAGAAAACTGTACCATAATGGTAGCCCTTCTGCATCTTCTCCAAGCCCTGTGGGCAGAGCTTTCACTGCGGGGGCATTGCAGCAAGGAAACATTGTCCTGAGGAGTTTGCTGGGAGGAATGTGATGTCCTCCTTGCTGGGGGTGGACAGTGTTGATGATTCCATCTTCTTTGCTTAAGGATCTGACTGGGGCCCTTTTTATGTTTTCTATCATGCTTCACGCCTGGTTCTTTCCTCACCAGTCAGCAACTCTGCGCTGCATATAACTTTACTGTATATTGTACACTTTTCATGTGTTGTGCTTGTTCTTTTTTCCTTCTATTCCCTCTAAAATGGGTTGTACCCAGATCCCAAGTTTGCATCACTGTCAGTAACTGACTGACTAAATCGTCCATTTTCTAACTATGTACCTCATCCCATCTGTTAATACACTTACTATAAAGTTGCCTTTTGTTGAAAATGGATATTATTGCTACTGACTGAAAGCAAACAGTGAGTCTGACAGAGTTTTGATGCATAGCTACCAAGATTTTTCCTTAGTGAGATAAAAAACACCATTTGTAGACAATGAAATTGGTTTTCAAAGGGACAGAAAATTCAAAGTAAGAACAAAAATAAAAGTAAATTACCCCATTTTTTCAGGTAAGCTTCCTCCTAGTCTGGCGATCTTCTAGTGGTTTGTGGTTGGAACAATCTGTAAAATCCTTTCTGACTGCCAAGCCAATAATGCATTGCCTCAAACCTCTCATACTTGTGAGAACCTGGGAAGCAAACTGAATCTAGTGTCCTTTTAACTCTGCACACTATAAGGCACACAGGACAATTCCTTGGGTCTTTTCTCTGTTAAATGGAAATTGCCATCTACAAATGGCAGATTCTGCTGGGGCAGTGAGGAGGGCAATCAGACTCCTACCACAGATGACTCCTATAGGTGTGTGTAATAAGGAAAGATGAATTAGGGCTTCTTCTCTTTATTAGTTTTCAATTTATTCTACTTTGATTGATTTGCAATGCAAAAATTTTGAGCTATTTTTCTTTTTGTATAAATTTTCTCTGGAGCAGAATTCAGTTTTACTGAATGTCCAGGTGACTGAGAAAAAAAATTAAAATTTGAGCTCAAAATTTGTTACAGTGACGTTCAGATACTTGTTGAAAGTGGACCAGTGCCAAAAAGCAAAAGTTAGTGCAGTCCAGTCTTTAAAACTGTAATTTGCTCCAGTATGATTTAGCATAATCAGCAAGGCCTATTTTAATTCTGCTAGAGAATAACTAGCTTCTCAGAAAAGTTGTGAGATGAGTAACACAAGTTGTCAGAGTGTTAAATGGAAAGATTGGAAATGGAATTTTGATGCTGTGGGGTAGACATCTATTTACTATGGGCTGACTTTTGAAGTCTCGCTTGTATAGCAGATAATAGGAAAATTTGTAAAGATTGTTAACCTGTCCCTATACCATGGCAAGATGGATTTGAATGTGCTTGCAGTTATAAATACAAAGCTCTTTCACTTAAATCCAGTAGATAAAACGAAGTCCCCAGGAGTTGATCCCAAGCAACTGGCTGCAGAGCTCCAAAAGGTTTCTCTACAGCAGTCACCTCTAGTAGCTTCCTCAGGAGTGGAAAAGGGATCTCATGGTCATTCTGGAACCACTTCTGCTGCCTCCAGTGCTGTTCCCAGCCCTGGTCAGCCTGGTTCTCCCTCAGTGAGCAAAAAACGGCATGGCAGCAAGGTAAGAAACGTCTTAGTTATGAGGCAATAACACTTTGATGACAAGAAAAAGTTGCCTATTTGTCTTTAGTGTAGCAGAAGATCACAGTATATATTGATAATTCATTTCTGTGAGAGTGATGAGTAACATTGTTAAGGTATAAAATTTGGACCCAAGGAAAGCACATTATTCTAGGAAAAGATTGGACACTCTCTGCAAATAGATTTCTTGAACTTAGTATTACTGATTTTAAACAAAATAATTGTCCTTTTCATTCCTTGTTTGTTTTGATTTTAAGTGTATCCTATATCGTGGTGAGGTGCTAGTTCCACAGAGGCTGATATTAAAAAGATCATAATTTCTCTGTTCTCAGCTACTGTTTGAAGTGTTACAAGCTATGAATAATCATAACAATATTAAGCATATCTCTGAAAGCAGGGGAAGAACAACAACAAAAAAATGCCATCAATATTTATTTTGTTGCTAACTAATCCCTGTGAACCTGTTAAGCATAATTTTTTTTTTTTTCTTCACACGTATTGTGTGTTTCTCAGCTGAACTCCTTGTATACCCACCTGCACACCTGGAAAGTGCAGAGTGAGAATTTAGTAGCATTTTTTCACAGCTGAAACTGGAAACTAGATCATAAAGTCACCTGTCACACTTTTGTGTTTTGTGTCAAAAAAGCTGAAGTGAAAAGCAATCCTCTGAAGACTGCATTTGCTTAAGCAATTTGCAAGATATCCAAAACTCTTTGCTGTCCTGGGTAGTCAGCTTCTCACTGTCTTACTATTGGAAGCAAAGCTTCACATTGCAAAAAAAGGTGCTTTCTAGATCTTTATTTCTCTGTATTTTTATTTCTTATTGGGACTGTCTGGTTTCTGCTGCATTATTGTTCTGTTTGTATTTTTGTGCGATTGAAGTTATGACTGATTTGAACTACAAATGAGTTAGGCACTGCACAAATAGAAGCCAGCAAATGGTGTCTGCTCATTTCAGATAGCTCTTCAAGACACTTAGCAATCTTTTATGAGAGGGGAAATACAAATATCTCTTTCATACAGCAATTTAGCAAAAAATTTTAAATGTATTTATTGCTCAGTTTGCTTTGGGTAGTAATTCTGTATGACCAGAGTTCCCATAGACTTTCTACATTAACTAATTTGAGACTCCAGTGCACAAGTTAAATCTGTATATCTGCATTTAACTTCAGAGATGTGGCAGAATTGGTTTATTTACACCTTACTCAGGATATTGTAAACCTCTACACATGAAATACTTTGCCATGTACTTTACATTACCATGTGCTCACATACCAGTGAGAATAATGCCCTCTGAAGTACCATTCATGAGACTGGATGAAACCTGCCACTGAAATGCATTCACTGCATGGGAAGGAGGGGGCAGGGCCCTAGAGTAGATACCCCTACTGACATTTGCTCAGATGAATCACATTCCTAAATTTACTACCATAAATCCTTGATTTATGTGTGTCCTGAAGAGGTGTTTCTCTCTGTCCGCATGAGAATTCTGGGTTCCCAACTTTTCCGCTGTAACCTGAAGTTAGATATATAAATTTCATTTCCTGCTTCACAGAGGGTTTAGTAATCTTCTATGAAAAATCAGCTGGAGGCTTATAAGGATGAAATAAAAAATATTACACTAATGCCTTTATGTAGTGGTTACAAAAGTCAGAACTAATCAGGTACATGTTTAAAACATTCTTTGCTTCTTTCTGAAAATCACGTTGAGAGGCATTTATTTCATAACAACCATAGCTCTTGTTGACTTGTGTAGTTTCTGTTCAATGACTGCAGGCCAAGTTTATAATGGTGTTGAGCTCTCTTAGAAAAAAAACCTACTGCTCATCCTTTGTGGAACAGCTCTCTGCCTTGGGCTGACAGGCTTTTCTAGGCCTTGCCAAAGTATCATGACAGAATAAATATCCAAAGTGCCTACATCTTGGTTTTGCTACTGTTTTTATTTTTAGCAAGTAAGGTTTATTTTTAAAAAAACTTTTCTTGTATAATACACACTCAGAAATGTTGTAGGAGTCCCTTTGGTAGTTTGTAGTGCTGATCATCCTCTCATATTTAATGCTTTGTCCCATTACTAGAGTGATAATGCACAGCATCTGAGCCTGGCATTAGTGAGTTTCACATAATGGTAATGACAACCTTCTCCAGCAGGTGTGATGGCATTACAAACCACCAGCTTTAACACAGGGTGTGTGAGTGCATGTAGGGACTATAAAAAGAAATCAGAGTTAAATTAGATTAGCTGTCATAGGAGAGATTTAACTTTGGGGGGGAGCCTTGAGCTGACTATATCCTGTAATTTCTTCTGTAATGGAAATGAATGATCATTTTAGGGTACAGATTAAGTCGAGCATATAAATGTCCTATACAAACATTTAATTGTCTTTGTATCTTGAAGAATTAGTTATTTTTAAAAATCCTTTAGCTCCTAGAGAAGCCAGCAATGAACTACTTTTCCTTCTTTTCCAATTAATCATCACCAAGGCCCTGGTAAAGATATTTATTTGCTTCTCTGCTTTTCAGTCCAGATCCAACTTCAAAGCTGGCCTAGCTCTGAGTTGGGTGTTGGACTAAATGACCTTGAGAAGTCTGTTTCAGCCTAAATTATTCATATTTCTTTGAAATATTTGGGCTGCTCTTCATGGTCAGTTTTAAAAAGGCAGACATCAGAAAGAAAACAAAATGTTTAATACGGTGAATCACAGTCTTGTAAATGAAATTAGATTTCACAATGATATTGAAACATTAAAATGCACATTTATTTTTACAGACATGGACATGAAAGCAAAGAAACTGCATGGCTAGAGGGAACTCCACTTTAACCACCTTTGGAAGTCCCTATACAAATTCAGCATATCCATTCCCTTTTCTTTGAACTTTTTCTACAGTATCTGTACTAATACATTATTTATTTCATGATATTTGGAGTAAAAAATTCATTATATTTGCTATTGAATCTTCTGAAAAATTAGAGCATTAAGACTATCTGGCAAGAGATTTTGTAGCTGTAGAGCAGCTAGCTCCATATTATTTTGTATCATTGTCAGTATTGTCAGTGCTAGTACAGGCTCAGATCAGAACTAAGTATAAGATACATTTGTAGAGCTAAAGCATGAGAACTGTAAGCCACTTAAGCCCCATTTTGAAAGTCTGCATGATACTCAGGTAGGTGTCTGTCTTTGGAAAAAGGAGGGAAGTTCTCTTTTCTTTCTATGGAAATATGTCTGAGTTGTGCTCACCATAGTATTTGGTTTCTCTTTGCAACCTTCACGTTTGTTAGATAAGGTTAATGCTATTATGTCTTTTTCTCCTCATGCCTCCATGTGTGAGCAGTCCACTTAGACTGTGAAGATTGTGGTGCTCAAGTTGTCTAATTCTGTGCTTGTACAAAGGCTGATCAATATGGTTGGGCTGGACTTCAAGTTCTGTTGAAATAACATAACTGTTAATTTTGAGCCTATGAATTAGAGACAATTAAATGGCTTTTAAAAATATGTGGTAGTACAGCCATATGAACAACAACTGTTAAAGAAGTTAACTTTGAAAATCTCTTCTCTCCAATATGCATATGTTTGTTATCTGTGAGTTTGTACCTATGTATTTATTTATGTATTTCAATCTGGCAGCCCACTGAAACTACGAAGTCTGCTTCCCATCCTATCACTGGAGAAATTCAGGTAAATATATAATTTATGCTGTTTATAATGTTGTTGCTACTGGCTGCATTTTTCTGATTAATAAGTGAGGAGAACAATCTCCATCAGCTGATTTCTTATTCAACTACAAACCCTTGAAATGTTACTAATTTAAGTCAGATTTTTGCCTCTGTCTTTAATGTTGCCTTGTGAAATACAAGCAGGAGAACTGAAAATGCTACTGTTCCCAAACATAGATAAAAATGTAGTGAAATTCATTCTGATTTTTAACCTTTGGACTCTTCCTGTGGTTTACTTATGAAATTCTCAGACCCTACATTTAAGCAAATTCTGTGGCTTTCTTATTAGTGTGGCTTTCTTAGTGAAGTGTATTCTTTCCTTGCAGTGCTAAGTTAGTGCTTAACTCTTTTGTGAAAACTGACTTTAGCTTTTTTAAACCAAGGAACTGGGAGCACCAGAATAAATGAAGCCCAGTTTCCTATAGATTTCACTCCTTTTTTCCCTTAATTAATCTGTCTCTCCTATCTAGTACTAAAGTGCTTTCTATAGAATTATAACCTCCTTTCTGATCTTAGGCTCCAGGTAGTCAGAATGTCTGTAATTCCTATTCGGTAAGAGGGTAATTGCTTAGCATAATATCAAGAGTTCAGATTTCTTCTGCTTGATGGGAATAGATGCTTGATCTATATGGGTTTTTCCTTTTAAAAACCAATCTAACAGACAAACAAAACAAAAAAAACCCCAAACAAAATAAAACAAAAACAAACAAACAAACAAGAAACCCACAAACAATACTGGCAGTCTTAGAAAGCAGAATTTGTTTCAAGATGTAACATAATCATCTAGCATCACCTTCTAGTCAGGAGAGAGAGAGAAAACTTTCTAAAATGCATTCATTTCCAGACAAAGTAAAGATCTAAAACTCACTTTATTAAAAGTATTTTTGAGAGGTATTGAATAATTTTGGAAGGAAAAACAATATATAATCTTACTGTGTTTTAATGCATTCTCTAGCTTCAAATCAACTATGACAAACACCTTGGCAACCTTATCATTCACATCCTTCAGGCAAGAAACCTTGCTCCCAGAGACAACAATGGCTATTCTGACCCCTTTGTTAAAGTTTATCTTCTTCCAGGGAGAGGGTAAGTGTAGGAAAAATTATGTCATGAACTGTCTTTGAATTTGGGCTTGTAAAGAGAACTGGGAGTTATTGCTATAGAAAATCTGGCTGCAACACCAGGAAAAATGTTGGCTTTTTAATAGAAAGTCAGATCCTATTCCTAGGAGAATGTTCATGTTTTGCTAATGACCTCAGGGACTCCACAATCACTCCTATAGTTTTAATTTTTTTTTCATGTTTCCATTTAAAAATTCTAATACATGCAAAAATATGATTAAAAGAATAACAAACTCTACTGAAATGTACTAAATATATGTAATACTTTCTGTAGTATAGAAAGCTACATGTTGAGGTTAAAATTGAATTGATGCTTCAGCCCAAGACAGCCTGGAATTCTGACAGGTTTATAAACGTACAGAAGTACAGCATATGAGATAAATTTAAGATTGCAATATAATATTATGGGCAAAAAATACTAAACAGAGAACATTCATTCACACAAAACATGTGACTTTTTAAAAAAATCTAAGATGTGACTTTAGAAATACTGATGATTTTGTATCCAAAGACTACACAGATCACTAATCATTTTTTCACAGACCATTGCTTTTTTTAGACTCTGTAATTACAAATAGCTCATTAGTGTTTCCTTTGAAAGAAATATTTCTCTATCAGCAATATTAGACTTCTAGTGCCCTAAATTTTCAGAATGTCATATGTATACATAAGTACACATGGTCATAATAAACATGCTAACTTGAGGGACAACATCTAAGGCTAAGCTGATGGACCAGACCTTGGAGTGCTAAGACAAATTCCTGCAAACTTTTCTGCTTGTGTAATCACAGTCATCCATGAAGACTATTAGGCTAGAACTATGCAACTAAAAATCAATATTCCTGCTCTATTAAAGTAACAGTAAAGCTCACAGTTCAGCATTTGATGTATGGGAAAGCACTGCTAAAAGCATGTGAATTTTGCAACAAAAGACGTGTGTGTTCTTTTGTAGCTTGCTGATTCCAGCTCTACAGGATTCAATATTGTTCACTAGTACTGGGCCCAAAACTATTACTCAATAGTTTTGAGTAATAAATGAGTAATAAATGTTCCCATTTTGAGCCCAAAATGGGAACAGGTCCTAAATCTTGAAGGGCTTTTCAATGCACCTAAGAGTCTTTTAAGATCCTTGTCAAATCAGTCTTACTGGGAATTCTGGAGGTACATTCACTGATGCAGAAATAAGGTTTGAACTAGAGAGATGTTCACCCTGCAGAGTTCTAAGCCCGATCCAATGTAGGTTTAAACATGCAGAATTTGGTTTTATGTTTTGTTTGGGTTCAGTATTTTAAATCATGACAATGTCACAGTTTTGCATGTAACTTGGGGATTTAGGCAGTAATGAAGAATTTCTAAAAAGTGCTAAACTTATTTCTGAAAGCAGGAACTTGAATGCTACTGATTATCTGTATTATCTGTAGTTCTGTCCATTCCAGACTTCTTTTTCCTTCTAAAATCTCTATTTCTTTTGATTCTGATACTAGAAACTGCTCATTATTCATGTTTTCTTCCCTTTCTGTTCTTTTTTCCCCCTCACATTGCTTCCTCTGTGTTCCTAACTCTGTAAATGCTGGGTATGCAGACAAGTCATGGTTGTCCAAAATGCAAGGTATAGTGCACTGTCTTCCAACTTTATTCTTTCATTTTTGTATGCATGCTTGATATTATGATAAGCCTGTGCACTGAACTGTAGATTTCCCTTGAGTTATGATGACATGTGTTTGCAGCATGGTTTTGGTATTTATTCTCTTTTGAATCCCATTGCTCAGTCAAAAGGAACCGGAAAGAAGTAATTAATATTCCTTGATGCAGTGATATTCTAAGACCAAAATCTGTTGGCAACCAAAATTTCTTTTGAAGTCTGGAAGAATTTAATTCACAGTTAATTCATTCTCACACACCAAAAAGATGCTAAATAATTAACTGGGAACTTGTATCTAGATTTCTCTTGGTGTCACCACCAAGAGAAATGGTCACTGTTTGGAAATCAAGTGGAAGTTTGGTTTTGTCCTACACCTTGCACAGTGTATGGGCATTAAAGTCAGGTATAATTCTAGATAATGACCAGCTGGTTTTAATCTGCTTGGCCACCTAAATTGCTACTTCTGGGAAACAAAACTGAATTTTTAGCTACTGAAATTACTAATGCTTCATTTATCTTGGAGTTGGAAACATAAAACAAATCTCCGTTCTCAAGATATGCTAATATCAGGCCAAGCTAAGTACATAATAATAGTAATTCAAACTTAATTCTGAATTTATTTAAAAGTAGAAACCTGACCAAACAAATCAACATATTAATCTTCTCTATTATCAGCATGTTTTTCCTTTAATAAAATTATTTAATGGATTTGTTTAAATGTTACATTTTATGTGCAGTTACTTTTTTATCTTTTTAATTGTACTGTGTGCTAATAAGCTATAATTAGGGAAGCACAGAACACAATAGAAGAGCAATGCAGCTTGTATCTTTTCACACAGCATACTCTGAATTTCATGTGCAAATTATTTCATACTAGGTATAGATTGGTTTAATGAATGCATTTTATTAAAGCATTGCCATTTGTTAACCACAGGTCTGGGGGGAAGGTGCTCAGTTACGAACTTTAGGTATTTGCCAGATCTTTCTCTTCAGAGGTCTCAAAACCTTCAAAGGTTATCCAGCTTAGTCTGAGTCTGTACCTCCTTAGAAATGGTCAAGGTCTTTTGCTTCCCTCTGCACCAGACCCAGACCATAGGTTACCTGAATGTAGGCTAATGCCATCTTTGCCAGTTTAGATCCAGATACTCTATGGACTTCACTGGAAATACTCCAGAATTACCATGTTAACAACATATTTGCCTTTTATCTGAAAGTCAACAAGGCATCAGTCACCTGCTCATGTACTTCTGAAAATAATCAGAAATTTTGAAAAGCTGATGCAGTTGTAATATTTCAAAAGGAAACCCATGAAGGGAAAGGGAATTTCTTGGTGTAATTTTTTGCTGAGTACACAAAGGTTCCTTTCCTACTTTCTTCAAGAAGATGGAAGTACATCAATTCCTTAAAATCAGTAGATCATACAACATTTAGATAGGCCCAAGTGGTATAATACTATCCTGTGTCAATTAAGGTAAGAATTAAGTGGGTTAATGTGGATGTAGGAGTCTGAATAAGTTAATATTTTATTAGTAGTTGATCAGAATAGACATTCATTTGAGGAGCAATGTGAGATACAGATGCTGCCAGCACAGCTGTCACTTGCCTGTGTCCCATGTCTCCATACGGGTCAGTTTAATCTTATTGATACCTGGGGATGCTTTCCTCAGATCAGAGAATAAGAAAAGAAAGGTACTGAAGTGCTTAAAAAAACTGAAGTGCATTGCTGAATGGGATTTACTATCAAAATTTATTTTCCAAAAGGATTAAGCTTTTGTATTTCATCGTTTCTTCCAAGATATGCAGACAGATAACTTTGTGTGAGTTTCTTATTCATATGCTCTTGGAACACCTAGATTTAATCTTTTTTTTACTGACAAAGAAGGGAAAAAAACCTCTTTTTTTATTTTATTTTTTTTTTTAACAAAAAAACCCATACCATTCTATGCTATGGTAGACAGATTGGAAAGAACTGATTGAACTGTGGAGAGCTGCTGCTTTCTTCTCATAAGCAGAGGTGGACATATACTTCATTTCACAGGTCTCAATGTCCTTCATATTTTTTGATAAAGTGGAAGACAGTGGATTTAGTGAGAAAAAACCTAAAAGAACAACATAGAATAAGTAGAGCAAAAAGTAAGAGCAGAAATAATTGCAAGTCCTATTCATTAAAATATATAAGCATAGTAGGCAGCTTGAATAAGGCCATCCCCTTTTGAAGAATAAGGTCACTACATAACAGAATGGGAGCCCTGCACAGAAGAATGGAGCTCAGAGAGGGAAACTGCTGGTGCTAAAGACCCAATGTCAACACATATGTGTCAATGAAAGACATACATCTTTCACCTAGTATTAATTCAGACCTGCTCTAATCTGGTACCATGTGGCACACCATTAGTGACTATCTGGTTGAATGTGTCCCTGGAGTGTATCTTCTGATTTACTGTCATACGAAAGGAATTTTGTTCATTAGTTCTGAGACCGTGCCACAGGGTGGACCAAAACATAGTTCAATCAGAGCATTACACTACCAAAAATTACTGTGGAGGAACAGTAAGCCAGTTTAATAGGGAAGACACAGGTCATTCTTTGTCATTTGGCCTTACTGCTGAAGAAAAGTCCTGGACACATTTCTTTAGTAATAATTAGAGCATGTAAATCCTTTTGTTTATGAGAGGTCTGAACAGAAGACAAAGGCCAGTTAACTTGCAGAGTAGCAAAAAGAGGTTCTTTACATTACATCTTCGTGGGACTGCAAAGCATTAAAAGCTTCTTATATTCTCCTACCTAGGTTTTTTTTTGAGTTGTCCATTAACAATGACATTAAATTAAAATTGGAATGGAAGAAAATCTGACATTAAAGGTCACAGAGCTAGATAAATCCATATTCTCTTAAAGGAGAGTGTATTGCGTTCTCCATACTGAGGAAATGCAAAGTACATTAGAAAGCATTACCAATTCTTTTTTTAAACAAATTGTGCAGCCAAACTTTTTTTTTTTTTTTGGCTATTGATCAAAGAAATCATGGGTTTGGTGCACTTTTATGTTTCCAGTACAGTTAGAGGTACAGAGAACAGAATCAATAAGAAATTAGTGCTTCCATCATTAACAGGATATTAATCTCCCCATGGCATTCATTAACGTTCTTCTGAGATGGGGCTCCTGTAATTAGAGACTGCAACCTAAAAATATAATGGATTCATGCTACTTTAAAGTGCTAATAGGAAGATGATCTTGGAAAAGTAATCAGTGCTTTATCACCTCAATTTATAAACAGAGCCCAACAATGAACAAAGCACGTGTGCATGTGCCTACTGAGACTTTCTGGTGTCACAGTGGTAGGCAGAGCTAGCCTGCAGGAGAGTCAGAAGATGTTCTAAAAGACCATGTCAGGAAAACATACTAATGAAAAAAACCCAAAGGCTTTTACTGTCCTCTTTTAACCCTGGGTTCTTGCAGAAATGCGAGCTGCAGTTCTTTTCTTTTTGCTGCTATTTTGTTTGTGGGTAGATTTTTTGCATTAGAACTGAAAGAAACAAAAGATCTCTAATGTAATGTTTCCTTCCTTTGTTCAAATTCAGCGCTGAGTACAAGCGGAGAACAAAGTACGTGCAGAAAAGCTTGAATCCTGAGTGGAATCAGACGGTCATTTATAAAAATATCTCCACGGAGCAGGTGTGTGACTGGTAGTACTGTTCAGTGCAATTTGCTGCTTTATTATTTGTATGGTCTACAGTACTTACTGTGAAGGGAGCAGTGCAACTGGCAATTCTGTGAAACCCTGAAAAATCTCTTCAGATTTAGGGGAAAGCTGGAACTGTTTCCTTGCTTCTGATAGAGCTTACTATATAAATATTCTTTTCTTGTTCCTTCTACTCATAAAAATGGTAATTTGTGGGGATTACACTCATAATCACATTGTAAGTACAGATGTGACAGTTTTAAAAATTATAATGGAATACAGAGAGGGAGTAAATTAAGGTGTAAGTTTCTGAAGCAGATGCAGAAATCATTGTAACTCTTTGTTCCAAAGGCAGTGCAAGCTCACATATAACAGCTGTCCTACCGTTTTCATATTAAAAATATTTATAAAATGTAGATACATTTTTAGATTTAGCAGCAATGTACAGCAATGTGGTGGATCATCTGAAAATTTATAAGATATTTAATTTCCTTGTTATAAAAAGATTGAACTCACAGATGGGAAAGTGGTCTGTGGAAGGCTTCTGTTTCTTGGTGGCTTCCTAACTGACCTCAAGGGCTAATTGAGAAAATATGAAGAAATTGAGTCCACTGTTTCCTCATCTTCCCTTTTCAAGGGACTTATAAGAAGCAAAGTACTAATCAGTCCATTTAAATTATGAAGCATATATTATATAATAACAGATCTCTGTGTATTCCTAAATCTTTTTGCCTTTCTTAATGTTTGTTCTGGATAATTTCAACTTTATTTTTCAAGACCATTTAATGTTTCAGTACCTCTTTAAAAAGCTCAGAATAACCAGACTCTTTAGTGAACAGATTTCTCAATGCCTTTTACATACTTCTCCAACATGACACCAAGATGTCAATATTATCTTCCTAAATTAAAAATCTGATTATCAATTCTTCTGGTTCATTGAGAGGAATACTCATTTTTGCATGGAGCAAATCCCTTCCTACTGAGCATGTTGCATGGTTCCTCATGCTATCTACACATCTAAACTTAAGAGGCAGTAGCTCAAATTTACCTCATAGGTACCCTGTTGTAAGTTGTGTCTATGGTTTGCTGGGTTTCTCCTGCTCTTTTATGTAGCTTTGAATAAATGGTAGCTCATTGACAGCAAAAGCATCAGAACAAAAACAAACCTGTGTTTGTCTAGCTGCAACAGAAAGCCTGGGTCTTCTGGGTTTTGTGGAAGGGTTTGGTAAATCTTAGCAATATTTCCAAACTTAATTTTCCATTTAAGAAAGGCCCTTCAGTTTACTTAATTTGCTTTCAGGTTCTGCTGTGACATTCCAGAGAGCTGTAATGGAGAGTGCCTGTGGTTTGGACATGCAGTGTTTTTTTGGTGATTTTGAATTGGATAATGATCCTAGTCTAAGCCTTCTTGGACAGAGATTTTTATGACAGAAATTCTCCTAATGTCTTTCATGTCAGTTTTTTTGACCATTATTTTATGAAATTTGCCTTTAGTTCACATATTGAATTCTTTGAACTTTTGCTTTATATTTGCAAATCTTCTTTTCCCTTCCCCTGAGACTTATGCAGTGCCTATGGTTATAATTATGTAAGCTTTGAGCACCACATTGTTGAATATTTTGTCATCTTGTCACACAGAAGTGTGTTCAGGGAAGAAGTATTTCCCTCCACACCTTTCAATGATTTGTGTCTCCTGGTGTGATACCCATGTGAGTGACTTCTTGTACAAAATGCAGTGCTCTGACTCAGAGAATATACAGCAAGCACATACCTAAAACACCACATAATTCTGTGCTGATGATGGGTACCCTCTACAGTTTGAAAAACTATCCCCATGCAACCGTATATTGTTTATACTCATGACCCTCATAAATGGATATTTCAAAATACATAGGAATAATAGGAGAAGTACTCAGTATATTCTGAGTGGTACACTGAGAACGTGTGTTCTGATCATCAAACAGCAGAATGGCATCATACACCAAGTTACACCCTAACATAACAGTACCCCTCCAGAAGTGCATGGGTTGCTTGCTGACAGCAAATATTTTCAAACATTTCCTAGTATAGTCCTTTTAACATCACTGTCTAGTCACTGTCTAACTTTAGCTGGTTGTACTATTTTTCATTTTCCTTTCCTCTTTCAAAACCTAAGCTGAAATTAAAGCGAAAATAATTATGGAAATCGATCACTCTTTGAAATGAAACACATTTTAAGGTTGGAATGATTAGTTTTATCACATAGCAAATTTTACTTTGACAGGTTTAGAAAAAGCAAATTAAACTGAATATTCAGTAAGGTTTTTGTTACATAATGAAGTAGAGATAATTACAGTTTGAGAAGAAGGCTGAGTACGCACATTACAAATATTGTATGATAATTGCTAACTCCAATCAAATACCTACACAGAGCATGAAAGAAAGCATTAGAATGATTTAAGGAGAAGATGGCAAACAATGTAAGTTCTGTTGCAGGTCAGGCCATCAGCAAAATATATGACCACACAATAACATCTGGCTGTGTTTCCCACAATTTCTTATTTGTCAGAAAGCAGAGAAAAGTATTTCCTTAAGTGATGGATATAATTTATTAAAGCAAATAGCTCTTGCTATAGATCATGTGCTCAAATTAAAAGTAATATATTTAAAATAAGTAATATTTTTGAAATCCTTGAATAATGTAGGAGTCGATGCTTTGTTTTCCAAAATAAGAAAGGCTTTTATGTGAATCAGCAGGGTTGTTGGTGCCTAAGTCTTCCTTGATATCTTAGATGGGAAAGGAAGTTTCTACGTGACTAGGAGAAATCTTTCCATCCTACTATGTACTGGAGTATAGCAGTGTAGAGTAAAATAAAATGTTAAATTTGAATGTAAATGCAAGTAAGTAGACCTAATGCAACACCTTCATTTCTACTCATAAAGTATCCTGACTTTGTAACTCTGAATTAATTACAGGAATTTACTTTAAGCATAGGAATAAGCCTAACTGCATTAAATTATTTCTTTCTGACATTCATGAATCATATGAGATTTTCAAGAAATATATATTAAATATTTCAAGTAATGCATATTTAGTTACATACACCTGTATTATCTGTAAGAACACCTAGTGATCTCCACACATTTAAAACAAGAAAGACACTTCTGTTCTGTGGTGCTTGTTTATGTCTTCTGTAAGAGAAAATATTAGTTACATTGGCTGTTTCTGTGTATTCCTTTATTTTCCTTTAATGATGGTAGCCCATAGCAGCCTAAAGCTAACTGAATTTCACATGTAATATGCTTTTTTACATGTGGTAACATGCCACTTGCACAAGTCCACTGTCAGATTGGGTAGTGGGCTTCTGCAACCCATTTCAGTATCACTGTCAATTAAATTCCAGATGGGGAACTGAATTTGCAGCTTCACAATCAAAAAGTGGATGATGCGAGGCAAAGCCCAACTTTGCTGTGAAGGTACAATGGCTGCTTTTAAAAATGCTCTGTACCTTCTTTTTATATGGCATAAATATATATTCAGGAAAGCAAATTTTTCTCCTTTTGAAACTCATTTCATGCGCTCTGCCAAATAAAACTGGTTTGATGGATTTTCATTTTCATAATATTTTATAACAGCTTTATTAAACTAAGAAGCTTAAAATCAGTATCTCAGAGAATACTGCAAGTCTCCAGCACCATTTTATTATCATATTAATGCCAAGGAGCTAGCAAAGTAGGGCTGCAGTTACTTGACAATCATCTCTACTTTCCCCTTTCCACCAAAAATACTTCAACTCTTTGTTTTGGGGGTTTTTTTCCCCTTTTCTTCTCTCTGTCCTTGCACAGTCATCACTTTAAGCAAGAAGACATGTCCTCCCAAGACACCCAACAGTACTGAAGCAATTATTTCTGAAATGCTGAAATTCTGATTATGCCATTCCTCTTTCTTAAGGAGTTAAAATACATATAATTAGTATTGCATCTAGCAGGAAACTGTATCATGCTGGAAACTAAAAATACCATGGCCAATGGCTTCTCAACTCAGATTTTTCAATTTTTTTCCAATTATATTTCACATTGCAGTTTCAATACTGTCTCGGAATGGCAAAGAAAAGGAATTTTATTCAGTGAAGGAAATCAACTTTACAATTATTCTGTAAGGAATGTTCAAAAGAAAATGTTTTCATTAAACTTTTTCCTTATTTTTTGCAGGATATTTTTAAAAGAATATTTAAGAAGAATGTTGCCTAATTGTGAAGAAACAAAAGAGAAAGACTAAGGAATTGCTCTCAAATATAATTTATTTTTATTCTTAGTTTGAAAATCATGTTATTCCTACTTAAAGAGTACATTGTTGTTGCTAAAAATAGCACAGTTCCCATTTGTGTGGGTTTTCCAAGATACGCTGATTTAAACTTGATTTTCAAAGACATTGGCTTTGCACAGTTGCTCATTTTTTTGAAGTTAGCTGGGAGGAGAAGATACACTGAATACATAGTAATGAGATTAAATTATAATTTAAAGGTGACAAAGTTATTAAGAACTGTCTGCATCTGTGCTGCATTAAACTAAAGCAGGATGTAAATTGCTAGCAGTGCTTTTCTTGAAATACAGTAAAATATTCAGTATAGCTTATAATTTTTAACAAGGATTTGTTCTTTTGTTGTCCCTTTGTTCAAAGCAGCCAATTAATATACAGTACAGTGAGTGGCACATTCCTTCTGTTAGGATGATGACTTCAGTTGTCACTTATTTTCTGGTTCTGACCTCTTTTATTCAAGTATGTGAAAAGAGCCTTGTTTTCCTTAGTAATGCTTGGAAGTGTCCAACAAATTCTTCACTTACAACTTTTTAGCCTGACTCAACAAACCTCCCATACAGCCAGGATTTTGTCATTCTTTCTTTCAAGCCACCTGAATTCATTACTGCCTCTCTAGCCACCTGCTGCCTCTTTCCTCATCATGCAGCATCAATAATCAATTTTCTCCCTACCTGTCCCACAGCCCCTGGAATGAAACTCAGACCTATCTTTCCAATAAGGTCAACTACTTTGGTCAACAGCTTTCTTGCCTTGTGCTATCTTGTCATATAAAAAGTCACTTGTTTCTGACTGTAGCCTGTAAGAACAGCATTTGACACAGCTATCAGGCTTAACAAGGTCTGCAGATAATGGGTTTTGATGGTTGTCATTAATACCTAAAAGTACAACTTGTCCTGCAGGTCTGGATACCTACAGAGCCCCATTGAAGGGTATTAAAGCCTGGTCTTCACAGATGAGATTGTGTAAATAGGGTGCTTTAAGTAATACATTTGCAATTCATACTCAAATGCACTTCAGGCAAATGTCTGAGTTCAGACAGCTCTGGTCTGGCAATGAGAAAAGCTGCAGAAGTACAAGAATGGGTCTTCAGAAATCAGTTTTCCTCTTGTAGTGGACACAAATTCTAAAAAAAACAACTTGTGGAAATTCCTAAAATAGGGCCAAGCACAAGCCCATTCGTCTTGATAACAAATAATAGCCCCAAACTATTTTTCTGAGATTGAGGTTGATGGGAGGACAAGAACTGCCTGTCAGTTTAAAAAAGGGAACAAGGAGAAGATAATGACTAGAATGATAAAGACATGATCTGAAGTTTATGATGGCAATGGGGTTAATTATCCTTTGACTTAAATTGCAGCTGAAAAAGAAAACACTGGAAGTGACTGTCTGGGATTATGATAGATTCTCCTCGAATGACTTTCTTGGTGAAGTGAGTATCTCAGTTCCTTCTCTCTACTGCTGAGTAGTTTAAAAGCTGATTAACTGCATGCTGGTATTTGGAGACAGCTTTCTTATTGCATCACGGTTTTACTGCTGACTTCATAACAAATGGTCATGATTTCTTACTTTCACACATGAAAGATGCCTTCTCTTTACCTCAGTAAACGGTGGGCAAGTTCATTTAAGACTCAACATAATGTTACGTCACTGACAAGATTTTTTTTTTTTTTATCCTGAGATAGTAACAGGTTAAACAGTTACTGAATTGGGAATTCTTGTTATAACTTACGAGATGTCTGCCTTGATCTTAAGATAACTTTGGAAGGTTGAGGAGGTATCAGTCTTTGTAAATGATTAAAGGATTAGATTCTGCCATCAAACCATAATTTAGCACATGCAAAAGTATCTGCAAGTGTGAGTAATTTGGCCTTGCAATCAAGATCTTATTTTTAACACTGCAAAGTAGTAATATCATAACTATGATTGAAGGCAAAATCTTGTAATTATAATTAATAATAAATGAGTGATCATGGGAAGAGGTATGCTCTTTGTATTAGAAGCAAATAAACAAACATATGCACATAAAATACAAAATTACCAGCGATAGTCATTATGTCAAAAATATGATTAAAAATGTTATTACAGAAGAGGATTATAATTAGAAACAGAAGCCCAGGAAAATCGATTGCTCGTGTACAGGGTAACTCAGTGTATTTCTCCTCATTCTACATTTGAATTTTGCAAAAAGCCACTCAGTTCAGTTCCAGTGCCCCTTTTAGTAACTACAAAACTGAGCAATCAGTGTCAGTCTGAACGATTACTAAAATAAAAGTAGAGGAAGGAGCTACATGATTACTTACTTCCTGAGTACTTTGTCAATATTCTTGTTGAGTTCAGCATATTTGTTCAAATGCAGGGCTTTACTGACTCTGCATCATTGCTACTGATAACATAAAGAAAATGCATATTATAGCAGCTGCTACAGGAAGATTTAAATATTTTCCTTAAAGTATTTTCAACCTCTATAACTATTTTATTTATTAAATCATTTGTATTTAAGTATGGAAAAAGTTCTCCAGGAAAAAAAATAAATAAAAGGAATGGAGAAGCATATTTCAGACAAGTATATCTAGAGGAATCCTGCACAGTAACATTGTATATGGAATATGAAAATTATGTCTAAGGACTTGCTTGAATAGAGCTAGCACCACTTGCATGCTCCAGAAGGTTCAAATCCATGGAATGTGAACCCTCTTCTCTTACAAAGCAGAGTTCCCAGCCTGTGTTTCCTATTGGGAACAATCCTCAAACATGCTGTCTTGCAAGTCATTTCCCCAGCTATAACCACAAAATACACTAGAGAGCATGCTAAATAGTTAATCTGTTCAGCTTTAGTATAGGCCTAACCAGAAAGACCAAGCCAGGTCATATAGCAGTTAAGAAACTGCAACAAAAAAGGCTTTTAAACATCTAGTAAAAATAAGTTGTGAAGAGATTCCCCCACCCCTAAACTTGAAGAGGCTTTCTTTTTTTCAGGGACTTGTAATAAGCCAACCAAGAAATTGTCCCCTGAGGAAATCAGTAGTAATTGAAGACTCTATTTGTCTAGCAGCTGTAAAACTTCTATACTTGACACTAGTTTAAGCCTCTCAACTTAGAGCCAAATGCCAGGGTCTTGAGTCCTTTCTTTCAATCAAGATTCTGGGATGACTACTTGCTACTTTAAATCTCTTGGGCCTCTCAGCTTCAAGACCATTAAGGGAGGAAGGGTTCTTATTGGTCCCAATGCTCTTTTTTAGTTATTTTGTTTGGGGTTTTTTTTGATACTATAAAGAATGTCATAGATCCCCTGCTTGCAATGCACTTGGCCTTGAGAAGATTTTAGCTGCAGTGGTATTTGGGTTTTTTTAGCAAAGTTGCCATGTCATCTCCCTTTTTTTTCCCCATTAAAGTTTTGAGGCCTAGGTGCCTTAGTGAATACTACTATTTTAATGAAGTGCAAAGGTATCCCTGTTACTTTATTTTTTGTATTAATTCTGCATATGTGGATTTTTTTAAAAATCAAGAAACACCAGTCTATTATTATAGAAGACCTTATTAAAAACAAATATGGTACTATTTGCTCCTTTACTAACACTTATGAAAGGGGGAAAATAACACTGCCCACTTCTGTCAGAATTTATCAGAATGACTAGATGTCTTTTTAGTTTAGCTTTCAAGCTAGTGATGACAGGCTACACTTTGAACTATCTAACCATTTTGTTGTGGAGCTATGTCTAAGTTCATAGTCCTTGATGTGTTCCTGTTGAGAAGACATATTAGTTCAGACACACTGATATGCTAACAAATGCACACAGGGACCACAGTTGGCTTATATCAGGAGAGGTCAGAGCATGGGCAAAGAATCCTGAATCTGTCAGCCACTGCAGCACTTTTGACTCCAACTTCTGGCAATGACTGTAGACTTATCTGCACACAACTGTTAATATATCAAATAGAGGCTAAATAGTGTACTTGGGTTTGTTTGTAGGTATTGATCGAGTTATCCAGCATCTCCCAGCTTGACAACACTCCTCGGTGGTACCCTCTGAAGGAACAGAGTGAAAGCATTGATCATGGGAAATCTCATTCTGGACAGAGTAGCCAGCAATCTCCAAAACCATCTGTCATCAAGAGCAGAAGTCATGGGATTTTCCCGGACCCCTCTAAGGGTAGGAATGTCTTGGTGTATCTGATATAAAGTGTTTTTGAAGATGATGGGAATGTGTAAGTTCTAATAGAAGTGGAAAGTTACTGCTACAAAGTTTGCATACACTTTTATTGAAATCATACTTTTCTCTGTGATTAATCCATTGGAACCAAGGCTTAGTTTGTCTCGATCAGTGCCAGCCAGCTTAAATTTACTGTACATTCTGTGCCCTTTTCATTTTGTTGGTAGCCTTGGCCAAATTCGATACATCATTAGCTTTTTGTTTTTCATATTCTGTAAATACTCTGTGGCATTGTATCTTCTGGAAATTTAACATTAATATTTTATAGAATAAAAATTATATTATAATGATGCATATGAATTCCCAGTCAGTGATAATGGGCTGTAGCATATCTCAATTGTACTGGAAATTGGTGGAGCTGATACAGTGGAATTGTACTAGTGTTTACAACAGCAGAGTGATATCAGTGTCTCCTGCTCCAAGAAATTTTCTCTACTCTTATTTTATACTTAGTACTTGGTGTCCAGTTGCTCACTTAAAAATGTAGTATATTTTACAGTAAAAGCCATCCTAAATGCATCCAGATGTGGACCTTTGTGATAATATTTCTGTGTAATATTTTGTTAGGGACTATATATACTATAGTATATATATAGTCTATCAACTACAGAAGATCAGTGTCTAAATTAGAGGTTAATATAGAAGCTTCTGTAAGTTAGTCTATGGTTTTGATCAGGGCACTCATCAGAATAAAACTTGGGTTAGCTAAGTATTCAGTAGTAGTGTAAGTGATACTAGTTAGCCTCTACATACTAGAAAAGTAGAAAATGGGAAATTAATTAGTCTTTAGGATACCTTGTTATACTACCAGTGTGAACCAGCACAGGAGGTATAAGTCAAAGGTGAGACAAAGCCAATAGTAAGCTGATTATTCCTAGGCCAGGGAAGAGTGGGAAAGTATAAAATGGTGCTTCATAAGCATTTTCTAATCACAATATATCCCAAGACTTTCAATGACATTGAACAGCTTAATCTTTATTCCTTGTTCTGGAATGCAGCTGGAAAGGCCCATCAAGAGAAAGAAAATGAAAATGTTTGCTCATTTTTAATAAATGCAATACTCGTTCTTCTTCATGTTCTTGGTAGACATGCAGGTTCCAACCATTGAGAAATCTCACAGCAGTCCAGGAAGCTCCAAGTCTTCCTCTGAAGGACATCTACGCTCCCATGGTCCATCCCGCAGTCAAAGCAAAACCAGCGTCACTCAAACCCACCTGGAAGACGCTGGGGCAGCCATTGCTGCTGCTGAAGCAGCTGTCCAGCAGCTTCGCCTTCAACCAAGTAAAAGACGCAAATAAATTCCTCAGCATGGCAGCTTAATGTTCATCTGTTGCCTTTTTCCCTGCTGTCCTTCCCTTTTAGGCTATTTTTTTTTTCTTTTTTCTGTTCTTGGCACACTGTGCTCACTCTGTTCAATGTCTTTTTTTGTGTGCCTGTGTGTGAATACATATAATTACAATATACTCTTGTATTTAGAGGTCTTTTCTTTATTTATTTATTTTAATTTATATAGACTGCAGTGAAACTGGCTGTTTCTCCATCAGTCCCTTCACTCATAGTTCATTGTGTTCCATCGTTGTGCATGACTCAGAGAGTTCCATTGTGTGGTGGTGTTTTGGTGTCACTAAATAACTGCCAATAAAATAATCAGAGCCTGCAGAGATGCAGCTGCCAGCTCTTGCAGCTGCATGCAACAAGTGTTGAGAACACATTAACAAGATATATCTATAAGCAGTAACCAGGAAGGATGATACTACATTACAAAAAAAATCTACATTTAAAGAAGTTTTTAACCACATGGCTAAGATTTCTATTTTTAAAACATGACTGTAAATAACCATTTTTAAAAGGAAATATAAGGTGATTTTCTTAATATCTCAGATAAAATCATGATAGTGATGAACAGAACAGCAATGGACAGAAATACTAAACATGAAATACAAAAACATTAAACATACAAAGCCATTAACAGCATCAGATTTCAACAGTGTTGTCAAGGTAGCAAAGGCAAAGGGACTTGAGAGCGAAGTCAGGTGTCACAGTCAGCTCACTTTTTCTAGTAATTTTTGTGCTTTGGACTGGTTAAACATCAAGATAGTTTTCATCTGACAACTTTAAATAGATTAATAAATTAAAACCTTTTCATTCAAAAGGATTGCTCCCCAGAGTATACTTCACACCAGTATCTGGTTTCCAGTTGAGGCTTTAGTTGATGGCAGATTAACACTCTCTGATTGTGAAATCATTGTTTGTCTTCAGGATTTGTTGATATGCCATAAACTTGCCATGTTCCAATGCAAAAAGTAGGGGGAACTTATTTCCCTTATCTTCACCATCATTAATAAAGAAACAGCCAGTTTTAATACTTTTTAATGCTGTGCATGTGGTGTCTCTTTGGTGTTTGAAAACACTGTTTATTTAAATACAGAAAAGAAAAAACACACTTCTGTTTGCATGAATAACATTAAAGCTGGTTCCATCTGAGGATACATACTCTGGGTTTCCATTTCACCCACACTGCCACAGCAGCACATAAAAGCGGTCAGTCTAATCATGCCAGGAAGCAGCACAGACACAGCATAGCAGGAGTCCTCCCTATTCAAAGAACTCAGTCTGACAATCTGCCTCCACCAGCCAATGACAACAAAGACCAAAGTCAACTAGCCCTCAGGAAAGTGATGTCTGATGGACCTGTCAAGCCTGAAGGAGGTGAGCAGAAAGACATGGTTAAGAAACCAACTACATCCCAAGTCCTTCTTGCCATGTCTACTAATTCATTGTGATATTTAATTATTTATTTTACTCCTCCATTAAGTGCTGTAAATGTAAACATGAATCAAGAACTGCTTGATTTCTCTGTATCAGTGCACAAATCCATAAGGAAAAGCTATGCTAAAAACATTACAAAACAATAAGTATGCACTTCCATTCCACTGGCAGACTTTAACTTCTGCTGAAAAATAGTATAGCTTTGTTCATGTTGTTGCCTAATTAAAAGCATGCATCCAAGTTGGTCTGCTAAAGCATGACTGAACGTTTTTTGTACCATGACAAATCCCTATCTATACACTTCTGTTTCTGGAATTCTAATTGGGACATTAACAATTTCCTATTCTTCTCTCAACATAGTTGTTATGTCAAAAGTCATTAGCATAGATAATTTTTCTAACAGCCAGTGGAAAGGAAAGGAGTTTGGATCCAGATGTAGCTCAATCTCTTGATAACTTTCCTATCAGCCTCTTAAAAAAATATTTTGTTCCTGTAGGTACCTCTACATCAAACCTAAATACCACATATCATCAGTTTATCCTCTCATCACAAATAAAGAGCCAGAATTTCAACTGATCCAAATTGGCATGGTTCTTTTGACTGCTTTAGCATTTTGCTTGTTTCTGTGGAATTACAGATTATCCTAATAAATTTACAGACTGGAATTCCAGACCTTCTCTTATGCGGTAATCACAGCCCAAGATTTGACTCAATAAAGTTTGATTTAAAGATTTGAGTCAATAAAGGTTTTTCTGTCAGCATCATCACACATTGTAGACAATGCAGTAGTCTGTCTGAGAAGGCTGTAGGAAAGAAAGAGGGAATGATATTTCAGAATATACTGTAAACACAAGTCATTACAAAAAATAGTGTGATGTTAAAACAGCTAAATAACAAGGGCAAATTTAACACATATTTTTAAACGCTGCATTTAGAAATAACAAGATTGTTTTTTATGAGAGCCTTCAGAACTCTTCTATACATAGATATGTCTACACACGTGCGTCCATCCATCCCCACAAGTTGTCTTACTCTACAGCTCAGCTACAGACACTCAGTTCAGTTAGTGACCAGAGGATATCAGGGTACTTGTTCAAGCATCATGACTGAAAGAGACACCCTACTCCTGAGCTGTATTACCATTATACATAATTGTAGAAGGAATGTTCTCCGAGCAGTGACTAAAGACTTTGGGTTTGTCTAATTTGAAGAAAATGAGGCTAAGTAGTGACTACACTGCTCTCTACAGCTTCCTGAAAAACACGTGGAGACAGAGCTGCTGATCTTGTCATTCTGGTATTCAGTGATAGGACGTGTGGGAAAGCTGAGTCAGGAGAGGTTTAGACTGGACCTTAGGAAGCAAACACTAGAACAGGCTTCCTAGAGAGGTGGTCAGTGCCCCAAGACTGTTACTCTTTAAGAGACATTTGGACAATGCCATTGATAACATGCTTTACCTTCTGGTACCTGAATTGGTCAGGCACTAGGTGACCACTGAAAGTCCCAGCCCACTGAAATTCCTCTCCTCTCCTCTCCTCTCCTCTCCTCTCCTCTCCTCTCACTGTCCTCTCCTCTCCTCTCCTCTCCTCTCCTCTCCTCTCCTCTCCTCTCCTCTCCTCTCCTCTCCTCTCCTCTCCTCTCCTCTCCTCTCCTCTCCTCTCCCATCTCCTCTCCTCTCCTCCTGTAGTCCTGTGATGCCTTTTGGCATCGATAAGCAGTGCAAAAACATTTTTTCTTGTAATGTAAAATTGAATCGGGGTTCACATACACCTCTGAAATAATAAAATATCAAGGATGTTGGCTTCAAGTACCCTTGCCCTTGAACTATTATACTAGCTTCTGTACTTTTAAAACTGCAATAAAGGGTATGTATTGATATACATTTGGCTCAGCAATATTAGAAGCATCATAGAGAGTAAGGGGAATAAGAACCCACAGTGAGGTTAAAGTTACTGTGAAGAGACATGCTTTTGTCATTTTACTTTGACAAATTTACAGAATGCATAACCACCTACACAAAGTTTACAAGTCTAGTTTGAGATCTGTGAGAAGTTGTGGCTTCTTCTTACTGTTCCCAGTCTAGTTTGTCCTGGTTTATTCATGTGAGGTACCCCAGTAATCACCGTTTTGAGGTTAATGGATCTCATGCATTTCAGCAGGAGCAAGAAGCAAGATTAGTTAACTGTAGTTTTGTCAAGTATGTAAGTAAAATAAGAAGACACTATGGCCTTGAATAGAAAAAGCATCAAAGATATACAAAGCAGCTTTCACTTTATCAAGTTCTTTGCAGGAGAAAAGAGATGGAAGGGGAGGTTTTCCCTGCAGTTCAAAAATACTAGAAGCTGAAACTATTGTGAGAAGTGAATATTAGGGCGTCATCAGTTTGCAAGTCCATTCCTGGTGGGTGAACTCATGGTTGTGGTACCCAATTCCATTGCAGCCTACCATACTGGCACATGGAAATGAAGCCATTATAAACTGGTGTTATGGACTGGAACTCACCTTGGCAAGTTGGTAATTTTTTGTCACTGATTCTCAAAGGCGCTAATTAAGGAAGCCGTTACAGATAATTCACAACATTATTCATTTTTTTTACCACAGCTATTTCTCTGTGAGTCTATCAGAGAACAGAAATTTTTACAATAATTATTTGGGTTTTTTCAGCCCAAGCACACAAGGTAGTCATAATCTAGCATGATTTCCACAGGGACGATGAGAAAAGTTCTATTCTCCTTCTCTACCTAAGAGAATGCTTTTTTTTTTTTTTTTTTCCCTTGAATTGGCACTTGAAAAAACAAAACAAGAACTCTGAGTCACTCTTAGATGCCCCAGGTAGATCTTGCTCTACTTCTGAACCCTAGGACATTTTATATTAATTGTATTTTGTAAGTTATTAATTGTATGTGTGATGAAAAGTAAAAAGGAAATAATAAACAAAACCAGTAACTGTGATATACATATTATGTTTTGTAAATGCAAAGGACTTGCACCAATTTAAGTTTTTTGGACGGGACTGTTTCTGTATATATTTTAAGCAGTGCAAAATATATTTTAACCAATCTACTTAAAAAATTAAGGTGACGCTACAACAGAAAACATTGGTCTTTGATCAGCACCTTTGTAAAACCCAATATATGACTACTGCATTTATTTAAAAATAAACTCCAAAGTATAATTTCCTTGTTACCTGTGAGAGATCTGCAAAGAAACTAACAGCATAATATCATCATACCTCTTAGAGAGGAACAATGAAATTTCAGAGCTAGATTTTTAAACACAAAAGTTGCAAGGGATCCAAGCCAGAAGTACAGAGGAATACCTAAGTTTGAGTTAATTTGGTTTAATTTTTGTGAAAAGCTGCATCATTGTCAGTTACGCATTCACACAAAATTAAGCACAATCCTTTCAACATAATTCTGTGTATTAGAGTTTATCCACCAGATTTAGAGATAGTGCAAGTGAGTCCATCTTCTTTTAGGTACGTAATTTATCCCTCAGAGTATCATTCTATTGTATGGAATTCTCTTGGTAGGTGTCACTTATATTTTAAATATAAAAAATTATTTTTAAGTTCTTCAGATAATCTGACCTTAGAGAAATTGTGAAGATAATTGCCAGTTCTCTGGATATATGTATAGAAAAGAGCAGGTATATCTGCAGTACAGTTATTTACTGATTTCATATAAAAGGCCTTTCAAAAGCCAGTTTGTAGTTTTAAAAGGATGAACCACATGCTTTAGATTTAATAACTTCCAATAAAGTAAACTGAATGAAAAAGAAAAAGAACAGCAAAATTTCCCTTCAGCACCTGTGTGAAGTAGAAGGGTGCACCTACTTTGCCTTCCTACAATAGAAAATTTGGGAATTTACAATCACATTTTCTGAAACACAGAATCTTTTCTGTGATATTGTAAGAGGAAACTATTTTCCAAATAGTGTTGAGTCAAATTATTTTACTGGTCGGAGAGAGGTCTACTATCAGACCTAATATTGGCAGCTAGAGTATCTAGTGTAGATAGACCGTGCATTTGCATTTTCACGATTGTACCCAATTAAGGCTGTTAATTTACACCTCTCAAAAACCTCTGGCTCAAAACATGTTAGTTCAAAAGGCAGCATACCCTTGGTTCAATATCTTTCGCAACTTTGACACTTGGGTGTCAGCATAACAGGTTAAAGCTACACAGAAATGTGCTGTGTTGCATGCACCAAGATATTGATAGCACTGTGAAATCCCTGATGCAGGTCTGAGCCAGCACTGTGATTTCTAGGCACTTATCTGCAAGAAATTAAAATCCACAGGAATTTTCCTTGTCACTAAGTTCTATTTCCTGGTGTCAGCAACAATATGAAGTAAAAGGAAGGGATTCCTAGATTCTATAAATCTCTCAGATTGGATATGATTTTGGATTTAAATACCTGCTTACCTGGGGTTCCTTTAGGGCTATACCCATTTTTACACTTTTAATAAGCAATGCTGTATTTTTATTTCCTACAATCATTTTTTATGTTTCTTTTACATTTGAAATAATTTACTGTCCAGAGCTGTTTTATGCCCAGTTTCACTTGTCTCTTAATTTTCAAGTTAAATGGGCATTCATATTGCTACAAATAACCCATTTCCAAGAGTCATTATCAAAGCAAGAACAGTTTGTCCCCACTCTCTGTAGATAGAAATGATCCGAGGCCATCTTTTGAGTCTTGTTTCAGTCTAATAGCTGGCAGATTTTGCTTTGGTGATTCCTGCTATTTACTCTTCCACCATTTTAAACTGACATGTAATTTCAGGAAATTGCTCAAATTCTTCATTTGACAACTCTTATTTCAAATGTCTATTAGATGGTATCATAAACCTACAGAGGACATGGAAGAAACTTATTTCATCAGAATTGCTTTGCTAGGTAAAGAAATGCCATCACCACAGTTTGAGTGCTGTTCTGCAGTTACTCATTTCAAATGTTAAATTGCTCTCTAAAGAGTTATGTTGAAATTTCAGAAAATATCAGTGCTCAGTATGTGGTCAAAGCAGTTTCTGATATAAAAATATGGCTGAAATGGGTGAGACCATGGTTCAAAGTACTGTTCAATATGAGGACTAGTGAGGAAAGGAAATTAGCAGGACTTACCTTAGGCATATCCCTTTGATCACTTAATTATTTATTATGTATTTCCATTCTGTTACCAGTTCACAAAAGATGCAACTAGCAGTCCCCTGTTTTGGTTTACAAATAGAACTCTTTCCCAACATGCTTTGGCAGTAGTATTTCTGCTTCTAGACAGATACCTGAAAAGGGGAACATCTACGTTGTAACTCTCAGACTAAACGCAGGCTGAGAGCAGGTATTGCCACTTTTTCAGGACTTTGATGTTTCCTATATAACCAGCAGCAGAAGCTTAAAGGTGTAGATTTATCTGTAAAGATATATATATATATATATATAAATGTGGATGTCTTATGACTTATGGAGAAGCTCACAAAACCATCTGTAAGTCTATTCATGGATTTTATATCCTGTCACAAAATGAATGCTGTAGCTCATTGCTTTCATATAGCGTGAATGAAAAAAAAAAAAAAAAAAAAAAAAAAAAAAAGAAGAAATAATACCGTTGAATTTCAGAATTTTCAAAATCCAGTCATGAATCTAATCTTGGAGCCATTTTAACCACTCAACAAGGGATCTTACAGGATAAAACATCAACAGAGATAATTAGTGAAACAGTAGAGAAATTAAAATGCAGCATACTGAATGTATCATCAGGATGCAGCTGTTTTCAAAAGAAATAATAATGTTTTTAGATGTAGCAAAACTTCTAAGCAATTTGTAAAGGCTTAATTCAAGCTTTCCTGGCTTGAACTCAACTCTAGGTTCTTGTTTCAGAAATCCACCAGTAAAGATGTAAGAAATTATTTCAGAAGGTAGCTTTACAGCAAAGTCAATAAAAACAAGAGCCCAGATATGAACCACTATTTCAGCCACATATTTTATGGTGGAGGTGTATTAGAAGGACTACAGACACCTTTTTGTGCAGGCAAAATATTGTCTTGGCTTCCAAGGATTTGGAGAGACGTAGCTTCCCTTTTTTTCCACACATCTGTCATGCCATGGCAAAGAGGCACAACACAACACAAACCCTCAGAGTCCCAAACAGCAAACCTCAGAAGTCACACAGGTCATACAAAAACTGTGAGAACAGAGGTTATGGATTAATTTGGGACTGGCATGAGACAGCTCCAATACAGGCTGTTGAATGCAGGGGAGCTGGCAATGATGCACTTTAAAGAAGAGCTTCTTCTCTCTTCTCTGAAATCTCATTCCTGCCTGACATTTCCCAACAGCAGTTTCTTGACTTGTCCCCATCAGCACAGTACCACAAACTGAAAGTGATAAATCACTGATCACAGCAGCCTGAGCAGAGCACATTCCACTGTGATGGAAAAAACAGGGATGACTTTCTTTTCCAGGTACTGGGAGTATCTGTTACTAACACTATGATTTTACAGTTTGTTAATTTGTGTTTATATCCAAGAAGGTAGCCTATGATCAATATATAAAATCATGAAATAGACTAAGCTCATGAAATAGAGCCAAAGAATATTTTTGTCTGAAAATAATTCAGATTGAGACATTCCATCTGTGGCTGTAGGTGATAGTGAGACAGAGAAGACTAACAAGAGGTTTAAAACCAAACCAAAACAAAACAAAGAACAAACAAAAAGATTCACATCTTACACATCTTAGTTTAGCAGTGAAGAATCTGTTTTTGCATTGTTTGAGGAGTCACACCAAGTTTCCCAGTCCCACATCAGGCAGCACAAAGCAGTCTTTACCAAAGATACTATTCATTTAGTTTAAGGCAAGAAACTACTGGGGCTCTGGCTCTTATTTGAAGTAATTTCCATTTAGATATTTAACTAATTTCTTGATTAAAGAAGGATCTCTTTTAACTGTTTGCAGTAAAGTTCCACAATTCAACAAAAATAACATAAAACTTCATTAGGTCTTCACAGAAAAATAACTTCACAATAAGTACTTCTTATCTTCAGTATATACTCTCAGTTAGTTGGAATAGATGACAGGGGAAAATAGTAGATGTAGTAGGGAACATTTACCAAAAAAAATTTTAAAAACCTGTATTAATACAGGTTAATTAATTAATATAACAATTGTGCTATTCAATATGAGAATAGTTACTCTAATGTTCCTGTATTAAATATGATTTGTAATGTCACTGTGTCCTTTTTTGTTTATATTTCTCAACGGGCTAACAGCTGAATACTGGAAGATTTCTTCATGTGGTAAAACAATATCCAAAGCACAAAATTTGGCATCTGAAGTAAAAATGTCATATACTGTTACAAATTTTCTACACCAAAAGTTCTTAAACAAAGTAAGAGCATCTACCATCAAAATATGTGCATTAAAATTCTAGGCATGTATTAAGAGAGATCCAGATGGGTAGAAGCAGTTGAGAAATATAATGCAGTAGCTGTGTTGTCTCTGAGGAGGGGTGAAGGTCTTCATACAGTCTGACAATACATGGTGTACCTGTATTTCTTTTCAGATTCCTCTCCTTATCAAAACCACCAAAAGCAAAGAATGTTCCATGAGGAATATGAGAACGCCCACTGAGACTAACTTATTAAATGTTTCCCATTAATAACTAGTTTTCTGTAACTTTAATCAGAAGAGCAGTGTTAATCAAGCTAACCCATTCTTTTTTTTTTCCCAAAGACTGTTGATTTGATCTATTACCATGACCGGAGAAAAAGGATGGTGGTATTCTATTTGGTTTAGAACACCTTATTCCACAGGAAAATAAGCATCATCTGCAAAAGATGTTAGCACAACACTGGAATGTAGAGAAAAAATAGCTGAAAGTGTTTGCAGCATGTGATTCTGATAAATTACTTTTTTTTTCTTAACATGGATGGTACTGATATCTTGCAAGGTTTTTGGTAACACATTGTTCCCACCCTGTACAGCAAGGTCTACTAACCACCGACCCGCAGAAAGTTCTGTCTCCACTGGCTCGTCAGCCAGTAGTTTTGGCAGTGGATACAGCATGGATAGCGAAGGCAGCAGCAGTGCCACAGGAGAGAATAATCTATTTCCCATCCCAAGAATGTAAGGCTTTTCCTTTTTTCTACTATATTCTCCGTATAGCCCTTTCACTTGCCACTTGTCCTCTTGCATAGTTTCCTCTGCAGAGAAATCAGGCTGGGTGACAGCAGATACTGGGAGAATTTCTCAGAGCTCACACTTCTATGCTCCTTTGCTGAGCACTGAATTTTTAATAAGCAACCAAACCTCTGCCTGAACCTCATGAATTTATTTCTGTCACACAAGAGGCGTTAGTCTCAGCCTTTGATGAAAATGTGTAGAGGTGGTTTGGGTTATGTTTTAAAAGTAAAATTTTGTAGGGATGAGAGTGCTTAGCTTAAGTTTTCTGATTGACTTCCTTCTAGAAAAAGTTTATAGCGCAACTGAAATTCACATTCTGGATATAGCCCAGCTTTTCCCAAGTTTTGAGGAGGTTTTTAGGACTGAGTCCCTATTGGAATTATCAAGCTACTTTCAGTGTAATGATCCAATGAAATTATTTTAATTTCTTTAACCCAGATAACTGCTCCACAGAGAAAAGTTTTGCCAGGATTTTTTCCTCCCAACTTTTGCAGCATTCA
Organism: Florisuga fusca; assembly: GCA_038090715.1. Classification (NCBI taxonomy): domain Eukaryota; kingdom Metazoa; phylum Chordata; class Aves; order Apodiformes; family Trochilidae; genus Florisuga; species Florisuga fusca. The sequence continues at coordinate 20,134,338 of JAAWXA010000007.1, forward strand.
CTTTCATTTAGCAATGTCATTCATATTTCTTCATAGGGTAATTTCTCCCTATCAATGTAATGTTTCTGGCCTGAAAATTTTATAGATTAATTGTTCATAAAATATTTGTGGTCATTGCTCAGTGTATGTAATACTTGTCCCATGTTTTCCTCTGTGACACAAGCTTTTGCTTTTCCCTAAAAGTCCTGAATTATGAGTCACGAGAACTTGACATTAACTTTATTAAAAAGCTTGAGTGAGGAAAACATTACTTCTCTAGTACTGACATTTCTAAATATTCTAATTTCTAAAATAAAGCCCAGTTATATTTGTCTATATCTTATCAGTAGCTAAAAGGAAAATAAGCACAAATTAATATTTCTATCTCAAGAATCTAGGAGGACAATTTTGGCTCAGGTTGTGTAGTGCCAAGTGTTTCATGGTCAATGAACGTTACACTCATGTTCTCAATAGAAGTTTTAAGTTCACATAGACTCAGTTTGAGTCTGAATACTATCACATACTGTGTCTTGTCTGTTACTTGGCTGACAGATCCACCAGTCTACTAAGCCTGAAATCAGGCCATTTAGAATCATAGAACCATAGAATGGCCCATCCATGGCCAGATGGAAGGGACCTTAAAGATCATGTAGTTCCAAACCCCTGCATGGGCAGGGACACCTTCCACTAGACCAGACTGCTCAAACCCCATCCAACCTGCCCTTGGACACTTCCAGGGAGAGGGCAGCCAGAGCTTTCCTTGGGCATCCCGTTCCAGTGTCTAACCACCATTTCTGGAAAGCAGGAAGAAGTATCCACACCTTTAGTTTTTCTCTTACAGTAATCTGCTCTCATTAATTTTACTAAATAGGATATAACCAGCCCTCTAATTTTCTGTTAGGGGGAAGACTATATTTTATTATGGCATTTTAAAAGTAACTATTTTATATGCTGGTATTAGACAGATGCTTTAAAAGTTACACAGGACATTTATGTAGACAAGAAGTGGTTTCTTTTTCATATTAGTCTCAAGGGCTTTACACAGCAATGCCATGAAAATGAATGACAAAATTACTGCTTACAAGAAGAGACCTTTGGGATCATTCCCAGCAAGAAAGTTGTTAAAACAAACAACTCTTTCCATTTTGAGTTCTGGATAAAAATTCTTATGTATCTGAATATATGTATGACTGCAATTCTAGTAAACATCTGCATTCATACTGGCTTGATAATGACTTCAGGGACTCTCTTGTACACTAATCCATCATATCCATAAAACCACAGCTCACAATTCTTATGTGAAGCATTAAGCAGGCGGAATAATTTTAAATGTCTTGGTATATAAAAGCAGTTCTTGTTACAAGATCCTTGTTTAGAATAAGTGTCTGATCTATCAATACAAAAACTGTTGGCTAGGCTCTTTTAAACTTTTTAGTCTAATGCTTTTAACCATAGGAACATTTAGTCATGAAACAAAGTAAAATTTTTAAATAATGACACCATGGCAATTTTTAAATGAAGTAACTAATTAGAATACTTGTCAATATTAGATATTGTTATAATCATCAAGGGAAATTAATCATTAAGTAAACTTATATACAGCTGAATAAGTCTTGTGAAGTCTTTCTGTTGGAGAGATTTCTTTAAAAAATACTTTTATTATCCAGTTGCAATATCCCTGAAAGTTACTCATGCTGTCATGAGTACTATACCAGGCTCTGTATGCATTTGTATTCTTGATTTGTCTATGCCAGTAGAGTGGCTGTAAAATCGTATTAATTTTGAGTGCAAAGGTGAAAAGCAACTGAACACTGTGTAAGGAATCTAACCCTAGGGAAAAATAAATCTTGTACCATATTTGTAATATGTTCTATGAAACATTATCTCAGAAAAGGGGAAAAAATATCTTTCGGTTAGAATTTAATTTAAAATCACTTTAAAAACTGACATTCTATACTAGTGTTTTAGTTCACTGTGAACTTGGACAGCTTCTGTTGCTACTGTGAAATGTAAAGTGGCTCATTTGTAGCAGAGAACAGCACTAACCCTTTAACCCCAGACTAATAATATATCTGAAGATAATGCCTTCTCTATCACAGCATTTCAGAGTCCTAAGGGAGACAGGCAAATAGAAGCACAAACATCTCATAGTAGCAGATATGATTTTGGGAGTGATTGTAATCATGCCTTAGAGCTTCCAACAAGCATCTTTAAAATATAGCTTGTATTTTACCTAGCTTCACATGCCTAAAAATAGACATCTAGATTGTGATACAGGTTGTTTATACAATCAGTGGAGAAAGAGAAGGATGTCCAGGGCATGATTTATTCCACTTACCTTGCTTTGAGATGAAATATAAGTCTAGGAACTGAATTGTTGTTCTTATGTACTGTAAAAGGAATCATTAAAAGAAGATAGTGACCACAATCGTGCCTTACCTTTGAAGTAACAGTATTGTAGACCAAATATCAGTTTTGTGATTCCTTCTTATGTCTTTTGCTATTCACCATCACAGGATAAACTGAGGATAGATTCAGGATGATTCAGAACCCAAGGCTGATGGGGGCAGGTACCAGATAGCACCAGATGGCCCCACTCTACAAGACTGTACAGGCTTAGGAAGATGCAATTGCAGTTGCCTCCAAAATAGAAAAAAAAAACCTTAAGTGAGTTGTCCAAATAGCAATAAAACTATGGTCCACTTTATTTTCTTTAGATTAAGTATATATATATATACATGCACATACACAGGTTTTTGGTTGGTTGGTTGGTTGGTTGGTTTTTTGGTGTATCATTTTCTTACCTCTCATCTATGATCTTATTGACAACTGCCACCATATCTTTTTTTAACAGAGGGAAGATGAACCAGAATGGACAAGAACCATTAAAGCAGTCAGGAGTAGGACTAACCGATGCAGAAGGTAAAAAGAAATACAAACAACACTACAGTGGTATCACATGTTTATAGAAAAAATACATTTTTTTCATTTTCTTGTTGTGCTATGAAGATTAGCTTATGTTCTCTTTGTATTATAGATAAATATTCTGAATTTAATTTACTCTGAGGGCCCCTTTCACATAGCACCAATGTAATGAGTCTTCAGTTTAAATGAGAACAGTGTCTTACCTGTTTATTTAAAGTAATTAAGTAGTTAGCTTGCAATGAATAATATCTGTCTTTCAATGTTCATTGCTTTTCATAGTATTGTAATAAAAAATATGAAGTATGGAGCTGACTCAATACCCATCAAATCAAAAGAAAATGTCCACTGGCTGTCTGGCTCTATTTTTATAACATTTCAGAGTATTTACTTCATAAAGCAATTATGAATTTTGGTGTGTATAGAAAAGAGTAAGCTTGAATAAAAATATTAGCTGAATATCAAGCTTGACTGCTGCACTTTAGACCATAGTGAAACTCTTCTCAAATTGGGAAGTCCTGAGTGAATTTTTTTTTTGTATGAATGTGGTGCTGCTAAAGGAGACATTGTAATATTGGAGCTGGAAAGAGCCTGATGGAATGGCTGTCAAGGTTTCATGAGCAATGTGATTATCTCTTTCATATGTAATAACGAACAATTGCATGAAAAGTGAGAGTGTTTTGTACTGAAGAATATGTTAGGAAAATTCCATTTCCCTTGGCATAAGAGGTATCTTCTCTCAAGTGTATGTTGACCTCAATATATCAGGACCTTCATTTTATTGTTAAAGTAATACTTTTAAAATTTACATGCATTTCAATGCCACTTGGCAGGTTTTATTAGCTCATTAATTGAAATTCATGCACACAATTGAAGTTAACTTCATGTTAAGTTCAGACTAAAAATCAACATTTCTCACACTTATGCAATCTGTATACCTGGTGAAATAATTTGTGTTGCTATATTTGAGAAAAAGTGGCTTAATGTTCCACAGATTTGAAGAAATCAAATTATAATTTGAAGACAGAACTATAAAAGTGTCTTTTCTGAAGGAAGAAACCTTAACTGTGTATATGCACTCTACTAAATCTTCTAGTACATGGTACACATCATAGAGAAATCCAAATTCAGTTGCTTATCAAATTTCAGTTTGTTCCGTTCGGTTTGTTTTAGGTATTTGAGAAACAAACTATTTTTTTAAAGAGAAATGGTGGGATGAAAATGGGAAATCAGGAATTTTCCATTTTTACTTTGTGTGTTTTATACAGAATGGTAATTGTAAAAAAAAAAAAAAAAAGCTTTTCATCATTTGTTCATCATAAATTGCCCGTTAGATAATGTCCTGGGTCATAAATTTCAGAACATACAAATACAAAATGTTTTGATTTCATGTTTGTATCATTCAAAAAAAAATAAAAAATACAACCAAACTCAACCAAAAATCACATTTTGAAACATTCTAAAAGATGTGTATATAGCTAAATTTCCTTTTCCAGTCAAAGTCATGTTTCTGCTCATCCTCAAAATCAGCAAATAAGAGCTGCGATTCCCTAATTTTCACTTATGATGCAATTCACCTCTACTAACTTGAAAAGTTAGTAAGAATTACACCTCTAAGTCTGATAGAGTGAATGATTCTTACTGAGTGTTGTTTCTCCCCACTGAGAGAAGCTGGGCAGCCAGCCTAGTTTTTAATGTCTGATTTCTAGCTGACTAAGATGGGACAGATCAATCTCAAATGATAAATTAAATAAAAGCTGAAAACCAATTCGAGAACATTTCCATTTCAGCCTGTAAATATAATTATCTTACAGGGACATAGTTAAGAATTTAAAGAGAAGCCCAAGATTCTATGATTAACTGAGAATTGAGTTACAGAGTTATTGTGTCATTCTTTCATAGATTAAAAAAAGTGAATGAAAATTTTTCAGTCTTAAAGATCAAACGGTATCTTTTCTTTAGTTCACTTATCCATTTGTGGACCAAATGAGCTTTGCAATTGATTGGAAGCAAATATCCATTCCCATTTTTAATTATTTTGTAGAGAGCTCACCTAGTTGACATTTGTATTCTCATTTGCAAACACAAATTTAGTGTTATAATTAGCACCTTTTAATATTAATATTATTTTTATATTTCCAATTATTCTTAATGGATAACTTCTGTGAAAAGTTGCCTGCATATTACTCTCTTTAAAACTATGCAGAATACATTTAGTTGCTTAAACAGATCTGCAGATCTACTGTACTTGAAAAGTTTTGGTCATCTAAGTCATCCACGCAGGCCTGGCAATACGGCAGGGGGCTTATAGCAACAAGATCTTTAAGACCAGTAGCTGGAGGCAAAGGAAGGTAGGACTCATAAATGGCAACGAGAACTGATTTCTAGGCAAGTGAATCAACAGATTCATCAGGTTCAGCTCACAGGGTATGACACAAAAATTTAGGCATGTACATAAGTGGAATCACCAGGGAAAAATATGCTCCTTTTGTATTTGTTTACCCTTGTGAGAAATGTGCTATATGTTCCATTTGGAATAGTTTTTGTGCTATTAAGATGTGAAATTATAACTAAATATTGGAAATCAGTAATATTTAATTTGCTGACATAACTGAATGGTCAATATAAATAACTGAGTATTGCTATGATCACCTTTGTTTCCCTGAAGTGATTATCCGGTCACATTCTGTATTTTCATCGCTACTTAATAATATAAAATAATTTGGTTTTGCTCTTGGACATGGTGTTACAGTTATTTTTATGATATGCATTGTTGCATGCTATCTTACACTGGACAATCTGCCCTGAGCAGATTAAGTCATCTTCTTAAACTTCAGTAAAACTTAAGATGCATATTGTGGTCCTCATTGAGTTATGCAAACTGATTTCTCTATTTGTTTCAGAAAGTGCAATAGCTTTTGTTTAATGATTTCCTATGACATGCTGTGGAATTTGTGGACTTTAGAGACAAAAAATCCCATTGCTTTCCATGTAAGGACTGAAACTAACAATTAAAAGCACATGATTTATGTCTTGATTCAGTTGTAGAACGTGATTGGTCTATCTGCCCTGTGAAACTACTTGGCCAATAGATTCCTGGTGGCAATTTTTACCTACCAATTATCCAACTAAAATTATATGGGGAAAAATATTTTTGCATAATTAAAAAGTGTGAAGAAGAATGATATGTCAGTATTAATAGCACTTTAATTGAAATAATTTACTATAAGGAAATTTAGCATCTTCTTTTTCTGAAAATGTTATATACATGCAAAATATCATTCCTCTAATACTATATAGACATTGAGGTTCAACTCAAATGAAGGCTCTTTTAGGAAAGATGTACATGTGGGTAGGCATGGCTGGGCTTCACTCATTCAGTAATTTTTGGAGTGAATAAGAGTCACAGTGGTTCTGTCATCCTCTGTGCTTGGCCTCATTGTTAGCATTTTCAGTCAGAAAATTGTAAACTTTTTATGGGAACAGAGTGGCTCATCAATCACATCTTCCAAAAGAAAGGATTTTTTTTTTACTTTAAAATAAACATTTCCATCCAGTCTGTGTCCTGAATTACAAAACCTTCTCTGCACAATCCTGCCATGGCTCAGAGGTTCTCTTTCTGACATTTCCAGTGGTCCTTTGAGTTCAGTAAAATGAAGTTCTGTAAGAAACTCTCTCTCTCTGTATATTCCAGAAGGAAGAGATATGCACTACTGAAAAATATGATGATGCACACATACTTACTGGACTTCTACAAGTTGATATCCTAGTGATATGGAGCCATTGTTTATATAGCTTTTAATGAACCCTTTCATGGTTTTCCTTTTTTGTACTCTGTGCATTTGCCTGAGTTACAGATAAAAAAAATAAATAAATTAAAAATTACCAAACAAAAACTAATCTCTGTTATAACACCACACTTTACAGGAAAATTTCATTTATTCAGAGTAGTCTAAACTAAAGACATCCTCTTTTTTTTTTTTTTCCTTAATTTTTGAATTTGTGGTTCATCAACATGAACTATAAACCAAGATATTAAATGTTAACGGTTTCATTGCTTAACTTTATATTTCACTAATTAAGGCAGTGTAATCACTATTTATGAGAAAAATGGTTGAAATACTACAAAAAACATAAAACAGGCTAGGTGGTCATTCTACTAGCATTTAGGACAAAAGGTGCATGACATCTGAAAATAAGTGACTGACAATCATTTGGCTTGTCGATTTTCCTTTATAGCTTTTTTTTAATAGTTCCAGTTAAATTTGCATCCATCATGCCTACACAGAAAAACTCTGTAGTAAGTTATCATGCAAACTGTATCATGTTTTCTCATGAAGGAAGGCCCAGGAGTAGCATGTGGATTAACTCTCTCAAGTAAAACAAGACATGAAAAAAACTGCTGCAGAGGGACAACTAAGCATTGCCACATTCTTTGAAGTAATCAAAGATGAGGGGAAAAAAAATGTCCTTTTGCTTGCTGTTTAGTTAGACTATAGTAATTCTATTTAAGGCAAGGGATGCACTGTGGCATGATTGAGGAAAGACTAAGGGCTTGATATGTTGCTTAAATAAACTTGCAGCATTGACATACTTTAAAAATTTAGCATTTTGATTTTTTTAACTTCAATGGTTGAAATATGAAACCTATAGTATTAGTCCTTATGAGTATATTCACTGAGAAATGGTCTTAATATTGGACCTTCAACCAAAAAGTTATAAGTAAGAAGAGAACAAAGACAGATGAAGGATATTATTAAGGACTAATCCTTATGACAGTAACTGAGATTTGCAAATGTTTTTGCCTGTGCCCAAAGCTGTACTTTGATGTCTTGGTTGACCAGGCTGAAAATAAGGGCTTTGCTGCAAATTAGAAACTTTTCTTGAAGTTGTCTGTATCATTAAAAAAAAAAAAAAAAAAAAAAAAAAAAGGGGGAAAAATGGAACTGTGAGATCAGATTACAATATGGTACTTAATATTCATGAAAAAGTTATAATAAGAATTTAACTTGGTGGATTAAAATTGAGGTGAATTTTATTGCTCTTACACAAGCAATTGTGACTTTGAATAAAAACACTGAACCTGGGAAAAATGTAGGACAGAGATCAGGTTAAATACTAAATTTATTTGACTTTGGGATCATCTGAGACTTTCCTTCTTTCATAATCACATCTCACTTATATCCCTATCTATTAGGAGGGAATTTCTGTGAAAAAAAAATTCATCTTATGTCACCTGATAGGAATACCAGAATGACATATTTTGCCATTTTTTCCCTCACAAGCATTTTTGTCATTAACTTCTCTTAAACATAAACAGAAAACAAACAATTAGAAAGGAAGAAAGCATAACAACATTTATGGCTCCTTCCCCCACAAAGGTGTGTAAGGGAAACCAGATGATAAAACATCCTGTTGCTTGTTGTACACGTTTGGAATAAGTTCTTTGATCTTTAATGGAGAAGCACCTTAAAGTGATAAAGACACTCTAAGACAGATGTTCTGGGTTTGGACAAGAGGGATTTGCATGAATTTTCAATCTGGAGAATTTTTAGGAGGCTCTTGCTGGAGAATATCTGTCTTGGAAGGAGAGAGAGAAAGATACACTCAGCCACCTCAGCAGCCCTTGCATATTAGGGGGCTCCAGGAAAAAAGTCAGCCAATCAGTTATTCTCCTGAATAGCTGCCAGCTATAGGCAGCAAATGGTTGGTGGTGTGCCTCCAGAAAATAGCAGCTCTTCATTATGGGACTAGATCCTCACTTTCTGTAGGGACTGGCATACCAGTGCTTTAGGCTAGTGCTACAAAGTATGCCAGCTCCTAGATTATAGGCTATAATTTTCCCCTAAAGATACCTAAATCTTCTCATGGACTATATATTAGGCATTTAGGTGTTATAAATATACCCTTAACTTCCTTTGGTATGTGGGGAATTCTCTACTAATCTCTAACAATTTATTTTTTATGATTAAGACTTTTCTGCTTTTCTTGGTCAGTAATCAGAAAATTACAGTAGATTACTTCTTGCAGAAGGCTTAACTATTTGTTACTGTATTTGTTACCATAACTCAAAGATGGGGAATGAGTTAATTTAGATCAGCTCTGCAGAGAAGGACTTGGGGGTATTGGTGGATAGGAAACTGTATAGAAGCTGGCAAGATGTGCTCTCAGCCCAGAAAGCCAACCATATCCTGGGCTGAATCAAAAGAAGAGTGGCCAACAGGTCAAGGGAAGTGATTCTCCCCCTCTACTCCCCTCTGGTAGAGACCCCATCTGGAGTAGTGTCCAGTTCTGTAGATCTCACTGCAGGAAAGACATGGAACTGCTGGCCTGAGTGCAGAGGCAGGGCATAAAAATGATCAGTGAAAGAATCTCGTGAAAAATGTCCCTGTTCATGGCAGGGGAGTTGGTCTAGATGGTCTTCAAAGGTCCCTTTCGACTCATATAATTCTATGATCCTGTGATATTAAATAGGTAACAAGGATTACTGAAAAGTTCAATAAAAAAACTGCAAATACTCCCTTACTGTGTGAGTGGTATTCAAGGAATAGTTGCCCATTCAGGTAAAAGTATTTTGCAGTTATAGAAGAAACACTTTTATCCCTTGATAGTGGTTTCTTCTGTACCTTTGACTAGGAGCTTCGAGCATGCATGTCTCAATTTCTTCACCCAGTGCTTTGTCTTCAACAGATCTGTTCAGTGCCTCTGTGCCAAGAAAATTCCACTTTCTTTCAGTTTCTTACCTTTGTCTTGAGCTTTGATTACTGAAGAAATATATAATGTCACATGTATAGTATTGGGTAGTAAAGAGTCTGAGTTTCCCCAGTTTTCCCCAGTATTGAAAGTATCATTATGTATCATACAACCTCTCACTTCTGTGTTTATGTCAGGAAGTGAATGAATAGGCACATAAATTGTGAATCCACACAACCAAGGTTACTAGCAAGAGTAACCAATTAACCTATAAGTCATACACTAATATGTATTTATTTAGCTAAAATGAACTTTATCTTCCAGAGAGAAAATTCCTACCTCCTATAACATACTCCCTGACTAATAGCACACTAGCAGGATATAGATAAGAAATAAATGACTGAGTCAGAACCAGTAGCCTTCACAATAACAGAGAATTTAAGTTATTTTGGAATAGTTCCATGCTTTCCTTGGACTAAGGCTCAGTTCAATTCTTTTTAAGGCCTTTTTAGACTTGGTGTCTAAAAGGCTGATGGGAACACCATCTATTTTGTTCTTGCACACATGTCAAATAATACCTTTGCTGTTTGCCTTCCCAATAACACAAACGTCTCACGAGTAATGAATCTTTAATCCTAATATAATCTAAAGTATAAGAACCTGAAAAAAAGCCTGGGCTTTTAAGTATTTTTTATGAATCAATAAAATCTTGTACTAAGTACAAGACTGTTGACTTGATTGTTATGGTACTGATACATGGATTTAAAGAGAAATCCAGCTAATCTGAAATGTTACTAGTACTGACTTGACAGTGGTTGAGCTGCATTTTTTGGTTTTAAATTCATGTCCAGTATTTTGTAGGAACAGAAATTGCTACACACAGTCAGTGTCTTTCCTAAAAAAAGCATTATAAGCCTATTGATCTCTTTTCTAAAACATATTTTTACAAGCCATAATATCTTATAATCTTATTGCCATTCTGATTTCCATGTTGATGAGGTCAGTCTGTAAAACAAAATAATACTGAGTAAAATGTGATACTAAGCCAATAACAGAGCTAACTGAAGAAAAAATTACTGCCAGACTTCTCTACTATTTCTATAAATAAAGAGGCTAAAATTCAGACTGGCATTCTTTAAACTGTCTTTAATATAAAATCACAGCCTTGCTTTCTGCTGTCAAGTTCAACCAAAGGTCTACCTATAATACTCCTGACAGCGTAAGATTAACCGATGCCAACAAAGTTTAAAGCAGGAAATAGCAGCAAAGCGATTTTTTGCATGAGTAGTTCCTTCAGTACAGAGGTAAAAAGGGACACAAGGGAATAGAAGATAAATAGTGAAAGCACTTGCAACTACCCTGTCACATGTTGGTCCTCTCCAACAGCAGCTCCTTTATTTTGGGGAATGCTAATCTTAAATTAAAAACTGAAAAGATCTTTCTGTCGCAAGGGATCCTTAAGCAATGAATGAGGTTTGCACAGTGACAATACTCCTTATCTTTTTTCTCTGTTTTTTAAAGCTGTCTGTACTATTTTCTGAGTGGTCCCTCAAGCTAGGAACAGCCACAACACTAATACCTAAATACTACATTTACTTGAAAAAGTGATTCAAGATGAACAACAGCAGTGTTGTAAATCTAAAAATTAGGCTTACAACTTCCTTTCTGAATTCGGGGAAACATTTCTTGTATCTATTGCTGATTGACCCAGTACTCTGTGCCAACCTGGCTCACCTGGCTCTCCAGTAATAATTGGAGCAATTAGTTCTGCCTTCCTGAGGTATTTGCCAGTATAATCCAGCTGGTTTTCCTAAAAAGAAGAAGAAATAATGTAAATAAGAATAAAGACTTCAGCCAGAGATAGAAACAGCAGGAAAAAAGAACAAGATAATCTTCTATATTCTTCTATCCACATCACAAACAATATTGCTTTACGTAGTTACATCCTGTTCCTGAATTGATGGTATAAAGTGTCATTAAAAGAGAAGTAAATAAAATAAGGAGCATGACTGTAACTGGTGGCTGTTGAGCAGCTTTTGTCACTCCTATATGAACTGGGACTGGATAGCTATTAGCCATTAAATAATGTGGCAAGAAAATTTTAAAAGCTTGGGGTTTTTTTTCTGAATCTTTCATTAAAGTCTGCTTTTGCCATGAGATCTGTAGAACAAACAAACAAAAGGAAAAACTGACAGAACTGAAAGCACATGCATTGCATCTTCAAAGCAAAATATCACCCTTTGATATGAGGCTTCAATAATCACCTGGAAAGGTAATTTCTTGCCAGTTGTTCTTAACCACTTCTGTTGGCCTAGCTCTTAAATGCATTTCCACCAATATAAAGTTGTGTGGCATCTTCTTCTGGTGATTCCTTTGAGGTGATGGAGCTGGAGACCAGAATGGTGGTAATTGTACCAAAAGTCTGACAAAGCCACATGGTTTTGTTTTTGGGAAAAAAAAAAAAAAAAGGTTTGATATGATTCTGTCTCTTTAGAAATATATGATCATGAAGGAAGTGTGTTTTAATAACAACTGGCACATTTAGTGCAACTACCAGTTAATAATGAAGACCTTCAACCCTGGAAAGCAAACCAGGGGGTCTCCCCCCAGCAAATTGGAATAAAGGTGAAGATTCTGGAATGTGTGGTAACTGGACCTGAACCTTCTCTGGTGTGAGTCTGAAGAAGGGCTGCTTCACCTAGTGAGTAATTTTAAACAACTATGAAACAGAATCACTTTTGATGATCGGTGCTCTTTTAAAATTTACAAAAGTCAGGTTGAAGCAATAATATGCTAGAAGGTGAATTGCTAAATCCTAATTAAATTTACCTCTGTGATGGAAATAATATTGAAGGATAAAGAGTAGAGTTTTTAAAGGTCATCTTCCTAGATAATTCAGGTGATCATCTTCATTTAGCAGTGTGATTAGGACTGGAATTTTGTGCCTACTCCAGGAAAAAAGTAAGTAAAATAGATCTCATTTAAGGTCAGTAATATTTAGTGCTCAAGTATATATGAGCTATTACCTAGCAAGACTGGGGTTGAGAGGATCTCAGGAAGTCATGCCATTGCTTCAAAACACAATGTTTTTCCTAAAATACTTTTGACAATTTGCATTAAAAAAAATTCTTAGTGGTGATAGAAACTTCACGGCTTCATTAGTATCTTCTAGTGTTTGGTTATCCTTAACACTAAAATGTTTTTTCTAACTGCTAGCCTAATCTTGTTTGCTGCAATAAATACTCCAGGAGAGAAATAAGAATCCAAAAATATACACATCACAAACATAACACATTTCATCAAGCATTTCCTATAAATAGACTTTTTCTGAACTTTCCTACAAAGGATAACACAGCTACAGCTGCTTCTACTGAAGAGTTCTGTATTAGAGCTCCACTTTTATTGTATGTATTTGAAATGTCAAAAAAATTGGAAAACCATAAACTGTTTCCATACCAAGCAGTCCCTTGTAATTCCTTAATATTGTATAAAAGGAGCTAGTGTTGTATTATAAGTGTATAGTTTACAAGATTGCTTTTTTTATTATATTTTTTTTAGATAATTTATAACTTGCTTTGAAAATAAGCTAATATGCTAGCAACTCAGAAAGGAGTTCTTGTAGTATAAACTCTTTAAAATTGGTATTCAGATAGTTATTTGGAATGCTGTTTAAATACAGATGCATCTAGAGCCTCCCAGGTGGGATGACATTACAAGCTAAAATTAAGCTTCAACTGGTATTTATGTCAGGATGTGAGACTGCTCAGAATTAGTGGACTATAGCTTGTATTTCAAGGCTTGTATTTCAAGGTTGTATTGAAAATTAGTGCCTTAAAATGAAGATAAAGCTTTCCTATGATAAAATCGTCCAGTTGCTTCTGATTCTCATGGTAGAGACTTTGTTTTCGTATCTATAATTAAACATAGTACTTTGTCCACAGTTTATTTTCAGATTCATATGCTTTTCATTATGGACTATGTCCCTTATTTTGTCTTATGATAGAAGACTTGCAGGGTTGCAGCTTTAATGAAATGTATTATCCATTGCAACAGTATATGAGTAATTTATCTGTTAAGAGAAGCTTCAGAATGTGTATTTCTCTTAAAAAATCTGTGGTGTTTTTTCCTGTGTAGTCATTTGTAATTACTTCAGGCAATTACTTAGTGCTGTGCTTCCATTTTGTATATTATTTATTCTGATACTACTAGCCTATGACTGAGAGGGAATTAAATGGCCAGACTTGTCAAATCTATTGTCATATACTGTGTATATAGAGGTGGATGCAGTGTGAATAATTTTATTTACAAAAGGATTCAGGGGATTAGGTCTATCCTGTTGTTTTAAATACCCTAAAGTATTCTTCTGCCTCAGTCCAGTTGCTGCTCCAGACAAACAGATTCTTTATCACATCTTTTATTCCTGACCAGATACTCCAGTTTCACTGGTACATCTTAACTGAACCCAAGCATTGCTTCTACAGCCCAGATAGTATTCAGGATTTCCTTTAATGTCAGCTACCTGGAGTGTCAGTCCTTTTCCACTCCCTATTAAACACCGTAAGATTATAATAAAAATTTGCAGCATTTATATTAGCTTTCATATCTAAATTTCTGATAGCTGATATCAGATGAGAAGTTCTACCACATGGTCCCTGGGTATATATTTGTGTTGATACCATCCATTGCAGAGGTCTTTTTTTTCTGAAACACCCTCTGGGATGCTTTTTTTATGTGTTATACTTTCTTTCATAAATTTTCTTAAAATTTCTTGTCTGTCACATCATCTTTGCCCTCTGATTGATTGTCATTTGACAAGAGCATAACATGACTGAATTTCCATGCCTTGGAAAAATGCACAAAGATTATGAAGATTAACTTGGTCAAACACCTGATACATACACCTGCCTTCATGTTTCACACTGCGATAGTAACTAAGAAGTTCATTTATTTTCCAGAAGACTGGTGACATAGTGCCTACAATAATTAGTCATTTTGTGTAATTTATTAGAAAAGGCCTCATATGTAACTTGCATCAATGAGTACACTATGTCTCTTTCTGCTGCTTATCTAATACCTATAGTATTTATTCACCAGCCACCTGATGTCTTTACTTGTGCTTGGCTGAGTGTTTAGTTTTTTTGGAATGTTGCTACGTGCTTGAAAGAACTGGATTCTCACTGATCTGAATGCAATTTGACTTTATATACTACGGCTTTCTTACTAATCTGCTTATCTTAAGAATTCCTTCTCTCTTGACAAGTAAATGAAAGAAAAGGGAGGCTTTCCTTGTCTCTGGGCTTTTGAGAACTCTCTCAAAAACAAAAACAAACATAAATACCTTAGTTCATTGTTTATGCATTGATTTTAAGGCTGTTTAGTGGTTTTCTTTGTTTTAAAGCATTATGCAGAGTCTCTGACTTTACACAGACCCATTTTTCACACTATTCCCCATGTAAAAAGGGCCCTACATTGTCAACCCTAAGCACTTTCCTTCATGCTCAGTGCTTGCTTTTCAAACACTGACAAAGTAAAATTACCTAAGTTCCTGTAAAATTATGCTACAGTTTATTATAATTTGGAGACTACTCAGTGTAACAATAGGTTTTTAAGTCTGTTTTAAATCTGTAAATAATAGATGGCATCTCCAAAGATGAAATCTGAGTAGTTTTAGAGAGAAAATGAAAAAAAGTGACTTTTTTTTTTTTTTCCCCCCTGTTGATGGACATTTTGTGCACAAAAGGAACTTTCACATCAAGAGGGCAACGAAATTTGGGAAGCAGAGCCTAGGAGCTGCTTCACCTGTCCCTAACACCTTACCTAGGTGTTGTTCCATTGACTAAAGGGGCCATTCCTTATTTATAAATTTATGAATTTATGCAAAGAGAATGAGATATTGAAGAGTCTCACCTTGCCTACAGAAAATGACTTAAGTATGGTCTTCTGAACTGAACATAAAATAAGGATTGGAGGTCTGCTTTTACTCGGAATACTTGCAAAATCCTAGGGCATCCTTGGGGCCTACAAGAAAGCTGGCAATGGACATTTTAGAATGTCAGGTAGTGATAGGACTAGGTGGAATGGTTTCAAACTAGAGGAGGATAGATTTAGTTTAGATATTAGGAAGAAGTTCTTCACCATGAGGGTGGTGAAATACTGGAACAGGTTGCCCAGAGAGGTGGTGGAAGCTCCATCTGTGGAAGTCTTAAGGCCAGGCTGAACAGGGCCCCGAGCAACCTGATCTAGTGGGAGGTGATCTTAAAGATCCCTTCCAACTCTGAAAATTCTACGAAATAATTTTTTCCAATTTATCTCCAGTGGTGGAAAAAAATATATGAATGCATGTTGCTTTCCATCAGAAAACAGCAAAACACGTATGAGAGACAAACTCAGTCTTCCTAAATTTTGTCATTCTGACAAAGGCCAGTAACTAATGTCATTGTACGCTGTGCTTCTTTTCCCAGCCTCTTGGAATTGATTATTTTAAACTAACTCGTTGCCTGCAGATAGAGTATTATTGAGAAGGAGGAAGGATGAAGCGACCATAGCCTCCACATAAGTGTCTCATCATTTTGGATGTGTGCCATGTCACGTTGTAAGAGAGACTGCACTGAAATCACAGATGCATCCAAGTATAATATGACAAATCAGCCCCCTCTTTATTGGCAGCATCTACTGCCCTCAGGCTACTTGTTCTGAATCAAATTCCAAAATTAAATATTGCAGATTTCCTGTTGAACAAAGCTGAGTAATTTGTTTCGAGTATATTTTTCTGCCACCAGCTAAAGATTCTAAATTGAAGACAGCTTGAAAAATAGATACAATGGGAAGTGATGCAAATCCTGGGAGAAAGGATACACACAAGCCCCAAACACATTCTCTCTTCCCTGCTCCTCTCTGGGATCAACTGAATAGATAGTTATATTTAAAACATTGACCAAAAGAAATACTTATTCTGGATTCTGTTATAATTTTAAGCAGAAAATTATTTCTTAGGAACACTGTCTCCTCTGATTATATGTTAAATGAAAAGAGGACAGATTTTTTGGATGCACCTTGTGAATTTATCTAAATTATTACTGTCTCTGAATAACCACAATTATATAATAGCAGATACTTTCACAATAAAGGCCAATGTAAACAAATTTCTCCGTATAGATTTCTTCAAAAGATTACAAGTTTTGATGAAATTATAAAATTTATATTTAAAAAATGCTAAAAAATTAGGAAAGGATACATAAAATTGACGTCCTTCTTCCTTAGTTTCTTAATGAAGGATTTGAATGAAAAATCTGATTTTTATAATGTAGTTTGCCATTACAAAATGAGGATTTCAATATATTCTCAACTGCCTGAAATTCTTTGAAAAGACTTGTTGGGAAGACTTATGTAATTATCTTTTATGATAGTACTATGTTACCTTTGATAGCAGAGGAACTTCAAGGTTTCTGCATCGTTTTGTTAAGACAATACAGTTAGTAACTGAAGTCAGTCCTTCTATCTGAAAAATGTAGATAATGCACACTGTGTGCATTTTTTCCTTCCATCTGTCCTAAATGTTATCTTTTCAATCTCAAATCAATATTTGAAATTACATTCAACTCATTACAATAACATGCAGTGAGACATGCATCGCTTCAGTGGTACTGGCACCCACCTGAAACTCTCCTCTCCCTGTGTATGTCATAACCAATGATGGGTCCTTTAGACAGAGCTGGACCACATCTGGAAAAGCAATATTTGTATCAAAGACCATAGTAATTCTATTTTCAAGCAAATAGCTCTTAGCTTTATGTAATACAGATGTAGGTGCCTCAGAACAAATTGCTTTCATCTACTGATTTGTTCCTGTTCAACCAAATTAGTGCCGTGTAGACACAGTAAGAGATAATTAAGCAAACACCAAAGCAGGAGCCTAAGGACTTGGTTCACCACTTGTAACTTTTGAGAACCCAGTTTTCTATTGATTTTTTAAAATTGTGATATGTTTACATATATATATGCATATATATATATATTTGCATACTGCTTTTTCATTGTATCCTGTGATCAGTTTGAGAAAAGTCCTTTGTGCCCAAGACAAACAAAATAAATAAAATAAATGTGTCAGCTTCCATATTATACAATAAATCAAGCAAGAAAGATGCACAATCCATGTCTCTCTACCACACTGCAGTGAGGAAAGGTCTCTAATAAAGATTCTTTCTGGTCCTTTTGAGGAGTAAATAAGTAAAACACACAAAGTCCCACTGTGTTTTGGTAGTTCTTCCCTTTTAATCTTTTCACTTTTTTTTTTTTTTCATCCTATGTTGCCCATTTTATGTTAATTGAACTGATCTATAAGAAGGTGTTGTCTAGTGTTTTTTATATATTAATCTTGAAACATATATTAAAGCCTGAAAGATATTGTCAAGTTATGTTGCAGACAATCAGGATTCTTTGAATTTTTTTCTTTTTTTTTCCTCTTACTGTATGAACTGAATTAAGTAACTTCCCAATATATACATAGTTATTATTAAAATTATATTTAACTCATCCTTTCATAAAGCTGTAGAATGCAAATGATGAATTTAAGGGACATTTTGCCCCCAGTGAATTAATGCATGTTTTGCCATTGGGAGTCTGAGTTTCTCATAATACCTTTTGAGTTCTGCAATAAATTTTGAAGCAAACTACTATATTTCATTGCATTGTGGAGGAAATGTTTCTTCATTAAAATATGAAGTATAGACTGTATATAACTGGTCATGACATACTTAGGTGACATACGCAGGTGGTGGGCTAGGCTAATATTGTGTAGCAGTTTAACTCAGGACATATTCCATGAAAGTCACTGGCATTTAGTCAGCCTACGAGTGACATGAGAGAGTGAGAAACTTTCAAGTACTATGAACAGCACAGGTGTGATACTGGTGAGTGCAAAAAAGTTAGGATCAAAGCATTTAGCTGACTGAGCAACTAAAATGCTGCAAATGATCTGTGAGGGTGGGATGTCTGTCTGCTGAGCAACCTTGAACTCAGACTCTTCAGCTTTTACTCTATTATTTAGTGTACCAGCACTTTTACACTACACTACCAATGATCTTTAACTCCCCAGGTTTTCACTGGACTTAAGCACTGCACTGTGTTTACTTTATGAAATAAAGTACTGCTTACTTAAAGTTGCTTATAAAAATGTAAGGAATCCTTTTCAGCACAATCTTGTTGGAATTGAGGTCATTTGTCCTCTGAAATATATCCCAACCATGTAATTTTTTTTGCTCTCCTAGTTGGTTTCTCTACTGATGTCAGTGTGTGGCTATTCTTCTTTGAAGTTGCAATTAGATTGTGAAATGGAAAGTGAGATATCTGAAGAACTTGGAGTTCAAAATTTGTATAATAGTACATGTTAGAAGTAAAAGTGAAGTCAGCAATTTGATGTTAATTTAGGTAGCTATAACTTCATAAGCTTAAATTTGACCCCAAGGATTTAGTGTTGACTAGTTCAACAAGATAATGTTTTGTGCTGAGTCAAGGTAGGTTGAATATATATTGATTCCTAGGATAGGGTCACCTTCAGCAGTCCAGTGTGCATACATTTGTACAAATGCATATATATGCACACATGTATATAAATGTACCTGTATATATTTATACCTATATACATTATAACCTAGTTATAATTCTACACACATTTGGAAAAAAGCCCCTCAGTTCTGAATGAAGTGCTACATCTACGTCTACAGGATTCTCCATTATTCAAAATATCACCTTTGTTTCATAAGCTTTTATAATCTGGAAAATAAGTTGGTGTGACTGCAATGGGTAGCGAAAAAAGAGACCTGTGTTTCATACCGGCTCCCGTACAGAAACATAGTTAGTCCTATTAGAATCATAGAATTCCCTTGGGTTGGAATTGACTGTAAAGATCATCTAATTCCAAACCACTGCATGGGAAGGGACACCTTCCACTAGACCAGGTTGTTCAAGGCCCCATCCAATCTGGCTTTGAACACTTCCAGGGAGGGGGCAGCCACAACCTCTGTGGACAACCTGTGCCAGTGTCTCAGCACCCTCACAGAAAATAATTTTTTCCTAATTTCTAAACTAAATCTCCACTCTTCAAGTTTTAAACCATTTTGCCTTGTCCTTGCTACACACCCTTGTCATTCAGTTTTCCAATTGACTTTTACATGTTCTAATGTATGTGGTTTTTTTTTTATTTAGATACACTTACAATAACGTAATGAATAGTTATTTCATTGGCAATTTCTCTTGAATCTTAAATAAAGGAAAAGGACAATTCTGATCTGATCCTTTGGATTTTGCAAACATGAACTGTTTATTAGTCTAGGAATTTTATGTTGTCTACTTAAAATAGTTTTGTCTACTATGTAAAAAAATCTAAACCCAATACCCTTCTGCAGCTGGGACCTCTGAAAAAAGCAACAGGATGAGAAATTTTCTCATGGGAGTTACAGAAGGATCAACCACTTAAGTAAAACTTTTGCAATCAGTGGAAAGCATTAACCACTTTGAAGATACTACTCATCCAACCTATTTTAGAGATCTATTTCCAAATAAGACAAACCACATTCTAGAAAAGAAATTGCACTCCTTTTGGTGTAGAAGGAGTCTTGACATCTAACTCAGATACAGACATCAGAGTTCAGGTATGTGGATCCTAGCAGCAGGGTCTACCTCCAACAGATGTTAGGTGACAGTCACTGTAAAATTGGGGGTTTTTGATATGCATCAAAAAGTAACTTTCATACACATATAACTTCATTTGACAAAAATGCTAATTTGAGTTGGTCTGCAGTTCTAAAACGGCTGCTGAGCTCAACAGCAAGTGAAATTACCATTTGGAGTGTTAAGTTCCATAGTTATCTTGAACTAAAAAGAAGCACAAGATGTCAATTCAATTTTATATATTTGTTAGAAAAGTTAGGATTTGAAAAAAGGAATGGGGGGAAATCTGGGGTTAAAATTCTACTCAGATATGACAGCCATCTTGAAATCCAATGTACAATAGGATAACACAGATCAGGTTTCTTCCATTGAAGATGAAAAACAAAGCAAGTCACAAATCTAAGCTAATGATGAATTTTGTGCATCTTTAGTTAACAAATACTATTTCTGTTTTCGTTGCATTTATATGAGCTAATACTTTCAGTTCTCCAAATTAAATGTTGCTAACCAGTCTTTTTTTATTTTTATTTTTACAAGGCAACAGCAATTCTGCCAGGTTTAGTGACCAATTTAGTAATAAAATAAGTTTCCCATTTATTTCTACTTGAGGAATGCCCTACACTATTCCTCCCTTTTCTCCACCTTTCATTAGGAAGAGTAAAAAAAAAACAAAACAAACCCATGTTGTAGAAATGTTATAGAAAGCCTGCAGAATTCTTTGATGACTGACACAAAACTCATTAGAAAGAAGAGAGCTAGAAACAGTCATGAGTCCCACTGTACCTGGAGCTACTGATTGTCTCAGCTGCTTTAGTCTCTCAGAAGCAGTGGTACCTTGTATTGAAAGAATTTCAGCCCCAAAACACACTGGCAGATACCTTGTTGACCTGAGGCAACCATGGCAAGAAACCCTGAGTTTCCTAAAGAGACCATATACACTTTTCTGTGAATTCTGTACTTCTCTGGAGATGGTGGCTCTGTCCCTGTGTACTTCACTGTAGTTCACTGCAGTTCACTGCAAAAAAGAACACAGAGTCAATCTCTGTTATAATATTGGGAAAAAAAGCAGCAGGAAACACAAATCAAAGTAAAACAATGATTAGTAGCTTCCTCCTTTTTTACACACAGTCACTGGTATTCATCACAACTAGATCATGGGATATATAACCAGATAATAACTGTCTCAGATTTATGCGTGTCCTGTGTAATTTTAGCATTAGGGCTTGACACACATGGAAATACTTTAACAGTTAAGACAAGTTTGCTGTCTCATGTTTCACTGTTTTGTTCTGGGTTCAAAACTCATCAGTATTTAGTTTAATTGTTAGTAGAAGAAAGACAAGGATTGTAGCAGGTTGCCTTCAGGAGGTCAGGAGATGAACTGTGGGAACTGTTAGAGGAACAAAGATGAAACTGGGAAGAAGGGATAGAGCTGATGTGGGAACTACTCAAAGGATATAAAATAATCCTCATAATCTTCACCATGTGCCTGTTTGGAAGCACTGACCCTAAAAGCTTGGGAAGTGAGCAGGTTACAAGGAAACCAAGTATGTATGTGTCAAAAACAAGAGTGAGGAAAAGCCTAAATTTCATTGTTTAGACTCTCCTAGGGAATGACAACTTGAACTCTGAGCAGATCCCTGTGGACTATTACACGTGGGCTCACAGCCTGTGACACAACTCTTGCATGCAGCTGACAAAAAATGATCAAGGCTGTTACAAACCCACCTTGATTTCAGCATAACAGCTGGGCAAACCTCCCTTCTGAGAACTTCCTAGCTGTCTTTATATAAACTTAACATTCAGATGAACATTCATGGACATTCCCAGCATTAGTAGCCCTTTGGGAGTCACAACCAGCCTTCTGTTTATATAAAGAGCAAGCCCAACATACATGGCAAATCAGAAAGATGTATGCATTTGATCTCTCTAGTGCCCTGCAGAAAAACTAAGCAATGAAGAACAGTCAAGAATGAGCTTACATTCCTGCTGCAGCACTGGTGATTTCTTTCTCCTGCAGCAACACACTCAAATAAACAACTGGACTTGCTTTCATGCAGGAGTGCTAACTTGTTGATATCATCACAGCTATGTTTAAAGCTCTTTTCCTGAGGCAGCTTTTCTTTATTGTTGACAGTAAAAATGATGGTCTGTGAAAAGGGATTTTTGTACCACTGTTGGTTTTCAAACAGTTGGGAAATAATGCAGATACCACAAAGCAGTTTCAATATTCCTTAGCCTTCTTTAAAATGAATAAAACTAAAAAACTTCAATTGATGCCCAAAGCAATTTAAAAAAAAAACCTGGAGTGATGGCATTAGAGACAATGTTCTTTTCCAACAAAGCAATTGATTTTTACATGCCCTCATCTCAAAATGTGTGCTCCCATTCTGTTCAACCGAAGTTGTTTAAAGCACTCCTCAAATCAGATTTTCACTGTGAAAGTCACTAGTATGATGACAGAAACAACCTTTCTTTAAACAATATTAATTCGGAAAATGGCTTTGTGATCACTGATGCTGTATAAAGGGCTGCAAAAGTAACCATGTAGGAAGCAAAACATAGGAAGGGATTATTCCCTTCCAGTGAGTAGTTGTAAGGCCACATCCTGAACGTTGTATACGGGGACTCTGTAGATATTGAGGTGACTCCAGCAGGGTGACAGTAAGATGTTTAAGGGATGGTGAATGAGGGATTTGATCTCCAGCAGTCCGTTCCTTTCTGAATTATCTTACCAGTCTGCAATTGCTTCATAAAGAACACTGTCATAAACCATCATTGTTGCTCAAAAATGCTAGGGAAGCTGTGTGGGAAGAAATAAGCAGGAGTGTGAAGAGAGCTCTTTCATTGCCAGTGCCTGTTTATGCCATTTTAAGATGAGTAAGAATCAGTGATTAGTTCCTGGTAAAGATGTTTTTTGGGAGCTAGATAGGTGCTGAAGATGTCATTATTTTCTTTAAAGGGACATCTCACCAGCAACAGTTTAAAGCAATAGTCTGCTTCTACTATTTATTTTACACTCCATAGTGCTTTGCATAACCTCTGAGTTGGCCAAATTCCTCCCAGGTAATTATTTTGTATTGCGTGCAGTTTCCTGCTGCAACTGCTCACAGATAACATTCTTTTCTTTTTCTACCCTACATATGTCAGCAAGACCTGGCACATCTCATTGCAGACTTTGTAAATAAGGGGTTATTTTAAAAAATTATCTTCACTAAATAACACGAAACAAACCAGATTTCCTTTGCCTTTTCTTTGTCTGAGCAGCTGAATGATGGGTTTATGGGTAAAGCATTGAGGAATACTCAGCAACAGTATTTGTAGGTCCCAATGGCACGAGTTCTGTCTTTGAAAGTAGAGGAGTTAATTCTCTGATTACCAGTGTCTTATTTTCACAGCATAACAAACAGCTTTCACAATCAGAAAGTACACTGCTCAGCAGGGTAGCAGACTTGCTTTATGTCTTGAAGAATTCTTGATAAAAACTCTTCCTTTGCTGCAGCTTGTATGTCACATGGGGAAAGGAAAGAAATTCAGCATGGAGCTTGAAAGCTTCTTATTATGTTTCCTCTTTGTGCTTCTCTCAGATAGGTCAGAAAAATAATGAAGATTACCAGTAAACATTTAGTTGCAATTATTGTCTGGAGCTGTAGTTGCTCGACTTCTGATTAGAAGGCCTGCTTATAATTACTTACAATTCTGTGCAAATAAAATAAATGTGAACATACAATACAGACCACTGAAAAACATCGGTGTGCAAAGAATACTGTATCCTCTCCAACATGACTCAGAACTAAAAGAGAAAACAGAATTACATGATTATTTTTTGATGCTGGGTTGGGAATTTTTGGACAGCTTTGCTTTTTACTCTCCTTAGGACTCAGTCCTTGTAAACCGAAAATAATGATACCGTCCTTTTAAAATTTTGTCTTTTGCTAACTACCCATGGGACTGTAAGTAAGGAAAGCCAAACATAATTTTAAATTAAACAGTCTGCAATTAATTGTGAGAATTTGTCACAAAGGGTCTGAGATACAAATTTTGATTATTTTAAATGAAGTCGTGACTATTAACTGGCAGCATGATGGGCACCTCAGGCTTAATTCTTGTTAAAGTATAGGACTGTATCTGTTATTCCAATGAATTATATTGTTTAAATTTTATTTCAAAATTTGAAGTTAAGAGCCTTTCACATGTTAATTAGATGTCTTGCAAGCCATTTCAGGATCAAGCTTCAGTCTCTCATGTCCTTGGTTCTGAATCATGGATTGAAATGGCTGCATGATTTCCTGTGGTCAAATTGTACCAGGAAGGAGGAATGAAAATGATGAAAGGAGTGACAACAGAGTTTACCTGAGTTATGTTATACTTGCCCTCAGATTTCAGAGCTGACGATAGTAAAATTTATATATTTGACTGGTAAACAAAGCTTCTCCCTTGCTGGAAGAGCTACCAATAGAGGGACCTGGTGGATGCACTGAGAGGAAGATGAATATATCAGCACTTACAGACTTGCTGATCAGCACTGGATCCCCAAAGCTTTGCTTGTGAAACCCCATGTGAGGGGACACCTCTGGTACGCGTGGTCATAAGAGGATAAAATGGTGTGAAAGATAGAATATGGTCTTCAGATTCTTCAGGCTTGGCAGCTGTATCTTTCACAATAAGAACTTTGTAGAAATAATTAGAACTACCACCACAGTCAGTAAGTGCAGAGTCTTAGTGTCTTTGAGTATAAATATGTGGTATTTTCTAAATCAGATGGACAGCTTGACAGTGCTCTCAGAGCAAATGAAAGACAATTTTATATGATGAACCCAGATATTGTAATTGGAATTTTACACATATTAATTAAGATCCAGTCATATTCATTACTACTGAAAAAGTTGCCTCATAGACTTTTAGGAGAATATAATTTCCTTCTAGAGGCAGTTTATAATCTGAATGTATTTTTGGTAACCTTGATTGTTAATATTACTGAGATAATCTATATCTGTATTTCATTATTTGCAAATTTAAATAATATTTATGCTTTTAGTTTTATGCTTATATTCTCAGTGATTAGTTACTTGTCTTGGTAACTCAATAAGAAGTTGTTCAAGTCATTAAATAATGTCAAATACTAATGAGAGCTACTATCTGGTCCAGATCCTCTGAAATTTTTTTCAGTCTTCAAACATGTAATATTCGGTATACACATTAAGCAGTCAGACTTCTTTCTGAGATTTTCCACAGCTGTTGATGTTTTTTCTGAGTGCAGAAAAATTAAGAGACTTGTCTTCTGTAAGAAATTAGGGTCTGTTTTTCCTCCTGGATCCAGACACAATTTGTCCTGCATCAGGTTGTGCACAAATAAAATTGCAAACTTATGCTAGAAACAGTAGTCTCACGTGATAATTTACAGTTTTTCACAAGGTTTTTGCTAGTGATACCGAGAGTGCCATGTGGCATTGTAACTTCTCATGGCATGACACTAGCTCAGCAAGTCATTCTTCATGAACACTACCCTAAGGGACATTGCAGTTTCATATTTTTAAGTGGGCATACCAGGTGTCTTTAGGGTTTCTAAAACAGCAGCACTGTATATTTTTTTAATATATTCTTTTTGTAATTCAAGACCCTCTTTGTGATGATTTTTTGAGGCAAGGCATCCTTCTTCAGTTAATCTAAACCTGAACTGTAAATCAGATCTTTTCCAATCTTCTCTCTTACAGTATGGGGTGCTTCCTGAGTAACTTTCAAATCCAAGAGAGTATGTGTTCTGGTCTCCTAAAATCTGTCTTCAATTTTAGTTGAAGGAAAATTTTATACTTTCTGCTCTAAATTGGCTGAAACTGTAGAGAGATTATGTAATTTCTGCAGATAGTGGAATCATATTCATGGATTACAATTAGAAATGAAGTGTTTGTCTGTATTTCATTGCAAATGTATAATGAATATATACAGTAATAATATTTTCCCAGGTCCTGGGACCAGACAAGTTTTAAAATCACATCATGCAAATAATCCATTTTGCACTTCCAGTTTGTGAGATCTTGCAAACCTCTGCTGTCAATTCCAATATGCACAGCTTTGATTTTTGAACATAAATTATGAGCAAGACTTCAACAGTCATGTTCAAAAAAGCAGTACTAAATCTCAGAGATTCTTGATAAAATCATGAGTTTTGGCCTCAGTGCATAAAAGGCTGTGAGGAATTAACTCTCAAAACAGTCTCACTGTGGCAAGAGACAGAGAAACAGCCTCATTGCTGTTTCTAGACAGTTTCTTGAAAGTAAATCTACAGGGGCTCTCAGAGCATTCTCTTGTTATGAGATATTCCTTTATATTAATTATTGGAAACGTTCACTATGAGATACAAGTGGCTATGCACTGCCCAGGGGCAAAAGGTTTTTTAATGAGATACAAAATGGTTAGGATTTTTTTTTATAGCTACAAATAGATGGTATTTACTTCAGTGACTTCAGAAAAATTAGGAGGAGTTTTTAAGCCAGACACACATATTTAAATACAAATGTATGTGTGTTTTCTGATTCACTTTTTCTAGGACACATAATTTCGAGTCAACTTTCATCAGACAAATTTCACATTTGCAGGTGGAATTTCTGTCAAATCTAGGTGGAGGCCAACAGATCACAACTTCAAGACCTTTTATTTAGGATAGACCCTCTGCTCCCAAAAAAAGGGCATTGAATACCGCTGTCCTGTGTGGCAACAAGGAGAGGTCTCAGCATCTCAGATATAAGATTTCCAGGAATCAGTCCCTGACTTTTTTCCTCACCTTTAAAAGTCCTCAATAAATACTTTAGGTCTTCATTTTGGAAAATTTTCAGTCCTGCACCATGAAACATCTTTTTGCCTTGATTCTTTGCTACCACACACATCAGTTCAACAGTGCAATGAAATAACAACGTTAGGATATGTTTACTATAACAGAGGAAATCAGCATTGCATAAGGTGAATAATGACACTGTAGAGAGATAAAATGTTAAGTATGTATTTCAATGAAAAGTAGCTACTTTAGTCCATAAAGATTTCTGATGGAAGGTTATAAAAACAAACAGACAAACAGAAAAAAGCCCCCATCCATTTAACAGAAGACTATGGGCAGGAGCTGAAAGGTAGATTGATATTTTTCAAAACTGCTAACAACTTCAGGAATCTTCTCCCCAATACTGTAAACAACACTTCCAGGCATCAAGCCTCCAGGGACTGTAGAACTCCAAATTCTGCATAGTACTGTCGAATACTCTGCATAACATTTCTGTTCAACCCTCCTGATCAAAATTTGGATTAACACATTTTTCCAGTTTTGACTGAGCTAATTCCATGTTTGTCCTGATTAATGGAAAGGACAATTGCTCTGCTGGAAAGATTATGAAGGTAGTTGAATCTCAGTATTAATTACAAGTAGTCATTTTTGTACTAAAATTTTCTAGGTTCTCTACAGCTAGCCACAAAACACTCTGATGGTCCTGGAAGATAGATTTGGCTTTCTTTCATATATTAGACATAATGAGCTTTGTTAGAATTATAACAGTTCTTATTATCACATTGAAGAGGCAATTGATCATACTTTTATACTCAGTAGTCTTATTAGCAACAATTATTTCTGTAATCATTCTTATTCAATGATAGAGAAATAACATCTCAACAGTGGGCTGCTACCACTGTACCAGGTAATGTAAGTATGCAAAAGAAAATCTATTAATATAATGGTATTACCTGTCTTCCACATGAACAGTCAGTACAGAAGCATCTGCTCTGGTACCCAAGCTGTGCAGCACAGACGACTGTGCTCACCAGTTTGTAGTTCCAGGGAGGTATGAGCAAGACTTTAAGCATATTTCACTGAAGAGCTTCAGAGCTGCAGTATAAATCTGAGGGGGAATCTGGAAAACATGATGTGAGGAATGAATAGGCAAGTTCTTATAAAAAAAATTCATTTTCATCTACCAGGATAGTGTACCTATTAGGTTTATAAGCACAAAAATTTGCTAACATATTGTGTTAGCTTGATTATGTGTATGGATTTCTTTGTGTATACAAATGTCATCGTCCACCTCCTTCTCAAAGAAAGCTTTATAGAATTACATATGCCACCATGTGTTAAGTAATTTTTTATGGGCTATAAATGACTTGGGCAAGCTGTGAAATGAAACAGCTTGTTGCACTGCACTAGCAGTGCAGGCTCAGTGCTTATTGTCTGTGCAGTAAATGTGCCATGAGCCACTCTCTAAACTACCTGGAATGAAAATTCATCATATGTGGTTCTTACACCAGTTATCATATACTCTATATAATTCCCTGTGATAGCATGACTATATGACAAACGGGACAAACTAAAATACTCTATTACTTGCACTGCTAAGTCAGAAAACATCAGTATTTTTTCAGTTTGGTTGCCATCTTAAAAATCTTTAGTGTGTCTAGTAAAACTAAGCCCGTTTACTCCTAAACTCATCACTTCATCTTGAGCTGGTTTTATGTTTATCTTTCTAATGATCTAAATTCTTAGACCTGCATGTTATTTTATCCATCTAGCTTTGAGACTTGATTTTTTTTTTCTTT
Organism: Florisuga fusca; assembly: GCA_038090715.1. Lineage (NCBI taxonomy): Eukaryota > Metazoa > Chordata > Aves > Apodiformes > Trochilidae > Florisuga > Florisuga fusca. Next base: position 20,163,171 of record JAAWXA010000007.1, read on the forward strand.
CATCAGAACACAAATCCAAAACACTAAAACAAATGAAAAATCACCACCTAAGCAGCCAAAGCATATAGGGAAGTTCCTAGGTGTTCCTGTAAAACAACATGTTCTTTGGGTTACCTTTAAATGCAATAGACTAATTCTGCTCACCTGCAAATTAGGCAGAAATTACATAAACTTAGTTTTCATGTCACTCTGCTCTCCAAGTGGTCAGCAGGTTTTCTAACAGAGCAATTATTTTTCAGCAATGCAATTTTCAAGTACTTTGGTTCCATTGCTTCCACTTCTAGCTGTTGTTCTCAGGAAATATGTTGCTCTTACAGTATTTTTATAAACAGTCTGGTTGAAGGATGTTTGTTTACATGCCAAGTATAAAATATGTTGTTCAAAGGATTATTTTCTTCTTCAATCCACAAAAGTAAATAATATGCAAACCCCACTTTGCAATCTAGTTTTTACCCTTCTGATACTGTACTAGCTAATATTTCTGAATTATCTTTATAATTATTTGATCCCTCTTCATTGTAACTTTGGGCAAATTTTCTATTATCTCTTGCTACCATACATGGGAGTTATTTCACTAAAGGTTTCATATTCTTTCCATTATACTTCCATCATATTGTAATAAAAGCCAAATAGACTTTAATCCATTTCCTGGGGTTTCTAGTGTTTCAAGCTGGAATGTCTAATTTTATTACATCAGCAGAGAAAAAGAATAAATAAATCTGTTGTGATATCCCAATCTTCATATATATATTCAGACTTAGAAAGTGTAAACTTTTTCATTATTTTGGCACCAAAACAAAAAGTTGGCTCAGAAGGGATTTTGTCTTTTCAGACTGTATTGTCAAACTCTCAAAAACTTGCATAGCAAAACTAAAAAAAAAAAAAAAAAAGATTAAAAAAGTATTTGCTATGGGAGACAGAAAGTAGCTTACAATCTGTCACCATTTAAATGAGAACCTAAACAAAATCAAAATCTAGCAAAATCCTCCCTCTTTTTCTATAGGTAATACCCATTTTGTATTCTCATGCTGACATGGAAGAATAGCTTGCAGACTCACTTGTCCTATTTTAACAGAACATTTATTCTGTATTACACAAAGATGATCATTTTATTGGGGAAAATACTATGGGTATATCAAATACAGATTTTTAATGCAAGTTGGCAAATTTCTTCTCACATTGGCTACACATTTTCTGTGTGGCAAAGATGCAATAGAATAAGCTTAAAATAATCAAGGTTTGGTTTCCTCTAAATGTATGACATTAAATACTTTTACTTCTTTTCCCTGTGTGAACCTTTGTCTGTGCAAAAGTCAGGGCAAAGCGTACTTTTCATCATCAGAATTGCAGACATGCTGTGGCAAGCCATCTTTTATGCAGCTGAATCTTCTGCTTCTGATATGTCTTCTTATGTAAGACGCTAAAATTGTGAAGACTGTGAATGTATATTTAGGCAAGGACAGTGATCTATGGTGAGGATGAAAGGGAGCAAAGGTGGTTGAAGAGTGTTTTGGCTTCTGAGAAATGGAGCTGCACAGTTCCCCCCACCAGATCCAGGCTGCACCTATCTTTGAAATTGAATAACAGTAGCAAGAATAATTTCAACTGTCATTTTAGCTTCTTCTCATTGAAATTATGAAAAATGTTAGACTTGTAAAATTGCATTTTGATACTTCTAGCCCAATTTCACCATTTAAAAATCAGGCTTTGATATCAAAGCCATCACCTTGCTTCACAACTGTCATTGAAAAAAAAAAAAAAGGCAGACACCTCCCAAGGGCATTTATCCATCCTAAGATGTAAATTTAAGGAGGTTCTATCTATTTTGACTACAGAGACTAGGGACTTCAAGTTAGAAACCTAAAGTTTCTTATGATTAACTCAGTCATCAGTTCATTATTCCAAACCAAAGCTAAATTTTGGGGAATTCCAGTGTTTGAGTATTTCGATAGAATAAGCAGTTTTCCCTTTCACAGAAATATAAATAAGCATCAATACATACAAATAAGAAATATCTTGTAGGATACATCTTGTAGGATGTACTATGAATTAGTTCCGTAACTCCTGACTTTCCTCCCTCCATTTTTATTCTCCCTGTGACTATCATGTCAAATCCAGGTATTCTGTGTTCATCATCATCAGTCTCTATAGTTGTCTCTGATCACCTAAATTGGTTTACTGTGAAATTTACAGTTCTCATTATTTTCCCCTCATGTATTCTATTGTACAGTGACAACTCTTACTAAAATATTGCAAAAATCTTTTTGGAGAAATCTCTGATCCCCTATACTTTCTTTTAGGTCACTGACATGAGCAGCTCCTGACAGGAGAGAAATTTTCTCCTCTAATCCATATCCTCTAGTCTTATTGCTTCATTAACCTCTTCCTACTGTCTCATTAACCTTTTCCTGCAGCCTTTTAGAATGCCACTTAACTGAAGTAGAGCCAGTTGAAACTGGATTAGTGCAAGTCTGAGTTTTATTTTTCATATTTGAGCATGTGTGAAGTATTGGCATCATTTTTCCACAAATCACTTCAAGCCAAGAACTTTTACATATGTCATCAGTTCAATCAGCACTATCTGTTCTTCTTTTTTTAAAATTTTCTTTCAAAAGAAATGAATCAAATCTCTGGAAGAGGTGCACATATACAGGGACCAATAAAAGGAACAATGTTTATATTTTTTCTGGGGAATATTTCCCACCTCAAAATCTCAACAGGCAAAAGGAGTTCCCTGTTTTTAAAATGCATTTTGCACAACAGTTGATTTTCATCTCAAAATAAGATCTGAAAACATATTCCTTCAAATGTGCTTTGCTTAATCCTGCTAAGAATTTTGGGCATATAGGCTAAACATCTGCATGAGTAAATTCAAACTTTTGTGGGCACTGATCCTCCTAGCTGTACAAATCATAACTTAAACCTGTCAACTTGTTCATATACCTGACCCTTATTGCCAGCCACCCTGACTGCCCACAAAATTATTAACTGTGTTGAGAGCAAAGTTCCTTAACTCTGCTTCTATCCCTCGCTACAAGGAGACAGGGAGATATAAATGAAAGAACTTTGCTTTTCTCATAATACATGGCCTGCTCACAGCAGTTCACATCTGCAGGGTAAGGAGAAGGAAGGGAAAAGAGGGAGCAGTTCCTGGGGTTCACGTCTGCTCCCATTGCAGAACATCCCCATATCCTATGGGAACCTGTTTTTCAGGTGTTGACAGATAGCATTTTCCATCTCAGAGGAGTATGGCTGCCTGCACACAGTGTCCCTACCTACATCAGGTAAGAGAAGGAATAAATTGTAACAACTCCTCATGTTTAAGAACACCTAGCCTCCATGTAGGCAGATGAGAGAAGACTTTGAATGTATTGCAGGAACCCTCAGCAGTTGAAATGTCTCTCACTCCGAGGTTGTCTGCTCTGTAGATTATCCCATGTCCTGTTGATGGTGCAGAGCAGGATGGGTACCCAGTTGCAAGAGGAACAACAAATTTCAGAACCTGCACATATTCAGCCTTATCTCTGGAGGTGGGCAGCATAATTATTGAGATGGTTCTGTGCCAGTAACCTAACCAACCAACATCTATTTAAGCCACTGTGAGACAGGAGGAGGTAGCAGCTAAGACTGTATTAGATGTCTGATTCTTACAGTAGGGAACACAAATATAAAACTAGCCTATAGAGAAAATTGTGGCAGTTTTCAAGGAGAAAGATATATTTGAGAGAAAGGTGAATGACAAAGAGAAGGTAATGGAAAGACCTCAAAAGGACAGAAAAATCAGGGCCCGTAAACATCATGAGGCATTGTTTCTAAAGTTCATCCATCATTATTTGCAACAGCCTTGCCATTAGTTCATGTCCCAGTAAGAGGATGAAAAGTATTATGAATACAAACAGCTGGTACTAAAAGTAATTGCTGTGATGTTACAATAAAAAAGAAGAAAGAAAAAAAAAGATAGTTTTGGTGTATTTGATTTTAAAATGGTGTTGAATACCCTTTTATGTTATCTTCAGTTGGACTTGTTTAACTCCCATACTGAAATGTAAATAATAAATGGCTAGTATTTGCAATAATACTGTATTATTTATTACAAAAAGATGATGTCTGCTTGTTTTCCTGAAGCACAGCTGTCTACTGAAGTATGGTTCTCAAAGTCGTGTTAAGGGAATCCATCAGAAATATATTTCTTGCTACAACAGCACTCTGTTACACAGAAAATTATGTTTGTGCAAGCTTCACGGATTATAGTGGAAGGAAAAAAAAACAGTAGCATAGGTCCTCATCAGCCCTTCTAAGTCTTTATGTTTTACCAGATCCAAATAGCTCTTTTTATAATATCTTTAGATGTTATTATCTCCACCTATAAGATTAGCCACAGATGAAGTCTAAGATCCAAGAACACTACAAAAGGATGGAATCTTGGGACATAACCCACGGTTTAGGGTTCTCTTTAATCATGTCCCATATTTTAAAGCTTTGTATTTCACTTTTTAATCAAATTCTCAAGAGCCCACCTCGTGTTTCTTTAAATTTTATCACATACTACTACATATTCTAATCTACTAGAGATTACAAACATACCCCAATATTCTGTATCTAAGATTTTGGATATTTAAGCAATACCTCTACATAGGGACCAAGTGCTAAGTTTTGAAAAACATGATTTCTCATCACACACTACTAGATATAACTAGCTGCACGAAGTCCAGGTCACTAGATATGTATGAGACAAGTAGTGGTAAAATATGCTCTCTATCAATGAACACTGCATAGAGCTCTCAAAAATTCATTACTTTCATCTCAGGGTATAAAACCAGACTACAACCTAAAGAAATGAAATTATTTCTAATAAAAGAAGTCTTTATTTCTGATCATATGCTTATGATGACACTGTAGTAATCATTGTTCATCTCTGTATCTTATACTGAAAAGTTTTTACTTACTCTTTCATAATTATAGATGTAACAGATTCAGAGGGAATAATACTGCATGTTACACTCAGAAACGCTTTTAAGAGAAGCTGGCAGGCAGATTTCATTCACTTCAATTTGCTTGTGGAGAACACTTGAAAAATATGACAAATACCAAATACCAGAAGCCACTAATGCAAAAATCTATGGAGTTCAGTGTTCCCAAACATTCCTCAAGAGAACATTTACAGAACTGCTTCATGTAGTACCGTAACTAGCATTTGTACTGTCACATGATTTCTCTCCTTGGTTGACTCAGCGATCTGGGTTCTTTGATTTCCATACTGAATGGCCTTAGGCTTTTTCTGGGAATTTTTTTAGCACAGACTGACTTGCTCTTTCTGAGACAAAACCTAGGTTCTGGAGACAGTTTTCTTGTCTCCCAGCAGTGCAGAGGACATGTTTGTTTCACTGTGCTCTATACTGACTGCCAGCACTAACACAGCAGGCCCCGCACCACCAAAATCTCCTTTGTTCTCCCTTGCTGTCTGGTTATGTACCATCATCATCATGCTGAAATAAATAAGACAGCTCTACTTTTTTTTCAGTTTCTTTGCACTAAATATCACAAAAAAATTAGTTTCTGTGTTCCTGTCACAGACCAACAAGATGGGAGATAGAAGATTTAGGGCTAATGGCAAAGCAGTGTGGCTCTGTCTAGTCTTCTCTTATTCTGCACCAACATTTGGAACCCTGGTAAATGCTGGGATATTGTTGTCCATGTTCCACCCTCCCACCCCCTTCCTATTTTATTTTTAATCACACAACCCCCAGTAGTATTCTAATACCCTTCATTCTTCTGTCATTCTTCTGGAACTGAAGGAGCCTATACTAAATTATACAGAATCATGGAAACAGAGTGTTAGTTTAGGTGTTTTCTTAATGCTGTTTTCTGCCATGTGGCATCCATACAGCAAATTACTGTAGTAGATGCCCATTAGGTAGCAGCAGTGAGACATCTCATATTCAAATTTCCGTATTTAACCTACTCATACTTGGTCAATCTATGTGAAGAGACATAGTTAATCTCAAAAGATGGTTTTTGAATACGTGTGTAAATTAGTTTAGAAATTTCCATTTAGACTTTTGAACTGAATTAAATTCCTCTCATTACCCAGTGAGATTTACCTGCTCGTTAATGTTGAATTAGCCTTGATAACACAGATCAGTGGCAGATATCTATTTACTACTGTGTTGGGTAATTTTGTTTGACAATAGACGTCTGATCAAAAAGGAACGGGAACACAGTCCTTAGTTATCAATCCCTGGAAGTTGACAACAGTGCAGATGACACATCCTGTGATTTACCATAGCAATAATTTAAGACTAACAACAGAACTAATTAACCTTTCCCAGTGTGGAGTGTGACAGTTCTACAAGAACAAGAGTATGACAATAGTCAATTTAAATCCCTTGACTTCTCAAATACCTTGCAGCAACTTAATTAATTAACCATCCCCTTTTAATTGTTAATGGATTTTCAATAAATCTGGCACCCTAAAAAGATGTGCATTGTCATGTAAAAAAACCCTAATGTATTTAATCATAGCTATATATTTTTAAGAATTGATTAATTATGTTAATATGTTCCTAAAATGAACATGATGCGGCTGTGCATGCCCGTGGTTCTCTTGTGGCACTCAGTAAGTGCACATTTGATAAATATGTAACAGATAAAATATCACACAAATTCATCTTAAAATTTCTTTTCCATTTCAATATTTACTTTACTGTATGTTCACAGAAAGCAATTCTACCCTTTTCCAGGCTTGTTCCCTAGCCAAAATTAGAAAATAGTAACTTACTATATGGTTCTTTGCCACTGTGGTAATCCTGGTTTGCACATTTCATCTAAAATACATCTTTCTTGAGGCATCATTTACTTTCTTCTGAATTGAATTATATCATTTGTTTATCATGATCCAATGGCTACTAAAATACCCACAGACCTTTCCATTTACACATCACTTAGATTGGTGTTTTCTAAACTTAAGAAAAGGTTATGATTGAGCACTGTGTTTTGAGCTATTCTGACCAATGCAGTCCTCAGATTGTCTAGTCCTATGACACACTGAGTAACTTAATTTCTGCCATATCAGTCAAAGAACATACATGTCCAGCTCAGTCTGCCATGATCTCTCTCAACGGCACATGGAAAGTTTATAATTAACACCTCCCCTCATCAGTGTATCTCTTTTTCTAAATGTATTTCCATTAAAAAAATCAACTCCAAGCTGTTCTTACACCCCTGTCAAAGGAAATGTGTATTGAACATACATGAGGGGAAAAAGCCAGACAATAAAAGAAGTAGGAATCTCTTCTGAGTCTTCTAAATTCTGATAGGTTTTGAAACCATGATTTATTTAGTGCAATGTTTATAAGGATGGTGTTATGGCTTTTTCACTGCATACTGTGAAATAGATGAAAATTAGTATGGTAGCATCTTCCATTTGTTCATTCAAGCAACACATTATCCTTATACCCCAGACTAAAAATTATAAGCTGTCCTGAAAGAAAAATAAGGACAAACCCCCCCAAAACTCAAAAAAAAACCCCAAAACACCCCACCAAAAAACAAAAAAAACCAAGCCAGAAAACTCTACTTCTTTCCAAGTTAGAAAGATACACTCAGTTTTCTTTTCTTTTAATGAGGGTTGCTTTTTCTGCTTTTCCAGGTAAAACACAGGTTATGGGTGAAATCAAGATTGCATTAAAGAAGGAAATGAAGACAGATGGAGAACAACTGATAGTAGAAATCCTTCAGTGCAGAAATATCACATACAAATTTAAATCTCCAGATCATCTACCAGGTATCACAAAAAGAACAGCTTCATGATACTTTGAAAGCATTAATTAGGTTGTATCAAAAGTCATTTAATATCACCACTAAAAGGGAAAGAAAATTGCTTCTTAATCAAAATGACATATTCTGTAGGATTTTTTTGAAGTGCTTTTTTTTTTTCCTATGAGCGAGTTTAATGAAAATAAAATCATTTTGTAGAAGCGAATTAACTCTCAGAAGTTAATCCTCTTTTAATTTACTTTTTATTGTTAAAAAATTAGTCCTTTTTAACTTTAACAGAAATTATAACTCCCTAAGTTTTTAAAGAACAATGATATCTAGTGAAAAATCATATTTAAGTGACAAAGCATTTAAAAAATAAAAACTCATTCTAATAATAATATTTTCATATATACATACATAAAGACATCAAGGTATTTGTTCTTTTAACAACATCATTGTAAACACAAAGTAATTACCTTGGATTTAGTGGGGTCGTTCCATCTCTAGATTATGTGAATGTGAACAGAATATGGCTCTGTAAAGTACTACACTCTTTCTTCACACTTCCCCTCTGTTGAAATCATTATCAACAATTATTATTTAAAAGCTTCTGTATTTAACTCATTCAACTGTTCTTCCCCAGACCTGTATGTGAAGCTGTACGTTGTCAATATCTCTACCCAAAAGAGAGTAATTAAGAAGAAAACCAGGGTATGCAGGCACGACCGAGAGCCTTCATTCAATGAAACATTTAGATTTAGCTTGAGTCCTGCTGGGCATTCTCTTCAGGTAATTCTGCATTTTATTAAAACCTAATTTTGGATGTTGTCCATGCTGTGCTATGGGCACTTGAGATCAATCTTCAAATTACAAAGGAAATAACACAACCACTTAATGATGGACATATGTGTGAGGAGGACATTTTAAAAGAGTTTAATCCACCACCTCACGCCGAGGAAGGGTATTTTTAGACCAGGCCCAAAAGTTTTAAGCTTAAGCTGTTCTTAAAATCCCCTAGAGAAGTAAGTTATGCATGTTTTCCAAAAGCACTTTTCTGAAAATCTAGAAAGTTTATTGTAATAGCTAACTTAAATTTGCCATATTTTAAAATTATCTTATCTTTAAAAATCCTCACAAAGCACAGTGCTCTGTTTTTCATTTAAAAAAGTTTGCACACTGAAAGGTTACTGTCCTATCTCTCTGTTTTTCCAGGCTAAGTAAACAAAATTTCTTTGTCATCTCCTGTTACCTAAATGTCTAATAATTTTTTCATTCTCTTCAGTTCAACTACTTTAGAAGCTGTGGTGCCTAGAATTAGGCAGAATAGTCATGATCTCAGGCATTTCAGAATCATGGATTATAACAAATCACATAGTCTCGGTGTAAGTTTGTAAAGCAGTATTACAGTAAAGCAGATGACAGTATTTTTGGTCTGTGACACATCAAATGATGTGTGATTAAGGGAATGGTCCCTGTCCTGTGTTTCAGTTGCTTAGACACATTTGATCATATGGTCAGATGTGCTTTTTTATACAGGTAGAATTCACTTGAGTAGGAAAATAATATAATGCAGATAATCAAGATACCTCTAGGCAGTAAAAAGGAATGGTCAATTCCAGAAGTATCTGCATGCTAATCTTAAAAGGAAGTAGGAGGCACTGTTGAGCATAGCAGCATCCACTTGATGTACCTTTAAATCTGGAAGACCAGTTTATCATTTTGATAACTAAAGTTAGACTGGATTATCTAACTGCCTGCATTAGGTTTATTGATTTTATCATTAAAATAGAAACCAAAGGGCTCCAGGTGGAAGTTTCAAGGATGGAAGCAGTGGAAAATTTCCATTACAATTTTTTTTTTATTACAAAAAACTGTGATAAAGGAAAACATTTTGCCAGCTTTCAGACGGGCACTTGCGCTCAGCCCCTGGCAGCTTGCTCACTCCCTCCTCTCATTTCCCTGTTCCTTGGCAACCCACCTGGGACCCTTCTGCAAAGCACTAAGATCTTGGCTCCTCTGCCTTGTTCCACAGCTGGCTCCTGGCTGACTGGCTTGCTGCAATTAGAAATACATAATGTCTTATGTAAGGGTAATCAGAAAAACCCAGAAGAATTTTTTTCACAGATGTTCTGGTTTGGCTGTCCATTTCTCAAGAAACACTGAACCAAGTGATCTAGAAGCCACTGGCAGTTCAGTCAGTCTGCCTTTTTACACAAGGATGAGCTTTCTGATGAGTGAAGCAGGGTTCCTGGATTAACTTTTTCCTAGGAATTTAATTGAGGAAAATTATTGCAAATTTCTTGCCTCCCCTTTAAAAAAACCTTAAATTTCCATTGTACAGTAAAGTTTGCTTTTTTCACTTTTTCCTCAAATCAAAATGGAAAAAAATCCTAAAAAATGTTTAAAGTTCTTGGTTACTGGAAGCTCTAGTTCTTCTATCTTTCTGTTACATCTGTATTTCTATATGTGTTCTTCTAGCCTCTCAGTGGCCTATGAAGTCCTTGAGTCCTGCTAGTCTTCTGTTAACCTAGATCTGTGAAACCAAGCAATAAAATAGCCTATTTTTGCTCCTGCTGTTTCACACAGGGTGACAGCCTCCTACTGTTAACAGTTACCTCCCTTGCTCGCTGCCAGAGATGTACTCAGTGACTGTGAATATATTAAACTTGCTTCTAATCCTGTCTTGGAACTGCAGTTTTTCATGAGTTCTTTTTCTTTTTGGAACACTTATGGATTTTTTTGTTTGTTTGTTTGTTTTTAAAGGGGCATTAAGCTTGTTAATCCAATTACTCAATAATTAAGTAATCTGACCATGTAGCTTCAATCCACCCCCTGAAGTATATATATATTATGAAATATATTTCTCCCAGAAACTCATAGAATGAAGTAATTCAGAGAAGACTATTGCTTGCATGACATGAGCCTGCTTATCTGGAAAACTCGTGCCTGTATGATACATCAAGGAGAATCTTGAACACCCAGCCTGACTAGCCCACATAAGTGCTGGGGGCTGTTCCTTGCCCTTCCCACTCTTTATAAAATGAGATGCAATACTGTATGCCCTCCAGCAATGGCAGAGTAGGAGTATGATTTCAGATGAACTCTGTATTTTAAGTTAGACAACCACATGATGAGGTCAGAAGCCAGAACACACTAAGTCTTCTTGGAGTTACAGCCTACATGCAGAGTTCCCTTTGACTCACATGCCCTTAAAAAGAGCTGGTACTTTGCTTATATAAAACCTTCATCCTGTAATTTAAAACTTAACCTTGTGCTTGTTTTTGATAACCAGCAGGTGAACAAACTGCTCACTGAAGTTCAAGGTTGTCATCTAGTTGCTATATCCCATGATGATAAAATAGAAGAAGGGGAAGGGTCAGCTTTCACAGGGCTTCCTTTCTGTTGGAAATATGCCTCTATATGAAGGGTTAGGGTCAGTGTTTCTTTCCTCCTCTGGAGGTACTGAAACAGAGTTCATTTCTGAATCTTTTATGCCTGCCAGCAAATGCCATACTATGCACAATGATAATTATGTTTTATTGTTATTATTTTCCCAGATTCTGCTTGTCTCCAATGGAGGGAAGTTTATGAAAAAGACATTGATTGGGGAAGCTTATATCTGGCTTGACAAAGTGGATCTAAGGAAAAGAATAGTAAACTGGCACAAACTGTTGGTCAGCTCCACACAAGCGCACTGAGCAGAGCTGTCTGCTTAGGGCCCACAACCTGCAGAGTCTGCTATAAACAGCACCACTCCAAGACTGTAGTTTGATATTATTGTGTTTAGCTAGTCTTTCAGAATACAAAGTAGAAAAGAGCAGTCTCTGGGCTACATAGCACACTTGAAGGAGGGCTAGTACACTTGTTTTGCTGCAAGACAGCAAAGTAAAAGAAAACCTGGGCCCAGAAGTAAAGCGAGGCTGTTTGAAGTGAAGACTGATTACAAGGGCTCTGTGTTGTTGGACTCTGTGAAGAGAGTAATTGTGAAGGAAATAATGAAGGCTGGAAGGCAGGTTCAGAGTTTGGCTGCAGCTGGAGGTAGTCTGATGGAGAGAGCAGTCTGGGTTTCTGTGCAACCAGAAGGAGATCATTTTATGCAAAAGCACTGAGGGTGATTGACTTTCAAAATCTCACTTTTCAGAAGTGCAAAACGTTTTTGTCTGCACCTTAGGTTGTCTGATAATTTGCTGTAGTGAGATTATGCCACTTGACACAAACTTCAAAGAGTTTGCAAGAGTGGTAATATTATTTTACATTACTTTTTTTCCTTCTTTCTTATTCCTCCAGAAACTATCCTGTGGTGAATCAGATCTGATTGTTTCATTTGTTTCTATGTGTTAACAGCAAATATAAACACTGTCCTAGAATGTAATGCATAAAACAATACTAATGGTCTATAATTTGGGATGTGTTTTTAAGAGAAAGGACAGGATGTAAACTGCACTACATCAGGAAGAAAAAATGCTGTTTCACTGTCAGTGACACGGTACTTTACCCTACCCTTTGAATCAGCAGTGTAAAAAAAGTTTGGAAGTGACAAGACTTACTCTGACTGACACAATTATTTCAACTAGTCCGTCTATTATTCAGCAACAAGTCTTATTCTGAAACTGTACGGAGATGATAAATTCCAGGCTCTTTTGGCACTTTGGAGAAGCAGACCCACCGTGCTACCACCAGCCAGGTCGGTGCAGGATTCTCTATCAACACCAATGACATACTTGAAATCTAAGGGGAAGAGATAGCAGGGCAGTTACTGCCTGGATGCTATTACATTAGAGAGAATTAAGAATATCCTCTTATCATAGGTGAATGCCTGAGTATAATCCACTGAACAGCATGGCTTCTCAGTTAGAAAAGAAGTGAATAGGAAGGTAACTTGCAACACTTAAGGCTGTGTAAGCACTTCCATGCTTGAAGTACCATATTCAGGGGTGTGAAACTGAGTGGTTAGCACACTTGCTAAGAAACTGTACAGCCTGGGATAGTTTTGGCTGGTTGTGTTTTGCCTGGTGCCAATTTTGAAGAAGGGAAAGACTTCTCTCCCATTCCTAAAAGTATAGCACTTTCTTTAAAAAGCAAGAATCAATATGGTACCAACTCCCGTGTTACTCAGACGTAATTTAATTTTCCAAAGCTTGATTAGAAAGGAGTTTCCCTTGAAATATTACCTCATGACCTTTACATATTTACAAAGAAAATAATCTAACTTCTGCACTTCAAACTTTTGTTTTTCTTGTCCAATGAGAACTTTTCACAAATGGTTTAATGTATGTCTTCTTGTACTTTCTGAATATACATAGTACAGTGCCACAGGTTGCACAAGACCAACAGAACATATTCTGGAAATAATACATGCTTTTCAAAAAAGGAAAAATAAGGCTCAGCTTACTCAGAAGCTGGAATTACAATTAAAATCTACACCATTTAATTTGGTGAGACTTCCCACATACAGTTTTCAATTTATCTTTGTCAAGTTAATGTAAGTCTGGAAAAGGAACATGAGAAAAACACACAGAAGACATTCATAACATACACAACAAGGAAACTCCTGTTAAATTGTTGATAATCTTCTGGTAGCCTGCTTAACTTGCAAGCAGAGAAATCTTACCAAAATCTAGCTATTTAAAAACACAACATCACTGACAGTGGGAGTAGGATGTCTGCTTTAATGTTGAATTTTATGCTTTCACCAGTGTATGTATACCTCTCATATATTTTAAAAGCAGTCCTCTGCAGTTATTGTAAACATCCTGTATGTTTTGGTGTTGTGTATGTTTTTATAAGAAGATAAATACTTCAAAGAAAAAATCCCCAATCAAACCAAAAAATCTTGTGTGGATATATTTGACATTTATGTTGCTCTTTTGATGGTTTATTTTACATTGATGGCTATAGTGTGATTTTTATTTGGGAAAAAAAAAAAAAGTTCCAGTTTCAATTACTGTGTGAAGTACAAACCATGAGGTGTGCAATTTTGTGCAAGCTGCTGGTGATTTTGTTCTTGTTGAGATTTATTATAAAGACAGCAAATCACACTGGTAGTTGCTATGGAGATTTCCAGCAGGAGCAAGCACTATCTGGCTGCCTTACAGAGAAGCCTGTAATCATCATTCGTAATTGAAAAAGTGGACAGACATGCTTTGCTCTCACACACATACCAACGTGGCAAATAATTTTGTAAAATGGTTGTGTTGGGTGGTGTAGCTGCAGCTGTATGGAACATCTACCTTTTTGGGGTAATCAGCTGTTGGCAGCTGGTTTAATGGAAACATCTATGATTCTCTGAGCACACACAAAATGCTTCTGCAGGTTGAAGTGGCAGTTTCAGACTCCCATCATGAAACACAAAGGGCAGAGTCTGTCAGGAACGAGGCGCTGCCTTGGTCAGCTGCAGCAAGGACAGGGCTGCTTTGGGTCACCCAGGGTGGGCCAGTGACAGACCTGGGCCCATGCATTCTCTCTTTTCTGAGGCAGCATCATTTCAGAGGTTAGAGTATGCTTCCAAAGTGTGCCAAGTTCCTTTTTCTGACCAAATTTCTAGGTTGTACTGGAATCACTCTATGCAACACAGATTCATGTTTGACTGGGTTCAGTTATTGTTTGTTTGGTTGTTTTGTTTTGTTTTTTTCTTATTTTATGAATGTCAGGAAAAACTCTCTTGTGACCAAGTTTTTAAAAAATATTATCAAACAAGTAGTATTAGTATTTTTTTACTTTTTTGTATATATCTCAGTGTGGTTTTTTCACTTTTTTTCTCATTAATTTTTGTTTCTTATATCTGGCCAAAAGTGCTTAGATGTGGCAACAGCTTTTATAATTTCTGAGTGATCAATCATTAATAAATTCACACATTTCTATGATTGCTTTGAAGACAGGGAGGCAGGGATTGCTTTTTGCAGGGAGGCAATAGCAGAGGCATTTTAACTTTTTTTATTCATAAACCTTCTGAGTCAACACAAATTGAAGCTGCTTCTTTTTTCAAGGTCTTGTGTAGTGGAAACAAGCTGAAAAATGAGCAAAAGCACAGTGTATGTATTTACAAATGACAGGGATTTCTAATGTTATCATTATTTTTATGTATACAATGAGTAGCAAACAGCCAGTTTTTTTGGGTTTTTTCCAGGTTAAAACTAGACATGAGAGTTTCTATGGTGAATGTTGAGCTACTTCTTTATCATAACACTTTAAAGGGATAGTATCCAGGGGCAATGAGTGCTGCTTCTTTATTATTATCCATATTTTTACATTACATGGATCCTGTGTGTAAGAAAAAAAAAAAAAAAACCCAATCCAAACCAGCTGAAGTCAACAACAACCAATCTTTTGACTTAAACTGGTTCTAAATCAAGACCTAGGAAATATATGAGTTATTTTTCTGGATGCTGGGTGTGTGTATGGTTAGGCTGTGGGATATGGTAGCTGGTAACCAGCTGATATTGATTCTTACTTTGAGGATGATGATGAAGAAAAAGAAGACATCTATTATATTGTAAGCTAGTGTGTGCCCAATAGAGATTATTTAATTAGGACTTAGTTTCATGGAGATATCATAAAGATGTTAATAGTATTTTTTTAAATTATTATTTGAATCATAACTGACACTATTTTTAAGTACTTTATTTTCATTGCTAAAATGCTGAATGTCCCAGATTCCATTATTTGAGTATATATCTAGATATGTACATACCTATGTGAATAACGGAGAAAATTTGCATTTGTGTGACTGTAACTTATAAAGATAATGAAACAGAGAGGAAATTTACTGTAAGTATCCACCTACATTGCATTTAAACATTAGATCTACATGCCTTGTGAATTTTCAGTGCACCTGGCATATAGGATCAGTTGCTCTTTATGAATACGTGTTGCCTTTAGACAGAAAATAGAAGGAATAAATGGAACCGGATACTCTCTCTTTAAATCATAAGAAGCATTTTAATGTTTTCTATATGTTCTGTTTTATTATTTTGAAAAGATTAATAAGAAAATATACTGATGAGCTCAAAAGTTATAATATATATATCTCCATATCTCAAAATAGATGATTTGAGCAAAAGCTGTTTTCTTAATTTGTTACCCTGTAAATAAGTATACATTTTTGTAAAACAAACTAAGTTGAAATTATTAACTCCATCTGACATCCAAGCATGTGAATGTGTCCTTATTTGACTGTATTTTATAGATGTTCAGTGATGTGCTCAGGTGCTCAAAAATGGCTGACTAGTGTGTGTGCTGTCATGCTGCAGACATGTACAGCATACCCAATGTTTAAAGAGCTCCAAAAACACCAAAAACCCCACAAAAACACACACACACACAAAAAGATGAGTCCTTGGAGAAATGTAATGTTTCCACAGTGAATGTTGCATGCATAGGTGGTGGTTTGTTGATACTCATTTTGGTTTAAATTTCTTTTAATTTAGGTTTTGCTTCAAGATTCATCAGAAAAAAAGCAACACAGTCTTAAAAGCTGTATAAAACAAAACAAAAGCAGTATGAGAATTGTATAAAAAATGCTTGTAAATCTGTCTGAGTTTTCACTTTATGTATAAATCCATGCCATGGTTTTGTGATTGTACACAGGATGTATCTTGAGAACTTATGCAAATTGTGCTGTATAAAGGCTGTTAACCCAGTCTAACAAATAAATATTTAAAATATGTGGTTTGGTTTGTTTTACCTAATTGACATAAAAATTTATTTTGCTTCTTCAGATTTCCATTTTGTTGACCACAGTGGTTTTATTGTAATACTGCACACACTGACCATATTAATCTCTCCTATTAGCTCAATTTCCAGGGTATCCCTAATATGCCACATGTCATTTCACAATAAGAGATACTTAGGTCATCAAAACCTTCTTCAAACAAGGCAGAACCAGAATCCACATGCAGCTTGTTGTTATATGCACGTAGATTAATCTCTGGCATCTTTTATAAATAACAAATAAACTTGAATACATCAGCACATTTTAGGAATGTACAGAGCAATGCAATGATTAATTGAAAATGTGGCCTAGATCAATACTCTTTTGAGTGTCCAGTCTGTACCTTTCATGTTCCTGATGAAAGCAGAATAAGAAAGCATCTGATAAACCCTAAAGAGATTTTTCTAGAAACAATATCTTTTAACTTTATTATAAATAATATTTTTTTTCAGCAGAAGGTTTTATATTACTGAATCTACCTGACTTGTAAAACATCCATGAGGTCTCCCACAGAGCTTGCATTTTAAATGATCCACATCTAGACCTGTATTTTTTATATTTCAGTAGTTTCCCTCCTTCATACAAATAATAAAAAAAATCATACTCCCCAGATAAAATAAGCTGATTCTTTATTCTGGCAACTGGACCACATAGCCTGGAATGTTTTCTCTCAGTTGATGTCCTTTTCTCAAAAATAAAATTTTGGGAAATAGCCAACACTTTTCAGGATGCCTTGAGAACAGAGATGCTGTTTTTAACATTAACCTATTTGCTAATAAGAGTGATTGAGGCTAATTCCTACTTAATGTCCATCAGTAACCAAACTCCAGATTTCCCAGTACCTGCCTTAATCACAAGATATACGTTCAGGGTACTTGGAGTGGCTCTCTTGGAGGAAACAGTGATGGCTGCAATCAGCTCTTCACCCTACAACCTGCCCCACTTCTCAAAATCCTCTTTATTTTCATGAGGAAGTTCCTGCCCAGCATAGTGACCCTCTGGAAATGGTTAGAAAGCATTTCTGAAATGTTTCGAGCTTCTGGGACAAAAGCTGACTGGAATTTGCAGCTGCAGAAGCTTTAGGTTCATTTGAATCCAGCTCCAGGAAACTGCCTCATGGAGAGAAAATCCCGGTGTCCTTTCACACACTAAGAGAATGAATTAATAATACACTTATTTTTAAATAATTAACAATGTTTAACAAAAATGTGTGTTTACTCATTCAAAGCACTCAGCAAAGTGCAGAGTGTGCATGAAATATTTCCCCACAGTGCTGCTGCGGGGTCTGAGCTTGAAGCTCTGTGTAGCAGACAATGTGAAACTGGGAATGTTTTTAAAATAGGGGCTGCAATTAAAGCTTCTACAGAGAGAAGTCACCAAAAAATGTATATAGAGTTTCATTCAGTTTAGCATTCTGGCACTGAGGATGGGTCCTTCAGCTCTCAGCTACTAAAAACCATCATACAGCTACTCAGTGTGAGAAGAGCCACAAGCTGCCAACAAACACCACAGCACCAGCTCAAGGCCATGCTGCCCCTTGCAGCATCCTCTGGTGCTGCAGCTGCATCTCACCCACACTGATTTTGTGCTGCTAGAACTGCTTGAATAGCTGTTTGCTGCACTTTTTTTTTTCTTCTTCTTCTTTTCTTTTTTTCTTCTTTTATCTTTTTTTTTCTTTTCAAATCAGAAAAAATCAAACTTCATGCTTTCTCTTCCAATGAATTCATGTATCAGGGACACCTGGTTACCTGCTCTGTCCTCTCTTCATATAAGTTTTACAGACTTGTTGACTCAACACATTTTGGTTTCCCTTGTACTAGTAACTCAAGAATGTCTGGACATTAGGACTTAGAAACTGTTAAAACTGTCTCCAGGAACACAGCTCTTCAGTCATATTGAACTGACCATGAATCCCTGTGTGTGCTGGGACATCTCTGGGAGGGCTTTCTTCCCAGGGACCACTAAGACCTTGAGCCTACAGAAGTTACTGCTCCCCAACTATGCCAACTTGAAAAACAGGTCCCAACTCACCAAAATTATATGAATTTTTAAAATCTTCTGCTCCTTTCAGGAGCTCAAACTGTCAGGGACTGTAATTAGAGCACTGTAACAATTATCTTCAACATAATTCTTTTAATAAAAACAGAATATTTGGGGTTGGAAGGGAGCTTTAAACGTCATCTAGTCCAACACCCCTGCAATCAGCAGGGACATCTTCAACTAGATCAGGTTGCTCAGAACCCCATCCAACATGACCCTTTATGTTTTGAGAGATACATCCAAAACCAAGCAAAACAAAGGAAAATCACAGACTGAAAAGACTGAATACCGATGGGTTGAGTGGTGGAGCCAGTAGCCTACATATTCTTGCATCTACTGGGAACTTTGCTTCTTTGATGTCTGAGTGCTAAGGGACTGAGCTTCAGCAGGATTATTAATGAAAAAAATGAACAAGCAGGAAACTGGAATGCTGGTTAGGCATGTTTGCAGTGAACTACTGTACAGTGGAATTTAAACTTAAACACTGATGCCCTATTTCCTTGTGCATTTAGTCCATTGCTTTCTTGAGTTCCAAGGTCAAAACAAAAACTCTCCTTAGACTTGTCTTCTCACCACATTCTGGGTGCCTGGATTAGCTGTGGTACACACAAGACTCCTTCTAGTCAGCAGGGAGAAGGAGACTGTCAAAAATTAGGTATAATTTAATTTTCATAATTTTAGTTGTTGAAATATTTGACCTTCATATACAAAGTTCATAATTTTCTTTTTTTTTCAAACTAATTCATTTAGCTGTATGCCAAGGTAAGGTCAGGCTGCAGTGCAGGACTTCACGGGGGGAAAAGGCACAGACATCCAAGTTGCTGCACTGCGCTACATCTTCTGCTTCAGAAGCCTCTTTGCCAAAAAGACACAGCCAGTGGGACAATCAGCCACAAATGGGATGCAAAAGTCAAGCAGACAAAGAGCTGCAGTATTGAGGTGAAACTGGGATGAGACTGGGCTAATCCAGGGGTTAAAACACCTATAATCCTCTTATTATGAGACAAGATACACTATTTAAGCAATGACAAAATAACACAGCTACTTGAAGGACCTTCAGTTCTCTAGAATTTTCTAAAAGCCCTCAGTTTGCTGGGTTATGATTCTACCTGCTCTTACTGATGGAAAGTCTTTGATTATTTATTTCTAATTAATCACAGATTCATAGAATGGTAGGGTTTAGAAGAGACCTCTAGAGATCATCAAGTCCAACCCCACTGCCAAAGCAGAATCACCTAGGGCAGGTCACACAGAAACACGTCCAGATGGGTCCTGAAAGACTGTAGAGAAGGAGACTCCACAACCTCTCTGGGCAGCCTGTTCCCATGCTCTCACCCTTACAGTAAAAATGTTTCTCCTCATATTGAGGTGGAACTTCGTGCATTCTGGTTTGTGCCCATTGCCCCTTGTCCTATCATAGGGCATCCCTTCTTGACACCCACTGGAAATATAATTGACATCCATTCAAAATATTAGTAAATTATTATCTAAATTTATTGTATGAGTGTTTGCTAAGAATAAAAGCCATTAGTAGTTTTGTTTAATAATCCAGGTTGCCAACTCCTCATATGAACATGAAAAAATCTATTAAAGTGAGGATTTAGGGGATTCATAGAGGATTTTGAACATTCACTGTTAATCCCACACATAGGAGCTATAATGACTCCAACATCCCCCACTCAGCATCAGAAAATGATAGTGTATTGTTAATGCACAAAGATTTAAAGTCCTGATCCAAATATGAACTAAACACTATTATCTATGAAGAATAGCTGAAAGGAATGCAGTAAATACAAAACAATAAGGAATAACACACTTTCCATGTGGTGGATTTAAAACTCTTTCCAGAAGAACAAATAAAGAGATAAAGGTTTTAGAGAGTGGTTATACCCAACTACTATTTCCATAACTAAGACTAAATTTGTTTTCTGTGAGTTGCACTTCAAAATATAAAGGAATCAAATTTGACTTTTAGACTTTCTAATGCCATCAAACAAGCCATTGGAAAGAAAGTCCTGATAATATAAATAAATGCTTTTTCCTAGTATGGATACAAGAGAATTGCTTATTTTTCAACTAGTTACATTTCAAGATTTACTAAGTACAATAAAGATGGTTATAAATATTCACAAATTTTTTTATCTATGCAACCTACAGAAAATAGGGAACTGCTAGTCCTTTTCTTTCACAGGTGGAGGAGCTGAGACACACGAAAGTCTCTTTCCAAAGATCTTCAAGTTACCAAGACTTTCTCATCTTTTTACTTTGTAAATGATAGGCTTCACTCACCGTCTTCCTCTAAGAGGAAGTTAAATACAGAAAATCTAATTTCAATTCAGTGTTCTGAAAACCAAATTAATAAACCCTAGAATATTTCTTTGGATTTAAAAAGAGGAAGTCCGGAAGGAAACTCCAACTAAATCATGGTAAGCATTCATGCTGACAGCAAGTGCCTAGAGCTTGCATACTCTCTTTGAAGCAGATGTGGGCTGAACACATTTGGGTAGCTTCTCAGAGCCACTTGCAATCTCTGCTTTAATTGACAATGGTAATAAGAGGCTCATTCTCATCAATAGCTCGGAGAATTCAGAGGAGCTTTTACAACCTGGGGACACATCATTCTTGCTTCATCCTAGGCATTCAGAAGATGAAATAAACAAAATAAATTAATGACTTGAAAGCTAAGACTGTTAGTACTGTATTCTTTTCTCAGGCTCATCTGGCATGGCTTTAGGACAGAGTAGGATTTAGTAGTATTTTTCTTCTTTTCGTTATTGTATATAGAGGGAGGCAGGCATGAAAACTTTTCAACAGCTTTCCTACCAGATTTTATGTGATGTCATCTTTGTTTAGTTAATATTAATGGTTTCTACACTGTTATTCTCCAGAGAGATTTTTCACCAGGTTTTTCTGGGGGGATGTTCTCATTCCTGCTGTGATGCTTATTAAGATCTTTAAGACCAATATGGTTTCAGATCATGTTGTTCTAATGCCATGAGGCTTCTCAAAAGTAAAAGAGAGAGAGAAATTATGTTTATCATTATTATTAACCTTAGTTTCTACATCTTAGTATGATCAACACGAAGAGTAAATATTTGCAGGCACAGTAAAACAATGTGCCTGCATAAAACTCAAAAGAGAAATATTAGTCACTATAATAAGCTCTCAAAGGGAAATATTAGCTAAGTCCTGAAGTAACTGCTAATGTATAGGTAAATGAGAACAGAAAGAGAAACAGAAAGAAAAAAACCTGACCATAAGGTTAATAAAGGAGCAAAACAAACATGGATGTTGATAACCATGGGAAAAATGTTTCCTGACTGAGTTACCTTGAAAACTTTTTATGGGAAATTTTTTTGCACGTGTCAAATAGAATAAATAAAGAAGGTCTGTAAAACCTGCCATAGATGATTTTATAAGAAATTATTAGCATTTGGAAAAAAAACCCGTAAGAGGTGAAAGTTTTAAACGGATAGTTTTCAGTTCTCTATATTTAATATCACTGACCAGTGATAATGCAGCAAGTGAAAATAATTCACCAGTATTTTTAATTGTTTCAGAAGCTCTTAAAAACACTCTTGCTATCACAACACCAAGAAACTACTCCAAGAAGCAGCAGTTTTGCCAGGGCCACTTGACTTCTTTTAATACATGGGGTTTCCAAGTTTGCTCTGATTCAGCCCTGTGCCAAAAAGAGACACACATGCCCACACACCTGCTTTAAATTCTGTATATATACTTAACCTAGTTATAAAGTAAAAGTTAACATGTTAGTGATGACTGCTGGCTTGCAGCAGCAAAATGTGGGAAACTGCAAATACAAGAACAGCACTCTTTTCTCCACCAGAGGAGGTGGGGACGTCCTACTGCAGAAACCCAATGGCATTGCCCAGATGCAGCATCCTTACCCAGGGAAACAGGCCTGCAGGATCCTGCTCCCTGTCTTCTGCCTCTGTTCCTTCAGGGGATGTGGCTGCCCTTTTTTCACCTGGTTGCTATCTCTGTGTTTTCATGCTATACAGGTTGTTTTATAGGTGATGAGTACATGTTCCTTGTGGTCTCTGCTGTGGTGGAGCCAAGTTCTGCTCAGCTCTCAAGACTGCATCTCTTGATTGATGGGATATGTATTTTTGCCTTTAGAACCCCTGATGTCATGCTATACTTATACTCTTGAGGCCTCTGCTTATAAACATGAAAGAAAAGACAGTACAAGTGGCCCTTTTGCCTTGGAATTAAATCTAGTTAATATTTGCAGGTCTCTAGTACATTTGAGCCATTTTCCAATTACACAAAAAATTAATCTTTATTTTAATGGCTGCGATACACTTTATGTCTGCAAGCAATAAACAGAGAAACCTAGAGATTAGTTAAGCTCTGTGTGGATCAGTATGAAGATCCGTAAAATAAAAACTATTATCTAAAAACGTTAAAAAATATTGTATCTTATTCTTTCAATTAAAAGAAAAAAACAAACACAAACCCTAGTGCTTTTTCTTAACACTATAACTCTGTATTATCAAAGAACATTTAATACATTTTAAACCAAACACCAAACTGGATGGTGCCACTTTATCTCTGGGTACACCCAGAGCCCTTACATAGGGGTTGGACAACTGGTTTGGACATTTGTCCAAACTTTCACCTCTTACGGTTTTTTTTTCCAAATGCTAAATCCGTTTGGCACGTGGGGTGAGCTCAGGCTGTGCAGAAATCACTGATACGAATCTGAGAAAGTCCCTACATG
This sequence comes from Florisuga fusca, assembly GCA_038090715.1. Classification (NCBI taxonomy): domain Eukaryota; kingdom Metazoa; phylum Chordata; class Aves; order Apodiformes; family Trochilidae; genus Florisuga; species Florisuga fusca. Next base: position 20,186,423 of record JAAWXA010000007.1, read on the forward strand.
CATAAAGCAAAACTTTGCTGAAACCTGGCTTGCCAGTCTGGTCCTTCCCAGTCAGTCCTATTTAAATTTTTACTTTGTAAAGCTGAAGATCTAATGGACAAGAACTTTAAGTAGATTGTTCTCAATCACCATTTCTGAAGCACACTTCTATGTGTAATGTGCAGAACCTGTTCAATGGATACCTTTATACCTGATGTTTAAAGATGGAAGCCAGTAGCAGTGACTGAAGGACCTGGTGGAGTTAATTATCTGGTGTAGGACCTATAGGACAGAGCCTGTGCCATTTACAACATTGCTCAATATCCAGGGTGGCACTGGGACTAATATTGAAAGTTTAGTAATATATGATCCCTACTTAAAAAATATGTTCTAGCTTAATTAAGCTTTGACAAAAAATCAGGTGGGATCTTCTTTTTTAAGAGAGAAAGTGTTCATTAAATACATTGTCCCAGCTGACCTCATGTGTTAGAAAGTGCTACTCACCTTAAGAGGTCCTTGTAGAAATGATATATCTAAATGTCTATGAATATTCCTGTACATTCACACTGCTAAAGAGCTACCCTTGCAAGGAACCTGACACAGATGCAGTATGGGCTTTTAAAAATAGTTCAGAAGCTGTAAGCACAGGTTTTTTAAGATAATATTTCTTCATGTTTATAAATGAGAGTAGAAGTGAGTGAGAGTATGAAAACTAAAGGTTTTGTGCAGAAATTGATGATTTCATTCTGTATTAATGAGAACAGTATTAACAATTCTAAAAAGCTGTTTTTATTTGCATAAAACATATTAATTATTAGCAAGATTCCCTGGTGTTCTGAGCTGATTTTTTAATATTACTTTTTAATTATAGTCTTGGACCTGTGGTACCTTTCCAGTATCAGATACATTTCATCCATGGTCAGAAAACCTTAATTTAAACTTCAAAAGAATATGAAGAATGCTGACTAGGCAACAGCCTAGGGATATAAGAATAAGGAAAAAAGGAGGGAGTAAATCCTCTGAGGGAGAAAACCCAGGGGCTACAGAAATCTGGAGCACTTCCCGCAAATACATGCTTTCATTTTTCTTTAGACTACATCAGTTGAAGACAGTCTGACTACATCTCATGGTAATATGAATATGGTAATAAAAAGAAAAACTTTTATAAAATTATAAACGAAAAGGAAACATCTATTTTATGGAAAATGTCTTTGTGCAGACACTATTAATTTCCACATATTTTAAATGTTATTAACAGTGGTGTAAACACCTAGAAGAACTCAATTAAATGATTTTTATTTATTATTTAGAATAAAAATCAGTTACAAGTACAGTTCTTACATCTTTTGTTCCTATTTGTGAAATTCGGAAGCTTAAGCTCCAGACCGTTTTTTGTTTTTGTTTTTTTTTTTTTGACATTGAAAGGCTGTTGATTTTAAAGGAAGCAGCAGATGGCAGCAGCGAAAGCAGCATCGCCCTTCTGTTTCCTGTCACGTATTTTGAGCAAGATACGTAAGTAATTTTGTAACTGATAGTAGACTTCACGGGAGAAGCTACCCTCCCCTATTTGGTGAGTCTGGACTTCAGTTCTACTGAAAAAAAATTAACATTTTATTTAGGCAAAACTATAATTTTATATTTCTATTTATGTAGAAACCAGTCTTTGCTTTTAGAAAGCAGCAAAATCTGCAAGTGGATCTAAAAATTCAAAATACGTTTTTAATTTAAAAAGAGTAGGAAAATCTTTAGGTCAAGAAATTTGAGGGATGTACTTAACATAAACAAAGTGTGATTGATACACAACTTTATTGGATGTATTTCTGAGGTCCTGTGCAAGCCCAGAGTGTTCGTTTTTACAAGCTGGAGGTGCTGCAGATGGCCCAAGAAGCTCAGCAGTGATAATGTGACTAAATTTCAAATACATGTGCAGAAATCTCCTTTGGAAGTTCCAGGCTGTGCAGCTGAAAGTAATGATGCAAAAACTAACTGGGAGTCCTGCTGAACTGCCACTGATAGTTTTTTGTTTCCTTAATGGGGTATTTACATGCAAAGTGCCATTCTTGGCAAGCTAACATGAGGATTTAGAAAATCATGGGAAAAACATACCTTTTAAAAATTAACATCACGACATTAACTACTTACAAGTGCTCTCAAAGACATACACACTTTTGCAAGTCAAATGAAAAAGCATTAACAGTTTTTATGAAGATAAAATATAAATACTTGAGGGATTGTCTGAGGATTTCTCTGCTAGAACAGGATTTACCAGAGGAGTGAGCAGCTGGCAAGACAGTTATTTCTTCTCAGAGCTGGGATAGAGGAATTAAAACAAAGTTGTGACTCCATCTGCCACCTTTCCCATCCCCTATCTATGCCAAAAGTAATGTGAGTGAAGTTCAGAACCAGGTACCTTATTTTAAGTTACATGAATGGTACCAAAATTTTTTTTAAAATACAATTTTATGGGTACAACCACTCAAATGCTAGCAAACTTGACTTGTAAACATGAATGAAAATCCATTAGTGAAACATATGCTTAAGGATACGTATTTCAGCATTGCTTTACTGATATTTCCACCTGATCTCAGACAAAGAACTATTGGGAATATGTCTATATGTAGATAGATCTAGCTATTGAAATATGTTCCAGTTCCCCACGATTGGATGCTGTGTGATTCTGCGTAAGAATAAGTGTGGTTCTGCAGGAAGAATTTCGTAAAATTTTGATGATTAATTGCTGAGTGAAAAACTAAATCTCATTGACCAATTTACCAAGTTAGAAACCTATCTTCTGTCAGAAGTCAGAAACAATTTCAGAAATTATTAGAAATTGTTTTACAAGCCCAAGTAAATGTTTATATTTTCAATCAAAAAAGTAACTTCTATTCTATGAACAATTTGGTTTTGTTTGGTTTGTTTTTTAGCAATGCTAGTTTCTATGATGGGCCGTGACTAAAAAACAAGGAAAAAGAGAGAAGATCTATCCAAGTCAGTTTACAGTGCCATGTGACTGTTAAAAATGTTTGTTCATGCTTTACCATGAAGAGAAGGGGCAATTCAAAGAGGTGAGAAATACTTCTCATATTGCAGACAACCTGAAAAGGTAGCAAGAGATCTTGTTATGGCCTTGATGCTCAGTATAGCTTTTAAAATGCTTTGGTGTAGAGACAAAGAGAAAAATCCACATAAAATTCTGAATTGTAAATTATTTTTTTCACTTTTAAGTGAAAGATTACAGGCCACCTTTTCAAAATTAAATTCCTGGCATTGTCTGTACATAGAAGATGTAATAAACTGAAACACTGACAAATTCTAAACACTGAACAATATTTTAGCATTTTAATAAGAATATTCACCCATTCTTCATGCACTGCAAAATACGATTGTGTGAGAAAATGCCCCAAGAGTCAATATGAAGGTGCTGACAGAAGCCTTGGTACCTCACATCAATGCTGTTACACTTAAATTTGGTCATACGCATGAAAGAATATGCCCCACTGATAAATGAGTATATCTAACAAGAGCTTGTTTTCAACATAAGTTAATAAAATTATCCTGTATCTTCTTTTGATTCAGCTTGCACAAAATGGAAGTAATGGATGCAAATGAAACAAATCACACAAAGTAGGATAGTAAGAGACCTTAGTATTAATTTGTCTCTTCCACCAAAGCAATTTTGTCCAAATAATCTGTACATCTTACAATAATCAAATATTTTCCTTAAAAAAATTGCTGTTTAAAAGTTTTGCCATTTGAATACTCATACCGCTGCCTTGCAACTTTATTTTTTTTTAACTTTATCACTTCTACATCTTCAAAAACATTGACACTAATTTAACAGCCTCCTGGTGTCTGTGAAGATGTGACAGAACACTGCCAGTGACTTCTGTGTCAAAAAAAATCATTAATCAGAGACCAGAAACTCATCACTTTCTTTGTGTTTAAGTATGTGTTTCTTCTTTCACCTCAAATCCATAAGAAATTAAATTATCTCAAAAATAAAATTTCAAAATAAAAAAATTGGTAGAATCATGAGGTTCAACAAGGCCAAGTGCCGGGTCCTGCACTTTGGCCACAACAACCCCATGGGGAGCTCCAGGCTGGGCACAGAGTGGGTGGAGAGCAGCCAGGCAGAAAGGGACCTGGGAGTTTGGATTGACAGGAAGCTGAACATGAGCCAGCAGTGTGCCCAGGTAGCCAAGAAGTCCAATGGCATCCTGGCCTGTATCAGGAACAGCGTGGCCAGCAGGTCCAAGAAGGTGATTCTGCCCCTGTACTCAGCCCTGGTGAGGCCACACCTCGAGTACTGTGTTCAGTTCTGGGCCCCTCAGTTCAAGAAGGATATTGAGGTCCTGGAACAGGTCCAAAGGAGGGCAACCAGGCTGGTGAAGGGACTCGAGCACAGATCCTATGAGGAGAGGCTGAGGGAGCTGGGGCTGTTCAGCCTGGGGAAGAGGAGGCTCAGGGGAGACCTCATTGCTCTCTACAACTACCTGAAAGGAGGTTGGAGCCAGGCAGGGGTTGGTCTCTTTTCCCAGGCAACTCTCAGTAAGACAAGAGGGCATGGTCTTAAATTGTGCCGGGGGAAGTTCAGATTGGATATTAGAAAGAACTTTTTCACGGAAAGGGTGATCAGACATTGGAACGGGCTGCCAGGGGAGGTAGTGGACTCTTCGTCCCTGGAGACATTTAAAAAGAGACTCGATGTGGCACTCAGTGCCATGGTCTAGTGACTGCAGTGGTAGTTGATCAAGGGTTGGACTCGATGATCTCTGAGGTCCCTTCCCTCCCAGCCCATTCTATGATTCTATGATACTGTTGAAGAATCTATGGGGTCAAATGATAATTTCTGCAAGAAGGGACCTTAGAAGTTTGTGTCTGATGTGCTTTGATGGCTCCGTTGAACCTGAAGCATGAAGCACAGCCCTAAGTATTGCAAGAAAATTTATGATATCCTGTTCATGTAGTAACACACACTTTCTAATCTCAAACCACTTACCTGTACCTAGTTGGATGTTGATTTGACTATCCATGACTTCACGAAGGCATAAGAGAAGACTTGACTGAGGAAGAAAAGGGAGAAAAGTCTGTTGTCTTTCACAGTAAAGTTCCACTATATCATCACACATATTTTAAGTAAAAGGAGGGGTCTCTCTGCACATGTACCAAACAGCAACTGTTTCTGACACTCTTCAAAAATTCATCAATATTTCTGGTTCTGTTTTCATTTTTCTTTTGGTAAAAAGATGCAAACTGCAGGGATGTGCTCCTCCATTCCTGACTGTACCACAAACAGTTGTGAATTCTGGTGACTGAAATGAGCTGGAGAGGGAAACTTCAGAGGAAGCCTCTAGACACCCTGTTGGGTTTCATCCACAGTACGTTTTATCAATTACGAGAAAACACTCCAACTCGCCAGGAGATGGTGCCCTAACTCCAGAAAATGTGGATTTGTGTTCTATTCAACAGGAAAGCAGCACACGTTTTAACACTCATACACAGGTATTTTAAACAAACACTTAAAATTAAGAGAAAATCAACCCATACAGTATGGAGCCCCTCAGCGGTTTCAGTTTTGGAGGCTTCTTAAATTTCTCAGGTTTTAGGAGCTTGTTCATACTTGTTTGCTTCTTTGTTTTCTGTATAGGAAACCACTCATGTATAACTAAGTCAAATACAAAATCCAGTGTTTTGCTTCCTTGATTTGGTCTGTTTTTTAGCTTGATTCACATCATTAAACATGATTCTGTTTAATTTTAATTAATATTTTGAAACTAGTGTGAGTTACAGAATACAGATAATAATGTTGATCCAAACACTGACAGCTCTTATGACCTAATAGTGAAAAGAACAGACAGATATTTTGGATTGATACATAAAGGACCATGCTTGATTTCAGGATTAATTTGGTCTCTCAAGCACCCAAAGAAAACATGACTGCTTTCGGAGGCTTGGAACCATTCCAGACCCTCCTTGACTGTAAAGTTATCCATCCTTCAAAGCAACATTTTGTAGCAAATAAGAGCGGTCAACTTGAATTGCACATGCTCTGCATCTTTCCTTGTACCTTTCATTTTATTGTTCATTTTGGAATACATTAACCTTAAAAACTCCCCAGTAAACTCCTTACCTGTATTTTACAGAATCTGAGCTGATACAAAGCAGAAATGATAACTAGCAAAAAGTATTGCTATTTGCTGGGCTCTTAGACAAGAACTTGACATAAAAAAGAGAAAACTAATTCAGAACAGTCTCATTAGTTCAATTTTTGCTTGTTATGGAACTAGCATAATTATTTAATATTATACACAAAATATTACATTATGTTTTTTTACATATTCTAATTAGTTTACTAGTTGTAAATATTTTTCAGGCAACTAACATCTGGATTTTTTTAGATTTGCTGCACGTTTGTTGATTGAATGGAGAGTTTTCTAGAATGAGTTATATGGTCATGAAAGTTCCTAGCTAAAACAGCCAAATTGCACTGCTGAAACAGCCCTAGCTTGGCAGCCAAAGGTTTTTAACCTGAGCCACTGAGCAGCCTGCAGTACTGGAGCACTGTTGCTCTGAGTATCATGTGAGTAACCTCAGTCACCCTGGGAACCAGGTTATGTACAGGGTCTGGATGGTTTTTTAGCAGGTGTCATAGAGACCCTTTTAAGACAGATCCCAGGTTGTCTATTCTAGAGTAGAGTTGATATATGTAGAACTTAGGGCTGGGTATGCCACAGTCTATCTCTGCCACTTACAAACATCTTTTCTTTACACAGACTTGATCAGCTGAATCAACTGAAATCTGTCACACTGCCTATTCCAAGCACAGTATTTGCTTTCTGATGCTGCCCCTTACAAGGAGCTACTGTCAAGCATAGCTCATAATCTCCCAGTGGCATCAATCTATTCATCCATCTTTGCTAAATTAATTATGCATTTTAGTCAATTTCCTGCAACCACCATAGTTTCTTGTCTCAGAATTTTTAGACAGTAACCCAAGTCAAAAATTAAGCTATTGAAAGGCCTGAAATGGCAAAGTCCAGATATCTTGGAGACACCTACCCACAGTCTTTTTTTTATATATTACAAATTTCTAGTCAGCTTAGAAGTTGTACTTATGTTAACAGTGGTATTGTCACAGCTGACAAGAACCATATTTATGCATAATAAGCCTTATTGGTAAATTTGTTTTGACCAGTCAACAAAAGAGTAGTGATTGTCTTTATTTTTAATGAAAAATTTCTAGAAATACTTAAAGGCAGTATTTTATTAAAGCTTTGTTCTGAGTTTGCAAGGCCTCAGGATTGATTTTTTTCCAGGCACTGCAACTCTCTCAGCTCCCCACAGCTACAGTGGTGAAGGTCCATTGTCCTTCTGAAGCCTGCAGACAAGCAGAGGCAAAACTATGATTCTGTTTTCTATGTATTATTTCAGATTTTGAAGTCCTGGGGCAAGAGATTGATAGGACTTCTCCTTCCATGATGCACTTCTCTCTGTATCTATCAGTGTTAGCACAGGAATCTATTGTATGTACTGGAGAGTGAATGTCTAGCAGTAATTTCTGGAGAAAGTGCCATGTCATATTCATTTATCATGTAGTGTGTCCTATGTCACAGTCCTGTTCATATTTGGATAACCATTCAAAAACCTCTGTAAAAGGCTATATAGGAAACATACATATTTCTGAAAAAGAAATCTGGTCCCTAAGTCCTTATCTTCAGAAGAAACACACAAACCATGTTTCTGTTATTTTCTACCCCTCTACTAAACTGTTATAAAAATTATGACCTTTTCTTCCACCCTGAAGATAACTACCTCTATCGTGTTTATTTCTTTACCTCTCCTTCCCAGCAAAAGCTGTCTTGAGGAATTACTTTGTCTCTCTATGGCAACCAAGCTTTCATCAAATAAGTTTGCCAATTGTCCTGCTTTATCTCATAGGCTGAAGGATTCTTACTGTTTTATTTGTGTGAAGAAGACACTTAGTGTTTTCTGCGTTGTGATTCAGCCATGAGATTTGAGGAGACCATGACTCACTCACACCTGGTATTTTGATGTCTCAACAGTAACTCTCTTCCACTCCCAACTTATTTGGTGCTATCTCTGATTTTCATTTGGATGCTAAGCCTGTTTTTAACACTACACTACTTCTAGCAAGTTGTCCCTCAAATACACAAATATATAATGAATTGCCAATTATGACAATGTCTAGTATATTATACAAAACTAAACTAAGTCTTTGATTTCTGACATATGTATTTCTCTAGTTCATTTTATATGCCTTTCATGGATGAAGATAATTTCTCTGAAAAGAGAGAAATATTTTCCACCCTAAGGACAACAAGAATTATACTTTTAATGAACAAAAACAGGCCTGTCACTGTAAAATAATACTTGCTTATCAGTTTTCCACCCTTCACCTGGTCTGTACCAAGAACCTGAGTCTAGGTTTATATCAGAGGAACTGACAGTGCAAGTGCAGGACTATTCTTGGGCAACTGCAGAAAGCACATTTGCTATGTTACTGCTCAGTAAATCAATGCAGTCCTGAGAGCTGAGCAGAACTTGGCTCCACCACAGCAGAGACCACAAGGAACATGTACTCATCACCTATAAAACAACCTGTATAGAATGAAAACACAGAGATAGCAACCAGGTGAAAAAAGGGCAGCCACATCCCCTGAAGGAACAGAGGCAGAAGACAGGGAGCAGGATCCCTCCAGGCCTGTTTCCCTGGGTAAGGATGCTGCATCTGGGCAATGCCATTGGGTATCTGCAGCAGGAGGTCCCCACCTCCTCTGGTGAAGAAAGAATGCTGCTCTTGCATTTGCAATTCCCCACATTTTGCTGCTGCAAGCCAGCAGTCATCACTAACATGTTAACTTTTACTTTATAACTAGGTTAAGTATATATACAGAATTTAAAGCAGGTTTGGGGGTGTGTGTGTCTGTTTTCTCCACCAGTCTCCCTGTATAGTAAGGTACAGTAAGGTACTGCAGCCCAGAGTCAGTAAACTTGGTTGCAATAGTTCTTTCTGTCCTTTTCACTTCTGGTGTACAAACAGGAACAGCTTCATCAATAATTGCTGCTGAAAGCAGTAAGTAGCTTTTCTGTCTGTCTTTCTTTGTACTCATAATCTATATGTACTATACAGCACTTAAGAAATACTTCAAGAGCCATTTATCCTTTCAAGTGCTTAATTTTCTTCTAAAAGAACAAATTCTGTATTCCGTAATTTGATGGACAACTTGGAGACCTCAGTGGCTTCATAGAAGTTTTCCTTTGAGTTATTACTTTCTTCTTTTAACACAATGACATAGAAATTGTTTCATCATAAAACATGTTATGGAATCTCTAATGACATTCAGCCTTATCCAGGCTTTTGAAGCACCCAGCGGTGCAGACTGAAGAAACTTTCTGAAGAAAGCTCAACTAAATATTAAATGAAGTGATACTAAATTTGGAAATGCACCTATTGATGTCTTCAGAAACCATAACCAGCTTCATAGATAAAATTTTCATATCTGTAAGATGAAATGAGAAGTGATATATATTGAATCAGGTAAACAAAAACTGGACAAATATATCAGTGTGAGTATGGTACACATCCAGCTTCTGTTCAAAAAGGTACTTATGAGATACTATATGTTTATGACCAAATTGTTATGTTTCAAACTATATCAGCTATCACTTTAGATAGGCACCATCTAAGAAGTTCCAATAGATGGTTAAACTTTGGCTTTATAGGTTTGAATTCTTCATTGTCCAAAGTGAAGCAAGGATATACATTCACACCTGTGGCATTTTTCTGCAATATGTCTGTTTGCTTGGCCATAGTGCAACCATTCTTTGATAAAATAGTGCAAATATGAGTGGAAAGGGTCCCAGTGTTTTTTTGAAAACAGGAAACCTAGAAATGGAGGTGTGGGACCAAGAAAACCATGGCAATTTGACACCTACCAGGATTATAATTGCCTGTAGATCAAAGATGTGCAGCAATATAATAGATTTTAACCCTGCTCAACATCTCAGTTAAGATTTACTTTTCTCCCAGAAGGAAAGCACAGAAGTAATTTAGCAAATTACAAGTTGTAAATGGCTTAACTGTTCTAAGACATAAAGTGGAATGAGGTGGTAGACTGGGAAATCACATGGAGAATAACAGGATACAAAGAACTCCTGGTGTGTTTAATGAGCTCAAGCCTACAGAAGTAATTTACATGACACTCTAATAGTTTTGTATCCCTATATCTCTCTCTAATCTGAAATATGTTCTTAAATATTTTTTATTGAGATACTGTAATTTAATTAAATTCTTCCTGTTTCAGATACAGCGACCTTTTCTACACTTTTTGGTTTTTGGGGGGGTTTTTTGATAGGAACTATCATAAGGTTCTTTAGACCTTCCTAGGCTGCTTTTGTCCATGTACTACTATATATACACTAGATGGCACTCAATGTTTATTATGATATGCCCTGTCCAGAAAATAAATTACAATGGACAGTAAAACAATTACAAACATCCTGTTACCTTGAGCTTGAATTGTTGACGTTGCTAAAGGCAGAAACTGATAACTCAACAATTGTGCCTGTAGCAGAACTAAATACTGACAAGGCCTGGTAGACATCCAGTTAACATGCAATGCTAACTGCAGCAAATCAGACAAGAGTGACTGTTCTTCCCACATGTTCTGAGTGCTCTTAAAATGTTGTGTTCAGAAGGAAGATGGCAATGCTGCTCTTTGTGTTAAGCAAATGTATCTACAAATTGTTTTTTGTTTTGGAGACCACCTTTTTCAGGTGAGCTTAAAAGATACTAGTTTCTATCTAGCTAGCTGAATAGCAGAATTGAAAGGCTAAGTAATAAGAAATAATAATAAGAAAAAATTAAAACTCCTATACTGACACTGAAATACGTGGAGCTCAGAACACTCACTGAAATTCAGAGAGCAAATTAATAATTAAAGCTTCTACCAGAGAGGAAAAAACAAAGGATCTAAAAAGAAACCATTTTTATGGAATGTTCCATTCTTAAGAGTTTAATCAGAAAGGGAAAGTGTGAACTGCAAAGCAGACTTCAGTGTGGAAGTCCCTAGAATGTGATCTTCTCTGATAAAAATATTAATTTTTTTCTTCTAAAAAATGTTAACTTTCTTGATTGTAGTTTTCAGGAGCACAGAGCAAAAATGAAGATGTTTCTTTTTTCTTTTGTTTAGAGCTTTGAGCTCTCTAAAAATTCATACAAGCTTTGACTTATATTCATTTCACTGAAAATTTCTACGTTTGATTCCTATCAGGCTGGTCAGGACACAATTTATGATAAAGCAAGAATACACAGAGTTAATGGAAGCATTTCTTGTGCTCATTTGTTCCATTTCCTCTTGGATAAAGTATTCTCCTTTTATAAATAATCATGTTCTTTTCTAAGCACAGTAAGCCTGGGGATGCAGCCAAGTCCGGTTTCTATTATCTCCCAAACTGTGATAAAGTCACACAAGGAGCAAATCTCTCTGATATTTTTCAAGAATAATGAAAAGTCACATAAGAGCAGCAAAATTAGCCGCCTCCAACACCAAGCAGCTGTGGCATTGGCAGGGTTCTAGAAGCTGGTATCACATCAGAGATCAGATTCTTGGCTCTTCTGCCTGTCCTTCAGATAACCACTGTGTCTCTGGCACCCATCTAAGACTGGAGGTTGCACGCTCTGCTTAATCACCAGCAGTCATCACAAGCCACCACATCCTGCATGCCTCCTAAGGCTTCAGCCAGGCCAGTCAGAGATGACTTTTATAACTAACAGACACAACGATGTTTGAATCTGAGATGGGATGAAAAACACCATATCATCTGTGTTGCCAGCGCAGAGCTACTAAGATGATTAAGGGAGTGGAACATCTCCCTTATGAGGAAAGGCTGAGGGAGCTGGGTCTCTTTAGTTTGGAGAAAAGGAGACTGAGGGGTGACCTCATCAATGTTTTCAAATATGTAAGGGGTGAGTGTCAGGGGGATGGAGTTAGGCTTTTCTCAGTGGTGACCAGCGATAGGACAAGGGGTAATGGGTATAAATTGGAGCATAGGAGGTTCAAGTTGAATATTCGAAAAAATTTTTTTACTGTAAGGGTGACAGAGCCCTGGAACAGGCTGCCCAGGGGGGTTGTGGAGTCTCCTTCACTGGAGACATTCAAAACCCGCCTGGACATGTTCCTGTGCAATGTACTCTAGGTGGCCCTGCTCTGGCAGGGGGGGTTGGACTAGATGATCTTTCGAGGTCCCTTCCAACCCCTAGGATTCTATGATTCTATGATTCTATGATTCAAATTATCAATTTCTGTTTAAGAGTGTATTCTATTGCACTGATTTCCACTGCTGCCACCCTGGTATTATTAGTGACTTCAAAAACTCTGAAAGCCTAGAAATCCAAAAATCTTCAACAGAGGAAGTATATGTCATTCATCAGTGTCTCATAAACAGATATACTGAGCCATGATCTTGCTCCAAAGACATTAATTCAGTGAGTCCAGAGGGAAGGTATTACAATTACCACAGCTGAAATTAAAAGTCCAGGCCAACATTTCAGGGACAAAACGGAGCACAGGCATATTCCAAGCTAACAGCTTGAAAGTTTCTGCACAAAAATGGGATGAAAAACCCTGAGGAAAGATTAGCTAACATGGACTTCATATCAACAAACAACAGATGTGCAGAGAGTTATTACTGGTTTTGTCCCAATACATGTGGGAATGATACTCCCGGACTGAGTGATGGAGAGACACTGTAGGGACAGAGATGCTACAAATTCTTCACACACAGGTAAATCCTAATAGGAGGCCTCAGTTGCCATAGGTGATATAGATCACTGAGGACTGCAAGAGGAACAGTCAGTGAGAAAACTGTTTTTATGTTGAGGAAACTTCTGCCTGCACAAATTACAGTGGAAATTACAGCCCCAAATATTCTGCACATTACTGATTCCTCTTTGGGATGTACTTTCTCAATGGGACTGGAACACTTTTGTAGAGGAACAGTCACTAACATGTACAGTGAGTATCTATTCCTTTTTCTTTGTTACTTTTTGCTGTTCACAATATGAAGAGAGGAAGCTACAGAGGTTTTAGGTAACTTCCAGCTGAAGTAATTGTATTTCAGTACAATATCTATCCCATTGCAGGCTTATTTTTAAAGAGACAGCTTGGGTAAGCAGTACACCAAGGCTGCTTCTGTGGATCTTAATCTACCCACCCCTACCTCAAGGGTAATGATAAATCTGAAAAATGTCACAGTGATCTGATGAAAGTGTGACAGACAAATCATTGAATCATAGGACAGTTTAGACTGGAAGGGACATTTAAAAGGATCACATTGTCCAAACTCTCTGCAATGAATATGGACTTCTACTGTATCAGGTTGCTTAGGGATCCATCTAACCTGACCTTGAATGTTTCCAGGCATCCACCATTTCTCTGAGCAACTTGTTCCAATGTTCTAACACTTTCATCACAAAAAAAACCTGTTCTGAATCTATGCTCTTTTAGTTTAAAACCATTACATTACCCCATGTCCTATCTCTGCAAACCCTGCTAAAAAGTTTGTCCTCATTTTTCTCACAAACCCTCTAAATATTGAAAGTTCTCAATAAGGTGTCCCCAGAGCCTTCTTTTCTCTAGGCTGAACAACTGCACCTGTCTCAACCTTCACAGGAGAAGGATTCCAACCTTCTGACTGTTTTTGTGGCACTCTTTGTTCACCTTGTCCTCACAGCTTCGCACTCTAGAGTCTTAATTATTAATTATGTGAAGTGCAGCAAACATCTCTTTACTTTTAAACAACTTCAGAGTTAATTATTTAGAAGAATAAATTGAATGCATAACCTCAATTTGGTTTATTTAGGTTTTGGTTGTTTGCTGTATTGCTGAATGCTTCTCATCAGCCTTTCATGAGGGGTTCCTGAAAGTCCAATTTGCTGCATTTTGAACCTAAGACTTCCTAGAGATTTTGCTACATCAACCAGTGAGGAAACTATTAGAAATCTTCATCTGACAGATCGAGTAGCTATCATGAGTCTGGTGTTACAGTTTTTTCTTTAGTTAACATTCTTTCTTTCAAGAATAGTCTACGATTTATTATGAAAAGAGAGTTTTTTCCCTATTGGGTATGTGTCATTTATCTAAGCTGAACTTGCCACAGCAATTCAAATTGTCTTCTACATGGAAGCATCCAGTTTTTTATTGCTAATGATTAAGTCTAAGTGCCAGGCTCTGTCTCCAACTGTAGAATGTTTCTGGACAGAAATATTTATATGAGTTCTACACTGTATTTTATTACTTCTAGGATCTTAAAGCAATTTTATGTATCCTGTCTTGTGGACTGAAAGCTCTCAACACCACTATTATTTTGTGATCCCCTTTCTGTAGGCAATAGGAGAGTTTTGTTTTTATTTTTGCACTGTGTAAACATATATATATGATGTGAAGTCTCAGGATATTGTCAATGCAGACAGCAATAACATGTTTATATTTATTTTTGTGCCCTGTCAATACTTAACACTAATTATGTCCTAATGACTGATATCAGGTTTTTGCAATATTTTGCCATGAAACTTTCATAATCTCACAACTATAAATTGCTCTGAATACTATACCAACTCTCTAGTTTTCATTCTAGAAACAGAAAAAAAAATAATTCAAGATACTGAAGATTTTGTTTAGCTTGATAATTCTTGCTACTAGAAAATGGCAGATTCCCAACAATGATAGCTATAACTAAAAATCTTTAATACCTTCTGTTACACTGCAGTCATATAATAGCCACTCAATTTAATCAATTTAGGTTATCTCCAGGCTTTTAATGCTAACCTCCAGTTATAATAGGCAGATGTGTACTAAAGGAATATCATTAATTTAGTATCCTGAGTGTCTAAAGTTACGTGCAGAGTTAATTGACAGTCCATTTAGGTGACCATTACTTGCAAGTCCTGCACATAGTCACCTCAGAGTGAGTGGGCTACATGAAGTAATATATTACAACAATAGTACATTAGAAGCCACATAATCAATATAAAAGAAAAATTTCTCGTTATTTTTGCAGTAAGATCATAGCTTCTTCTTACACTAGTGCATGTCAGAAAGATGTCTACTCATAGATTACAATCTTTTCATTATTAAGCTGTTTCTATGCTTAATTACATTCAATATCATTTTTAATCTGAATTTGTTATTCTGTCATCTAGTCTCTTGAGTCATCTGCATGTCTTAAATGAAAGTATCAGCCCACCTTTCTTAGTTACCTACATTATACAATACTTCACGAAAATTTATCTATCTGGTAGTGCATATAATCCACATGCAGGTGGTGAAGAGAAATAGATCCCTGTAAAAATGTATGGGTGAGATCCCAGTCCATCCAGTGCACACAATTTATTCAATTGCTCAATTAGAATAGTGGTTTAATGTCTACCACTTTTCCTAAATACAGGGAATTAACAGGGCAAGGCAGACACTTTGATCGACTTGGGATCTTGCCTCCTAAGCTTTCTTATTGAAGGAGCATGGCATTATGGTGGTGGGTTTTTGAAAACAAGGACTATGGAGTAGGAAATTGGGATCCTGAGGCTAACAATGACATGGCACATTTAGCAGAGTGGGCAAGGTGTTTGGTCCCTGCTCCCAGGATCTCTGCTAGCTTTTTGAACCTGATAAAGATACACAAACCCATTTCAATGAGTTGGCTTCAAAGCATTTTGCCTTCTCTAAGAGACTGACCTGACTGCAAGTGCTTGAATGAATCAGGCTCTCAGTCACCAGTTGTCCACCTGGTCTTATATTTCTCATGTTTGCATGCATAGTAACTCCATTTCACATATCTGAAGACTATTCTGCACAGGGGCAAGTAGACCAAGATGGATCTTATCTGACTACCCACTGGAACCTGTTTCATACTTAGAAATTAAATCTCCTGTGTCCTGAATTCAAACATTTCTCAACTAACATGGGCAACAGGAATTCAGCTCTCAAAAGCTTTCTGGAGACCCTTAGCTAATATGGGAACCCAAAGTTAAGAAACCCTGGAAAGAACAAAGCCCTAGATGATGGGCTGGGTTAGATACCTCAGAATTTAGCACATTCAGACTCCAGTTTCCCTAATTCATGAGTGGATCAAAATTAAGCACAAAAACCTGTCACAGGAAACAAGAAGTGCTTACACTAAAGCTCTGGGCTCGTTGAAGAGAAGAAAATGGAATAAATGGGTTCTTTTGATTCCCTTTGTCCTCTCTTCCCCCCCTTGCATCAATGTGAAATGATTTTTCTTTTTACTAGTATTATGCTTTTTCCAGTGATGCAAGATTTCACAATGCCACATTTAGGATATTTCTATCTTCTTTAAATATTTTGCTACTACTTGCCCATTTAGCAAAATAGTTTGCAACCTCTGATCCTTCTGGGCAGACTGCTAAAGGTAATTTAAAAACCCAGATCTATTATCAGTAGGCTTAAATTTATTTCAGACAAAACTATTCAGGTATGAGAAAAAATCTGAGGTACTGGAAACTGGAAAAAAAAAAAAAAAAAGGAAAATATTGTTATTAAGGTGCTCAAATGAGAATTATTTCCTAAAAGCAGTGACTGGTGTGTTGGGAGAGTCTTACAGCACAGACAAACCTTCAAAGAAACAGTTTCAGCAAGTCAAATTGTTAAGTTCTCAAATAAGCATCATTGATAAACAAGATGATAATTTTACAGAAATAAATTTATCTGACTTAGAATAAATTTATCTGACTTAGAGTATGATTTTTACTTAACAACCATCTCTATGACTGCACCTCTTGTTATGATAAGTTGTGAAAAAAACCAAGCTCATATGATCTTATTTTTTTCCAGGAAAACAATTTTCAAGGTCTGAAGTCTTTTAACTATATCAACATGCTTACTTCATGGGGTTTTTTGCAAGTGAAGAGGTCTTTAGTCATTTCCTTGTCTTTGCAAGCACTTTGCAAGTATGCCTGATAGTTCCTAATGAAATCTACAAGATAATTGGCTGTTTACCACCTTTAGAAATCTGGGCTTGAGGTTTAGTAATTTGCTTAATTTTGTATGTCAAAGCCAGGTTACATATATGTGTGGCAAAGGTTTATACCATTTAGCACAGTTGTAGGCTTTTTAATTAGTGCTATATTTTACTTTAAAATCTTCTAATTTTACAAAGAGTCATATTCAGCACAAGTTCAACACAAATGGCAAGACAGTAAAAAATTACCTTTCACAAAGCAAAGCAGTTGCTGCAATTCCTTTAAAGTTATTATTGTATTCAATCATATTTATGAAGATACAGTTCACTTATGAAATATAATACAAACAAAGAGGCAGTTAGCAACAAAGCAAAAAAGCTCATTATAAGCTTAGCATGACAGCTTCATTACTGCCCTACACAAATTTCACAGTTGTAATAAGGTATGTAGTAAATGTAAGCTATTTTTGAGACTAAAAGCACAGCAGGCATGAGTTCTGTGTAGTTCTGAATTTTTTAAAAATGAATTATAATATCCTAATTTGAAATTTGCATTAAAATAATGTTAAAATGAAAGAAAGGGATTGTGGGACTCGAGTTTATCCAATTTAGTCATCTTAAATGCCTGATTCTTAAGATTAGAATTAATCCTCTGAAATAAGTGGTGAAGAGAGATGAAGGGGGAAGAAGGTATTTCTGAAGAATGCAAGGAGGGATCTGTTCTGTTTAAGTTTAGGCATTTAGGTGAGGCAAACTGGCTCCTAACCAGTCAGACATAGGATTGCTCTCTACAATGACCGTAAAGGAGGTGGTAGTGAGACAGACAGTGGCCGTTTCTCTCTGGTTACCAGTGCTAGGACAAGAGAAAATGTGGTAAAGCTCCATCAGGGTAGGTTCAGGTTAGATACTAGGAAAAACTTCACAGAAAGAGTGGTGAGGCACTGGAACAGTATGCCCACAGGGGTAGTGGGGGCACCATGCCTTGAGGTGTTCAAAAGACAGGTAGATGAAGATCTACAGTGGATGGTTAAGTGGTTAGGGATTACAGGGTGGACGGCTGACCCGATGTTCTTAAGAGGTCTTTTCCAACTTTGATGATTTTATGATTCTATGATCAACAACCTTCTGACACGCAGGTGACAATGGCCTGTCATATGTAATAATTGTATTTTTAGAAAAACAGGCAGCATCAACTGATCCATTTAAGGCAAACCATCCTTAATTAATTAAAAATATACATTAGATTTTTATATGAGACCAACATGTGATGTAGGCCCTTAGGAATCTCAGAAAATGGAGAATGCAGAATTGTTCTGCAAAACCTTTACAGCACTTGTCTGACTGCTAGGATGTATTTTTTTTTACACAGGCTCATATCTATAAGGTTATATAAACATATAAAAAAAGAATTCTATTACAGTTTTTTTTTTATCCATAATATATACTGTGCTGGGACTGAGATGGAATTGCATAGTCCAGATTTTAGAGATTACAGAGATTGCCTCTCAGTTTCAAATTGTAGTTACTATGTGAAGCTCTTTAAGAGAACCATCCCTTTGTCTCCTGGGAACTACGGTGAGTGGATCATTTTCAGAGTTATTCCAATGTGTCTAGCTACAAGGCTGATGGCTTCAAGACTTTAATGCTACTTTTATGTAACAAATTAAACAAGATACAAATGCTTTCTGCTATGCATTGTTTTAGGTTAATCACTGATGTAATTTTGGGCCTTGCTATGTAAAACTTCTGAAATATCCTCTGGCATGCTACAGGAGTTAGTCTGGACCGAAGATACATGCAGAGGTGAGGCAGTTTCAACGTGGCCAGCTTTTTGGAGAGCCAGGTTGTGGAAATGACTCATATAGTGTCAGCTGACTTATGTGTCAGAGAAGTACCCTATGCAATTTCACCCATACTGCTTTCTCATACTTTCTGATTTTCTTGAGGAGCTGCAAGTATTTTCAAGGCCTAACCAAGCCCTCCATGACATGGATTTGGAATCCTTGGAAATAAATTCATATTCCCAGATGGGTTTTGGTTTTGCTTTTGTTTTTTGCTTGTTTTGTTTTCTTTCTTTTTAAATAAAGTTGATTAAAATCACGTCATACTTTTCCTGCACAATAGGTCTTTCATTTTAAAATGGGGTATTATTCCCTTATTTGACATATATATATATATATATATATTATCTCAAGAATTCCTGACTGAAGGGAGGAACATCCAGCTGTACAGTGACTTTTTAAGGTACAAACCTGTCAAAAATCTTTGTTGGCACTGATCTTATTCGCTTATGTGGGGCCATTTTAGTAGCTGTAGTTTGTATTAAAATTACAGTCCAAAAATAACTAGTGCTTCATTGATTATTAACTTGCCATACATACAAAAAAGACAGACAAGCTTTTCCACAGGGAAAAAAAAAAAGTCTGATCTGGAGCAGCTTCTAAAGAACTTGCATCTTTGGGGAGAAAACTTTTGTTCCTATTACACTACAATATCCCCTATGATTTCTAAGTATCAAACTAAGGGGGCTCTCTGTGCTGAAGAGAGTTTTCTAGTTCACTTTTAATAATGGTTGGGGTTTTCTGCCTTCCGTTCTTTCAGTAAGGGAACTATTCAGTGTTACATATTTCGTGCAGCAGCAGATTCATTCACATTAGAAACACAAACCCACCAAAACAGAAAAGTAAAGAAGTGTCAAGGTTTAAGCCTGGCCGATAACAAAGGACCACACGGACTCCCACTCCTCTCCTCCATTACGAGATGGTGAGGAGGAAATCCACCCAGAACCTTGTGGGTCAAGGCAAGGGCTATGAGGTTTTCACTCACCAATTATGCTCACGAGCAAAACTGACGCAACTTGGGGAAAAATCAATTTATCAGTAATAAAATCAAAACAAGGCTAAGTTAAAATGCAAACCAGAGCTTAAATACTTTCCCCCCTTCCCTTCCTTCTCCCCGAGCCCAAAGTACTTTGTTCTCCGTATCTCTACTTTCTTCCTCCAGTGGGACAGGGAGTGGGGTTCACAGTCCAGACCTCACAGGTTGTTCTCTGCCACTCTTTCCGCTTCAGGGAGAAGGATTCCTCAGATTCTTTCCCTACTCAAACTTGGGGTCCCTCCCACGGGAGAAAGCCCTTCAGGAACCCTTCCAATGCAAGTCACTCCTGCAAGGCACAATCCCTCAGGAACAGACCGTTCCAGTGCGGGCGACCCACAGAGCCACGGACTATTTCGGGAACAGTCCCCTCCACGGCTGCAGATCCACAGCATCTTCTCTGTGATCCTCCCAGTCTGCAGGTCCACAAATTCCTCCCCCAGGATTCCTCACAGGCGGGAGGTCCACAGCAGCTGCTTCGCTGTGCTCCTTCGGGGTCTGGTCCACTGTGATTCTCCATGGGTGCAGGGGACAGTTTGCTGTCTCATCACAAGATGTAGAGAAAAACCCCCTCAGGCACCTTCTCCCTCTTCTTCCTCACTGACCTTAGTCTCTCTGCCCCAGTGTTTCTCTCCTCTGGGGCTGTTCTCTCTTCTAGTGGTGTTCATTCTCTCCACATGGTGCTTTTTCTCACCTCCCCCTTCTCCTCTGCCCAGGTCTTAATCACCTGTGTGTCTCCCCTTCTTTAATTTGTTAATCGCATAGGTGAAAATCTTTTGTTCCTTGATAGCCTGAGGCAGGCCAGGCATTTTGGAACAGGAAGAACTATGCATAAGCTAATGGGAGCCATCTCTGGGAGAAGGGGCCCCTTGCCTGCTCCCAAAACCAGCGCCCTGTCAGCCTAGAACAAGCTTTTCACAAGCACTAGGAAACTGAAATCACTAAACTTTTGAGTATGTGGTACTTATTGTGACTCTAGAATCATGTAAGATGGTAAGTTTTAAATCTCTCAAACCCAGCAAGAATAATTTCTTGTACTTAAGATTTACCCATGAGAATTTATCCAGAGATTTGCAGCCCATCCTGAATTTGGTTTTGTCTTCCTAGACTGCTTCTAGGAAGCACCAACACCACTAACTTTAAAGCTGGATGTGTCTGTAACTGAATTGTAACTATTCCCAGTTTTCCATTGCAGTACTAATTATTTTCAGGTTCTTTGAGGACCAGAGGCAAAGACAGTAGCTAGTTATTAAAAAACAAAGCCACTTCTGAATGAAAAATGTAACAAATCCCTTGCCCGTGGTAATGAGTATATAATCAGGTATACTCATCACTTTCTATTACAAGTTATTTACCTTTAAAGTGAAAAACAATACTGCTCCTTAGATACCTAAAGAGGATGTTTCAATCAGCAGATGAGTATAAACTATATACTTATTGTAAATAAGTACAGAATGCTTCTCAAAGTGTTCTCAGCTTCAAACACATCTGGAACATAACTCTTACTGACTGCAGGGAACTCAGTTTACATTGGGGATAAATTTGGTCCTATGAGCTTAAAGATTGAAGAAAAATCTAATGGAACCAAGGGAAATCAAGAATATTCAATGAATTCCTGATGCATATGTATTCTTTTGTTGCGTTTTTCCCTCCATGGCATATTCTGGATGCCTTTTTTTTTTTTTTTTTTTGTTACAAAAAAGGTGTTCAAGATTTATTTTTTTAATGACAAAGAGCCATACCATCAAGGATTATAAAATTATCATATATATTAATCTGCTGTGGAGACAGATTTCTGCCAGGTTTATAAGATAGTTAAGTGGTAATTCTCTACACATGGAATTGGAAATATTTTAGGCTCCAGTGATTATGAGGGCCTCAGCTGTAAGAAGCTCTGCCATATTCACATTCATCTCACATCTCCCCTCTCAGGCTTGTATTCTTGAGGGATGTTATGAGATAACAGCAACCCATCAACAAGTCCGACTACTAGCAGCCAAAAATCTGCTCCTGACAGTTTCCTGACCAACTAATCAATCTCAAATTTAGGTCAGCCACTTTTTTACCAGCTACACCAGATACAATGATACCACACAGAAGGCAACAAAGAAAATCACCAAGCTGTGGTCCTTTCATTAGAGTCCACTACAAAGAACTGTTTTAAAGTTTGATTTTCTGTTCCAGAAATAAACATTCAGTTTTCCTGTGCAAACACTTCAATACATAGGTATGAACATAGCAAAGAGACTAAATCTCTGACTCACAAATCTGGCTTGCTGAATATGTTTAAAAATGGTAAATATTAAACATCAAGACAGAGTATCATCAGCATCCAATAATAAGATATCCAATACTGCTAGCATCAGATGTTATTCTGGATAATATTTTTCATCATACCTAATCTTTTCCCACTAACTTGCCGTGACCTTTTCCAATTAATAACTAAGCAGATTGAGCTTTCAATTAAGGCCAAAACAGTTCTCACAAAGCATTGCTCCAATAAAGAATTCAATCAAGAATACCAGGACACATACATTACTATGCTGGCCTTTGGGGAGTATTCTCTCCAAGTTGAAGTTACTTCAAATGCAGCTAGATTTTGGCTGTGACCAGTAGATGCTGCAATAAGAATACTGTGTGCAGTTTTGGGTGCCCCAGGATAGGAAGAACACTGAGCTGCTGAAGATGGTGCAGAGAAAGGCAACTAGGATGATTAGAGGTCTGGAGAACCAGTGTTATGAAGAGAGGCTAAAGGATCTGGGACTGTTCAGCCTGGAGAAGAGGGGGCTGAGGGGAGGCCTTATTGCTCTCTAAAATTACCTGAAAGGTGGTCATAGTGAGGCGGGTGTTGGCTTCTTCTCCCTAGTGACTGGTGATAGGATTGGAAAATTGTGATAGGGGAGGTTCAGATTAGATATTATGAAAAATTTCTTCACTGAAAGAGTGGTGAAGCATTAGAACAGATTGCCCAGGGAGGTGGTTGATTTGCTTTCCCTGTAGGTATTCAATAAACAGGTAGACATGGTGCTTTGGGAGATGATTTAATGGTTACAGTGTTGTAGGACTGACAGTTGGACTTGATGATCTTGAAGGTCCTTTACAACCATGATGATGATTCTATGATTCTAATATAAATAAAATAATTAAAATCTACTTTCAAATAAAATCATTAATAAGAATACAAGGACCCTAGTAATCTATCTCCTCCAGCACCCTAGCGGAGGGCAACACTCCTTCCATGTTTGTTTTCTCATCATCTACCCCACCTGACTCACAATAGTCTTCTCCTTGAATGTTCCTAGCTGCATACTCCTTCACTTCTTCCATCCTACCTGTAATCACTCTCTAACTTTAGTGTTTTTGTCACTACAGTCATTTGCCCCCACCTACTCCCTACAATACTTGTGCAAAAGGGAAGAGTATAGTAGGAATCTCTTCATTTTTTCCACCTAAGCACAGGAAAAGGGTGAATGTTAATAACTGTACCTGGTCTCCAACTGTCCTGAGCAGCATATATATATATATATATGTATGTATATATATATATGTATATATATGTGTATATATATATATGTATATGTATATATATGTGTATGTATATATATATATCACTGTGTGCAGTAGCCCAGCTATGAATTGGAGGGATATCTTAGTAGATGAACAGAGGATATATAAATTGAGTCTAAACAGTTATTGAGAGTACATTTTCAATTTTAAGTAGTTTGACGAAATATGATAAGCTTTAAAGCTGTAATTTGTATTTCTGAATGAAAAATCACCTGCTTATCATTTATCAAATCCCTGTTGCTTGAAAGCCCTAGAATTTATAATAGAATCATAAAATCATCAAATGGTTCTTGTTGGAGGGGTCCTTAAAAATCCTCTAGTTCCAACCCCCCCTGCACAATCAGGGATACCTCCCACTGGACCAGGCTGCTGTAAATCTTAAAAAAAAAACCAAAAACCAACAATTAAATGGCCTATTTTCTATCAAGACATTTTTGCTTTGCCTTTTCTCAGAAAGAGCTGAACTCTTTTGAGTGAGTTTCCATAAATAAACGAGCTTAACAACAAAACTGAGGCAGATATCCAACCTGAAAAATTTCATCCCAGATAATTAGCTACACATGGAAAAGGGGTTTATTTTAAGAAATAAATGCAATCCTCCTGGTGATATTAATAAGAGATCTCAATATTTTTCCATTAGATTCAATAGAATTTTCATTTTCCATTAGAGTTATGAGAACCAAACCTCTTATATGCTAAAAAAAAACCCCGAAACACTTTTCAAAGCATTAATTACATTGTAGGACAGGTCTAGATATTCAGTCTTCACTGCTTTTTAAAGCTTTGTTTTACTATATGATCTAGAGATTTTAAGACTTGGTAGAGAGCAAATGACCAAAAAGTTGATCATGTAACTAAATTATCATTATATCAGAAACCCATAAGCTTTCTTCATCTTTCTGTAGATTAGTGTAAGAGAAAGATGGGTTACAGGCCAGATAGAGGAGGCTGAATCATAATCTGAAATTTTGTCTCTTTTTTTTCACTAATCATAAGAGGAAGAAGAGCTTACATGAGATGTCATTTGTCAGTAGTCTATCCTAGTGCAAGGTGAAGGAACTCTAACCTTGAGGGTACATCCCAACTCAGTCTTATAATAAACCACATGTAGGTATTGTATGACTGAAGCCATTCAGGTCAGTCGAATATCAGAATACCATGCTGTGAGACATGGCCAAGAAATTTGTGATCTGTGAATCAGGGCTTGTCAAAATTGCAGATGGAAAAGTTTAGGAAAGCTTTCAGCTAATATCTGAAGAATTACAGTCAACAAGGAAATTCTGATGACTAAATCATCAGTTTTACAATTAAAAATACAAGTGTCATAGTATTTTTTATTATTAGGTAAACATAATTTCAATACATTTTCATCTTTTGAACGGGAAATTGTAGAATTTGTATTTTTAAGTGAACAAAGTATTTAAGAGTTGAAACAGAACTGAGACATGGAAATTGAGGAATTAAAATCTGCCATCAATAGTAAGGACAGAATCACAATACCAAAAAAATCCTACAAAACAAAACTTCTTCATAAAGGTTGTCAATGTAACAAACTAATTATATTATCCAAGGATATTAGCTATGGGTAGAATTAGGAAAAAAACAGACAAGAAATTTAATCCTGAGCTGTATCTCAGCCAGTTTCACACAAGTCAACAAAACAAATTTAAGACTAATTTTTCTGATGAAACAGAAAAACCAATGAATAAATCAAAGAGTTAATCTCCCTTGATAATACATATGCTAAAAAAAGTTAATACTTAATTTCCATTCACAGACACACACACACAAAATGAACTTTTCATTAAAACTAAACTAGCAGATGTGAGATGTTTTTATGAAAATTGATAGCAAACAGTAAGTTTTTAAAAGCTTTTAATGCTTTACATATTATGCAAGGTATGAGTAAAAAATCCCCAAATGACTGAGTTGTGAAGCCAATTACTAATGATTGTTAGTGATTAAGTTTTTATTTTCTCCATTATATTAAAAATGAGGAAGAAAATAATAGAATTAACACTATAGCTCAGTCCTCATTGTAATGCTCTTTGTTCATGAAACCTGCTGAATGTCATTGACAGCTATAAATATTCAGAGGCAAGTGTGAAAGCAGAAGGGAAAAATATTCAGTTTCAGAAGATCCAAAAGATTCGAGGGAGGAAACAGTTAATTTAAGCTTAGTTTGTTGAGTCCATGTTCAATATTAAACCTTCTCATTTGGCAGACACCAAATCGCCTCATCAAAAGAACTTAGACACATATTTACTCTGAGGTATATGAAGAAATCTGTTTCAAAATAAATCATGGAGTCAATCATAGAATCATAGAAGTGCAGGTTGGAAGGAACCTGAAGGATGATCTAGTTGAACCTTTCTTAGATGCACAATCTAGAAAGAAGCATCAGTGACATAGACAGCCAAATAAATGATTTTAACCTGTTGAAAGTCAGGAACAATTTGCACTATTTTAATTAGCTTTCAAATAGATTTTAAATCTGTCTGCATGTATCTGTTGTTCCTGTTCTGAATCTCACAATCAATCTTGATATACTGTTCCCAGTGTATTTCTCCATAAGGGAATTCTTCACAGGTGATATGGGCTTTGCAGCTTCTGTAACAACAATAAAAAAAATAAGCAAATTATATAACCCTCTTTGGTTTTAGGTATTAGAGAAACTATGAGATCTGTGATAGTACATCCCACAAAAAATGTCAAAGACTTTAAATATAGTGTGAGACCTTCAAATTGAAGATTTGGAAAGAATTTTCTCCCCTTAATTTGCTCTCCCTACAAATTATTAACATACACCCTTGCTATCATACCAGATTTATTTTGGCATTGGATGTCTATGAATTGTCACTCATGTAAATGTGATAAAGTGGTACAATTAATATTTAAATCTAAATATAATCAGAGAGACCAAATAATTTTCACACCATTTCTTGTGCTTTTTCTCAAAGCACAAGCTGTTGGCAGCATCTTTAGACAAGATAGTGGGCTTGATGGACCCATTGTCTGACAGAATAGGGCAACTGTTATGTTCTTAAAGTCTCAAAGCAGTGCTTTCTTTATGCAATTGGTTAAAATTTAAAGTGCAAAAGGAAAGACAGGGAAGTTAACTGAAACATAGCTCAAATGGGGAGGCAAGAAAAATGTAGAATGCATCTGCCTCATGCAACTGCATGGGCTACGGCAGCAATAAGAAAGTACTATCACTGTAACACGTGATGAAATGATACACAGGAGGCTTCCTGACTCCAGAAAACAGTTCTGCCCCTTGGAGAACCCACCTGAAAAAGTAATGAGGGCAGGCATGCAATATATACCTCCTTCTGGAAGTGACAGAGCTTTCACAGAGCACAGTTTGAATGCTCTGAGAACCACTGTTCTTAGATTCCTTTCCTACGTATTTCCCTTTTTACCTACCCAAACTGGCAGTTATGAAATTCTTTCTTTCTGCTGACAGTTGAACCAAATGTCTCCTCTTCCCTTTGTGCCTGCTGCACTTAATGCTGCACCCAATTGCAGTGTGTGTGTAGGATTGACACTTCTGGGCATGGTGCTACTGGGGAAGTGAGATTTCAGAACATGCTATTCAATTTCTCAAGGCAGTATTTTGGGACACAGAAGGTAAAATTTATATATAAATCAGTGTACTTTCTTGTCAGTTTAACAAGCTTCCCACAATAACTTATTTTGAATTTACAAAGAGCTGAGACATAAAATTAGGTTATAAAAACACAAGTGAGGGAAACAGAGAAAAATACTATCTTTTTACCAAAATATTCAGTGCTAACTAAATTTCAATTTCCTCCCCTTCATGATGGGGAAAACCAAGTCTGCCTGCTCTGACCTTAGATTAACCACCAGGAAATTGTCTGCTCTGCATATGGTCCCCTAAGCAGAAAGCTCTAATGTACCGGTACCAAATTCCTTTGAACACTGTTAAGACTTAAGTATGTGAAGGAGCAGAGCTGCACTTTCTGTCTAAAGATATAGCAGGAAACCAAGTATAACATCTAAGGATTTACAAGACAAAGTGGAATATAAGAATCTCAATTTTACTTCATTCTTGTGTAAAGATATTTTTAATAATTATTTATTTCAGTGCAAATATAATCAGGATGACGGAGTTGCCAAGCGGTATTAAAGAACCCCATATTCCTGACTTCCACTTAATTAACTCTCTGTTGAAACACATCACATTTTCTTTAGACGAGTAATCGTATAGGGGCATAGAGGTCAAGCCTTCTAGAGGCAAAAATTTACAGCATATCAGCAAGGTGCTCCATGACATCAGCAGACCAACATACAGAAACAAAAACTGAACATGAAACACATGTCATCTCCTAGTTTCCTACCTGGAAAGATACCATAATAAATTAATGATATTTAAATATCAGTTTAATGAAATTAAGTATAAAATATAAAGAGAGATGTATTTAGAGCCCCGAGTCCAAACAATTTGTCCATGACCTTTTTATTCCATAATGGTCCTAAAAATACATTCAAGAATCTATAGAAGCATATTTTAAATTATTTCCTTAAGCCTACTCAGATCTGCTGTATGATGAATGTGGGAGGGTTTGAGTGAGAGTAGCTTAGCCAAAGAGCAAGGGAAAAAAAATAATGACAAAGGACAGATATAATAATAGGAAAGACAGTGTTATTAACTTACATATTCATATAGTTTCTTTTATCTAAGTATGTATAGTGAAACTGTTTTTACCTCCTTACACCTCAACAAAGCAGGCATGATTGGAATGAAAGAAGCCTACTGGTTGTAATTTATATTGTCTCTTGTAAATTTTCTGATGTTTTCTCTCTTTATATGGCAGTTACAGTATCAACCAAAACAGTTTACAAATGACAGTATTTTTAAGATATGTATCGCCTCAATTTCACAACTGGATAAATTAAATAAATTTAGTATAAAGCATCATTGTCTAGGTTAATTTTGTTATTTACATCACACAAGTTCTGTACTCCTCTAATTACCTTGAATTTGCAAGGAACAATGATATATCTCCATGGTTAATACAATTTTTTAAAAGAGTGCTTGTCTTCTGTGTTTAAAAATTGTTTTAATTTGAAATTAAATACAGATTTTCATAGACTCTGTAATAGATCTTCAAAGAGGGCCTAAAGGGCAACTTTATTTAATTCTTTAAGACAAATGGCAAACTATGAGCGTGCTGAAGAGTTTATATTAGCATGGCCAACACATCTGTCTCAAAGCACCACAGACTGTTGGGACAGCTATCATCTAGGAAAAGATTAGACCTTCTGAAAGCCAAGACACTACATCTATGTATATAACATACACAGGTAATGTGTCAGCATGACAGTAGTAAACAGAGTGACATCTGAGGGAGGTTATATTAGTCAGCTTAGAATCCAGCTTCATTGACTGCTGTCAAATGGGGATAACATACAGATTTTTTCATACCACTGAGCATTAATTAGCTGCTACCAGTCTTCTTTGCGCTGTAATTTATAAATATTAATATCATTATAAGTTTTATTCATTTTCTAAGCAGCTTTAGGATTTTTCCTATTTTGCATGGTGATATGACACAACTAAATGTGCTAAATGAAATTTAGAAGTCAAGGTAAATGATTTTTACACTTATCATGAAGGTAAAGGACTCGCCTGTTACTGTCACTGAACTGGTAGGTATGCTCTTATCTTCTGAGAGATAAGATTCCCCCTGTATAACTGCTATGTTCTCTTTGTGTCCCTTGCTTATCATATAAAAATAATCAAAAAGGTTACCTTTTTCATTCTCAATGCAATTACTCTCTCAATTTTCCCAATATTGTTTCAATTCTTTATAGTCCCCTTTACTTCAGGGTCATACAGATTGCACATGCCTGCCCCTGAAACAATCACACGCTGTAGACCATCTCACAGTGTAAAATCAGGAACCAAACAACTAATACTCTCTCACTTTTGTCTAATATGATAATTCCACCATTCAGAAAAATGATATTTATGCCTAACATCTGCTTTGCACTCCTAGGATTGAATTCTTTTGATCAACATCAGGGATCAAGAGGTTAGTTTTTTCCACTTACCAATCGCTCACTACACAGACAATATGTTCCTTGTCACTGCCAGGTCTCTGACCTGCCCTAAAAAGCTTTCTTTGGTTGAGACGAGTAATTCACTCCAGAGGCCATTCTCTTCAGTGACTCTTAAAAAAAGGTTCAAGTGACAAGCTGAGCCTTAAACCTATGGTTCTTTGATGTTTAAGATGGGAGAAATGGATTCCATTCAAGTTGTCTGAATGTGGTACTGGAGAACTGAGATTTAATTTCTTCTTCAGCTATGTTCATGAGTCACAGGTTCCCTTAAGCAAATCATCCCCAATTATTTTAGCTCGTATTTGCTGTTGAAGATCAATCTGTTTAAAGATTTAGGCTTAACTCAGCATAGGAATCTGCATCTGCCTCTATAAAGAATTTAACTGCAGAAGATGAAACAACCAGTGTTTCAAAGGGATGTGTCCCCATACCTAGGACCAAGTGCATAGATTTTCTTGTAGAAAAGGCCTGCAACTGTCAGAATAGGTTGCTGTCTGTAAGCATTTAGTAAAGGGATACTAACCAGTAAGACAGGTATATGTGGGGTAGGTGAGAAACTGGATTCAGAAGGGGCAAGGCCAGGTCAAAAAGGAGAGTAGTTTGGTGTCATAATACAGTAAAGATCTAAGTAGAGGCCAGGCAAAGGAATGAAATTTGAACAGTCTTTCCTACAATGTGTTTCCAAACCAAATAGCATCAAGCAAATCCAGGAAATCACTACTCTAATCATCTAGAAATTAAACACAGGAAGGAATCTTCAGCCAACAACATGGTATCTCAGATGAGTTGTTTGAGAAACTCTCACTAGGCAATTCAAAGTTCTTTTAAGCTTGTTTAAATGAATAGTAGGGTCTAAAGGAAAATTATTACAACCGAGATGTCAGGTGTAGATTTTATCTACATGCATTTTGCTTGATGATGTTGACCAAGAAGGTAATGAACCTGCTACACAAAATACTCCTGAACTACTTGGTAAACAAAAAGCATCATCTATGGTTCCAAGATGAACTGCACTCCTGAAGCGCAGGGTAGCAAATGCAATATTTTCAACAATAAGCAGAAGAAGGATAAACTACTCAAACAAAATGGTTTTTTAAATTCTGTGTTGAAGTAGAGAAGGAAATGTAAGGAGAACTGTGAACAGATGCTCCCAATGTCACACTCAGACAACAATATAGTTTAACTACTCACTGACTGACTAAATGTGCAGAAGCAATGGTAAAACTCTAGCTGTGTTTCCCACTATTTTATTGAAATATCCTCCCATTCTCCTGGGGAAATCTACTCCTTTCCAAAACAACCCATTAATCTGGTGCCGATCAAAACTTTAAAGCCCATAGACAGGTTAAGGTAAAAGGAAGACACACTCACAGTTGAAGTATTGGTAATGTCAAGGATTCAAGGGACTGCTGAAATGAATTCAAGGAGGAGACAGAAACATAAGTGTGTTACAGTTACAGAGCAGGTGTCAGCCCCAGTTGCCAACAAAATAGCAATAACAACAAAACCTAAAAATCAAAATTATTTCCCATTCTGAGGTATGTATTGATACCAAAAAAAAAACAAAACCAAAAAACACAACAAAACAACAACAAAAAAACATTATTGAAAACTTCAGCACTGAAGATTGAAGCAAAGTGCTCAGGCTCATGTTAAGGATTATGAAAATGACTGAACATTTCCCATCCCAGGAGAGTCAGAAATTGATCAGACAGGAACTGTTCTCACCACTGCCTGCCTCTCTCCCTCTCCCCCTCCTCACTCCTCCAAATAATCTGATAATGAATGCAGAAAATGAGAAAAAAGAAGTTATCTGGGGATTACAACAGTCCCAGTGGGTTTATGTATCACAATTCATATGCAAAAGGGCATGTGGAAGGTTGCACAGGTAATATGTCAGCATTTGGCTATAATACCTTAATATTCTGTTAATTGTACTTAATTTCATGTAAATCAGAAATACAAAGAACCTCTCATTTCTCTCTGCTCCAGCTCAGGCTGTTCCTATTGTGTATTTGTGCCTGTTTTAGTCTTCTAGAGGAAGTCATTCTAGTCATTCTAGAGGAATGAATCTACTTACTTCTCCTAAGGCAACATTATCATGAGCTAAGCAACCCTAGTTTAAGTAGGTGGGGTTTTTTTCCCCCATTACTGTACACATTAATTTTTAATTTTTCCCTTTTTCATCCCTATGAATGCAGATCTAGTAAATTTTTCTGTTCCGTTCTCCTTGTAAAGCACAAACTTCTGTTGGGGTGAGCGCAATGTAAAATGTAAAAAAAAAAAAAAAAAAAGACCTCTGCATGAGGAAGACTAGGGACTGTGTTTCCATTTGCTGGCACAAAGCAGGAGAGAACCACAGGGATGGTCATTGTATCAAACCACAGTGTGTGCACCCTTTCCAGTGTGGGTGGACCACAGCAGCCCATTAGCTGCTGGATTTAGTGCAGATTACACTCTGATGGTCACCAAGCACAACAGCTGTCAAGCCTAATGAAGCCAGCAAAATACTACCAGAAAACACACACCTTGCACAGTGTATTCCCCAGCTGCCAGTCCGGTTCATCTTGGAGCATCTTTGTGCTACTCCAAATAATGATTTTGATTCTTTCTGCTTGTTTCATTAAATTCTGGGTATCAAGTGTGACCAGAACTTCCTACTTTTTGTTCCAAGACACAAATGTATTTTAAGGCTGGTTTATTTGCAAGGCAATGTTTAACAAAACAGTATGAGACATATCTGATTAAAAATCCAGCCAACAATAAAGTGATTATCTTTCAGCGCAGTGTGTGGTGCCATATGGTGACTGAGCAAGTGGGAAGAACTGATGCTTAATATGCAGCACCAGTGATTTACGGTTACTGACTTCATGTAGAAAATGAATGCTTCGTTCATAAAAACCTAATTAGTTTTAAAAGTACATTTTTACAGAGGAAATTTATATTGATAAAGTCTGTGCAATATCCAGATACAGCAATGATCTATAGAAAGCTCAGCTGACCGGTGCATTTTGAACCACCTGTCTCGATCTGTCCTGCTGGCTCTGATCAGAAAAATTACTTGAAAAAACCCTGAGCAGCTGTTTTTATTGGTTCTTTCTATTGTTTTATATATTGATAGACTATGTGCAATCGCACCAAATTACATAGTACGTACATGACCGGACTAAGCAAAAATTATTTTGGGGGGGCTGAAAAATACAAAGGAATAACCTGAAAAACACATAAATAAGAACCAAAGCAGCAATCATATATTTATCAAGAAATGTTAATACAAAAGTTCTAATTGAACTGGTAGAACCACAGGATGCCTAACCTTATTAAATTAATCTGGAGCACTCCCTCTCTTACTCAAGTATAAATCTGAAATAGTAAATGGGTATAATAATTTTGAAAGGCAGGTGCCTTAAGAACCATAGGTATAGCCTACTAAAACCATTGGGAGCCTTTATCCTCAAGTCTCTTACTCCATATAGATTAGAAATAGATGTATGGCACATAAGATTTCAGATAATTTCCAATATTTAAAAAACTATCATATTGGATATCACTGTAAGTATTTCCGTTATTACTGCATTTTCTGTTCAATAATTTCAGCCACTATATGTATCTATATCTCTCAAATGCAGTATTATGTAAGTGAATTTCTTTCTGTCATTCAGCCTCATATTAAAAAAAAAATAAGTCCGAATCTAGCAGAGACTGAAAATATGTTCTTTGTTTCCTTCAGAAGCTGACAAGCACAACCACCCTGTCTCCATCCTCTCAGTTCTCTATAGTCCCATTTCTGTTTTTCCCTTTCTAATAGTTATTATTATTTGATAATTTATATAAAAACTATATAAATTAGCATCTTCAAAATCAATTTTCCCCTATCTTCACTGTGGTCTTTTCAGGAAAAAAGAATCACCCTTTTTCACACAATTATGTACTCTATTTCTTCCTCATGTCTTGTTCATATTTGAATTAGGCAACACTGTACAGTGAGTCTGTTTTCTTTATTTATTTATATACCTCACATCAAAGCAAAGCACCATGCACATATATTCCTTTGTCAGCATAATGAAAGTGAATTATAAAGGCTGGGTATTGCTTTAAAATAAGAGTTAAAAAGAAGCAACTATACTGAAATTAGTGGTTGCATTGAATGTTTCATTTGAGTTTAATTCAAATTTAAAACCAGTAGTCTGTAGAAAGAATCCTGAGAATACTTTAATTACTAGGACCTTTCTAAGGGTCTAAAAACTAAAAGATCTGGGGGGCTGTCTCTTTCTTCTGCATATATGCAAATCTTTAAAACTCACTGGGAAAAAAACATGCATTTAGCAGGATCTCTCAAATCATATGCACCTGTTTTTTTAGTGATCCACTGCTAAAATAATAGTAAAATGAGTAGATTGATATAAAAAGTATTTAGTACTGTCTAGCTTTAACATTAAATTGCAAATATTCATGCTCATGTTGAGTAAAATATTAAACTATATTCAATACAGTAGTTTAAATTTGGCCTTATTTGTAGCAAAAGAACATGAACGAAAATTATTTTCTGCTTGCTCTACTTCAAGCATACTGTGGTAATATGAGTACTGTGTACAGTGAAAGTGATGCTATCATGAAGTCCCTGAGACCTCTTTAAAAGGAGGAGACAAAGGGATAAATTAGATGGGAAATTTCAGAAATTGTTTGTTTGTTTCATGAGGGGTTAAGAAAATGGAGAAAATAGTAAAGAAGACAATGACCCCAGCCAGTGTGGGGGGCAGATGGCATATCATGCTACAGGACATTAATATGCAGTAAGAGTGAAGGCTACAATTTTACATAAAAGGATGTCCCTTTCTCCTTTAGAATATCTTTTCTTCCCTGACAAGTTTTGTGGAAAGGACCAATAAAGAGGTGAGGTCAGTAGCTTACCCATTCCATGGACTCTTAGTCAAAACGTAGGGTGTTTCTCTTTTATTGGTGAGATGGAAACAGAGAGTAGGGCAGGGTGAAGAGTGAACACTGAAAGAAACCAGTAAAGTCCTAGAGTAATTTAAATAGGGAAAAGCATCTAAAGACCATCTAGTCCAAGTGCTTGCTAAAATCACGACTTCAAAAGTAGATGAGATATTGCTATGTCTTTGTCCAGCTGAGTTTTGAATGTCTACAGACACCGAGATCTCACGCTTCCCTGGGAAAAAAGTTTTAATTTTGTTGATCCTTAAATGCAATCTGAGCTTATGGCAGTGGAGTTTAAGATATCTCTAATGACTATTAAAATAAAATATGCTGAACAAAAGGATTAATTGGGTTGTGATTAGTCATATTTTTTATGTACATGTCTTGGCTTTGTGAACAAAGCTTTAAGAGATCAAAGTCCTGAGCCACCTTCATGCAGGGTTGGGTCTGCAGCTTCCAGTGCACCCTTCACTTGCCTTTTTGTCCCTTGCCTGTTGCTGCAGGGCTTTACAAGTGTGGGTACACCCTTCAAGCCTGCACAGAGACTTTTTTAGGTGAGGCACAGCGTGAGTGGAATTGGCCCCACCCTTTATTCCTAAGGTTCATCTGCCACAGCCTAGCAAGCTGGGACAGTGACAGCAAAATCCTCAGGACATAGGTTTAGTTAGAGTATCCTTCTCTTAGCTGGATGGCCTTACAGAGCTAAACGAGCTCCATCTGCTCAAGTTTGGAGTTAGAGTTGTCCTTCTCCTAGGATGGTTGCCTGAAGACTACTGAGCCCATCCTGCCCATGGACACACTTTGTCTGACCCTTCAGCTGTGACCTGTCTGGCATGGGAGACCCTACAGGAGGCATCTGCCACCGCCAGCAGAGCTCCCAACCCCGCAAGGGCATGCAAGCTCCTCCCCGACGACAAGGGGTGCCTGTGGAGGGGATTGCTATTAACACATAAAGCATTAATAAAATGGAACCAGAGCCTAAAGCACCAGTAAGACAGGGAAGCTGAGCTTGTTTGATGTCTTGTTGTGAATTCCAGATCTTTATTATGTCTAGAGAAACTGGACATGTTAATCAAAAGCAGTATTTTGGGCAGTCCAGAGATGGCATCCTGAGCCTCCTTCCTCTCTGTGAATACATTACTTCCTCACAGACTTGTAGATAGAAAAAAAAAAAAGGAGAATTTAGCTAACTTACCCCTCTCAAATCCATGTTCAAACTCACAGTGTAGGTATTTTTTATTTCAATTAAATGTCTAATGTTGGGTAACACTTATGTGCTTAGCTAAATCAATGTGAAGAAAGAGAGTATGTTACATCCATGTGTGTCATGCTTCCTGAGAAGGGGTCCACGCTCACACTGGAACCACAGCCAATGCAAAAGACACTGGCACATTACAGCCCTTCCTTACATGACAGTTTTCTGTCTGAAGGTGTTTTACTTCTCTGAACATAGAAATTGTAGCATCTGTTTCTTTCTGAGCCTAGGAGGAGGCCTGTCATTCTTGGCTGCATCACATCAATCGTTTTCAGCTGCCTATTGCTGTGTTTCAATGTTCACAGGACACAGAATATTCGTTTAAATTAAAATTGCCTGTGTACATACACATGCACATATAAAAAACATAAAGTGCAACATGAGTTTACATAGCAGTAACAATATCACACTTAATATAAACCCTGAAATGTAACAACATAATTTAACAGAAAAAATCAAAAGGTTTCTATTTTACATGTAATTTTTAAACATATATTTAAGTTCCATAATCTATATATTAAACAGGCTACTACGTAATACTGATTTTTCATAATAGGATCTTTAATGATTATAACTATTTTACTGTTTACTTTTACCTTTGATTTCATAACTCTTGTTATTAAAAAAATATTTATAGTTTACTGTATTTGAGAAGAAGAGGTGATGTGATGTAGAGGTATGCAAATTATGGTAGGAACTTTAAAATAATTGTGAGCTGTAGACTTGCAGAAAATCAGAAATTTTAATATAAAATGGGCAGTTGCATGTCATTCACAAAGATGAAAATGCAAAATAGGCAGTCTCATTTCAGCACCGCTCAGTAATAAATCAACAGGCCAGACGTGACTCAGAGTCTGCTTGTAAATTAGTTGTTTGACATGGAACAAAGAACCACAAGGAAAGGCAAGGCAGAAAGGAAAAAAGGGGATAAGAAGCAAAACCATGCCTCAAGCAGCTTTCTGTTCTCTTATTCCAAGACAATTACATAAAATATTAAATAGAGCATTTACTGGCAAAAAGGCAATGTTAAACAAACATGCTATAATGGACTCAGTTATTGAAATCAATATTGGATCAGATATAAATTCAGGTAAGATCATTGCTGAGATAACTTTGTGCCATAAGATGCAACATGGGGCCCAGAGCTGAATCCCATATTAGACTTATTGGTGCAAATTGAACTGAGAACAGCTAGGTATTCATAATTCCTATTTTTGGCAAGAACAGTAAAAAATCAAGCTAGATTAATCCTAGCTAACATTAAGAATTTACATGGGTCAAAGTTCTTTAACACAGAAATCCCATGTTACACCTATAGTCAACATCCTCAGGTTTGTCTATTTACCACAGAGGAAACTGGTGTTTGATTTACAGCTCTCAATTAGGGGGTTATGTTACACAGGGCAAATCCAGACATGTCATGCTGAAATTACAGTTGACCATGATGCTCGTGAGAGGGAGGCAGTGTGCTGTCCTCTGTCTGCTTCAGCATCAGTGGGAAATAGCCTTAAATCCTTGACTCAATTAGAATTCTCCTATGCCATTTTCAGCAGCTTAAGATAATGAGGAAAAAAACCTTCAATTTTTTATGGAAACATGATTTCTGAGGATAAATATAGTCCTCTCAAGTTAAAAAAAAATTATGGTATCTTATGTAATATGTTTCCAGGTAATAGTGACTGTAAACACAGGAAACAAACATAATAGGAAGCATGCTGACCCTGTTAGTGCCATAGTAGATGCATTCCTAAAGATATGTAACATTTTAAAATTAATAAAGTAGAAGTTGGTGCATGTGTAATAGAAGTTTCATACTTTAACTTCAGGTAAACTGAATCATGATTTAGTGGTTAGCTAGGAAATCATAGAGTTCAGTTAAGCATACAGATTTGAAATGGCTCAGTTAAATTCATAGATGTCGCGGATGTGAGTTTTGTGAGGTTTTTGTTTGAGATTTTTTTTCGTTGTTTTTGTTGTTTTATTTCAGTTTTTTGTTTGGTTTTGGGGTTTTTTTTGGGGGGGGTTGTTTGGTTTTTTTTGTTGTTTTTTTTTGTTTGGTTTTTAAAGAATCTTGAGGTCTTTTCTGTGTATAAGGGTAAAGTCTAATCTCTTATACACCCCTACTATTTGTACCTAACAAATGCTGTTCTAAGAAATTCAGTTGATGAAACTGAGAGAAAAATCTTCCATATCAAGGTGCATAAACCTTGTGAGTCTGCAAACAAAATGAAGCAGCAATTAATACTGTGTCATCGTTAGCATTCAGAAGGTGCTAGTTGCTAGTTTAGTAGCAAAAGTTCCAGCTAGCCCCAAAGCCTATCTAGTTGTGTGGCACTTTACAGCTGAGGATGGGGCTGAGTTGCAAGTAACTGTTTACATTTAAGAACCTTCAGAACCTTATACACATGTGGAGTGTCATACTAAGGCAAACTGAAAAAGAATAAATGTGGATGAGTTCCAGTAGTATAAAATACAAATTGATAATCAGACTTTTAAATGTGTCAAGCTGATGGAATTGGAGAATTGGGGAGCATTAGGGTGAGCATCAACAGCACTGTTAAGAATTACATATCCTGACTGGGTTCCCACCTTGTGATTAAAAAATGATGACAAATGGAGTGTTAAAATCGTAATGAGAAAGAGATGAAAGTGAATAAAAGGATTTGAAGTGTAATTAGGATTAATTAAGGATTCAAAAGTATGAAAAAAGAAGCACAAATGAAATTATCTAAGTTTACCATAGGAATTATGATATTAACTGCTTTGTGAAGTCTCTGTGCATGACCAGGATAAACAAAATGCTTTAACTTCAAATGTAATTGGGAACTTATTAAATTGTTATGTAGCAGGATCTGTCATTTGTGAAGTGCTACATTTTCAACATTAAATTTCTGAATCCAGTATGAGTACATGGGACTGGTCTGTTCAAGAAACAGAGGGGAGGCTTGCATCTAGCACTGGTGATCAGCCATACTATGCCAATATAATCTGATGGCAACTTGAAACAAATTTAAAAGCATCTAAGCAGGGAAAGAAATCAGGTCTTCTCTACTTCTTAGCACATGTGCAAGATGGCTTTTTTTCAGGGTGGGCATCTAAGAGGCATGTTGTGCCTATAAAGAGAGGGTGGCATATTCCTGCCTAATCATTTTGGATGCCAACACATCTTTGTGAATCAGTGAAACTCATTCTGCTATCTGATTCAAAGGTAATATATTTCAAAAGTGCTCTGCAACTTCCAGTATCTAAGATTTATGAGTAGAAATAACATTCATTTATTTTTCTACAAGAGCCTTAATGTGTCCAGCTAGAAAGGTGAACAGGCCTGCAGAGACAAACAGGTTAATTTTACCTTATGTTTTATAACCAATACCCCAAAATAACCCACAGCTGTCAGCAATGGCATGTGGAGTAGGGCCAGAGGACAGACTGTCCATCAGTCCACTCCCTGATCCCATCCCTCTAAACATGATCCAGAGGTAGCTAAAATTTCCACTTTCTTGAAGAAACTGCTAACCTCTTATCTGCAAACCTAAGGTTATGCCTGTGCTGAATTCCCACTGAAATGGGAATCTGAGGTACAAAAAACACAGACCAGGAGGAACAGCCCTTACCCCAGAGATTTTACTGTCTAACTAGGCTTTGCATTGGAGGATAGAATCATAGAATCATAGAATTAGCCGGGTTGGAAGGGACCTCAGAGATCATCTAGTCCAACCCTTGACCCACCGGAGCAGTTGCTAGACAATGGCACTGAGTGCCACATCCAGTCTTTTTTTAAATGTCTCCAGGGACGGAGAATCTACCACCTCACCGGGCAGTCCATTCCATAGCCTAATCACCCTCTCCGTGAAGAAATTCTTTCTAGTATCTAACCTAAACCTCCCCTGGCACAACTTAAGACTGTGTCCTCTTGTCTTGTTGAAGGTCGTCTGTGAAAAGAGTCCAGCTCCCACCTCGCTACAGCCTCCTTTCAGGTAGTTGTAGACGGCAATGAGGTCTCCCCTGAGCCTCCTCTTCTTCAGGCTGAACAGCCCCAGCTCTCTCAGCCTCTCCTCATAGGGCCTGTGCTCGAGTCCCTTCACCAGCCTGGTTGCCCTCCTTTGGACCTGCTCCAGGACCTCTACATCCTTCTTAAACTGAGGGGCCCAGAACTGGACACAGTACTCGAGGTGTGGCCTAACCAGGGCTGAGTACAGGGGCAGAATCACCTCCCTGGACCTGCTGGTGACACTGTTTCTGATACAGGCCAGGATGCCATTGGCCTTCTTGGCCACCTGGGCACACTGCTGGCTCATGTGCAGCTTCTTGTCAATCCAGACTCCCAGGTCCCTTTCTGCCTGGCTGCTCTCCAGCCACTCTGTGCCCAGCCTGGATCTCCCCATGGGGTTGTTGTGGCCAAAGTGCAGGACCCGGCACTTGGCCTTGTTGAACCTCATCCCGTTGGAATCGGCCCAGCTCTCTAGTCTGTCCAGGTCCCTCTGCAGAGCCCTCCTGCCTTCGAGTTGGTCCACACTTCCTCCCAGCTTGGTGTCATCTGCGAATTTGCTGATGATGGACTCAATCCCTTCGTCTAAGTCGTCAATAAAGATATTAAACAGAACTGGGCCCAACACTGATCCCTGGGGGACACCGCTAGTGACCAGCTGCCAACTGGATGCAGCCCCGTTCACCACCACTCTCTGGGCCCGGCCCTCCAGCCAGTTCCTAACCCAGCACAGGGTGCTCCTGTCCAAGCTGTGGGCTGACAGCTTTTTCAGGAGAATGCTATGGGGGACGGTGTCAAAGGCTTTGCTGAAGTCCAAGTAGACCACATCCACCGCCTTCCCCTCATCCATCAGACGGGTCACCTGATCATAAAAGGAGATCAGGTTGGTCAGGCAGGACCTGCCCTTCCTAAACCCGTGCTGGCTGGGTCTGATGCCTTGCCCATCCTGCAGGTGCTGTGTGATTGCACTGAGGATGATCTGCTCCATAACCCTGCCAGGCACTGAGGTCAGGCTGACGGGCCTGTAGTTTCCCGGGTCCTCCTTCCGGCCCTTTTTGTGGATTGGCGTGACATTCGCCAACTTCCAATCATCTGGGATGTCCCCAGTGAGCCAGGACTGTTGGTAAATGATAGAGAGAGGCTTGGCGAGCTCTTCTGACAGCTCCCTCATCACCCTTGGGTGGATCCCATCCGGTCCCATAGACTTGTGGGGATTCAAGCAGCTCAAGAGGTCACTGACTGTGTCCTTCAATATTACAGGGGGGCTGTTTAGATTTTTATCACCTTCTATAGGCTCCAGAAGCCTGCTGTCAACAGGATAACCTGTCTTTCTGTTGAAGACTGAGGTAAAGAAGGTGTTAAATACCTCAGCCTTTTCCTCATCTTTGGTAACTATATTCCCACCCATGTCCAGTACAGAATTAATGTTTTCCTTGCCCCTTCTTTTGCTGTTGATGTATCTGTACAAGGATTTCTTATTGTCCTTCACAGAGATAGCAAGATTCAGTTCATGTCGTGCTTNAGTGCTGTGCCATTCTTTGATTCAGATCATAGGAGTTATGGGGATTCATTGCACCAGTCCAGACAATAATTTTACATAATTAACTTCATCACACAAACTAGAGCTGTATCTTTACAAAATAGAACTTAACATTCAGTTCATTTTGTTCCCCAGAAGCCACTAATGATTAAAACTGATTTAGATCAACATTCTTCAATTCTTTATTAGTAGAGTCCTTTCTCAGTTGCTTCATTATTTTGACTAAGATCGATGCTAGATTGGCAGCCCTGTAATTACCAGGGTAACCTCTTTTATGATCTGACTTCATCATCTAGGTTCTTCCCAAACAGTGGACAAAAATTTCATTGGATGCATTCATGGGTTTTATTGTTGTTTGCTTGCTTGCTTGCTTGTTTGGTTGTTTTTTTTGTCCAGCTTTATTATTGATAATCTTTCATTTTACCTGCAATAATGTATTCTACTTTAGGTTGCATTTCAAATCAGAACTGAGAAATTCTTTATTGTCCCTACCATTGCCACTCACGATATTTCTATATGACCTGAACT
Source organism: Florisuga fusca (assembly GCA_038090715.1). Lineage (NCBI taxonomy): Eukaryota > Metazoa > Chordata > Aves > Apodiformes > Trochilidae > Florisuga > Florisuga fusca. The sequence goes on from JAAWXA010000007.1 coordinate 20,228,177, forward strand.
CACCTGAGGATTTTTTATTCATTTCCTATCCTCTGATTTATATCACATTCTTTTTTTCCTGTTTTCAAAATACCTGTGGATTTTTACTGATCAGACTCTACAGAAAAGACAGACATGGAAAAAAAGTCCTTTTAAAGTACAAGATCCAAATACAAGTTTGGTATAAAAATGTGATTTAGTTACAGGGGTTTTTACCTCCACTAAAGAAAAAAAAAATATTTAGGAAAATCTGGGTTACAGGCTTCAGTAGTGGTGTCTGTTTTCAGAACTTTTCTGTTTCTTGTATTGCAACAATATGATTTCAGAATCATCTTTTTACATTCAGGTGCTGAATGTGCTGATTTAAAGCTCAAGGAAGAATTATCATACATTCTAATGGGTTTTTGGCCTGGCATCTGGTTCAGGTCCAGATGCTAATAGTTTAAACACAAAACTGGATGGGGGTAGTACCAGTGTGGAAAAAACCAATTCTTTTACCACAGTGAGCTTTCCACCCCCAATGGGATTTTTAGGTTCACATCCCTTGTGATTTACACAGCAGGAAATAAGCAGACTATAATTGAATTACCCAAACTGGGGTGGAAGCCTTGCTTCTCCATCTCCAGAAGGCTACAGAACTTTCTTAAGATCAAGAGATTGCAGAAAAGAGGTTTTTCTGTTGTATTTACCAAATATTTTGTGTAGGAAATATATAAATATATTTTAAATATGAGTGTGATGATTGTTGCTGATTTAGAGAAGCTCATGATCTATGAGCAGGGGACTGTCTTAAAGAAATGGGCAAATATTTAAGGGGTTTCAGTAATTCAGTTGTTATTCTGAAATATGGGTTGAATTACCTATATTCTGTGTTTGTGCAGGAAAACAAGCTTTTATTGGGAGGAAAAAGTGGAAATATAAGACAGTGTATGTAATGTGGGCAAGAATGCTGAAACTGGAATTTCTGAAATACATGGCTTATTCTATGTTTTTATAATCCTTTGGAAGTACCAGTTTCCATTAGCTGCCTATCTTGAGAAACTCCTGTTATTTAAATAAAAAGGCTGTTGCGTGGATGCTAGGGCAGGAAAGTATTATATATTAATGACTTTTACTAAAGGAGTTGGAAATACGCTGCTTGCTGTGTTCTCATCTTCCAGGTTCATAGAATCATAGAATCATAGAATTAGCCGGGTTGGAAGGGACCTCAGAGATCATCTAGTCCAACCCTTGACCCACCGGAGCAGTTGCTAGACCATGGCCCTGAGTGCCACATCCAGTCTTTTTTTAAATGTCTCCAGGGACGGAGAATCCACCACCTCACCGGGCAGTCCATTCCATTGCCTGATCATCCTTTCTGTGAAGAAATTCTTTCTAATATCTAACCTAAACCTCCCCTGGCACAACTTAAGACTGTGTCCTCTTGTCTTCTTGAAGGTCGTCTGTGAAAAGAGTCCAGCTCCCACCTCGCTACAGCCTCCTTTCAGGTAGTTGTAGACAGCAATGAGGTCTCCCCTGAGCCTCCTCTTCTTCAGGCTGAACAGCCCCAGCTCTCTCAGACTCTCCTCATAGGGCCTGTGCTCGGGTCCCTTCACCAGCCTGGTTGCCCTCCTTTGGACCTGCTCCAGGACCTCTACATCCTTCTTAAACTGAGGGGCCCAGAACTGGACACAGTACTCGAGGTGTGGCCTAACCAGCGCTGAGTACAGGGGAAGAATCACCTCCCTGGACCTGCTGGTGACGCTGTTTCTGATACAGGCCAGGATGCCATTGGCCTTCTTGGCCACTTGGGCACACTGCTGGCTCATGTTCAGTTTCTTGTCAATCCAAACCCCCAGGTCCCTTTCTGCCTGGCTGCTCTCCATCCACTCTGTCCCCAGCCTGGCACACAGGACAAAAAGCTGTGGAGTCTGTGGCATGAATATCTAGTTCAAGGAAGTTCTAAATTGAGATTTTTGCTTTTTAAGCAAATTTTCTTCAAGGACATATGTATATTAGGAGACACTGGAGAAAATTTTGCTCTTCTCATTTCTCCTATCACACTCTGCTTTCTCTGTCTTTTCATCGAGAAATCCTACTCCATAATTTGCCCATACCCAACCCATGGTTAGTACCTCTTCTTCTCCAGTTGCCTCTCCTCTGTTTCTCATGTGGTTATTTTCCTTTATAATAAAAATGCAACTTGCTTACAATGAACAACATCCAATTGTCCATCCCAGAAGAAGTCAACCAGAAAAAACAGGAAGATGCACTAAAAAGAGATATTTTGGCAAGATAGTGGTGAATAAGAAGACAGCAGTTCAGTTCATTGTCAGAGGCAAATACTCATTTTACTGGGCAGTTGCATCAAATTGGCTTTTAGTTGCATCTGTGGGGGTTTTGCTACCTTTTGGTTCTGCTCCCAGTCTTTTGGTTCTGGGTGATTAGCATGATGATTTGATAGGAAGAACAGACAAATAAGGAGCCAGTACTATCCAAGCTGAATGAAATTTCTAATTCATGTTCCTGCAGTTCAGCTGATCAGTGAACTTCATGGATGTAGTGGGCTTTGTAGTGTCTGGATCTGGACAATTAGTCAATTTGTTGGGTATCCAGTCGGTAACACAAAGGACACTGGTGGGTCTGCTTGGGTGAATTAGCAGGGAGGAGTGTGAGTGCTGGGAAACCAAGCACAAGTCTGGAACTGGCAGCAATTAGCTGGAAATTGTTACAGGAACCTGCTCAGACAGCTATTAAAATTAGGAGAGCCCTAGATCAAAATTAGAGATGTTTTATACCTATGCTTTGCCCTTGTCCCGGAAGAATTTTCCAGCTGGGGATCAGAATATATAGAGAATTAGGATGGCACTTGTCAATACAGAATGGATATGAACAAAACTAAACACTACGTATGCATTTTTTATGTTGTAAAGAAGAAATAGAAGAAACTTATTGCTTAATGAATTATTAATAGTACCTTTTAGTATAGTATTACCATTTGTGACAAATGGCAAGTAATGCATTAGATTTTTTGAAAACTGAAACATAATTTTTTTTTTTTTTCATTTAGTGTATTTACCCTAATATTTCATGGTACTATTTTGTGTATTATCATGACAGTCCTTAGCACCTTAATTTCCTTAATTTTCTTAATTTTCCTTACTTTCCTAGTCTGCTGGAAAAAAAAAAAAAAGTTTAAATACCTGACCTAGACTGTTATTTTCATTACTAAAAATTCTAAATTCTTTCTGTCATACATCTTTTAATTGAGAAGAGCTGACTCAGTGGCATCATACATTATTTCACTCTTTTAAAAAAAAGTTTTCAGTTGTCAATGTAAAAATAAGTTACCAAGCGACAACTTTAAGACTTGACAAGGCTGTCACACTGAATGCTAGGGTTACTCTTTTATTTATTTCTTTGGTAGAGTTCAGTCTGGCAGGGATGAGGAGCTACTTTTTTGAAATTGTGAAACCTTTGTCTCACCTCTATAACACATTGAAGGTTCATCAAACTAGCAAAAGAAAAAGTAGAAAAAAACCCACAATAAAACAGTAACTCAACAGCTGACAGCAGGCTGAGAGTTCTTCAGGTCACATTGAATCTTCTTTTTGATGGGTTAAGGCATGAAAAACTCATCACTCTTATGCTTCCTGGGATATTATTATGGTGCTATTTCTTTACAGACAGCAACTGGAAAAACAGGAAAGTCCATTTAAATATTTTTTTTTTTTTAATACAAATATTTTTATATACAAATTTTATATACAAATATTACAAAAATAATGAGGACCTTACCCAAAAGCAGTTTCTCTAATGACAGTATTCCTAATACTGACTGGAGCATTGTTAGAATAATTTATTTAAAGATAAAATTATTTCCTCATAGATTAGTGAGACTGTTTAATGATCTCTTCATCAAAGGATAGTTAGGCATGAATCAAATACAGGCTTGAAAGAGCATGTGCTCTAATGAGATTTCACAGCTGTGGATGCTTGTATAGATACTATGTAGAGATACTGGGTTCAGATTTGTTTGGCTTGACTTCCATTAAATCCATGTTCCTGTGGTCCAGTAATCGTTGAAGACCATGAGGGGATGTTAATCTCAGTGATTCACTTGGCCATTAATATCTGCTTTTGGTACCTACATACCATGAGCAGCATAAAATAAAAACATGCAAAAGGATGAGATCCATTACATGTTGCATCCATGTAATCTTCTTTTGGGTTATGTTTGGACATAGAGCTTGCAGTATTTCCTTCCTTTCATCTTTATGTGTCCCGCTTCAACATCCAAAATGAAAAGAAAATGTTTCTGCTAAAAATTGAACTTAATACATTAACAATAGTGATTAAAATGTGAATTTTGATCTTTATTAGTTATCTGGTTTTCTTTTAAGGTTTTCCATGACTTTTAATTTAGGAATACTTAAGTATTCCACAGATAATGCTTTGGTGCATGACATGTGGCTGTTACTCTATAGTTCAGGGTGCTAATCAGCATATGCTTAATGCACAGTAATTCAAATTCTTACGCCAGCAACTTGTTTATGTCAATAGTTATGCACTGGCAATATCTAGAAAGAGTAATGAACATCAAGAGACCTTTCTTTCATGCTTCTCTTTGACTTCTGTCCATTTCATTGTATGGTCATCCTCCATATTAATATTAAGGATGTGAAAATTGTGTCCATTTTGAGATACTTTCTATAGTCCCGTGGTAGATCATTTCACATTTCCTTTGGGGTAATACTAAAATAAGGGGATTTTTTATTCCTTTAGTTGGACATAGGCACTTAAAACTGGGGAACACATACCAAGTCAGGAAACACCCATGAATATCACAATCCCACTGGAAAATACAACGAAAAATGATCTCTGCATTTTCTCCAACCCTCCTTCTCTTTCAGAGAAAAGAATTAGAAATCTCAAAAGAGGAGGGGAAATTGCGGGAGTAATTAATAGTCACCCTATGGAATTTAGTAAAGAAATGCACTGCATACAGATTTCTTGGCATATTCTTATTTTGAAACTTAATTATAATGAATAGCATTTCCCATTATCATGCAAATAAACAAAATGTTTCTGACACAGATGTCTAATCTCTGCTGTCCTCAGAGAAGATCTATTCTATTTTGCATTGGAAGAAACTAGATCAATATTTTGGATGTGACTTACCTGACAATGTGAACATTTAAATCCTGCTGTTAATTTTTTAATTAACATTCATTTATATAAAACTGTGTTAAAACTTGAAATATCCACTAACTGCTCAGGAGATCTATACCTAGAATTAAGCTGTGCTTTCCAGGAACCTGTCCACATCTCTACTTACACCTACCTGAAAGTGGCCTTCATATCTGACTGCAGTATGGATTGGAAACCTTGTTGCAGGGGTCTGTGGGATTTTCCTTGGTTTTTGGTTGAAGAATATTGACTGGATTTAGCAGAATATAGGTAGTGACCTGTTTAAGTATTTTTATCACAATGAAATACATTTTTCTACTAGCATAGACAGAGACAGAATTTCAAATTTTTTTTTCAGTTTTTTGGACACTGCTTCTACTGTGGCAAAGAGATGCTAGGAAAGGGAAGGGTTTATTCCTAGCATAGCTCAGTGTTCTGCTTGGGCTTGATGATCTCTTGAGGTCGCTTCCAACCCCTAACATCTGTGATTTTGTGATTCTCAGTCTAAGGTGCAGCAGATAGATGATGCACATAGAGGATGGGAAGGGGAATAGAATTGTCTTTGAACTTAAATTAAAAGCTAATGTACAACAAGGTAAAAGGAAAACTTTGGAGTAAGCAAGCTATCCTTGAGACATCGCCATCCATAATATGCTGAAAGAAGATTATTCCATAGAAAAAAAAAGTTTTGGGAAGCTTGGGAGGGGGGGATGTAGTGGTGACAGAACTGCCAAGCATTTCTCTGCTGTTACCTTTCAGAGCTCTTCTACCAATACAGGTATGCAAATGGTGGATCCCTTTAGAAATAAATAAATATTAGACCTTTAGATGAGATCTTTGAAATTTTATGTCAAGACTAAAGCAGTATGCAGAGCATAAGGAAAAATAGATTTATAGCTTGAAAATATTCCATCTCCTGCATTAATAAGTCTAGTAAAAATCAAGTGACAGTGACTTTGCAATGGAAAAATTTCCTATTATTGATGGACGCGCAGTGCATATTATTTCCTACTTTTGGCAGATACCAATTTGTATTTTCTGTGCCTTGGTATCACATCACAGCTTGAAGTGTCATTTTAACCTAAGAAAGGAAAACAGGCTTCCTAATAGCACCTCATATACCTGAATTATGACATTGTTTTTATTCACAGAACTCCCTCTGTTTTGTTTCTGTGTGAAAAATAGCTGTACAGGGTGTGAAAAGCCTAATTTTCTGTATCTATTGCAGAGGAAGAAGTACATGAACTTCACTTTCTCACATCTCCGAATCTAATGGGTTGACCAAAACAAAATTGTTACCTGAGGTTCCATTCCTTCATATTTATTTTGTTCTTATTTTCTTTTGTGATCCAGGTCTGATCTGATATCACCGCCTCAATTCAGAAATGTTGCATATCTGAAAATCTTGAATGAATGGAAGAGTTTGCTCCAGTTAAGTATGTTGAGGGACAGGTCTGCAGTATTACCCTTTTCCCCAACTTTCTTTATGTCAACCTTAAGTGTCTCCTCAATTACAGACCAGATTCTATGAAGCTCTATTTAAGAACCAAATTCTTGTGTAAGAGAAACCTAACACTTCAGCATTAAATTCCCGTAAACAAAGTGCACATAAAGCTTGTCTACTGGAATGCTTAAGTCTAAATCTCTTTTAAGGATTTAGCTTAGATTTCTTACCCAATGTAGTAATGTTGCAGGTGTTCCAAGAGGGAAATACTGAACAACCAATGTAGTGCCAGGACACAAGGCAGATGAGAGCACAGTGTAAGATAGGCTTTGAAGGAAGAATTCAAAAACTCAGAAATACCAGAGCTGGCAGATTTTCCATCACCAAATCCCTTTTCCATGATAAAGGAATTCTCTGCAAAAGAAATCACTCCATGAAAAGCAAGACCTGAAAAAAAATAAAGGGAGAGCATAAAATCCAAACCAAATAAGCTCTGAACTATGAACTGGAAATTAATGAATCAGAAATCCATGGCCTGGTCCAAAGTCCAATAGGGTGGAACTGAGCCATTCCTAGTAGCATATTATTTGTTTTACTTCTCATTTACTGTGTGATGTTTAGTTCTCAATATGAAAGATAAATGCTTTCAATGGAGAATTCACCTTGATTTAGCTGAAAATTTTTCTATATATTTCTATATATTTTTCCTCATTTTTAGTTACCATTATTTTACAGCTTGTTCATTATCATCAGCTGTAGCTGAGACAGCCACAACCCAGACAGGCACTAGCTACTGGGTTAAGAGCTCCAGTGCATTATATCTAACAGCATTTTCTGCATATATCAGTCACTCATATTTAAAGGAAAAATTATTAGACTGATATTTTTTTTCTGTCTCAATCAAAAGAAGCATGTTTTATAGATCTGTTACTGTGACTTAAATATTCAATCGCGAGTTGCACTGTTTCTTCTTTTTATTTAGTGTATCAACATAAAAAAACCAGACAGCATCTTGTGATTATTTAAAGAGCTTTTTGCACTTGCTGTTCTATAAAATTTTAATGGGTACACACAAAGTGATAGATGTTAATGTGGTCCACAGAAGGCAGACAAATTTGCAGATAATTTTTACAAGACTTCAAGCAGTAAATACAGAGTTTATTAAAAACAATATTTTAGTGATGCTTATGAAACTAAACAGTTCCAACATCCTGCCAATATTTTATTGGCTAATGGTTTCTAAAAGTTAATTTGCAAAAGGAACAGAGTCACATCAATTTAAATCTATATACGTTCTCTCATTTTTTAGCATTTACAAAAGAAGAAAGAGCATAGCTGAAAGAATTGTGTATACTGCCTATGTACACTGTGGTTGGTCAGCCTCACTGATACCCGAAGAGTTACTTGTCAAAAGTTTCATGCAATTAGGAACCATTTGGATAAACAAAGGAAGCGATTTGCAAAGTGGGGTTGAAAATTACTCACCCTTGTGTGTTGCAGATGGCATAAGCATCCACTGCATCCCTGACTGACTTGTGCTAGGAGACTCAGAAGCCATGCACCAATTTAACCTTGCTACTAAACCTACATGCAAGTTTCTTCAATAACTACAGGCTTGCCAACCCAGTCATATATAGATCATACAAAGCCAGTAAACCAAGGAGTCTAATTAGTGTGACTAACAGGATAATAATTGTAATGTACAAAAAACCCCAAAACAAAAACACCCACACCCAAAATCAACAAAAAACACCCCCATGCTCCAAAACCATAAATAATATGGCAGAAGCAAAACAGAGAAGGATGAGAAGTGCATTCTATTGAAAATGCTTAAGAGTATTTCTGAAATCTATTAGAACACTTGCATTTTTACATTTTTACGATTCTATCACACTAACACTGTCCTTGAGATCCTGGACAACACACATCCACACAGCTTTCTAAGTTCTATTTTAATGACTGAAGTGCTCCATGACAACAGCTTTGTAACTCAGAAAATACAGAAGGGAGGGTCATACTCCTTCCACAACTAAGTAGGCAGGCATAACAACAGAAGGGTTTGGGTTGGAAGGGACCTTAAAGAACATTTAGTGCAATCCCCTGTCACGGGGTAGGAATACCTGCCACTAGAACAGCTTGCTTCAAGCCTTACTTGACTTGAATTCCCAAATTGCAGTTTTGATATCTGCACTGTTTAGAAGGTGATATGCTGAGTTCCTTGCAAGGCAAGTAACTTGAATTCTAAGTCACAAGGTGGGAAATTCCCCAGCTGCCATGCAGCCTCTTTCTCAACGCCCCAACTGTCTCCCTCAGTGAACAGAATAGCTCCATCTGGGCTGACATGCATTTTAACTCCCACCTTGTATGAAACGATATTTAACTACAAATATGATCCATGCAGTGTGGCTTTAAAGACCAAGTATCTTTGTGTCTGGTATTTCTTTAATGAATGAGAGGTAGTAAGTAATATGTCACTTATACTGACCACCGGTTACAGGGGGATTTAGGAAAAGTATCAGATTTGCATTTGTGTCCATATCTGCCAGTTCTGCTAAGCAATGAATCTACATAAAAATCCGATGTGGATCTAAAAGTCCAGAGGAGCAGAAATATTTCTACTGTGACATGTTTATATTCTCCAATAAATGCAGAAAAGAAGCTGTCTAAAGAATTCATGTTGCTTTGCTTGTTAAGGATTTGTCTCCCCAAGAATTTAGTACAACACAGAGTAACTAGGACAAATGACTTAATCTTCTCATCACCACATGTAGTAAAATTACTTCTGGTTGAATGGACACAAAATGGACCGTTCAAACTCAGCCAGTACGCTTCCTTTAAAGTTAAAAGGTAACATTTACAGGGTTTTAGGAGGTGCTCTGTGTGGTGGATTTCTCATAAATTTCTTCGTCCAACAACATAGAATCAGACCAACATTGAAGACCATGTGATATCCTGCAGTCAAAAAAAAATATATATATATTACTAAAAATAAAAAGAAAAACTGAATCAGAGAAAATCTTTGTAGTTTCTTAATCATGAGGTAATTATATACCTTTAAAACAATCCTATTCTGTCTGGGATGCTATTTGTTCTCTATGCAAAAAATTTAATTTCTTAATTTATATCATACACTATATTGGCAAGGGACCTGAAAGTATTCATTATAATTGTTTTCAAAAGGAAATTAAATTAAATCGTTTGATCCTTAAAGTATAATGCAGTAGAGAGACCACTTTGTAATGATGTGCATAGTGCACTGTTTGCTAAAGCAAACATGAAAACTTGTGTCAGAGATAAACTTTGAATTAGACAGAAAAAAAAAACAACAAAAAACCAAGAAGAAGGAAGGAATGAGTTTATTCAGGGCAAAAACCTCAGATGCCAGTTCTCTGATTGTCATGCTGTGCTCTGATTAGGATCCAAAAAATTGCCTTATCTCATCTTTGTTGCTTCATACTGTGATGCTTAGCAGGAAGCCACTGCAGTCACTAAAGCAAGGTAGGTCAGCTTTAGCATTGTGCCAGGTTGTATTCAAATAAGCTCAAAAAGTATTGTAGTGACCAGCAGTCACTAAATCACCAACCTTCTCTGTCAAACCTTTTTCCCAAGTATAACTCACATACTAGAATTAAGGTTGGATTTGCTATAGGCATTTTGCTATTTCAGTCCCATCCAGGACATTTCACTTTGACTATAACCTTTGGATTTCAGGAGCAGATGTTTCTTGTCCTTCCCTAGTACTTAACTGAAATGGAGTAATTTGAATTTTTACATTTAAATTTCTTTCTTGAACTTCCTCTTGAGGATATCTTTCTGCTTTTCAAGAACACAAAAATCATGTCAGATGTTTCTTTTTTACCATGTCTATCTCTAAGAATATGTACACACATATAAACCCTAATGTTATCAGCATATACACTGAAAATGTGTCAAGAGTCTTATTCTAAGTGAGATATCTACCCTTGTATTGTCTCTATGCTATACGGATAGAAATGGACAGTAACTGGTCTCACTCATGTTAGTTCAAACAGATGTGAAGAAAGAAAAATATTTAAGTTCTTGATCCCATTCATAATCTGCTCTCCTGACCCAAGGTCTCCACAGTTGATAAGAACATTCTCGTTGATATTGAGGAGCTTTATAGGAGACCCTTTTCATTCTAGTAGAAAGTACTGAGCTAAGATATTTATTTTCTGGACTGTGATGGAATACCTGAAAGGGGGGAATATTTTTTATACTTCTAAAATAGCTTCTCAGAGTATTGTAAGTTGGTTTCTTCCCTGTTTATTGATCTGCTTTAAATTAATGTTACCAGAAATATACAGACTGTGGGAATTGTAAAATTTAATAATTCTGGCTGTGACCAAGTATTTCTGGCACAGTGGCAGGTTCTTTCCTAAATTTTGTAATATTCTGGACCTGATGACATGGTAAAGTGGTTTTCTCATAATCTGTTAGCATTGTTTGTTTCTTCTAAAAGTGTCTCAGTTTCACTAGCTTGGAATATCATGAAAGTGATGCTATAAAATATTATGTAAGGCCATTGGTCATCCTTAGTTAAACCCCAACCAAATCTGATCGCCCTTAGAATTTTTTGTGTGATCATTGAAATACATAAATATCACATATACATATGTATATATCATAAATGCACCCAAAGAACCTTTGAAATTTTTTTGGTTTTATAAACTATAGAATAGCTACCAAGTAATGATCTTTCCCAGTCATTGTGCTGGGATGATTAAAATCAGATCCTATTTCTTGAATCATCCAGTCTCCAAAGTGCACTTCTTCCTTTATAAATAAGAAAGGAGTATTTTCCTTTGCTTATAAAGAAAGCTGTATTCATTAGATGTTTTTCATGAAACATTTAGTCGCCTTGAAAAAGTGGACATAAAAAATGACTTTACATTTAAAGTGCCTACAGCCTGATAACCTGATCAATCTTTACAGACACTTTTTGATATATTTCTTTGTTGTGTCTTTTTCCTTCTAAGTGTACATTCAAAGAACAATATGACACTCCTCAACATAGGCAGTGAATTGCTCATTAATAGTAAAAAATAAGCCTTTTTTTTTTTTTATTTTATTCACACTGTCTGAAACACATAAGCACTTCACGAGTGGAGAGCCTAGCACTTCTTGCTGGGCAAAGTCCTTTAGTTACATTGGGCTCCTAATATATTGGTAAAGTCGGGCTGTCATAACACAGAGCCTTTTCTTATGTGGAATGGCTTCCAGCAAGCATTTCTATTGCTTCTGGTCAAACTTTATGCTGTGCTCTGCCATGAATAGCTTCATGCATTTTTTTCCCCTAAATTATGATCAACTTCAGATTTCATGTTGGTAATTTTTTTTGTGGACCAAGGTGAAATTGCCATGACTGTGAGCATTGTTTTATAGCCCTTACAAATATGCTGAAAACTTATGACTCAGTATAATTTTTTTTGCTGACATAGGTTTTGATTCAACCCATCTACCGAACAGCACTCATGCCCACCTGATCTTTCATAACAATTCCAATACACAAAATATTGTAATGCTGTTTATTTTGAAACCTTGTGTTTCTCATTTGAAAAACCATGATCTGAAACACTGAGAACGTGCAGAAAGATACACTTGAAGAGAGCTCATTAGAGCATGTCTGCCTTCCTTCTGGGAAGAGCAGTGGTCTTGCTTTATGTTTGTTTACAGATGAGTGTTCTGTGGCTGAGCACTTCAGAAATATGAGATACAGAGTTTATCACACTGAAATCAGTGTTATTCTTTCCGCTCTGGAAGCAGGAGGAAAAAGGGTTTTTTGGTGTGTCAGGAAGAGGGAGAAAGTAGAAAATGCTCTCCCTGATTTTACAGCCTTTTGTAAGAAAGTAATTGTGTTATGAAAGTGAGGTTAGTTCTGCACAGCTTTAGTGACACCAATCTGTTATTATCATTACATGGCTTCCACTTTCTAGAACAATATTTATGAAGGTTACCATATGAAACATCCTTCCTTGAACACAACATGAGAGGAACACAATAGAAAAATGCATAAATTCACCTCTTTACAGACTTTTCATAGTGTTTCTTGTCAGTTCTCTTCGACACCCACTTAAAAATAATGTTAACAAAGTCTTGTTTTCACTAATCCATATGTGTGAGTAATCCTGAAAGAGTAATATGAAACAATACATTCCAGTAATAACAGTGTAATACAAGACCAGAATTGATCCCCCTTATGCCTCAGGTTTCCTATGTGCAAGGACTGATCTTGCCACTGAAGAAACTGTCTATGTAGAAGACCATAGATTATTAGAGTGTGGGTTTTATATAGAACTCTAAAATTGTTGCTAAGAGGATTCTGTCGGCAAAAACACTGCAAATAGATGCTCCTTGGTTCAAGTAAATGCTTAGAAAGAACATAGTCTCAATGAGATAATGAGACTAGGCTTGAAGGAAATAGGAAAATCAGTTCTCCAGAATGAACTTTACTACCTTACATACTTCTGTTACAGTACACACATACATATAGTAAAAGAAGTGACATATGACTATTTTTGTAATAGGTAAAATAAAAATTATTTACAGTAACTTGTCTATTCTAAGACCTGCTGTTGTAAACTTAAAAACTGCTCAAGTCATTGGCATAATGGTCCTTTAACCGTACTAAGTTGCCTTTAGTGGTTACCTTGTAGATATTATGTCTATTCTCACTTCATCTGCAGGGAGAAATACATTCTCTGATGCTTTGAGTATTGCTGCTTTCTTAATAAACCATAAATTTCCAGAGCAGAGAAATCTTAGATCTTGAACATATATATTTGGTAAAGACTGGTGGAAGTATTCGTCAGTCATCACCTTATCTTCAATATTGCAGAAGTAAAATCCAGGATTTGCAGTTTCCACAGGTGTCGCCCTCACAGGGTAGGTAATAACTTATCATGTCTGATGTGCTGCTACATGAAACAGTTGGGCTTCAGGAACAGGGCTGAGTACCACCATCCATATATCTCCTTGCCATGGATAGACACACTAATGTTCTTCAGACTGAACTAAATTTTCACTTAAAGGATTCATGTTGTGCAAATGTTAACATTAGCTTAGAAAAATGTTGGTGAGATACATTATAGGTTCTATTTTCCTACAGTCTGGAATGACCACCAAGACTAACACTAAAGCCCTGTTCACAGGTGCTCCAGAGCTCAGGTGAAACCAGTGTCTGAGGGTTTTCTATCTAAAAGGTGAATTGTGTCGCTGGTAGGTAGGGCTGGATTTAAATCCAGTGTCAACACTGGCAAATATGTCAAAATAGCTAGCGTTCAGCACTTTTTTTTCTTTCCAAAACTGGAAAACATGCACCAAAGAGCCAGGAGACAAAGCAGTGTGAGTATTTCCATCCTTTAGTTGATAATCCAAAGCATTCTCTCCTCAGTCCTCAGAGTTCCCGCTGGTATTTGGAAGTCATGCTGGCTGCTTCTGCAGTATGTGCATCATATAGCTCTGGCCAGAGAATAGAAAGCTGAAGTCTATATTACTAATAGAGGCCAGCTCTCTCTGGGTCCAAAATATTCAAGTAAAATAATATAAGTCAACATAACGAAAACTGTGGTGTTTCTGAGATATATTTTGGGGAAGGACTGATGTTCTTCATCTAGTAGATTTCATGAAAAATTGAATGAAAATTTATACCAGTCTGAAGAGCTGTCACCATACTTTGTATATGAGTAGAAATAAGGATGACAGAGTTTTTCCAACTTCTCTTCTTGTTTGTGTGCTAATTCAGTATGCTGTTGGAGATGAATAGTCTCTAAAATAGTAATTGTCATGTCTAGGACCTGACATTGGCATATTATGGAGGATTTTAACCTTCATCAGACATATCATAAATCAGCTGCTGTGAAAGACAACACATCATTCCCATGGCTTCTTAGCACTTTACAGAAAAATTAAAAAAGACAGGTTCCTACCATAAGGATATTGCTTCTAAATTAGATACAGAAATCAACAAATACCAGTAAGTAAAAGACAGAGGGATGTACAGTTAATTGGGGGCTGAAATAGTGAAATAATTAATGTAATATAATGGATATTTAGTGACAATTCAGTTCCCATGATCAGGCATGAAAATTATAAATTCCACTGTCTTTTTGTGCATGTATGATAATACAGGCACAGAAACACATTGCCATGAGCAAGTGATGCTTTGAATTTATGACATGCTACATTTTCCATAGGAAATTGACCAGAGTAAATCTCAGCCTTCTCAAATGAGATTTATCACTTCTTGCAAAGTAACACACCAAATTTACTGCAGGCTAGGATTGCATATAGACAAGTACTGAAGAGTAATTAATTGTTTTCAAAACTACACACCAGCTTCCTCACTGCAGTTTGCATAGCCATCTTCTTAATTAGCAGTTCCAGGTGTTTTACTTTGTGAAGCTTGATACAGCAACTATTTCTGTCCTAGTAGTTTTCATTCTAATACTAGAACAAATTCATTTTCACCGTATTCTCACCTGTTTTCATGTTTAACATATGTGGGCGTTATTTTTTATTGAATTTTATTGCTAAAAGTGCTCAGAGATGGTACATTTTAAAAGGTAAATCTGATACAACCATGACAAATGAGGGGATTTTTTTTTGTTGTTCACTTATTCTTAAATTTATGTGTGCAGCTCCTTGATTTTCGTGCAATAAATTTTAACAGGAAACAGCAGCATTAGAAGTAGTGAAAAAACAAAACATGGAAGTAGATTTTTTTATGAAAATAAAGGACAATAATTTCTATTAAGGAATCTTGGATGAAAAATAGTTCTACAAATCTGATGATACTTTTGCTGCTAAGGTGTTTTTCTAGCTGTAGTACCACTTTTTTCTTCTCTTGTTTTCTGATTATTGGAATTTTGGTTCCCTGATTTTGTATTATTAGAGTTATGTCTACCCTGTAGAAGCCCTCCATCAATTGAAGCACAAAACATCATACGACGGGGCTGATTTCAATTCAGAGTTCATGCTGATATCTTTTTCTACTCTACAAAAAATATTGTAGTCTAGAAAAGTTGCAAATGAGTTTAATGATGATTGCTACAGCTGCAACATACACTTTAAAAGTCCTAGGCAAACTTTACTTCAAGATTCACTCAAAAGATTGATGACTCAATTCAGAATGTTTCAAAACCATCTGAGCACAGTCTTTATGTTTGGAAATGCTCACAACAACAGTCATTAGCTTCTAATTTTAATCAATAACTTATCCTTTAAAGTCAGAATAATACAAACGTGGAAGCCCAGCAAATTCTGCCTCAGGACAGATTTAACACCAGATTCTAGCATCTATATCTTCCCTTTAAGAAAATGAGAAGCAAACCTTTCATGGAACAACTTCATTCAAGCTACTACAACGAATAAGCATCCAGTTTAAATCAACCCTCATTGGTAATTGGCTAAAAGTTTGATTCAGAGACCATTAAAGTAAATGGCAGTTGTTCTCTGGACTTCAAAGGGTTTTTACTTAAAACTGAAAATCAAAAGCTTCAGACATCTGCTGGATCAGAGGCCAAGACAGAATTAATTATTGTGTTTTGATGCTGGTTGTGATGCAGGCAGAAATATGAAGGAGAGCCCTCCCAGTGCCAGCATAGAAGAGAAAATATTGTGAAAAGAACCACTGCCTACACAACTCAAGAAGGGAAAGCACCTTCATTCCTTCTTCCCCTCACACCCCAGTGTTAAGCAGCCTACCCTAGAGTGTGAGATTTAATTCCAGTACCGTGATGTGTTATAACTCTAAGCTTTTATTCAGCTCAGGCTACTGCCTCAGACTACTGACACACATCAGAGAAGGAACCATCAGTTTACCATTGTTTGAATTCGAAATACACACATGCCCAAATTAGCACCTAAGTCATATCAGATGGTTATGTCTTGAAACCTCTGAGTCTAACCAGGTTCAGGCATTATTTTCAAAATTTCCCTCTTACGGGTAACCTTTTGAGAAACAGATTTTGTTACTGCAAATATCCCTGCTTCTGGAAGATCTTTTTTGCTGTAAATTACCAGCTTAATTTCAGCAACTTCAACGTTTTGTACCCTAGTAGCTGTTCTAGTTACAGTAAACTACAAGAATAACTGAGATATTAAGAACTGGAAGTATTAGGACCCTGTCAAGAATGTGGATGTATCTACAGAACAGCACTGAATAAATCATTAGAGGAAGGTATGGGGAAGGAATTCAGTTTCAGAATGTAAAGTAGCAGTGTAAAGGTGGAAAAGGTAAAGATGTACCAGGGAAGAAAAGGATATAAAACAACTGTTGACATCTCATAACCCACATATTATTTAGACAATAAAGTCTATTTCATAATTGCAGTTTCTATAAAATAAGATTAAATCAAAATGAATACTGAAGCTATTTTTTAAATGCAGGCACCTATCTACCAGGTAATTAGAACTGAGAGAATATTTACTAGTCCCTAAAATATAAACAGCAGTAAAGATTTCAGTTTCTACATGATGGGTGTGGGATTTCAACAGTGGGAAAACAACCAGTTAGTGAATACCAAGCAACATGAGAAGCATTTCCAATAATAAACACGATTAGCAATGTAGATGAGAACTCTATCTGATTTATGGGCTGCATATGCAATTATAACACATTCATAAAATGTTACCCACAGAGCAATCCAATACATTTGTTTATCTGTGCTCCCAGATTAAGAAAGTAATGTTGTCAACCAACCAATTGTGGGCATTACAGATTCAAGATTAATTACCATCTGCATGGGACAGATGTTAAATCTTCAATTTCTCAGCAAGGCATCTACAGCTTATTTCCCATGGAGTGCTCCTTTCTCTGATCAATAAATGTATCAGCCTAGCTGTTCATCTTGCCACAGAGGTCAGAGGAGTGGCAAAGGTACACCTGTTTTTGTGTCAAAATAAGAAATGAGGAAATGAATCCTATCCAAGCAGATAAACAGCTCTGCTACAATTGTCCTTCAGTCTTCTACTCAGCTACTAATGATTAAGTTTTAAGCCTTTGGGAGTTTTTTAGTGTTAGCGTATTAAAAAAGAAAAACCAAACCAAATAATAAAAAATGAAAACCAAACACAGACAAACCTGAAGAGAAAAAGAAAAAAAACAAAAACAAAACACAAAAACAACCTTTTTGTAGGTTCTCAGGACAGAATTTGTGTCTAATTTTTGTATGAGCTGGGTCAAATTCCTCAGTGCACCTTCAGGTGATTCAAAAATCAAAATGTACATGTGACCAGATATTGGCTAGTAATAAATACCCAAAAGCTCTATACTTTATCATTAGTCTTACTAGTCTGATTTCACTTGTTGGATGAATTAAGAAGCTGATTAGTCAAATTGGTTGTCATGTTAGTCAACATGACACTACATGACACTCTACAACACTAGAGTGTTGTCTTTGAAAAAGACATCATAAATAACATGCTGAATGCATCATTACTTCACAAAACAATGCAGAAGTATCTTCTCAGATTAGGACTAGGCCCAGGTGTTGTAAAACAGCAATCTCTTTTGTGTAACCATACAGATGTCTGCTCTTTAAGTACTTCCTTACTTAGCTTAAAGCTTCTTGCAACCTCAGCAACCTCAATTCATGTAACCTTAGTCACTCACGACTTTCCTGATTCACCTGCTGTGCCAAGGAAGCTCTAATGCAATCCTTGTTGGGCAGACAGCTGTTCCTGTTTTGCTTCAGTTCTGTGGAGATGTCCAAAGAGACAGAATGGGTCAAGGCTACAATTATTTTCACCTGATGAAATGGTGGTTTTGCTCAGCTCTTGCATATGCACTGGGTCACCAAGGTTCTTTGATTCTTACTTTGATCCCTAAGGAAGGGATATTTTCTATCCCCATCCCAGGTGAGTGTCCTAAGCACCATGGAGTGCCCTGAGTAAAAACACCTTCCTTCCTCTAGCTGAAGTTCAACCTCTGTGCAGTCAGGTGCACAACAGCCAGGAAGAAAGCAAGAGACCTGACAAAAACAACTGGGAAGGAGAGGTTTCTGGTCCTTCCACAGGGGGAGGAGGGGCTGGTGATTTTAATAAACTCAGCAAGGCTCTAAGAAAAAATATGCTGGAAGATGCGTTTGAAACATTGCATCACCATCCACATGTATGGTGAGAGTGTTTTCACCAGGATAAGCCATGGCTAGGTCCTCCTTCTACAGTCTGAGCTCTGTCCCTATTGGTGTGTAGAAGGGTTTCACTTCCAGAGCAAGTGATTTGGCTTCTGGACAACGCAATGTTGGCACATGCTATACCATCAAACATGCTCTTGATGAGTGCTAGCTATATTTTTCCACAAGAGGACGAAGTTGCCAGACATTTCCATACAGTTTCCTGAACTGTCAGAAGGCACTTAGACTGGATCTGCTTGTGAAGAGGCAGAGCAGTAGTAAATTAAGAGGTCTGGAGTTCCTCAAAGGCAGATGAAAAAGGCATTCAAATGCTTGTATGACTTCGGGCTGATCAGGTTTTCCAGACTGAGAGTCCATATCTAACATTTCTATGAAGGAAAATCCATGTTAGGGATTAAATGAAAAGGAGAATTTCAGTTGAATTTCAACTTCTACCTGAGAATCTAGATGCAATAAAACATAAAATTGTGAGTTCTGCAAAATTTGCTTTAAAAAAGCTGCAAATAACTGCTATATTATAGAATCATACACTGGTTTGTGTTGGGAGAAAATTCCAAATAGCATCTAGTGCCCTCCTTCTCAATGAGCAGGGGCATCTTCAACTAGACCAGGTTGCTCAGAGCCCTGTCCAGCCTGACCCTGAATGTTTCCAAGGATGGAGCTTCTACCACCTCTGAGCAACCTGTTGAAGTGTTTCACCACCCTCAGTGTAAAATATTTCTTCCTTATACCTAGTCTGAATCTACCCTCTTTTCATTTTAGAAAATTATCCCTTGTCCTATTGCAATAGACCATACTAAAATTTTTGTCTTCATCTTTCTTATAGTCCCTCCTTAAGTACTGAAATGTTGAGACAGGGAGTCCCAAGAGCCTTCACTTCTTCAGGCTGAACTATCCCAACTCTCTCATCCTTTCTTCATATGAGAGGTTTTCCATCACCCTGATCAGTTTTGTGAGCCTCCTCTAGACCTGTTTCAATGGGTCCATGCCTTGTGTTGAGGACTCCAGAGATGACAGAATCACAGAATCAGCTGGGTGGGAAAGGGCCTCTGAGATCATCAAGTCCAACCCTTGATCCACTACTGCCATGGTTACCAGACCATGGCACTGAGTGCCACATCCAGTCTCATCTTAAAAACCTCCAGGCACGGAGAATCCACCACCTCCCTGGGCAGCCCATTCCAATGTCTCTGTAAAGAATTTCTTCCTAGTATCTAACATAAATCTCCCCTGACAGAGCTTAAGACCATGTCTTCTTGTCTTACTGACATACAGGTATGGGAGGGCTGAAGCAGTATCTTCTCCAGGCTGAAAAAGACTCACTCAAAAGCCCTCTCTATGTCCTCACAGGGGAGATATTCCATCCATCTCAGTGTCTACATACTGATTTTACTCCAGTTTGTTAATACCGGTTTTGATTTGGGAGACCCAAAGTGGATGCAGTATCTGTATGAGTTCTAATGAGCTGTGAATAATCATGCCCTCTTGTCCTACTGATGGATGGACAGTACTCCAGGTAGAATCTCACCAGATGAGAACAGAGAGGAAAAATACCCCTGCTTCTTGTGGTGCAGCTCAGGATATGGTTGGCTTTCTGGGCTGCAGGTTCACATTGCCAGCTCATGTCCATCAGTAGCCCAAATCCATCTCCACAGAAAGGCTCTCAATCCCTTCATTCCTTAGCCTGTACAGATACTGGGGGCTGCCCAGACCCATGTGCAGTACCTTGCACTTAGCCTTATTGGACCTCATGAGGCTATCATGAGCCCACTTCTCAAGCTTAAAATACCATGTCGCATTGTATAAAGATAGAATTTAGGTTGTACAACTAAATTTTAGTTTGAATTTTTATAGTCCACCATTTTATCGATATAGACTACTGACAGTCTTGCTAGATCAGAAAATGTTATCTTCATTATATAGATGGAGAACTAAAGATAAGCATCAGTTTGGTAATCTGCCTATGAATTTATTTCCTTAGCAGTGTTCTAATTCTCCCAAGTCTACCATGGGTGAATTCACTTCTAGACTGCAGCTCCTCTTTATTTATCAAATGCATATCAAATACATTCATACATACTGCAGTGATAATCGTAATCAAAGGCTGAAGGCTATCATGCTGCTTTATCTTGAGAAGTTATATCACCTGGACATTGTGTCCAGGAGTTTTTGAGAATCTGGCTTATGATGAACTTGTGTTTAATTTCATTGACAGTGCTCTCTACAAAGCTGAGTACACATCTGTGCTGCTGGAAATTTCTGCAAGAGGAACTCGTTGACTTTGAACCCTTGTTCTTTCAGTTATATCTGTTTCGTTGGAAAAAAGGATAAACGAGGCTCTGAATCATCTTACACAATGCATAGAAAATTGAATTTACACTCTTAGCCATGAACTGTAGGAAACGCAGCATTTTCCACATAGACACAGTTTCCCTTAAAAATAGGCTATTCTTGCTGTTATTGTTGCAAGCAACATTTTAAATGGGAACTAAGCCAAAAGTTAACGCTGCTATTAAAGACCCGTGGTGAGCTGGCAAGGATTTATGTTGTTGCTTGAGAAAGTTAAGTGGAAGAAAGGAAGTTGGCACTGGATCCAGGCTAACAGAGGGAGGCTCAGAGCGAGGCCAAGCACTAGCCAGCTGAGGGATGGAGTGCAGCACACCTGCATGGAGCCAGGGGCTGTGATAAAGGGAATTCATACACAGGACTAAGAGGAGTTTAGAATTGGGCATGGGAGAAGAGGAGTTAGTTCAAAGGGGTTTCTCTTAGTATCCAGAGAACACCATGATAAAGCTGTGATATAGTTTCACTGGAAAGTCTCTGGATGTCTTTTGCACTCATCCTAGGCTCCAGAAAACAGCTTCAGCAGCCCTGCATGCCAGCTACCTTTTTTACCTAGTGGAACAGACAATGCTTAATTTTTTCTCTAGGCTTTAAAGTCTAGAATCTGTATTGTGAATATCTACACTTCTCCCATTTATGGTGTGTCATTTGGCATAAATAAAATTAAGAATGCAGTGAGAAATGAGATGCACAGAAGGGGAACATGGTTATACATCTTAATGATACTGACTTAGGAGAAAAGGTTTTTTAATAAATACCAAATAAAAGAAACAGGATGGCAGATCTGAAAGGGTTTTCAGGAACTGGAGCAGGCTGCCCAGGGAAGTGGTTGAGTCACCATCCCTGGAGGTATCTAAAAGATGTCTGGATGTGGTGCTTAGAGATATGGTTCAGCGGGGGATTTGGCAATGCTGGGTTAACAGTTGCACTTGATGATCTTAAAGATCTGTTCCAACCTGCACAATTCTATGTGCTGTGTCAGCATCCATCTAGGGCACTCAGTCTTCAACTCTGGTTTTTGTTTCAGGAACTGCTTTTATAGATTGCACACTGTTCAATCATTTAATAAAATAAGGAAGGAGAATCCCACATATGCTGATCAGGATCTAACCTAAGGAGGTAAGAGGCTTTAAGGGCACTAGGCAACATTTGTAGTCTAGCTCTAGATTTTTCCCAGGTAGTACAAAGATTTTCTGGAATTGTTACTAAAATATTTAACTGTTTTTCATTGCCTGGATATTCAGCTTTCCTTTGATGTCTTATACAATTTTCAGCCTGCCTCAGTGATATGAATGTAGAGAGAAAATGAAAAAAAAAATCACAAAGAGGAAAAAAATAGATGATAGGTTATAACAAGAGACAGCTACAAAGATGGTAGATGTGTAGGATGAAGGAAAGGACAAACCCTGGAAAAAAGATAGACTTCTTTTTCTGGGAACTAAATGTTTTATAATTTATAAAATTTTAAAATGTCATTTTTTCTCTCAGACTGGAGTGAAATATATTGAAATACATAGTGAGGAACAACCATGGTACACAAAGTTGGCACAGCCAAACCTGTGGATCAGAGGATTGTGGTTCAGTCCATGATAGATACTGGAAAAAGAGGGACTAAGAACAACTTATTTGGTTTTTCATTTAATGCTTTTAAATATTTTCTTAAATAGTATTAGTGGTACATACTCTCTATTTTATCAGAACACTTAATCAAAATAAGAATATATTATCTGCAAAATTTTCCTTAGATTTCATCACTCTCATAGAGAATTACTTTGTAATGGCAGAGCTGGAACTTATGATTCTCCTTCTGCAAATCACAGCTCCTTTTCCCCATCTCCCAAAACACATGGTTGAGATAAAAGAGAATATTCTAAACTTTCAGGGAGCTGTTCTATGTGGAAAAAAGCACTTGAACTTTTTCCACAGGTCTTTAGTGGTCAGTATATGTCAGACTAGGCCGTAGCACAAAAAAATTGAGTACAGTTCCTATCACTGCCACTCACTATGATGCTAAACAGCATGCTTTACTCTAAATTTTGGCTCTACAGCAACACAAGTGAGATGATTTTTTTCTTGGATGTCTCTTACGTTGTTGTATATGTTCTTCAAGTCAAAGTTTGGGGTTTTTTTCCTGTTTCTGAAAGAGAACAATGAATCGTCAGTCTTAATTTGGGAATAAATAGTCTTACCCTCTGTAGCAGAGGAGCAAGCTAAGGAACATTTAAACAAAGTGGACAGACATATGAACCTAACAGGGTACATTCACAAGTGCTGAGGGAACAGCCTAATGAAGTTGCTCTAAATCACTCACAGGTCAGGGCAATTGGGGCACTGCAAGGAAGCAAAAGACACATCTTCAAAACAGGTGAGAAGGCTCTGGGGATTGAACAGCTTCACCTTGCTTACAAGAACACTATGGAACAAGTCTTTCTGGAACAAACAAATAAAAAAATATGAAGGAAAGGGTAATAGTCAGCATAGTTACAAAGGGCAAATCATGACTTAACCTGAAAGCCTCTTACGAGGAAATAACTAAGGCAGTGGAGGAGAGGGAGAGATGGAATATTGTTTGGTTTTAGTTTTACTGAGGGTTTCAACACTGTTTCATGCCATATAATCATAGACAAACTGATTAAGATAAACAAGCACTAAGGCAGATTGAAAACTGTCTGAACTGCTAGATGAAAAGGATTTTTTGATCAGCAACATGAAGTCCAGCAAGATATCAGTCACTATGGAAATACCTCAGGGGTTGATACCAGAGCTAATAGTGTTCAATATACTCTCTGATGGCCTGGACTGCAGCCTCAGCAAGTTTGAAGACACTATAATATTAAGGAGTAGCTGATACACTAGACCTTTGTGCTGCCAGTCACAGAAACCTTGACAAGTTTGAGACATGAAACAAAAGAAACTTTGTGAAGTTCAACAAAGGGAAATGCCAAATCCCATACTTGGGAAGGAGTAGCCTCACATACAGTAAAGGGGATCTACCGTCTGGAAAGAAGATTTACAGAAAATGTTCTCGGGAGTTCTGTTTAGACCCCAAGCTGGCCATGAGCCAACAATGCACTTTCACAGCCAAGAAGGCCAGCAGCCTTCTGCATTGCATTAGCAGGTCAGGAGAGATATTCATTCTCCTATACTTTGCTCTGCTGAGACACATTTGGAGTACAGGTTCAGTACAGGGCTCCATAGTACAAGAGAAACACTGGAGCAAGCCCAGTAAAGGAATACACAGATTGATAAGGGTTTGGAGGACTTAACAAACATATTGATCTGGAGTTTCTCAGCTTAGAGAATAGAAGGCTTAGGAGGGATCTTATCAGTGAATATAAATACCTGATGGGAGGGTGTAAAGAAATTGGAGCAAGAATACTTTCAGTGGTGCCCAGTGATGGCATAAAAGGCACTGGGCAAAAACTGAAGCACAAGAGTCTCCATCTAAACACCAGGAAATACCTCTTCACTGTGAAGGTAACCAACAACTGGCACAGATTTCCTAGAGAGGCTGTGGAATCTTCCTCCTTAGAGACAGTCGTGACCTGACTGGACATGGTTCTGGGCAAGTAGTTGGCCCTGCTACAGCAGGGCGTTTGTACCAGATGATATCCAGAAAACCCTTCCAATGTCATCCGCTATTTGATTTTGTGATAAATACAACTGTTATAGCTATTATGATTCATAGATATTTAGAGGCACAGTTTCATTAGCTAGACCTTTTTCTTATCTATTATTTCTCATGCTGTTATGAGTAGCATTAAGATTCTGTTAGGGCATTATTTTTCTGGATGGAAGATGGCTCTTCTTATATCTGCTGATAACTTTTCTTGACTCCCTAGCCTCTGTTTGCATTTCCTCATGCTTTCATGCTTTCCATATTATTTCTACTTTTGAGGCTCTTGCCTCAAACATGGATAATAAATAATTCATAACATTAAACTGCTTTGCAATTTAATATGGTATTATGCTGTGATGAAATATCTGGTGGATATTTTGTATCACATAATGAGACAGTAAAGATACTGAAGCAGTAGAAGTATAATTTCCAAATGACATGCTTCTGTAAAGTGTACATACATCAGACAGCTACCCGTAATCATAGGTAACAAAATCCTGCAGGTACCTTGAACAAAACCTCTCTGGTGCAATAACACCACAGCCCACAAAGGGGCACCCAGATGCTGCGTTTAATCCTCCATAATCTCCAGCGCTTTTCCATGAGTATTTCCAGACACTTAAACTTCAGAAGTTTACAGACAAAGTTTCCTCTTACCATGACACCACTCCCAAGCCCAAGTGAAATCCCAACCTAGAAAAAACCTTTACAGCCAACGGAGTTCATTTGAACATACATTTAATTAATCTCTCTTCATTTATCACTGTAACAACTATGATATAGAAGTAATTTACTGGTATTGTTTTTTACAAAACCACCAACACGTTTTAGGCTAATGAAATTTAGGCCAACAACAACATTAAAAAACAGTCTCAGAGGAAAACTGCCAAGTACTTGTTTGGCCAGAATGTTTATCATAAAAATAAAATTACACATGCTCAAATTCTTATCAGTCAGATGCTTCTTGAACTGGTTCCAGTTGTATTTGGCTATGTGCTCCCCTTTTCTACTAAAGTACATCCACACAGACAGTGCCATTTTGCCCCTTTTGATTGCTGTCAGCTCAGATATAACACAGCTTTTCCAACAGCCCCCCTGCATTTCTGCTTCGACTGCTGTAGTGCTCTTGACATCTATATGCCAGTCATTTTTCTAGTAAAATCTATTTAACAACAGTGAACCAGTGAAGAAATAGGGAAGGAATGGGTCCAGTGCTGGGGAAATCCAGTGCTGTCTGTGGTATACCCACCTGATAAGAAACCTGAAATGATAGGAGGTTTATAGCAATTATACACCATTAAAACATCTGCATAATTAATATATGGCTGTGATTTCTGCCCGGTACATTTTCCAGACCACTGCTTTTATTGGCTAATGGTCTCTGAGAAAGCAAAACTTTGTTGTATTGCCTTGAGGCAAAACCAGGAGAAATCAGACTAATTCAACCAGCAAAAGTAACTGCCCTGCTGAGAAACTGGTAACTATATATGAGCATCCTGGTGAGCCTCATAACTGCATGAGGACATTCTGCAATTCTAAGGGACGTTAAAAGTACTTTCTTGTCCAGAAGTAACCTTTCACTGTGGTACCTTGTTAATTAAAGAGAAAAAGTATGTAGTGATTGGAAAGTGAGCATTAAGGCATGGCATCAAGAAATTTAGCCTGTTAATTTTATCTCTGCCATTCTTTTCAGAATAATGCTTAATACACTATCTACAATGACAGCATCTGATATACAGGTTTACATCACTTTCCCAAACAAGCTAATATGTCACATTTCCAGTACAAATTACTCATTACAGAACATGTCAATAATGGGATCAAGCTGTCAGGACAGTTGCTGGAGAATTGTTGTCATATGGAAGTTGTGAGACTTAAAAGATTTTGTTTGGATTTCTGTATTATTGTTTACTGCTGATAGGCCAATCAAACATCACTTAGCCATTATCTGATAATCATGAAAGAGAAGTGATCAATTTTATCTCTTTGGTCTTGAAATAAAATTGTACTGTAAAATGAACAATCCATTATATGGATTCCACCTATGGATGATGAGTCCATTCCTTCTCCTGTGCTTTTGCAGAATGAAGTAGCAGAAATTCATATGATCAGCGTCTTGCTGAAAACGCCTTTGGTGAAAGGGGGCTATTTGTCACCATCTGAACTTGTATTAAAACCATTTAGCATATGCTTGCTTAAAATCTTGCTGCAGAACGAGATGTCAAATGTCATGAGATTCAGCTGTAAGATAGTAGTATGCAGCCAAGCACATTTGTATCTTGACGTGTCTGGTAGAATAGATTTATTATGTCCTATCCTTTTACTGCACATCTCAGCCAGAGTTGTAATTGGCCAAGGTGGTTAAGATTTGATTTAAGACGATTCTATCAGCTTGGTTTTTGCTAATAGGGCATAAGTGTTCCATACAGCATTATATCTTCCTGTTTTATTGCCTGCCCTAGGTTAATTGTGTACTGCACTCTAATCTGTTCCTGCCTTTACATCGTTTGCTATAAGAGAATACAGATGCATGCATCTGATTACTCCCTATACTTACACAAGAGAATAATAATAATTTCTTGGAGGCTTACCCAAAATATAACCATTTTCAAATCAATAACAATTGTGAAGAGGATTGCAGATTCCATTTTGACTCACTAGCACATGTGATGGATTACAGTGATCAAAGCTAAATACCCTCCGGCATCAGGGTGAGGTCTCTTATTTTGTACTTGCTATAGCTTAATGTGGAAAAATCAAAGAATTAGATGACAAATGAACATTAGCAAAGTGAGTAATTAGAAGTATTGTTTATGGCCAATGGTAGTTAAATGGCTTCATTTTTATTTGAAGTATGGTTTATGGCCACTAGTTGTTAACTGACTACATTTTTAAATATATATGATGAATCATATTAACAGAATGGAGCATAATGAAAGTAATGAATGCCTAATTCTCTTATGGAAATGAACAATGCCAGTTTAAGACAGAATCCTAATTACATAATTGTGCATGAGGCTTTTGGCTTGTTTGTTTCTCTGTAGTCAGACCAGGGAACAGTTTTATACTATATGTTTCATAACTTTTGCTTTTTTCCTAAGAGAGAAGATGACACAGAGGAAGCTGTACGGAGTCTTTCAGCTGTAATACATTATAGCAGTGATTCGGATTGTTTCTGGGTTGGTAGTTTTCATATATTAACAATTTCATCAAGTGGCTTTTTCAGTAGGTTTCCCAGTTAATTTTTCTTGTAGACTGTGGTGTAGAGGGCAGAAGTAACAACACAATTGGCGCCTTTGCTGGAAACATGGTAAATCCTAGAAGCTGATGGCACAGTCATGCTGATGTGTCAAGATAATATTGAACTCTATAACTCCATAATTACAGCTGGTAATAGCCTCCTAATTCTCTTTTAAGTAGAAAAGTAGGATTCTGCAGTTCTATTTACTGTTGTACTTTTCAAATCCAAAGGTATTGTTGAAAAAAAAGAAAAAAAGAAAAAAAAAATAAAAAAGAAAAGGAAAAAAGAAAAAGAAATTGAATTAGGCCTGTAAGAGTTTGAAATTTGCACCCTATTCCTACCTCCTCTGATCAGGACATCTCACACTGATTTCAGGTTATAACTATAGCCACCTCCTTGCTGTTGCAGAAGCTCTGGTTTCACCTCCAGTTTGTTAATAAAAGTGTTTAAAACTATGATCAGAAACTAAGTTTAAAAGTCCCAAAGTCCGAAATGCTGACAGTTTCTCATTTGATTTGTGACAAGCCCACTAGTCTCTTAGACTCTTCTACAATGTCCCACCATGGTGTGTTCTGGCATGCCATCTCCCAGGAAATGCTCCGCAGCTTCCTTCTGTCACACATACTCAGATTTCCTTTACAAAGGGAGAAGAGCATACAATTAAACACAGCACAGAAGTGCTCCCAGGTCCCTCAGAAGCACCTAGCCATAGACTTGCAGTTTCTTCTTTCCGCAATGGAGAAAAAACTTTTCTGTTACCCTGTTATAAAGCTTCTGAGACATGGATACTTTAGAAGTATAATCAGTCCATTTCATACATTAAAAGAACTCAGTGCTTTTGTGTGACCTGTTACATTTTCAAAGGCAATGACAACATGTTAGTATCTTTCATGATCATTGACTTCCAGGTTTCTTGTCACAAGTTTTCATTTCAGTAGAAACATGATCTAGATAAAGTGTCTGCCTTATCTGAGCTCTTTCCCTTGGCCTTTCTGCATGTTCATTCAAACAGCAAGTTGTTGATGCAACAACCTGAAGAAGCACATAGAACATCTTAGTGAAGGGACAAACGTTCCTCTTGTTGTCCCAAGAGATAAGTAAATGCAAGTTTTATTCAGAAGAAACAATATTTTAGTGGACTAAGAATTGCAAATTTTGAAGGAAACCTAGATTAAACTTTGAAGTTCTGGTTCTTTTTAAAAGTTTGGTAGTATCTTAGTGCTTTCCTTAATCACCCTTCATTAGGATATTGGCTTCTGTGTTGTTGAAGACTTTAAATAATGTGGGATTGTTCATTCTTTCCATTTTTTCTCTTCCAAAACAGCAAAAATATAAAAGAGGTCCATAGATCTGTGAGTAAATAGAGACATTGAGCTTTATGTAGCACTAAGCAGCAGCTTCATTTAAAGCTACTTATTTTCAGAAACTGTTACCTTCAGCAAAATGTCTCTGACTAGGAGGTTTCTTGAAACTCTGATTTTAATTTCTCTTAAAGAAAGTAAACTTTCAAAGTCAATCTGCTGTTGGAGAAAAGTAGCAAGGCTACTGTGTACTGGAGGTCAAAAGCTGTTCAAAGGGAGAATGACAGAAAAAATCGTACCAGTCAAAGTCAGTGCAAAACAATACATTTCTTTTAATGTGTTTCCCAAGCATCATTGTTCTACAATTTTTTTCAGAATTACATTAGAGAATAAAGCAGGAGTAGCTCTGAAACAAACAAACAAACAAGTGGTTTGGGGTTTTTTTATGTCAAAATTTCAAATTTATGTCCAAAATTTCAAATCAGACCCTGTAGTTACTGCCCATATCTATGCCCGTGCAGGGGTAAAGAGTATACATGGTTCCTCTCTCCCACAACTTAACATTGGTGTCTTTTGTTTCATTCATTGCACCCCATACCATGATTTATTGTCTCTTTGTTTCTGTGTGATATATTGCTCTTTCATCAGGCTTTTGATGCAGTCCATCATGCAGCACATTCCAGGCAGCAGAGCTTCAGTATATACACAGGCATTGTTTATAGTAGTTCTGCATCATATTTAATGTTGCAGGCATATTGGTTCTCTCTATTATCTGAGAAGCACTCATCTTTTTCCTTTCCCTTTCCCTCTTCATCAAAAAGTTAGAAATAGGATTGGCTTTGATGCAGAACATTAATTTGAGGGAAGTGATTTGAAGACCGCAAATGAAACCTGTCATCTCCCACCTGCAGCTTCCTCAAATGTGAGGTAGTCTAAATTTGCCAAGTTTCCTAGAGATGTCAGGAACAGCTGCTACTCATTTGTGGCTTATAAAGGGAACTTAATCAGAGTTCTGTGGATTCTCAGGGCTACCGCCAATGGCAGGAAAAGACTGAACTTACTAGGTCCTTATTTATTAGTGTTAGGTTAATAAGTTTTGGATAAATAATATGTGGCTGCTGTAATTGAAAAGGTTGGAAGGATTAGATATAAGTACAGTAAGGGCTGTACATAAATATTTGGTCTAGGAGGAAAGTCAACAAAGATGTACCTTCTGAAAGATAAATGCTGCAATGATAAATGTCTCATATTGGTATAATACTAAGAAAGAGATTTAATATCCGATGGCTGTAGGTGGAGGGCCAGATAATGAAAACATTGAGATTATGCACAGGATTTTTCTTCGCATAGTAATTTAAGAGAGATGGAAAGAATCAAGAATATTGATACAAAGAAAATTTAGAATCTGAAAGAACAGCAAGTTTGTTCAGTAATATGAAGTTTCTAATGAACTTTAATAACAAACAATGTCTTTGAAATGGACTGAATAATAGGCAGGAGCTGTCATGAAAAATTTAGTCTTCCTTTACCTTTGACAATTTCAACACAAATCTCTATTTCTATTTTTATGCCTTTATTTTTGTTACTACATCTAATTTCAATTGAAATTATCTGTTTGCAATCTAAATAACTGATTATCTGGCTAAAGTTATAAAAAAACTTATATGTGAAGGACATGTAGAATGACATATATCAGCATTTCACAACTCAGCAACTGACTGTAGGCAAAAATGATCACATAAGGCGGAGGGCAAGCTGCGCTAAGAAGGTAAATGCTTGTGTCTAACATATTAGTTGAGGTGCAGAGGGTTTTTATTTAAAAAAATCATAGCCTGTATAAGTCAGCCATGATCTAATTATGATTGAACTGATAGATAAAGGGCACTTTAATTCAAAAAAAAAAAAAGAAACATGATATATATTGTTGACTGCTTGTAATGGATTGTTTATACAGCTGACTGCAGTGGTCAGGGGATCACAGGCTAATCACAAAAAGAGAAAAAAGTGCCAAAAAAATTATAAGAAGCAGCTATTCTTATAACCAGTAATGTGACTTGAGCTGTCATGAAGGGAGCATCAGACAACTGCACATGCAGATGGGACATATCCAAGTCTGGCATATTTACCTGAATACATGAATTGAAGATACAGTATTGATAAAATTGAACTATGAATGCGTGCTAGATACATGGATAAAATTATCACCCATTTCAATAACATCTCAGATTTTGTGTATTCTGTCAGTTATGGAATATAATCAGGCAGTAGGAATCTTGTTAAATGCATGTGGCAAAGGGGACATTGACTTAACAACTTTAATCTTCAGATGCTGCTGTCCAATTGAAACCCACCTTACACTGTTTGGTCACTATTGCTTTGCTACCTGCTGTGTACCACTACAATTAATAACATAAGAATATAAGTGATGAACACAGGATTGAAACCTTGATTATGAGGCTAAACACTTTTGAGGAGTTAAACGTGGAAACATTGTCTAGTTGGGATGCTAGGAGAAGAAACAATGCAAGAGAAAGACCACAGAAAGCTGGAAAAGGAACAGTAGAGAGACAAGACCTTTTCCGTAGTCCCATGGTATCTGCGAACTGAGCACTTTTTCCAGGTCACCCTCAAAATGGAGATCATCATATTTCTTAAAATAAAGCAAGAATTAATTAAAAAATTTCATAAGCTTGTCAGCCATTTCTTATGTAAATGTCTTTTCCCTTCTGGTGAAAGGGTTCCCACTGCTAACCTGAGGAAGTCTAGTCCTTCCTACGCTGTATTTCAGTCATCTTATTGTAACTGCTGATATGACTCTGGCTTAACTCCAAGACTGCCCTGTTCACATGCTGCAATATCTGCTGACAGCCTGGCCTAGTCCACTAGATTTCAAGTGGGCTGTTTTTAGTCTATATTGAAAGACTATTTCCTCAATATTTTTCTCTCTCCCTCCCTCCCCCTCCTACAGATTTCTTCCCAAACACCTTCCACATCTGCTTTACTTATTTGTTCTTTTGCTCTCAGCACTGGAACTCCATGAACTCTTATCCAAATACTCCATTCATTGACTGTAGGTCAAAAAAACATTGTATTCTTATAAATAGACCTCCAGTATTCCATCTGTTTTCTTTTATATAAATAGGAGAATCTGGGAAATACAGTGCACTTTAGAACTGGAATCTCCAAGGCCCAGTTAATCTTCCAATGTTTTATACCTAAAATGGAAATACCTCCTAGATTTAACTTGTAACTTCTGGATGAGAATGTAGACTCATATCCCCAAAATTATGACACAAATGTTTTTTTTTCTTTGAGAGTAAAATATTCTAAACTCCTTATTGTTTGAAAACTGATACTAAGGAAAGTTAGCAGTGACAAAGCTGATCCCTAGAGGGGTTTCTCAACACTGCATAATCTTCAAAAAAATTTTAACTTCCCCTATCTGATGCATTAAAAATAATAACTTAGATCTTTCAATATCATGCATGGTAGATTTCCCTTCTGGGTTATAGAGTGTAAAGTAGAAATGTACATTGTAAATTATGGTAGGGATCAGTCCAACTTCCATATGTCCTAAAACTGAAGAAAGTTGAGCCCTGCTATTCTTTTACCTCATATACAGTAGAGAACCAATCCTACTTCTTTCAGTGCTAAATATTTTGAATTGAATGGTGTCTCTAGACTTTTCTGAGTACATCCCAGCTGATATAAGAGCCTCAGATTAATCTTCATCACTGAGTTTAGACAATCTATTCTCTCAAAGTCAGATAACATCATAATTTACCTTTTAGAGTCTCTTCACAGCTAAATATATCAAGCCAATCAGACCACATAAAGGCTGAGTCTGGAAAAAAATGGCAAATCTGTCCAGGTAGTGAAAGCTTTTCACAGATATTCCCTAAACTTTCTCTCATAGCAGACAGGAAAACAGAGCAGGCCAAGTGCCAGCTGTTCTCTATCTGTGCACTGGTCAGGTTTCCCTGTTTCACTTGTGGTCAATAAGCGATTTTACAAGTCACTGGGACTTGTTTTGACAAAGTGTATTTGACAGGATTAACTTCTCAGAATTATCCATTGCTTCTAATCTCACGTAATGGCATTTGAATTTTTGCTACATCATACTAAAATTGTCAGAAAGCACTTATTTGTTTTAATTTTTTTCATGGCTCAGAGACATTCTGTACATACTTTAAAGCCTGGAAGGGCGCTACTGGAGAAAGAATACACGATTAATATTTTGTTGTTCATTTGGGCTGGATTAGAAAACTGAGGGCCCTTTTGCTGTCCAGAGAGCACGCCTGAGGCGTTGTGCTCTAAATCCATTTTGCCATATTGTCTTCACTTCCCTGTGTCACACATCAGATGCGTTTGTATTATCCCATCCCTGAAACAGATATTGTATGCTTTTTTGCAGGAACGTTGTGAGATATGACCAGCTAAAACTGTGACAGTGCCTTAAAGTCACAGAACAAATATTCTTTCTCAAAATGTTATTCTTCTATAAAAGCTTTTTGTTTGTAAGCTAGGAAGGTGTCTTCTTAACTTTCTCAGTTTTCTCTCCATTTTTTTACCCTTCCCACTATGAACACTATCATGCAAAGACATTGAAGAGCTCATGAGAAGGCAAAAATGACTTTATCCTTTTTCAGTGTTAAAATCTGACAGTGTGTTCAGGATAGGATCACCTAATAACTCATGTTGGAAGGGACCTCCACAAGTCTCCCGGTCCAGTCCTGGTGTGAGTGTGCTGAGAACATAGCCCTTGAGTTGGCTGGGCCTGGGGAAGGGGTTCAGGGATTGGCAGAGCAAAAAGTCCCAGTAGTTGGCAGGAGGGATGCAGCCAGGGCCTATGCCAGCCCAGAAGCTGCTCTGAGCTGAGGCTTTCACCCTTGGCCCTTGCCTGAGCTACAGCCCCCTCTGTATTGTCTCCATGTCTGTGACTGAACACAGGGATCTGTGCCCCTGCCCATGAGCTGACATCCGAATCCCCCACAAAGGTGTCCAATAACCAGGGCTGGCTCTGCCCTGACTGCTCCCCTGCCTGACCTGCTCTGGGCTGGGGGGATTACTCTGACCTCAGGGTCCCAGCCATGCCCTGGTAAGGTCCTGACACCTCTGAGCCCTCAAAACAGGGCTGGCTATGAGGTCAGATCAGGTTGTTCAAGGCCTTACCTACCAAAGTCTCATAAACCTCCAAGACTGGAGACTTGAACAATCATTCTGAACAGCCTAAACAACTGGTTGAATTTCTTTACATGAAAAAGGTTTCTGAACATCTGATGTTTCAATGTATATCTCTTGGGAAGAGACTGGTTCTATCTTTATGCTAAGCTCCTTATAGAATCACAGAAT
Organism: Florisuga fusca; assembly: GCA_038090715.1. Lineage (NCBI taxonomy): Eukaryota > Metazoa > Chordata > Aves > Apodiformes > Trochilidae > Florisuga > Florisuga fusca. The sequence continues at coordinate 20,262,780 of JAAWXA010000007.1, forward strand.
AGAATCACAGAATCAGTCAGGTTGGAAAGGGCCTCTGAGATCATCAAGTCCAACCCTTGATCAACTACTGCCGTGGTTACCAGACCATGGCACTGAGTGCCACATCCAGTCTCATCTTAAAAACCGCCAGGCACGGAGAACCCACCACCTCCCTGGGCAGCCCATTCCAATGCCTGATCACCCTCTCTGTAAAGAATTTCTTCCTAATATCTAACCTAAACCCTCCCTGACAGAGCTTAAGACTGTGCCTTCTTGTCTTACTGACATACAGGTATGGGAGGGCTGAAGCAGTATCTACTCCAGGCTGGAAAAAGCCTCATTCAAAAGCCCTCTCTATGTCCTCACAGGGGAGATATTCCATCCATCTCAGTGTCTACATACTGACTTACTCCAGTTTGTTAATATCTTTTTTGATTTGGGGGACCCAAAGTGGATGCAGTATCTGTATGGGTACTAACAAATCGTGAATAATCACTTTCCTTTATCTGCTGCCATGTATTTTTTCATACAGCTCAAGGTGCTCTTGGCTTTCTCTGCTATCAGGGTGCACTAATGTCTTACTTGCAGACTTGCTGAAAGTGTACTCCACTGCCTTTTCCAGTTTGCTAATAAAGTTGTTAAACAGGGTTTGCCTCAGGCTAGGCCCTTGTAGAGAAAGACCCATAAGTCACTGTTCTCAGATCACAACCATCCAAAATTCTTTTTACTCATCCAGTTGTTAATATCCTCTCTTGAACAAAAGTGTGCTGTGGAAGATAGGGTCCCAAGGCTTTCTAAAACCAGGTTAATGACATGCACTGCTATCCCCTCATCCACACATTGTCTCATTTCAATGCAGAAGGCAATCAAGTTGGTCAGATATGTTTTACCCTTAGTAAATTCATGCCGACTGTTTCTAAACACCTTCTTTGCCTTTGTGTTCCCAGAAAGATGTTCCAAGAGAACTCCATGACACCACACAGGCCTTCTCAGCTCTTAAACCTTGTAGATACTGTAACCGACCGAGTTACAGACTTCAGTTTTCTCTTCAAATCCATCTCACAACAAAAAAAGCCCTCACTTTCACACATTTTCTGGGCATGCAAAAATCGTTATTTAACCAAGGAAAAACCCCCATCAAATTGCAGAACCACAGTCCCATTTTCTCTTTGATATTCTAACAACTTTGCTACAAATATGAATGTAGAAATTCCTCCAATTCAGAGGTCTTCAAGTCAAGCTTTTTCAGATCTACCTTGCTCTGTTTAAGAATGCAAAACTTCATTGTTCAATAGTCAACAATAAAAGCTCTTATAAAACTTGAAGTTTCTGCATAGGTATATAGAACATAAATATAGAATTAAATATCTGAAGGTATGAAAAAGGATTTTAATGATGAGGGATCACACAAAACCTTGTGAAATCTGCCAGGATTTCACATAGTAGGAGGCTAGAAGTAGTAATTTGAAAATCTGGCAAAAAAACACCAAACTCCCACAATCTCATTATCCCTTGATATTTACTGATAAAAGAAAGGATCAGACCTGAAACAGTGAGTCTATATTACTGGTAGAAAAATACCACCCCCTACGAAAAGATGTTTTTGCTGCTGTTTAACAGAAGAACCTCTAGGTATTCATTGCCTAATCCAACACTCATTGAAGTCCCTGAGGAAATTCCTATTAGTGAGCAAGATCATTAATATTTCTTTTTTCAACAGATTAGTGGGTGTTTACATGAAAGCCCTATAGGCATCAATTAATCTGTATTCATATAGCAAATGCAGAACTTAAAACCCCCTGACACTATCTTCTGTTGGTAATTCAGCTATTTCCTTTGGCAGGCAACAGGACTGGTAGAACAGATCTTTTTCAGATATTAAACATCCAATGTTTATTTGCTGAAATATTTTTCACTCATATAATTCTAGGTATGAGCCAAGTATAAACCTGTACATACAATGATGTTTTAAGGTTGCACACAGAAATCTTAGAGCTTGTGGTCCTGATTAAAGTTTTGCTGAGAACAGAACATAAAGAAAGTAATTTAGCAAGATTTTTCAACTTCTCAGTTAGAGTTATAGCTCACGTGGGAGGGAGAGAAACAATCAACTGTAAGAAGAAGAAGCTGATGCTTCTCAGGAAAAGTTGAGCAGGAACAGAGAGATATTATGTCTATAGACTACCTATTTTACGTAGAGGAATACATCAGCATGTTGGAAGTCATGTGTTTTGTACACTCCAGGGGATGTGTTCTGTTTTCTCATGAGTCTGGATTTGCAAGATCTTTGTCTGCTCAATACATGGTTTTGGTCTTATGGTGCACCTCTCTGCTGCCTGGAGATTAAAGAAAATAGGCTGTGGGAGATTGTTCCTCTTATTTTACTCAAAGGCCTTGAACAGAGGAAAGAGGCAGAAATCTTTCTTTCATCCAGCACCTGAGACAGATGGCCAATGGGATATACATATATATATATATATATTTTAAAAGTATGTTGAGAAGGTTTCTTCCCAGAAGCTGGGAATTTAAATTATTATTTAGATGGCGGGTGTGTGTGTGGGGGGAGGGAGGGG